>OY856413.1:599234878-599982378 GCA_963693085.1 Alisma plantago-aquatica | reverse complement strand
AATCAGTCGGTCTTCACATATAGGTGTCAGTTGTCTTTATAAGCCGACGTCTTAGACTATTGGTGTCAATTTTTGTGTACCAACTGATGACATCAAATGTGATATTATACGTCATTTATGTACTAGTGAAAAAGCTATCATAATGGTTAAAATAATTTTTAGATTACATATTATCAGAATCACTTCTCTCTCTATGTGTGTATATCTTGTTTCATTGTTGAATCAAGTGACTAAAATTTTGGTGGTTTGAACTAGGGTTTAAACATAAGAGTTTATAAACCTAAAGATAAAATACATGCTTTGCACACATATACACACATATGTATGCACATAGCTTGTATTTTATAAGCAAACTAAGTGTATACATGTGTACATGCAACTGATATGTGTTCATATTCAACTAAATATTATGATGATCTACAAAATAATCCAATTGTATTCAATTCTTATTTGTTGTTTAGATTAATTGTATGGCTTGATGTATATGTGTGTTTTGATGGTTAATACTGGTCAACTTCTCACATAGACGACAAGAATACGATTCTTATTCAGTTTGAAGTCTTTTATATATAATACATGGCCACGTTGTCCATAAAAAATATACAAAAGAAAATAATATGGTGAAGTCTCCTTTGTTTTGGTGGTCAAAGTTGACTTTCTACCTAGCCTTAAATCCATCGAGAAAACTAACTTTTAAGCCATCTCAACCATTCATTTTCAACAATTCAATGAACATTTTGGTTTAAAAACTTCAAGTTTAATCCAAGCAATCTCTATTTGTGATCTTTTTCATCCTTGGATTGATCTTCCTACCAAACGTGGCCACTAACACAAGCTTCACATCGTGGAGGCCGCTCGGGGAAATAACACAACAATGGTGTCCTTATGTGCAACATGGGTGTTGTGATGAATATGACAATCTCCTAATGTTGTACTTGTCATGCATGTTATAACTTTACACGCTTGTGTTGTATTTCACATCTTTAAGAACATGTAATCACACGTGGGTTAAGTGTGTCTCTTGTAGGTTTTCTCCATGGTTGGTCCTTAACAACTTATGGAACCAATATATATGATCATTCTATTAGAAAACTTTTACGTAAATTTGTTTGTGAAAGGAAATTTTGTTAAATGCAAAACGTGTTTATATAGGAAATATCCAATTAGAGAGCTTCTACGGCGCGTGCCAAGTTGTCATATATATATATATATATAATATTATGCATATTGCTTGGCGCCCAAATATTGTGAACACGCACTCAAGGATCGGTCACACAAAGGGTTCGATGATATAGTATACTAGTATATGGTCAACAAAGAAGATGGTTATCCACTATCACCCAGCCTCATTGTGGACGGTGATCCAACGCGTGGGGAAGTTGTGTGTAAATTGTTTTATTGATTATCACGGGATTCTTAAATCTATATCTTTACTTGCTTTGCCAGCTAACAAATTGGAGCTTCTATCACAGTGATGTGCACGTTTACTCTAGATGGAGGCTATAGATGCGGTCAATTTTATATTTACTTACCTTGATTGTAAGCAAAACTTCAATAAGTCTTTTCATCTATATGGTATATGTGTCTTTCCTCTCTTTTAGGTACTTCCGTAAAAGATCCTGTACTACGTTGAGAGAAATCTCAGCCGTCCACCAAAAAAAAAAGCCCTTAAATGTGCGCTTGGATCTCTAATATTTTTTTTGAGGACGAGCGTCCCTAAAAAAAAACCCTTAGATGTGCACGCTGATCTCTAGGGGGATTTTTCAGGAGCAGACGGTTGAGATTTCTCTCAACATATCCTGAGAAATCCCCTCTCAACACTGAAACTTGGTTGAGGTACTTCAAAAAGTTTTTCCATCTATATGGTAAACATGTCTTTCCTCTACTTCAAGAATTCTTTTCATCTATATGGTATATGTGTCTTTTCTCTCTTAATCTGTCTACTTGGAGTGGAACTATCATATAATAAATTTTCATCTTAAGATAATCAATTAGTTATAGCGGTTGTGTATTTATCATAGGTATGTCCAGAAAGAAAGCAAATGAGATAATTAATTGTTTTGATCTTAAATTTAGATACTATCTGTGTAAGAATCAGCCGTCTTTGGCTCTTGATGCATGAGAAGTGATAGAGGTGGGGTCTCCACGATTTATTTAGGATTATTAGTCGTGGCTCCTCATGTTTGAGTGTAGAACCCGTATGACGTCGTTATCTACAACCATGGATTACTTTTATTTGGGAGTCGCTATGAGTACGTAACCTTGTTTCATCCACTGATCCACATCATTACAGCCGTGGTGTCCATGACACACTTGTCTCAGGCAACAACGAAAGAAAAGTAGAAGAGTCGTGTACCAACTGGTCCCCCCCCCCCATCGTAGATGAGAAAATAAAGGAAAATATACATTCACAACTACAAATACTGGTTTTGGCACTCAACTCTGTCCTTCAACGGACGACGCATGTGATTGTGCCGGTACCACGTCATGCTCGCTATACCACCAAACGAAAAACAGCCACTTGGTCTACGTCTGCCGTGTGGACCTTGCCCGCAACGTAGAAAGCATTGATTGTGAGGTCATGAAGAACAAGGTTGTCGTGCACCTGGACTCCTCTAACTGCCCAAATAGTAATTTCGATTTGTCTATCATAGGATTTGTTCTTCTGGGTTGGACAAGGCTAAACAAAAAAGAAACTACACTTTTCATGAGTAACAGAGTAGAATTTATGAATGAGTGAGGCACAAATATGAACACTATATTTTTTAATTTAATGTTTCTTGGTATATAAGAAGTGAAATACAAGAACTAATATAGATATTGATAAATGTATTTTGCATTTAGAAATGTGCATGGAGGTTGTGGAGGTCACACTGAAAAGGTATATGTCATACAACTTCACTGACATCAAGAGTAGTATATAACTTTATCTATATGGGGATGTCACATGGCTCAGTTGTATGCCAAATATGTTCTAATATGAGGCAGTGCATAATTATGTAACAATTTTTTCGAATTTTTGGACCTTTGCAAATTTGGAGTTTAACATTACAAGTTGTATTTCTCCATGTTATCAAGTCGTTGTCTCACGGAGTATCCATATACAAAAATAGTTGCTAAGTAGGTCACATGTATTGAGCTCCTACATCTTTTACCCCGTATGAACCAAGAGGGACTGAGTAATACTGATGCCAATAAGCCTATGATTAGTATGCTAGAGTAATTTGATTGTCCCTTTTAGATGTCGTGTGGTGGATGCAACACAAGTTAATTAAGAAAAAGTAAAAATGATATGAAGTATATGACTTGTATGGTTTTTTCATATGTTGTTTCATGTTCAATATATATTAGTTGCCATTATAAATCATTTAATACATCTATTTCTAAATATCCATGACTATGACTTACTTGCTTAAATTACATGTTTAGAACACAACATGTCACATTTAATAATTATTTTTAACCAATAAAGCATGCTACTGATTGTAAAGCATGTAGTGGCTTCAAAAATACGTGAAGACATCGAAAGGGACGTTTATCACAATAAGTAAAGGTCAAGCATCCGGTTTTCTGATAGGACAAGAAATTTACTCACACCAGTAACAAAACAACTTCTTTTAGAATACAATATACCTTCTTTTACATGGTACCTAATAAATGAATGAAATTCTTTAAATCTCAATCTATCAGCTTTTTTATCGCACATGAATGGAAGAGAGGCCATGGCTTTAAATTTAACCTACCAGACTTTTCATCTCCCTACAGTTCTCTGTATAATAATTTTGGAAGATTGTAGATTAGTCTTAACATTGAATGGACGTTATTTGTTGATCAATACATGCATGTACAACATTCTGGTTGCGCTATTAAATGAGTTGCTATTCTATAACATAGATTAATTACCAAAACTTGGGTGAGGCACATGCCTCATGGAGTGTAAGAGTGTCTCTACCACTGATTTCCATATGTCTGCGTACGAAAAGTCCTAAGAAATCTACTTGCCTAACAATATAAAGTTATTCAAGTAAAAATATTTCATCTTTGGGAAAATAATAGGGCTTTCACATGTTGTCCGATCTATTGTTCTAATAGTTGTACAAACTTCAGGATATTTGATCGAGACATAAATCAAGGATGGTCTTGAGGGTTAGAATTTGAGTCGCTAATTCAATTTATTATCTTGTCTCTAGATCGATTATAAGAGATGAACATGTATTGCTCAATCACAATTCAAAGTAACCCATTCAATGCTTTCCTTCCAAACCATACTTCATTTATTTCAATGAGTCATTAAAGGCAGTTCTTGATTTATCTTGATTTTGAGGAATCATTTTAAAAATATTTTTTGATATAGGGAGTCATATGCTTTTGGAATTAGAAGTATCGTTGGTGGAATATCCTAGCCTTCTAATGTTTTGGGGCAATTTAAGGATGTTTCATATAGTTAATATGAGTAACAAGGATGACGCCTAACCTAACATAGTGTAGGTTTTAATTCATGTTTTAACATATTAAATAATGGGAGCCAAAATTGAACTTGAAAAAATGGTTCTAAGGCTTTTGAGTTGGTTGGATTTTCTCTAGGATAAGACCAACCGGCCAAAACAGACCTAAGTCTAAACCTTGGGTCGGCTGGACTTGCCTTGGGGAAGTCCAACCAACCTTAATATAGACATCGACACACGAAGTGTTCAATTGAACTTCGTGCATCAGGTCTAGATGGCCAATATTGAGCGTTGGAGGGACTTCCAATTGGAAAGTTCAATCAACTAATTGAAATTTAAAATACATGTAATTTGAAGTGGTGAATTACTAAGATAACCACTTCTAAGTGAGCCAACTAGGAGAGTAAACTCATTTACACTCCTCTACTATCATGATGTGTGTAAACCACACTTGCAAACTGCAAGTGCGCATATCATGTTATATAGACCTATGAGGCCCGAGTGTCTAACTTAGGGAAACTGATGCAGCCCTATTTTAGGGCTCCATCTTGTGCCATTTTGTACTTTATTCACATCTAAACACAGTAGAATGCAAGTTAAATACCTCAATATGAGTATTACTATCAAATGCACTTATGGACGTTCTTTGCACTATTTTCAGGTACTTTGACCATGCTTTGGATGGATGAGAGAGAAGGAAGTAGTTCTAGGGTTCCTCCACCCATGGAGGGGTCCAAAGAAGGTCCCAAAGATCCCTCAACCTACCCCTAATGGCCAAGATTCGACATCAAGCAAAGAAGTCCATGAATGATCAAAGTTGAAGTTCATTTAGCCACTGAAGATCCCACTACGACCGTGGCCCCATGGCCACGGGTTGTGCCTTTTTTTATGAAGAATCAACAAGGATATCAGGGGTTTTACACCAATCTCACCATGGTTGTGGCCATCAGTACGGTTGTGGCCCATTGAAGACACCACAGTCATGGCCAGTAGAAGAGAAAATGCATGTGCTTCCCCCCACAATCAAGACTTCCTCCTCTAAAACGGCCATGGTACACCACCACAGCCGTGGTGCCACTCACCCAACACGACTGTGGCATCCCGCCACGGCCGTGGCCACCGCCTATACTTAGCCTTTTCACCCCATTTCACACCTTGACCGTGTCCACTCCCCCATGACCATTCCCTACTACCCCCACCATGGCCGTGGTACATCAACACGGCCATGGTGACCAACCTACCCTACCCATTTTTTTACACTATTTTTCCTAAACTACCCCCACTTACCCTAGTGCTTCCCCACCACCTATATATACATAGGTGGTGGATGGGGAACGGAGGTTAGACCCCCTAGCTGCTACTGCTACACCCTACTCATCCCCTGATCATTCATTGTACTCCACCTTACATTTATGCTCTCCATCCACCATTTCCACCTTGGAAACCTAGTTTTCTAGGTTTTCCTCCATAATCCCCCATATTCTAATGCCCATCTACACCATTGGAGGAGGAAAGACGTCCCCAAGATGCTAGGATGTGAAGAAGGAGGCTTCTACTTCAAGCTTCATGAAGTTCTACCCCCTTCTTCCCCTTTCTTTTGCTATTTCTTTAATCATGTATAGCTAAGTCCCTAGTGGTGGGCTGTTTGGGGTCAAAATGTAACTTTGATACCATGTTGGGGGAAAATATCTTGTAATGAACATAATTTCTATCTATGATGATTGTTTCATGCTTCTATCTCGTTTCCTATTTTATTACATGGGGTTTGTTCTTATAACATAGATTGTTTGCTCTGAGATGTTTGATGACACTTAGCTTCTAGGAGGAATTGGAGTGTATGTGGCCAATCTTAGGAATGGCTGCTAGGTCCAACTAGTGGATACCTAGCTAGCCCCTTTATTACTACATATACATCCCTCCTTCTACATGTGAGTGTGAGATCTAATTGGCTAGTGTAAGTGTGATTAGTACAATTGCCTAGAGCTTCCTAAAGGTTGGATGGCTAGTGGCATGAGGTGAAAAACCCTCATCTCTACTCCCATTTCTACCCTTGGATCTCAATTGTCCTAATACCACTTACCCTAGAGACCTAGACTTGACAAGTCCTCTTAGAATTACACCTAACCCTAGTTCTCCAACTAGTAGTATAGGGTACATTCTAATAGCACTTGCCTTGTTGTTTGGTTTGATAATTTAGATAGAATTGTGATAATTACTTCCTATGTGGAGATCCCCCAACTAATATCAAACCACATCCCCAAACGGCCCACTTACCTTATCTCACTGCTTAAAATCCACTTTGCCTTCTTAGCTTGTTTATGCTAATCTAGTCAAGTTGCCTTAGTTTAACCTAGTTAATTTCTCAATCTTGCTCTTTAGTGTTAACCTAGGATCTTGATCCCTCTAGTGGTTACCTTAGTTCTTAGTTGCTAAATTGCTCTCTTAGTGTAGTGTAGCCAACTATTGCTCTTATTTAGCTTTTTTCTCAATCTAATTGCTTAGACTTGCTTGCTTAGGTTAATTTAGGGTTGTGATAACTTAGATTTCATGATTGCCTTTACTTTCGTGTTCACCTAGTTTAACAACCAACCAAACCCCTTTTAAACCCTTCAACCCTAGTCTCCACAATAGGAACATAGCCAACACTAGCCTAGCTCCAGTGCCCCCTCTATCCCTGAGGATCAACCCCTACGCTTGCCCTTCACATATGCTATAATAGTACCCCGTGCGCTTACGGGTGACCTATTTTGTGTTGTGATTGACTTGTTTAGGGTTAATATAAATTTTGAAATATCCACACATATGTCCTCCCTTAGGGTTGCATCTAGCCACCTCTAGTTGGCTAGTGTGTCACCTTGGTGGGAAACACACCAAGCTTTCTGGTGCCGTTGTCAGGGATAGAGGCGCTCGACCTAGCTAGTTAGTATAGCTTAGCCTTTCCTACTGCTCTCACCATTGCTATTCTTTATTCTTTGTGTTACTTTTGCATCTTGGTTTGATAACTTGTCTTATTTTGTTTTGTTGTGCCACGTGCATGTGACAAGCAACCCTTTGGAGTCAAGATGGTAGACCGAGATGCGCAAGCCCATTCAATCCCTCAATCGCCCTACATGATGAAGATGTTGGAAGACGTGGTAGATCTCATGAAGATTCATGTGGGAGGTTCTTCTAATCACTCTGCCAATTATATTGTGGGCTCTGATCTCCAAACCACGATATAATCACGATTTAAACTTAGCGGAAGCGATTCGATAAACAGCGGAAGACAAAAATCACGGGAAATTAAAACTTTTCAAGATAAGAGCTTGAATCCATAAAAGCTTCTTTCATAATAAGAGATAAACTGTTTACATCTCATGATAATTACTTCTTGAGTAATTATATACATCAAGATACAAAATCTCAAGAACACATAACAAAAGACTCCAAGACCTGAGAGTACAGAGGACACATAGGACTAACTCTAACTACACCACATGGCAGGCTAAATCTCCACCTGAGATTTCACTGCTGCTCCTGGTGCTGCTGCTGCTGAGACTGGTCACCTGTAGACCGGTTCCTCTGTCTCCGACGTCCACCTAAAAAGTTGAAGTCTACGAGGTGAGACAATTTTACATAATTGTCCCAGCGAGAGTTATAACTCTCCGCCAGAAGCTTTATTATAACATAAAAGAATAACTTAAGCAGTAAAGCTTTCAAAGTATTCAATAGTAGTTGCAGCTATAAACAAGAGCTTAACATTTATGAGATATGAAGAAATATAAGCACTATCACAGTGTATCATCAATCCACTAACTCGTAGTTATCTCTAATAGGTATACTACGTGGTTGATTATGTTTTACAAACAACATTATGCCCTGTGGAGATGAGGCATACCACTCATACTCCAAATGATCGCTAAGAAGTCACATCAGTATCATACATAGGTCATTAAGAGAGCCGGATTCTCATGACCTTCACCTTCCTCAGTCAGTAAGAGGATCACTTGTAGGACATCTTGTGTCTCTACTATTATAGCTCACCAGGGTAAACTGGTCCTTCGCTATTTTAGAGTTACAGTGGCGTTCTGTACTCTCTTCGTCATCACGAGATTTCATGTTTATCTCTACTAATACAGATATCTATGTTTTCTTCATCATCAGGAGGTTTCATGTTTACCATCCACTGATACGGTAGGGTTTTTTAGTGAAGGGTTGACGGATTGCACATCTACATCAATCACCTACACTAGGATGTAAGGTTCTACACATCCATATACCCCACATACTCAATAGTATGTGATCCAGGAGTTCCCTTAGGAAAACCTGTTTCACCATCATTTGATCTCTGACAATGATGGATCTATGATCAGGGCTCTACATTATACTTGATTAGTTAGGTACATTTAGTATTCTTTTAACATCAAACATTGTTCTTCAAACAATAACAGTACCATAGAAGCTATGAAAGGAGAATACTAAATGTAACAAGCCTAACTCTCATCAATCATCATTTCTCATTATACTCATCACAAGTCATCTCTAAAGCATGACCTTGATGGTATTCATGGCTCACACAGCCCATTAAATCATAGAATGCCACTGACAAGGCATCAAGATATTTTACTTATTCATAAAGCTTATAACATGCTTTCAATGAATACAGTATCATCATCCATACCTGGATATGATCACCTTCATATCAGAACCTGCATGGTTAGTTCAACTGATAAAGGTAATTCAAAACAAGGAATACATTTCCCACTCTTGTCATAAGAGCTAAGTTCTCTGATTCTCATCAATTAGAGTTTAATACTTATATTGCATGTCATTACCCTTGAATTAGGGTTTACTATTCACATTATATGTCATCACCCTTGAATTGAACTCATAACATCATCATGTATGAGGAACATCATCATTGATGCTCTCAGATTGGCTTAAGATTCATCATATATCATAATTAGGGTTTCCATGATCTCACATAGGTGGATCATACCCTAATCATGCACATTCATGTGTATTGAAGGTTCTTTACTTGACTTCCATCATATGAGGGTACTTTCTCTCTCTTAAGGTACTTTCTCTCTCTAAGGTACTTTCTCTCTCCTCATACTAGTAGATGGTGATAGCACCATTCTAGATCAGGTTGGGTGAAGTCCACTTTGATTAACATAGACCAAATCACCACTATTGAGTGATTAGGGTTTGATTAGAACAAAGTTTCACTCAATTTGAACCTTTCAAGGGTATTGTGGTAAATTACACATTGATCATCATCATGGGTTAATTTACTAATAACTGGACCCTTAATGTCTCTTGGTATCATTAGGGTTTAGTTTGAACAATCATCAAACTAATTAAGCCTTCAAGGCATAAGGCAGACTTATCCTCAAAAGTCTTTGTTAGGTTTCACACCTTCAACCTTTATACGATCTTGAGATCGTATAAGGTTGCAAACCGTTTAATCTTTGTAGACCGTTTGAGCTTGGGTTGACTTCAAGACTGTATAACATTCAAGACCGTTTACCCTCATTGGGTCTTGAGGTCGAGAGACCTCACACGGTCTTGAGGTCGAGAAACCTCACACGGTCTTGAGGTCGAGAGACCTCACACGGTCTTGAGGTCGAGAGACCTCACACGGTCTTGAGGTCGAGAGACCTCACATGGTCTTGAGGTCGAGAGACCTCACACGGTCTTGAGGTCAAGAGACCTCACACGGTCTTGAGGTCGAGTGCCCTCAAAAACTCAAGATCGTATAGACCTCCAAGGTGATCCAAATGGTAAATTCGATTAGGGTTCCTATGTTGAAGCCATCCATTGGTCTCAAGATTGCTAACCACTTACCAATTGAGACAATTAGGGTTATCCTTAACCAATTGGTCACTCAATTGACCCTCAATTGTTATCCAATTAGGGTTGAAGTTGGTTCAATTAAGGTCCATCAACGTTCAACCATCAACACTCAACAAAGTGAATCAACACAAGGTTGAACCCTTAAATTGAGCTCCAATTGGGCCCAAACTTGGCCCAAACGGTCTTGAGATCGTGTGGATGAACTTCACACGGTATTGAGACCGTTTGCCCAAGATTTCATCAAAATCTAATGTGATTTGATAGGGGTTGAACCTTGATTGAGTCTCAAATCAATATTTTAATTAATTCGATAACCTATTGCGATTGGGCTCTCAATTGATCAAATTACCTTAACCCTAGACCTATTGAGACCGTTTGCATGAGTTCCAAACGGTCTTGAGACCGTTTTCCCATCCAACTTTTGGATTCTAGTGAAAATTCTTCAAGGTTGGATCCATTGAGTTGATGATCATATCAATACTTAATTACAATGTAATTTGGTATGTTTGTACCTTCAATTGGTCAACTATACTTGACCCCAGACCTCCATACGGTCTTGGGTGATCCCCCACACAGTCTTGAGACCGTTTGGTTGATCCCCAAAGGGTCTTGAGACCGTTTAGGTCAATCAACCCCAAAAACACTAAGTTATCCATTGAGATTTCAGTACTGATTTCAATTAGGGTTTGCCCTAGTAATCACCCTTCAACTCTTAGCTCGTTTGGAATTAGTCCATCAAATTTTGTGAGTTGTTAATCAACATTATTTTGAAAAGTAATCTCATACGGTCAACGCTTGGTCAATGCTCTTACACGGTCTTGAGACCGTTTGCCCAAAAAGGGCGATTTCAACATATTGGAAATCAGGAGTAAATTCAATTAAAGTTGTTGATTAAAAAGGCCATATCTCACGATTCCTTTGGAGTTATCATCTCAAAGTTTGTGGGTGATTAGCCTACATAATTACGAACAGAAATCTTATACGGTCCACGCTCGGTCAACGCGGCTAAATGGTCTTGAAGACCGTTTGCCCTTACACGGTCCTAGGACCGTTTGCTCACCACACGGTCTTGAGACCGAGAGAGCAATTTGTGGAGACCGTTTGGTAAAGTAAAAAGTAGTGGATTAACTTTGAAAATAACGTCTTCATCTCCTAGCTCAATAACATCATGGATTTCTCACGGATTTGCTTGCAAGGTAGCAAAGGAAAGTAGAGAAGAAGAAGAACTATCATCTAAAAGCATGAACAAGATGTATATAACAAAGCATGGGTTAGAGTTATAAAACCCACCTAAAGCTTGCTCTTTGAGCTCCAAGATTTAATGGCGTCCTTGAGCTTCCACAGGTCGGCCAAGGTGATCCTTCCAAGGAAAGTTGAGAAAAGATGGCTAGAAAGGTAGAGTTAAGGGAGCTAGTCATCAATTTGGCCTTGAATTCGAGTTCTAACCATGAAATTAGGCAAAAGGAGGGATCCAAACCTACCTTGCACTCCTTTGGTCGTCCTCCTGAGCTCCAAGCTCTCCTTAGTCGGTTTGGTTGAAATAAACAGTGAAAGGAACGAAGGGAGAGGTTCCTTGCTAAGTGAAATTGAGGGTATATATACTTGGGGCGGGATTTTCAACATTAGCTCATGAGTTTTCCATAATTTTAACTAAGTCCCTCCATCCTTCTTTGCTCGTCCTCTCTTCTTAATTCTAAGGACAACTTTTCTTATAGGGCCAAGAAATGAGGGCAAAGAAGATCAACCTATTACTAAAGCACACACATAAAAAGGGCTATAGTACATACACCCTGATTATTCAATCACAAAGGTGTTTTTCATAACTTGATTAATCAATTGAAGTGACCTTTCATCATTTATTCTCTAAATGATGATAAGAGTCTTAAAAGATACATTTAGATGATGTATTTTACAAATTGCATCCCTAAATTTGGGTAAATTTCATTTTACTCCAAATTAGGGTTTCAAGCACCGGGATTGCTTCCACAGCTGCACCTTGGTGCCCAAGCTTGGGAAATCCCTCCAACTTTACCAAAATGATTCTCATGATGTCTCAACATCAGAGGAACATTTAAACATGTGCAAATTGCAAGTTAACCCTTCTAATTGGGTAAATTGCACATAGGTCCCTGCATAACAAAACAATGCTACAACTTTATATAAAAAGGAGCAAAATCTGAAATATATGTTTCTGAGAAACTTAATTACATGCTCAAAGTTAATCATAGGGATTTAATTACATATTTAGGAAAAACACCTAGGGTTAACTCATAACCCAGGTCAGGTATGTTACAAATTATCCACCCCTTACAAGGATTTCGTCCCCGAAATCGATAAGACATATTAAGAGAAAAGGGCAGGATACTTTCTTCTCATCTCATCCTCTAGTTCCCAAGTGGCTTCTTCAACACCACAGTGGTTCCAGAGGATTTTCACAAGACTTATATCTTTCTTTTTCAACTTTTTAATTCTGTTATCAAGGATTGACACTGGTCCCTCCTCATAAGATATATCATCATTCAATTCTACTTCCATAGGTTGCAGAATTGACTCAGTGTCAGGGTGACATTTCTTCAACATAGAAATGTGAAACACAGGGTGTAACCTCTGTAACTCTGGTGGCAGCTCTAGTTTATATGCTACCTTTCCAATCCGTTCAATGATTGGATAAGGTCCCATAAATCTAGGAGCTAACTACCCTTTCCTCCCAAAACGAAGGACTCCTTTCCAAGGCGAGACTTTGAGATACACTCTGTCTCCAACCTGGAACTCTAAGGGTCTACGACGTTTGTCAGCATAAGATTTATGTCTATCCTGTGCAGTCTTAATCTGTTGTTGTATTACTTTAATCTTCTCTGTAGTCTGCTACACAAGATCAGGACCTAACAACTGGTGTTCACCAGTCTCGAACCAACACAGAGGTGATCTACAACATCTACCATACAAGGCTTCATAAGGTGCCATATCAATGCTATGCTGATAGCTATTGTTATAGGCAAATTCTATCAAGCTTAGGTGTAGATCCCAACTTTCGGTAAACTGGAGAGCACATGCTCTTAACAGGTCTTCTAAGGTTTGTATGGTCCTTTCTGACTGTCCATCAGTCTGTGGATGAAAGGCCATACTAAACCTTAGCTTGGTGCCTAAGGCTCTGTGTAACTGTTCCCAAAAATGACTTGTAAACTGGGGACCTCTGTCAGAAACTATAGTGACAGGAACTCCGTGCAAACACACTATCTCTTGCACATACAACTGTGATAACCTTTCAGCAGAATAGGTTGTTTTGACAGGTAAGAAATGCGCTGTCTTAGTCAACCTATCAACAACTACCCATATGGAATCATGTCCTTTGCTTGTCCTGGGTAGGCCAAAAACAAAGTCCATGGTCACATGGTCCCACTTCCACTGTGGTATGGGTAAAGGTTGCATTGTCCCTGCAGGCTTATGGTGTTCAGCTTTAACTTGCTGACACATAGGACACCTCAGAACAAACTCTGCAACATCTTTCTTCATTCCAGGCCACCGATACAGATCTTTCAAATTCCGATACATCTTGGTGCTCCCTGGATGCATAGCATACATGGAAGAATGAGCTTCTTCCAGGACTAACTTCCTCAAGTTATCCACATCCGGTACTATCATTCTTTCATTATAACAAGCTACATGATCATCTGAGTCTTGGAAACCATCTCGCTTCTCATTACCATACTCCGATCTAATCTGCTGAACTGCAACATCATCTTGCTGTGCTTCCTTAATCTGCTCTCTAAGGGTAGGTTTAATATGCATCTTAGCCAACAACCCGTCTAACAATGACACTTTCAACTGTACATTGTCTTGCCTTTAAGAGATAAGCATATCTCTCTTAGAGCATACTAAAGAGTTTAGTTGTGCTCTATCCATGGTTGATGTTGCTGATTTCCTACTCAAGGCATCTGCAACAACATTGGCCTTGCTCGGATGGTAATCAATTGTACAATTGTAGTCCTTGATTAACTCCATCCAACGATGTTGCCTCATGTTAAGATCGTGCTGAGAGAAGATATACTTAAGGTTCTTGTGGTCTGTGAAAATCTGGAATGTCTCTCCGTAGAGATAATGTCTCCATATCTTCAAGGCATGAACCACGGCAGCTAACTCCAGATCGTGTGTCGGATAATTCTCCTCGTGTTTCTTAAGCTGTCGGGAAGCAAAAGAAATCACTTGTTTATCTTGCATCAACACACATCCAAGTCCATTCTTGGAAGCATCACAGAAGACTACATATCCTTTTCCTTGTTCAGGTAGCACAAGCACAGGTGCACTTGTCAACCTCTCTTTCAACAACTGGAAAGACTGTTGACACTTATCACTCCAAGAAAAAGGAACATCTTTCCGGGTTAACTTGGTCAAAGGTAAGGCTACAGAACTAAAGTCCTTAATGAACCTTCGATAGTAGCCAGCTAACCCCAAGAAACTTCGAATCTCCGTCGGTGTCTTCGGTTGTTCCCATTGTAGAATAGATTCTACCTTTGTAGGGTCAACACGAATTCCCGAGGCAGATATCACATGTCCAAGAAAGGATACCTCTGGTAGCCAAAACTCACACTTGCTAAACTTAGCATACAACTTATGTTCTCTTAGCAAGGTCAAAGCTTGGCGAAGATGCTTCTCATGCTGTTGAGCATCCTTACTATAGATCAGAATGTCATCTATGAATACGACAACACATTGATCAAGGAAAGGTCGAAAAACTCTATTCATGAGTTCCATAAATGCAGCTGGTGCATTGGTTAGTCCAAAAGACATAACCGTGAACTCATAGTGACCATACCTCATCCTAAAAGCAGACTTGGATATGTCACTATCCTTAATACGAAGTTGATGATATCCAGACCTCAAATCTATCTTGGAAAAGACGGTTGCACCACGCAACTGGTCAAAGAGATCATCAATCCTCGACAGAGGGTACTTATTCTTTATTGTCACTTTATTGAGTTGTCTGTAGTCGATGCACAATCACATTGACCCATCTTTCTTTTTAACAAACAAGACCGGAGCACCCCAAGGTGAAGTACTCGGTCGGATAAAGCCCTTCTCAAGTAACTCTTGAAGCTGTTTCTTGAGTTCTGCCATCTCGGCAGGCGCCATCCTATACGGAGTCTGGGCTATGGGTTTCGTATCTGGGATCAGGTTGATTTCAAAATCAATTTCCCGAGGTGGTGGTATACCAGGAAGTTCTTCAGGAAACACATCCTCAAATTCCCTGACTATGGGAACTTCAGCAGGATTGGAACTTTCCTTGGTAACATCTACCACATGGGCTAAGAATGCATAACATCCTTGCCTCAACAGCTTATCAGCAACCATACAGGTGGGCAGAATCTTTCTCTCACCTTGAAAGATCCATGTGTTGCTTTCATCAGCAAACACAGCCAACTTGGACTCACAATCCAAGACAACTCTATACCTTTCCAAGGTATCCATTCCGAGGATTATATCAAATCCCTGCATATCAAGTGGTATAAGATCCACTTGAATGCGATGGTCAGAAAAGAAGAGGATGCAGGGAGAGCATACCTCCTGCAAAACGGTAGACCCACTCAACGGAGTCTCCAACAACAAACTATCTGCCCTATGACTAACAGTCACATTGCAGTCACGAATCACTCTACGAGTGATAAAAGAGTGCGTAGCACCCGGGTCAATCAGAACAGATACAACACAGGATGTAGACATATCAGAATATAAAAGTTTCATCTGACCTGCCACTACCCGTGGATTGACCACTGCTTCAGGTGGGTTCATAGCATAGAACCTCGCTGTCGCCTGGTGTTGAGGTGGTGCTAATGATCCAGCTTGAGACGCTTGTCCACGTCCTTGAGCTGCTCCTTGATGTTGCCTACTCTGAGATCCTTGTTGATTCTGTCTCAGAGGTTGTTGTGTCACACTGACAGGCCTAGAACGACAATCCTTCATCAAGTGTCCCACCTTACCACAGTTGTAGCAACTCCTCTCCTATTGTTGTGGCCTGGGTGGTCCAGTAACTGACATTGATGCAGCACTGTGAGTCCTTTGAGGCGGTTGACTCCGTCCTCTACCTCTACTTGGTGTCCATTGAGTTTGAAAACTCGATCTGGGTGGTGGAGGGTTAGGTGCAGAGAATCTAGGTTTCTTGGAATCCCTAGATGAAGAACCCTGGAACTATGGATATCTTTTCTGAGTTTGTCTCTTCTCAACCACAGATCTCTCTATCCTTCGGACTGACTCAACGAAGGTAGAGAATCTCTCTCGGTTCTCTGAGGCAGACACATGGGTTGACATATCAGCATTCAAACCCTTCTCGAATCTTCTGATTCTTTCCTCTTCTGTGGAAGCCATGTGCGGACAGAACCGTAGCAACTCCATAAACTTAGCTTCATACTCGCTAATGTTCATCATACCCTGCCTTAGTCTTTCGAACTGAGAGATCTTCTCATCTAGGAAGGTCTTTGGAAAATATCTATTGATAAATTCCCGACGAAACTCTTCCCATGAGAACTCTACTCCAGGTCTCTTCTGCTCTTCCATGTTCCACCAGTGACCAGCACTGCCTTTGAGAAGATAGACAACATGTCTAACCTTCTCAGCTTCTAGGATAATAAGAATCCTGAAAGCCTTCTCCAACTCTGTCAACCATAGGTCAGCATCTGCGGGGTCGGCTGTAACATCCCTGACCTGGGTTATAACCTACCCCTGGAAGTTTTGCCTAAATATGTAATTATATACTTGTGAATACTCCCTGGCATGTCATTAAGTTCCTCAGGAACATTTACTTTCAATTTTGCTCCTTTATATGTAAAGTTGTAGCATTGTTTTGTAGTGCAGGGACCTATGTGCAAATTACCCAGTTAAAGGGGTTAACTCGTAATGTTCACAGGTTGAGATGTTCTTATGATAATAAGACATCATATGAGTGAATATGATGAGGTAAGATGGATTTCCCAAGCTTTGGCATCAAGATGCAGCTTGTGGAATGATCCTTGTGCTTAAAAACCCTAATTTGGAGTAAAGTGCAATTTACCCAAATTGAGGGGTGCAATTTGTAAAATACTTCATCTAGAACATCTTTTATAACTCTTGTCATCATTTAGAGTAGAAATGATGAAAGGGACACATCAATGAACTATCAGATAAGAAAAATGATCTTTGTGATAAAAATCACCTAATATGGGTATGGAGACCTTTCATGTATGTACCCTAGTTGAAAGTTGGCTTTCTTTACCCTTAGATCTTGAGATTTCATGAGCTTTGCATAAGTTTAGATGAGTTTGGACGTGCCCTTGAGCAAGGAGGGACTTATATGTAAATTCCATGCTTTAGAGGTCCTTATGGTGTAAAAAGGCCTAAAGTATATAAGCCTTCTCCCTTGCAACAAGTGAACGGATCTTTCATTTCCTTCACTTCTTCTCTTCTTTCTCAACCGACCAAGGCTAGCTCTAGAGAAGAGAAGGACGACCAAGGGTCCTAGGTAAGTTTGGATCACCCCTTTTTGCTTGAATTCATGGAGGAAACTCGTTTTCAAGGTTGGATTCATGGCTAGCTCACCTAGCTCTATCTTTCTAGCCTTTCCTTCCCAACGTTTCCTTGGAGAATTCACCTTGGCCGACCTGTGGAGCTCTAAGACACCATTAAAGTTCGGAGCTCAAGGAACAACCTTTAGGCGGGTTTTATAACTCTAAACTCCTTGCTTTATATGCATATTTTTGTTCTTGCAATTTAGCAATTAGTTCTTCTTCTACCTCTCTTCTTCTTGCACTTTTGCAAGCAAAACGGTGGAATAACCGACCTTGACAGAGGTTGAAGATGATGGGCGTGAATTCCTAGGTTACTTTATCAAACGACCTTGGACCCTCTTGGTCCAAACGGTTGCAAACCGTTTAAGGTCAAACGGTTTCAAACCGTTTGCCCTCAAGCGACCTTGCAAGACCGTTTGGATTGAAACGGTCTTAAGACCATTTGATAGGGTTGACCAAGGGATGAACGTTTGAGGGTCTGTTGGTAATATATTGAATTTCATTCCTGCAAAGAATCAAAGTTTAATTCTTAACCAATTGAGAGTTGAAGGCACTTCAACATCCTAACCCTAATCGGGTTGAAATTGCTGTTTTAAAACATAGATCTTGTTGAGTTTTGGGTTGAAGGACCCAAACGGTCTTAAGACCGTTTGGGGGTTCTTCCAAACGGTCTCAAGACTGTCTGGGTACAACCCAAGACCGTTTGGAGGTCTAGGATTGAGATAATCTAATGGTTTGAAGGTCCAATTGCATTAAGTTGATGAATTGATAAAATTACTGACTTTAGACCTAATTGGAGTTCAACCCTAATCCAACCGACTTGGTTTTTGGTCAAACTTTGGGCAAACGGTCTCAAGATCGTTGGGATTGGATGATGTCCAAATGATCTCAAGACCGTTTGGGCCAAGTTTGGGCCCAATTGGAGGTCAATTGATAGGTTCAACCTTGAATTGATTCACAATTGTTGAACATTGATGACCATCCGATTTGAAACCCTATTTGAGGTTGACTTAACCCTAATTGGCTTTCAATTGAGGGTTAATTTGGTGTCCAAGTGATTGAGGTTCATCCTAATTGACTCAATTTATAAGTGGTTAACATGGCTTTGGCCAATTGAGGGCTTCAACATACTTAATTATAAACAATTGTAACTTTTGAACCTAGTTGGAGGTCCAAACGGTCTCAAGACCGTTTGAGGCCAAACGGTCTCAAGACCGTTTGAGGCCAAATGGTCTCAAGACCGTTTGGGCTCAAACGATCTCAAGGTCGTTTGGACCAATCGATCTCAAGATACTTTGATCAAACGGTTTCAAACCGCATGAGCTTCAAACAGTTTGAAAGTCAAAACGGTCAACACACCCAAACGGTCTCAAGACCGTTTGAGGGCAAATGGTCTCAAGACCGTTTGACACCAAACGGTCTTAAGACCGTTTGGTGGTTGAAGGTTGAAACCGTTTGAAGGTGTTCAAGGTGGTTTGTGCTTAATCAACTGATGGTGTAATTGGTTCAATGGTGATTTAATCTAAATCCTAATGGTAACCTAGGTCATTAAGGGACTAAGAGGTTAATGAATTGACCCATGATGGTGATCATGAGGTAAATTACCAAAATACCCTTGAGGGGTTTAATTGAGTAATACCTTGTTCTAATCAAACCCTAATCACATGATAGTGATGTTTTGGCTTATGCTAGTCAATGAGGACTTAACCCAACCTGATCTAGAGAGGTGTTGTCACCATCTACTAGTATGAGGAGAGAGAAAGTATCCTAAGAGAGAGAAAGTACCCTTTTATGGTGGAAACTCAAGTAAGATACCTTCAATACACATGAATGTGCATGTTTAGGGTATGATCCACCTATGCGAGATCATGGAAACCCTAATTATGATGTTTAGTAAATCTTAATCATATTTAAGAGCTTTAATGATGATGTTTCTCATACATGATGTGGTTATGAGTTCAATTCACCATGGAGTGAATAGTAAACCCTAATTCTAGGGTAATGACATGTAATATGAATAGTAAACCCTGATTGTTGAATATTGGGGAACTTGACTCTTCTAAGAGTTTGAAAGTGTATCTTCTAGAATGAATTGTTTACTGTTATCAGTTGAATTAACCATGCAGGTTGTCATGAGATGATGATCATATCCAGGTATGGATTATGAAACTATATTCATTGAAAGCATGCTTTAGCTTTATGAATAGTAATATATCCTGATGCATTGTCAATAGCAATCTATGGATTAAAATGGGCTGTGAGAGCCATAATTACCATCAAGGTCATGCTTTAGAGATGACTTGTGATGAATGTATTGAGAAATGATGATTGATGAGAGTTAGGCTTGTTACATTTAGTATTCTCCTTTCATAGCTGTTATGCTAATGTTATTGTTTGAAGAACAATGTATGATGTTAAAAGAATACTGAATGTACCTAACTAATCAAGTGTAATGTAGATCCTTGATCATAGATCCATCATTGTCAGAGATCAAATGATGGTGAAATAGGTTTTCCTAAGGGAACTCCTGGATCACATACTTTTGAGTATGTGGGTATATGGATGTGTAGAACCTTACATCCTAGTGTAGGTGTTTGATGTAGATGTGTAATCCATCAATCCTTCACTATAATCCCATACTGTATCAGTGGATGGTAAACATGAAACCTCCTGATGACGAAGAAAGCACAGATATCCGTATCAGTGGAAGATAAACATGAAATCTCCTGATGATGAAGAGAGTACAAAACGCCACTGTAACTCTAAAATAGCGAAGGACCAGATTACCCTGTCAAGCTATTATAGTAGAGGCACGAGATGTCCTACAAGTAATCCTCTTACTAACTGAGGAAGGTGAAGGTCATGAGAATCCGGCTCTTTCGATGACCTAGTATGATACCGAGGCACTTAGCAGTGATTGGTTGGAGTATGAGTGGTAAACCTCATCTCCACAGGGCATAAAAGTAATGTTTGAAAAACATAATCCACAGCGTAGCATACCTGTTAGAGATAACTATGAGTTGATTGATTGATATTACACTGAATAGTGCAAATGTCTTCATGTTTTATAACTATTGAACTCATGCTTACTATTATATCCGATGTTGGATACTTTGAAGCTTTTACTGCTTAAGTTATTCTTTGAGATGTTATAATAAAGCTTCTGGTGGAGAGTTATAACTCTCGCTGGGACAATTATGTAAAATTGTCTCACCCCGTAGACTTCAACTTTTTAGGTGGACGTCGAGGACGAAGGAACAGGTCTACAGGTGACCAGTCCCAGCAGCAGCAGCACCAGGGGCAGCAGTAAAATCTCAAGTGGAGATCTAGCCTGCCATGTGGTGTAGTTAGAGTCAGTCCTATGTGTCCTATGTACTCTCAGGTCTTGGAGTCTTTTGGTCTGAGATTTTAGTTATGAGTTCTTGAGATTTTGTATCATGTCGTATATAATTACTCAAGAAGTAATTATCTGAGATGTAAATAGTTTATCTCCTTTTATGAAGAAAGTTTTATGGCTTCAATGCTTTATCACAAAAAATTTTAATTTCCGCTGATTTTTGGTATTCCGCTGCTAATCAAATCGCTTCCGCTAAGTTTAAATCGTGGTTTGGAGATCAGAGCCCACAATTAAGTGGTATCAGAGCTCTAGGTTCGCCGAGTCTACAGAGGCATATGACTTAGGATGTCGAGTCTATCCTTAGTATCTCTTCCTTATCTAATAGAATCTTCTACTCCTCAGGAGAAGAAGATACATAAGGATGGCAGAGCCACATGATGAGTATGTGGCAGAGAGTAGTGCTAGTGCACCTCGAGGCGGTGCAAGGGTTCCTGAAATAGAACAGCCTGCACCTGAACCACCCCAGTTTGACCCAGCCGATATGGGTAACCCAGCTGTTCAAACTATGTTCGGACAGTTTATGACTGCCATGACACACATCACCGATAGGATGTCGATGCCTGCACCTAGGGCACCTGCCCAGCCTGAAGGACAAGGTATCGATAAGACGTTCGAGCGACTTCGTCATGTCAGAGCTACCAAGTACTTTGGGACTGCCGACCCCACAGATGCTGATCTGTGGTTAACAGAGTTGGAGAAGGCTTTCAGGATTCTTAATATCCCGGAGGCTGAGAAGGTTAGACATGCTGTCTATCTTCTCAAAGGCAGTGTCGGTCATTGGTGGACAATGGAAGAGCAGAAGAGACCTAGAATGGAGATCTCGTGGGAAGACTTTCGGCGGGAATTTGTTCATAGATATTTCCCAAAGACCTTCCTAGATGAGAAGATCTCTCAGTTTGAGAGACTGAGGCAGGGCATGATGAACATTAGCGAATATGAAGCTAAGTTCATGGAGTTGTTGCGATTTTGTCTGCACATGGCTGCCACAGAAGAAGAAAGAATCAGGAGATTTGAGAGGGGTTTGAATGTTGATATGACTACCCCTGTGTCTGAATTAGAAAACCGAGAGAGATTCTCTACCTTCGTTGAGTCAGTCCGAAGGATAGAGAGATCTGTGGTTGAGAAGAGGCAAACTCAAAAAAGATATCCACAGTTCCAGGGTTCTTCATATAGGGACTTTAAGAAGCCTAGATCCTCTGCACCTAACCCTCCACCACCTAGATCTAGTTCTCAGACTCAGTGGTCTCCAAGTAGAGGTAGAGGACGAGGACAATCACCTCGGGAGACTCAGAGTTCTGCATCAATGTCAGTTATTGGACCACCAAGACCACAAGAGAGAAGCTGCTACAACTGTGGTAAGGTGGGACATTTGATGAAGGACTGCCGATCTAAGCCTGTCAGTGTGACACAACCTCCGAAACAAGGTCAACAGGGATCACAGGGAAGGCAATCTCAAGGAGCAGCTCGAGGACGCGGGCAAGCGTCTCAAGCTGGATCATCAGCACCACCTCAACAACAGGCTATAGCAAGGTTCTATGCTATGAACCCACCAGAGGCAGTGGTCGATCCACAAGTGGTGACAGGTCAGATGGAACTTTTATATTCTGATATGTCTAAATCTTGTGTAGTATCTATTCTGATTGACCCGGGTGCTACGCACTCTTTCATCACTCGAAGAGTGATTCGTAACTGCAATATGATAGTTAGTCATAGGGTAGATAGTTTGTTATTGGAGACTCCGTTGAGTGGGTCTGCTGTTTTGCAGGAAGTATGCTCTCCCTGCATCCTCTTCTTTTCTAAGCATCGCATCCAAGTGGACCTTATACCGCTTGATATGCAAGGATTTGATGTAATCCTCGGGATGGATACCTTAGAAAGGTATAGAGTTGTCTTGGATTGTGAGTCCAAGTTGGCAGTGTTTGCTGATGAAAGCAACACATGGATCTTTCAAGGAGAAAGAAAGATTATGCCCACCTGTCTTGTATCAGCTATGGTTGCTGATAAGCTGATGAGGCAAGGATGTTATGCATTCTTGGCCCATGTTATAGATGTTACCAAGGAGAGTCCCAACCCTATTGAAGTTCCTATAGTCAGGGAATTCAAGGATGTGTTTCCTGAAGAACTTCTTGGTATGCCACCACCTCGGGAGATTGATTTTGAGATCAATTTGGTCCCAGATACGAAACCCATAGCCCAGACACCGTATAGGATGGCGCCTGCCGAGATGGCAGAACTCAAGAAACAGCTTCAAGAGTTACTTGAGAAGGGTTTTATCCGACCGAGCACTTCACCTTGGGGTGCTCCGGTCTTGTTTGTTAGAAAGAAAGATGGGTCAATGCGGTTGTGCATTGACTACAGACAACTTAATAAAGTAACAATAAAGAACAAGTACCCTTTGCCGAGGATTGATGATCTTTTTGACCAGTTGCGTGGTGCAACAGTCTTCTCAAAGATAGATTTGAGATCTGGATATCATCAACTCCGCATTAAGGATAGTGACATATCCAAGTCTGCTTTTAGGACAAGATATGGTCACTATGAGTTCACGGTTATGTTGTTCAGACTAACCAATGCACCAGCTGCATTTATGGAACTCATGAATAGATTTTTTGACCCTTCCTTGATCAGTGTATTGTCGTCTTCATAGATGACATTCTGATCTATAGTAAGGATGCTCAGCAGCATGAACAACATCTTCGCCAAGCTTTGACCTTGCTAAGAGAACATAAGCTGTATGCTAAGTTTAGCAAGTGTGAGTTCTGGCTACCGGAGGTATCTTTTCTTAGACATGTGATATCTGCCTCGGGAATTCATGTTGACCCTGCAAAGGTAGAATCTGTTCTACAATGGGAACAACTGAAGACACCGACGGAGATTCGAAGCTTCTTGGGGTTAGCTGGTTACTATCGAAGGTTTATTAAAAACTTTAGCTCTATAGCCTTACCTTTGACCAAGTTAACCCGGAAAGATGCTCCTTTTTCTTGGAGTGATAAGTGTCAACAGTCCTTTCAGTTGTTGAAAGAGAGGTTGACAAGTGCACCTGTGCTTGTGCTACCTGAGCAAGGAAAAGGATATGTAGTCTTCTGTGATGCCTCCAAGAATGGACTTGGATGTGTGTTGATGCAGGATAAACAAGTGATTTCTTTTGCTTCCCGACAGCTTAAGAAACACGAGGAAAATTATCCGACACATGATCTGGAGTTAGCTGCTGTAGTTCATGCCCTGAAAATCTGGAGACATTATATTTATGGAGAGACGTTTCAGATTTTCACTGACCATAAGAACCTTAAGTACATCTTCTCTCAGCATGAGCTCAATATGAGACAATGCCGCTGGATGGAATTAATAAAGGACTACGATTGTACGATTGATTACCATCCGGGGAAGGCTAATGTGGTTGCTGATGCCTTGAGTAGGAAATCAGCAACATCAACCATGGATAGAGCACAACTAAACTCCTTAGTATGCTCTAAGAGAGATATGCTTATCTCTTTAAGGCAAGACAATGTACAGTTGAAGGTGTCATTGTTAGCTGGTTTGTTAGCTGAAATGCAGATTAAACCTACTCTAAGAGAGCAGATTAAGGAGGCACAACAAGTAGATGCTGCAGTTCAACAGATTAGATCTGAGTATGGTAGTGAGAAGCATGATGGTTTTCATGAGTTAGATGACCAGGTGGCATGCTATCATGGGAGGATGATAGTACCAGATGTAGATAATCTGAGGAAGTTAGTTCTGGAGGAAGCTCATTCTTCGATGTATGCTATGCATCCAGGGAGCACCAAGATGTATCGAAACTTGAAAGATATGTATTGGTGGCCTGGGATGAAGAAGGATGTAGCTGAGTTTGTTCTAAGGTGTCCTGTGTGTCAGCAGGTCAAGGCTGAGCACCAGAAACCTGCAGGAACAATGCAACCCTTACCCATACCACAGTGGAAGTGGGACCATGTGACCATGGACTTTATTGTTGGCCTACCCAGGACAAGCAAAGGGCATGATTCCATTTGGGTAGTTGTTGATAGGTTGACAAAGACAGCGCATTTCTTACCTGTCAAAACAACCTATTCTGCTGAAAGGTTATCCCAGTTATATGTTCAAGAGATAGTACGTTTGCACGGAGTTCCTGTCACTATAGTTTCTGACAGAGGTCCCCAGTTTACAAGTCGTTTTTGGGAGCAGTTACACAGAGCTTTAGGCACCAAGTTAAGGTTTAGTACAACCTTTCATCCATAGACTGATGGACAGTCTGAAAGGACTATACAGACCTTGGAAGATCTGTTGAGAGCATGTTCTCTCCAGTTTACCGGGAGTTGGGATCTACATCTGAGCTTGATAGAGTTTGCCTATAACAATGGCTATCAACATAGCATTGATATGGCACCATATGAAGCCTTATATGATAGACGTTGTAGATCACCCTTGTGCTGGTATGAGACTGGTGAGCACCAGTTGTTAGGTCCTGATCTTGTGCGGCAAACTACAGAGAAGATTAAAGTTATACAACAACATCTTAAGACTACACAGGATATGCAGAAGTCGTATGCTGATAAACGTCGTAGACCCCTAGAGTTCCAGGTTGGAGACAGAGTGTATCTCAAGGTCTCACCTTGGAAAGGAGTCCTTCGTTTTGGAAGGAAAGGGAAGTTAGCTCCTAGATTTATGGGACCTTATCCAATTGTTGAAAGAGTTGGAAAGGTGGCCTATAGACTAGAGTTACCTCAGGAGTTGCATAAGTTACACCCTGTGTTTCACATTTCCATGCTGAGGAAATGTCACCCCGACACCGAGTCAGTTCTACAACCTATGGAAGTAGAATTGAATGAAGATATAACATATGAGGAGGGACCAGTGTCAATCCTAGATATCAGAATTAAAAAGTTAAAGAAGAAAGATATAAGCCTTGTAAAAGTCCTCTGGAACCATCGTGGTGTTGAAGAAGCCACTTGGGAACTAGAGGATGAGATGAGAAGGAAATACCCTGCTCTTTTCTCTTAATAAGTTTTATCGATTTTTGGGACGAAATCCTTGTAAAGGGGTGGATAATTTGTAACATCCCTGACCTGGGTTATAACCTAACCCTGGAAGTTTTGCCTAAATATGTAATTATATACTTGTGAATACTCCCTGGCATGTCATTAAGTTCCTCAGGAACATTTACTTTCAATTTTTCTCCTTTATATGTAAAGTTGTAGCATTGTTTTGTAGTGCAGGGACCTATGTGCAAATTACCCAGTTAAAGGGGTTAACTCGCAATGTTCACAAGTTGAGATGTTCTTATGATAATAAGACATCATATGAGTGAATATGATGAGGTAAGATGGATTTCCCAAGCTTGGGCATCAAGATGCAGCTTGTGGAATGATCCTTGTGCTTAAAAACCCTAATTTGGAGTAAAGTGCAATTTACCCAAATTGAGGGGTGCAATTTGTAAAATACTTCATCTAGAACATCTTTTATAACTCTTGTCATCATTTAGAGTAGAAATGATGAAAGGGACACATCAATGAACTATCAGATAAGAAAAATGATCTTTGTGATAAAAATCACCTAATATGGGTATGGAGACCTTTCATGTATGTACCCTAGTTGAAAGTTGGCTTTCTTTACCCTTAGATCTTGAGATTTCATGAGATTTGCATAAGTTTATATGAGTTTGGACGTGCCCTTGAGCAAGGAGGGACTTAGATGTAAATTCCATGCTTTAGAGGTCCTTATGGTGTAAAAAGGCCTAAAGTATATAAGCCTTCTCCCTTACAACAAGTGAACGGATCTTTCATTTCCTTCACTTCTTCTCTTCTTTCTCAACCGACCAAGGCTAGCTTTGGAGAAGAGAAGGACGACCAAGGGTCCTAGGTAAGTTTGGATCACCCCTTTTTGCTTGAATTCATGGAGGAAACTCGTTTTCAAGGTTGGATTCATGGCTAGCTCACCTAGCTCTATCTTTCTAGCCTTTCCTTCCCAACGTTTCCTTGGAGAATTCACCTTAGCCGACCTGTGGAGCTATAAGATGCCATCAAAGCTTGGAGCTCAAGGAACAACCTTTAGGCGGGTTTTATAACTCTAAACTCCTTGCTTTATATGCATATTTTTGTTCTTGCAATTTAGCAATTAGTTCTTCTTCTACCTCTCTTCTTCTTGCACTTTTGCAAGCAAAACGGTAGAATAACCGACCTTGACAGAGGTTGAAGATGATGGACGTGAATTCCTAGGTTACTTTATCAAACGACCTTGGACCCTCTTGGTCCAAACGGTTGCAAACCGTTTAAGGTCAAACGGTTTCAAACCGTTTGCCCTCAAACGACCTTGCAAGACCGTTTGGATTGAAATGGTCTTAAGACCGTTTGATAAGGTTGACCAAGGGACGACCATTTGAGGGTCTGTTGGTAATATATTGAGTTTCATTCCTGCAAAGAATCAAAGTTTAATTCTTAACCAATTGAGAGTTGAAGGCACTTCAACATCCTAACCCTAATCGGGTTGAAATTGCTGTTTTAAAACATAGATCTTGTTGAGTTTTGGGTTGAAGGACCCAAACGGTCTCAAGACCATTTGGGGGTTCTTCCAAACAGTCTCAAGACCGTCTGGGTACAACCCAAGACCGTTTGGAGGTCTAGGGTTGAGATAATCTAATGGTTTGAAGGTCCAATTGCATTAAGTTGATGAATTGATAAAATTACTGACTTTAGACCTAATTGGAGTTCAACCCTAATCCAACCGACTTGGTTTTTGGTCAAACTTTGGGCAAACGGTCTCAAGACCATTTGGATCATGTCCAAACGATCTCAAGACCGTTTGGGCCAAGTTTGGGCCCAACTGGAGGTCAATTGATAGGTTCAACCTTGAATTGATTCACAATTGTTGAACATTGATGACCATCCGATTTGAAACCCTATTTGAGGTGGACTTAACCCTAATTGGCTTTCAATTGAGGGTTAATTTGGTGTCCAAGTGATTAAGGTTCATCCTAATTGACTCAATTTATAAGTGGTTAACATGGCTTTGGCCAATTGAGGGCTTCAACATACTTAATTATAAACAATTGTAACTTTTGAACCTAGTTGGAGGTCCAAACGGTTTGAGCCCATTTGGACCAAACGGTCTCAAGACTGTTTGGGCTCAAACGATCTCAAGGTCGTTTGGACCAATCGATCTCAAGATACTTTGATCAAACGGTTTCAAACCGCATGAGCTTCAAACAGTTTGAAAGTCAAAACGGTCAAAACACCCAAAAGGTCTCAAGACCGTTTGACACCAAACGGTCTCAAGACCGTTTGGTGGTTGAAGGTTGAAACCGTTTGAAGGTGTTCAAGGTGGTTTGTGCTTAATCAACTGATGGTGTAATTGGTTCAATGGTGATTTAATCTAAATCCTAATGGTAACCTAGGTCATTAAGGGACTAAGAGGTTAATGAATTGACCCATGATGGTGATCATGAGGTAAATTACCAAAATACCCTTGAGGGGTTTAATTGAGTAATACCTTGTTCTAATCAAACCCTAATCACATGATAGTGATGTTTTGGCTTATGCTAGTCAATGAGGACTTAACCCAACCTGATCTAGAGAGGTGTTGTCACCATCTACTAGTATGAGGAGAGAGAAAGTATCCTAAGAGAGAGAAAGTACCCTTTTATGGTGGAAACTCAAGTAAGATACCTTCAATACACATGAATGTGCATGTTTAGGGTATGATCCACCTATGTGAGATCATGGAAACCCTAATTATGATGTTTAGTAAATCTTAATCATATTTAAGAGCTTTAATGATGATGTTTCTCATACATGATGTGGTTATGAGTTCAATTCACCATGGAGTGAATAGTAAACCCTAATCTAGGGTAATGACATGTAATATGAATAGTAAACCCTGATTGTTGAATATTGGGGAACTTGACTCTTCTAAGAGTTTGAAAGTGTATCTTCTAGAATGAATTGTTTACTGTTATCAGTTGAATTAACCATGCAGGTTGTCATGAGATGATGATCATATCCAGGTATGGATTATGAAACTATATTCATTGAAAGCATGCTTTAGCTTTATGAATAGTAATATATCCTGATGCATTGTCAATAGCAATCTATGGATTAAAATGGGCTGTGAGAGCCATAATTACCATCAAGGTCATGCTTTAGAGATGAATTTTGATGAATGTATTGAGAAATGATGATTGATGAGAGTTAGGCTTGTTACATTTAGTATTCTCCTTTCATAGCTGTTATGCTAATGTTATTGTTTGAAGAAAAATGTATGATGTTAAAAGAATACTGAATGTACCTAACTAATCAAGTGTAATGTAGAGCCCTGATCATAGATCCATCATTGTCAGAGATCAAATGATGGTGAAACAGGTTTTCCTAAGGGAACTCCTGGATCACATACTTTTGAGTATGTGGGGTATATGGATGTGTAGAACCTTACATCCTAGTGTAGGTGTTTGATGTAGATGTGTAATCCATCAATCCTTCACTATAATCCCATACCGTATCAGTGGATGGTAAACATGAAACCTCCTGATGAAGAAGAAAGCACAGATATCCGTATCAGTGGAAGATAAACATGAAATCTCATGATGACGAAGAGAGTACAAAATGCCACTGTAACTCTAAAATAGCGAAGGACCAGATTACCCTGGCAAGCTATTATAGTAGAGGCACGAGATGTCCTACAAGTAATCCTCTTACTGACTGAGGAAGGTGAAGGTCATGAGAATCCGGCTCTTTCGATGACCTAGTATGATACCGAGGCACTTAGCAGTGATTGGTTGGAGTATGAGTGGTAAACCTTATCTCCACAGGGCATAAAAGTAATGTTTGAAAAACATAATCCACAGCGTAGCATACCTGTTAGAGATAACTACGAGTTGATTGATTGATATTACACTGAATAGTGCAAATGTCTTCATGTTTTATAACTATTGAACTCATGCTTACTATTATATCCAATGTTGGATACTTTGAAGCTTTTACTGCTTAAGTTATTCTTTGAGATGTTATAATAAAGCTTCTGGTGGAGAGTTATAACTCTCGCTGGGACAATTATGTAAAATTGTCTCACCCCATAGACTTCAACTTTTTAGGTGGACGTCGAGGACGGAGGAACAGGTCTACAGGTGACCAGTCCCAGTAGCAGCAGCACCAGGGGCAGCAGTAAAATCTCAGGTGGAGATCTAGCCTGCCATGTGGTGTAGTTAGAGTCAGTCCTATGTGTCCTATGTACTCTCAGGTCTTTGAGTCTTTTGGTCTGAGATTTTAGTTATGAGTTCTTGAGATTTTGTATCATGTCGTATATAATTACTCAAGAAGTAATTATCTGAGATATAAACAGTTTATCTCCTTTTATGAAGAAAGTTTTATGGCTTCAATGCTTTATCACAAAAAGTTTTAATTTCTGCTGATTTTTGGTATTCCGCTGCTAATCAAATAGCTTCCGCTAAGTTTAAATCGTGGTTTGGAGATCAGAGCCCACATCGGCACTCCCAAAGTACTCGGTAGCTCCGACATGACGAAGTCGTTCGAACGTCTTACCGATACCTTGTGCTTCAGGCTGGACAGGTGCCCTCGGTGCAGGCATGGGCATCCTGTCAGTTATGTGTGTCATGGCAGTCATGAACTGCCCGAACATCGTCTGTACAGCTGGGTTACCCATGTCGGCTGGGTCAAACTGGGGTGGCTCTCTTGGTGACTCAGGTGCAGGCTGTTCTATTCTTGGAACCCTTGCACCGCCTTGAGGTGTACTAGCACTACTCTCTGCCACGTACTCATCATGTGGTTCAACCATTCTTATGTATCTTCTCCTCCTGAGGAGCAGAAGATTCTATTAGATAAGGAAGGAGTACTAAAAATAGACTCGACATCCTAAGTCCTATGCCTCTGTAGACTCAATTGAACTAGAGCTCTGATACCACTAATTGTGGGCTCTGATCTCCAAACAACGATATAATCACGATTTAAACTTAGCGGAAGCGATTCGATAAACAGCGGAAGACAAAAATCACGGGAAATTAAAACTTTTCGAGACAAGAGCTTGAATCCATAAAAGCTTCTTTCATAATAAGAGATAAACTGTTTACATCTCATGATAATTACTTCTTGAGTAATTATATACATCAAGATACAAAATCTCAAGAACACATAACAAAAGACTCCAAGACCTGAGAGTACAGAGGACACATAGGACTGACTCTAACTACACCACATGGCAGGCTAAATCTCCACCTGAGATTTCACTGCTGCTCCTGGTGCTGCTGCTGCTGAGACTGGTCACCTGTAGACCGGTTCCTCCATCTCCGACGTCCACCTAAAAAGTTGAAGTCTACGGGGTGAGACAATTTTACATAATTGTCCCAGCGAGAGTTATAACTCTCCGCCAGAAGCTTTATTATAACATAAAAGAATAACTTAAGCAGTAAAGCTTTCAAAGTATTCAATAGCAGTTGCAGCTATAAACAAGAGCTTAACATTTATGAGATATGAAGAAATATAAGCACTATCACAGTGTATCATCAATCCACTAACTCGTAGTTATCTCTAACAGGTATACTACGTGGTTGATTATGTTTTACAAACAACATTATGCCCTGTGGAGATGAGGCATACCACTCATACTCCAACTGATCGCTAAGAAGTCACATCAGTATCATACATAGGTCATTAAGAGAGCCGGATTCTCATGACCTTCACCTTCCTCAGTCAGTAAGAGGATCACTTGTAGGACATCTTGTGTCTCTACTATTATAGCTCACCAGGGTAAAATGGTCCTTCACTATTTTAGAGTTACAGTGGCGTTTTGTACTCTCTTCGTCATCAGGAGATTTCATGTTTATCTCTACTAATACGGATATCTATGTTTTCTTCATCATCAGGAGGTTTCATGTTTACCATCCACTGATACAGTAGGGTTTTATAGTGAAGGGTTGACGGATTACACATCTACATCAATCACCTACACTAGGATGTAAGGTTCTACACATCCATACACCCCACATACTCAATAGTATGTGATCCAGGAGTTCCCTTAGGAAAACCTGTTTCACCATCATTTGATCTCTGACAATGATGGATCTATGATTAGGGCTCTACATTATACTTGATTAGTTAGGTACATTTAGTATTCTTTTAACATCAAACATTGTTCTTCAAACAATAACAGTAGCATAGCAGCTATGAAAGGAGAATACTAAATGTAACAAGCCTAACTCTCATCAATCATCATTTCTCATTATACTCATCACAAGTCATCTCTAAAGCATGACCTTGATGGTATTCATGGCTCACACAACCCATTAAATCATAGAATGCCACTGACAAGGCATCAAGATATTTTACTTATTCACAAAGCTTATAACATGCTTTCAATGAATACAGTATCATCATCCATACCTGGATATGATCACCTTCATATCAGAACCTGCATGGTTAGTTCAACTGATAAAGGTAATTCAAAACAAGGAATACATTTCCCACTCTTGTCATAAGAGCTAAGTTCTCTGATTCTCATCAATTAGAGTTTAATACTTATATTGCATGTCATTACCCTTGAATTAGGGTTTACTATTCACATTATATGTCATCACCCTTGAATTGAACTCATAACATCATCATGTATGAGGAACATCATCATTGATGCTCTCAGATTGGCTTAAGATTCATCATATATCATAATTAGGGTTTCCATGATCTCACATAGGTGGATCATACCCTAATCATGCACATTCATGTGTATTGAAGGTTCTTTACTTGACTTCCATCATATGAGGGTACTTTCTCTCTCTTAAGGTACTTTCTCTCTCTAAGGTACTTTCTCTCTCCTCATACTAGTAGATGGTGATAGCACCATTCTAGATCAGGTTGGGTGAAGTCCACTTTGATTAACATAGACCAAATCACCACTATTGAGTGATTAGGGTTTGATTAGAACAAAGTTTCACTCAATTTGAACCTTTCAAGGGTATTGTGGTAAATTACACATTGATCATCATCATGGGTTAATTTACTAATCACTGGACCCTTAATATCTCTTGGTATCATTATGGATTAGTTTGAACAATCATCAAACTAATTAAGCCTTCAAGGCATAAGGCAGACTTATCCTCAAAAGTCTTTGTTAGGTTTCACACCTTCAACCTTTATACGATCTTGAGATCGTATAAGGTTGCAAACCGTTTAAGCTTTGTAGACCGTTTGAGCTTGGGTTGACTTCAAGACCGTATAACATTCAAGACCGTTTACCCTCATTGGGTCTTGAGGTCGAGAGACCTCACACGGTCTTGAGGTCGAGAAACCTCACACGGTCTTGAGGTCGAGAGACCTCAAACGGTCTTGAGGTCGAGAGACCTCACACGGTCTTGAGGTCGAGAGACCTCACACGGTCTTGAGGTCGAGAGACCTCACACGGTCTTGAGGTCGAGAGACCTCACACGGTCTTGAGGTCAAGAGACCTCACACGGTCTTGAGGTCGAGTGCCCTCAAAAACTCAAGATCGTATAGACCTCCAAGGTGATCCAAAGGGTAAATTCGATTAGGGTTCCTATGTTGAAGCCATCCATTGGTCTCAAGATTGATAACCACTTACCAATTGAGACAATTAGGGTTATCCTTAACCAATTGGTCACTCAATTGACCCTCAATTGTTATCCAATTAGGGTTGAAGTTTGTTCAATTAAGGTCCATCAACGTTCAACCATCAACACTCAACAAAGTGAATCAACACAAGGTTGAACCCTTCAATTGAGCTCCAATTGGGCCCAAACTTGGCCCAAACGGTCTTGAGATCGTGTGGATGAACTTCACACGGTCTTGAGACCGTTTGCCCAAGATTTCATCAAAATCTAATGTGATTTGATAGGGGTTGAACCTTGATTGAGTCTCAAATCAATATTTTAATTAATTTGATAACCTATTGCAATTGGGCTCTCAATTGATCAAATTACCTTAACCCTAGACCTCAAAATGGTCTTGGGTTGTCACCACACGGTCTTGCGACCGTTTGTATGAGTTCCAAACGGTCTTGAGACCGTTTGCCCATCCAACTTTTGGATTCTAGTGAAAATTCTTCAAGGTTGGATCCATTGAGTTGATGATCATATCAATACTTAATTACAATGTAATTTGTTATGTTTGTACCTTCAATTGGTCAACTATACTTGACCCCAGACCTCCATACGGTCTTGGGTGATCCCCCACACGGTCTTGAGACCGTTTGGTTGATCCCCAAAGGGTCTTGAGACCGTTTAGGTCAATCAACCCCAAAAACACTAAGTTATCCATTGAGATTTCAGTACTGATTTCCATTAGGGTTTGCCCTAGTAATCACCCTTCAACTCTTAGCTCGTTTGTAATTAGTCCATCAAATTTGGTGAGTTGTTAATCAACATTATTTTGAATAGTAATCTCATACGGTCAACGCTTGGTCAACGTTCGTACATGGTCTTGAGACCGTTTTCCCAAAAAGAGCGATTTCAACAGATTGGAAATCAGGAGTAAATTCAATTAAAGTTGTTGATTAAAAAGGACATATCTCACGATTCTATTGGAGTTATCATCTCAAATTTTGTGGGTGATTAGCCTACATAATTATGAACAGAAATATTATATGGTCCACGCTCGGTCAACGCGGCTAAATGGTCTTGAAGACCGTTTGCCCTTACACGGTTCTGGGACCGTTTGCTCACCACACGGTCTTGAGACCGAGAGAGCAATTTGTGGAGACCGTTTGGTAAAGTAAAAAGTAGTGGATTAACTTTGGAAATAAAGTCTTCATCTCCTAGCTCAAGAACAGCAGGGATTTCTCACGGATTTGCTTGCAAGGTAGCAAAGGAAAGTAGAGAAGAAGAAGAACTATCATCTAAAAGCATGAACAAGATGTATATAACAAAGCATGGGTTTAGAGTTATAAAACCCGCCTAAAGCTTGCTCTTTGAGCTCCAAGCTTTCGAGCTCCAAGCTTTAATGGCGTCCTTGAGCTTCCACAGGTCGGCCAAGGTGATCCTTCCAAGGAAAGTTGAGAAAAGATGGCTAGAAAGGTAGAGTTAAGGGAGCTAGTCATCAATTTGGCCTTGAATTCGAGTTCTAACCATGAAATTAGGCAAAAGGAGGGATCCAAACCTACCTTGCACTCCTTTGGTCGTACTCCTGAGCTCCAAGCTCTCCTTAGTCGGTTTGGTTGAAAAGAACAGTGAAAGGAACGAAGGGAGAGGTTCCTTGCTAAGTGAAATTGAGGGTATATATACTTGGGGCGGGATTTTCAACATTAGCTCATGAGTTTTCCATAATTTCAACTAAGTCCCTCCATCCTTCTTTGATCGTCCTCTCTTCTTAATTATAAGGACAACTTTTCTTATAGGGCCAAGAAATGAGGGCAAATAAGATCAACCTATTACTAAAGCACACACATAAAAAGGGCTATAGTACATACACCCTGATTACTCAATCACAAAGGTGTTTTTCATAACTTGATTAATCAATTGAAGTGACCTTTCATCATTTATTCTATAAATGATGATAAGAGTCTTAAAATATACATTTAGATGATGTATTTTACAAATTGCATCCCTAAATTTGGGTAAATTGCATTTTACTCCAAATTAGGGTTTCAAGCACCGAGATTGCTTCCACAGCTGCACCTTGGTGCCCAAGCTTGGGAAATCCCTCCAACTTTACCAAAATGATTCTCATGATGTCTCAACATCAGAGGAACATTTCAACATGTGCAAATTGCAAGTTAACCCTTCTAATTGGGTAAATTGCACATAGGTCCCTGCATAACAAAACAATGCTACAACTTTATATAAAAAGGAGCAAAATCTGAAATATATGTTTCTGAGAAACTTAGTTACATGCTCAAAGTTAATCACAGGGATTTAATTACATATTTAGGCAAAACACCTAGGGTTAACTCATAACCCAGGTCAGGGATGTTACATATATGGAGGCTCTTTGTGAAGATGTGCAAGTTCTACAATCATGTGGCATTTGAAACAACCAAGGATCCATGTCAAGCTCTTACACTTTAGAATGGAGAAATCATCCAAACCATTCGTGGGAGCAACAAGGAGACCAAGAGCAAGGAGATAGTTCCATGTTTGAAGAAGAAGTTCTATCAAGGTTAAGAAGTCTTGATGAAGTGAAGAGAGATGTGTCCTTTCATGGACAACCCATTGAGCAGCTTGAGCAAAGTTTAGATGAGATTTCCCTCTCACTTGCCCTTTGTGAGGAGGAAAGACCCCTTTCCCAACCCATGTCCAACCCCAACAATGCTAGTGGAACCATGGGTGCTCCTCAAGGTGCTTATGTCCCACCACATGGCTAAGAACCCACTATCCAACAATACTAAGCCCCCCCTTACCCCTATACTCCACCACCACCACAACCACCATTCAACTTCCAACACACCTCACAACCACCACAACAATATCAACTACAAAAACCACCCCCATGCCAACTACCTCCACAACAACCAACCTACATCCATCAAAATCCTAATCTACTACACCAAAAACCACCACCACCACAACCATCACATGCTCCCCCTCCTCCCTATGAGAAAGTGAAGAAGGTTTTAGTGTTGAGGTGTGACAAGGTTGTTGAGGAGATTAATAAGGGAGGGAAGAAATTAGACAAAGATCATGATGGAGAACCCCTGCTGCAAAGCCCTTGTGAAAGTGCTAAGTGCACTAAAAATTCTACAGTACTGCCAAAATTTTGGGAAGATAATATCTTGTGTCCCACTTTCCTTTGAGATGGCACCACAACATTTCCCCATTGTTGATCCAAGACATCCCAATGTGATATTTTTAGGTGTGCAAGTGTCCAATAGGATGGAAACCCCTCTCTTTGATGCCTATGAAGACCCTCAAGGGAAGGCAAAAATATGGCATGAAAATTTTGAAGGTCTTAAGGTTGATTAAGGCAAACACCTCATTGTTTATCATCATCAAGCAAAGCCCAACTTATGTAAGGTTCCATAAGGGTGTTTTCACCTTCAAGAAGAAGATGAGAGGGAATATGCCTAAGGAGGTCATCTTAAATGAGTTAAAAAGTTTGGTTGATGAGGATTCTTACTTTGAGACCTATGATGATGACCCCAGAGGAGAGATAAATGAAGAAAGACACTTGAGAAGCTCGCATGACCCTTGGGAAGAAGATCAATCAAGGAAGGCATTTGAGAGAATGACTATGATGAGGATGGAAAGATATTACTTTTAGATAATGGTTGATTGATGGAAGAATCAATAAGCCCAGATGAAGGTGTAAAATTTAGCGCTGGTGGGAGGCAGCCCACCTAGGTTTGGGAGCTTTTTCACCCAACCTTCTCTTTTTGATACTTTTGTTTTATTTTCCACAAAATACACACACACGTGTGTGTTTAATAGTTTTCTTTGAGTTTTGATGATATAGCAGGTGGTAGGTACTAAAGAGATAGGAATCAAAGGTGAATCATGGCCACTAAGACCAATTTGTGGCAAAATATCAAAGAAAAATAAAGTTGTTGAATTTGAGTTGAAAAAGTTGAAGGAATGACCCCACCACGACCGTGGAGCTCGACCATGGCTGTGGCAGAAGTTGCCCAAAATGACCGTGGCCCATGGCTACGGGTTGTGCCTTTTTTGTGTCAAAGATGCCAAAAAGTCCGTGTTTTTGGCCGAATGGCCACGACTATGGCACACCAGCCACGGTCGTGGTAAGGATGGATGGACATGACCGTGGCACGTGACTACGACCATGGTAAGGTCAGGTGGGAGCTTTCTTCATCGACAACACGAATGTGACACCCCACCACAGTCATGGTATCAAACCCTGGCCATGACCGTGGCCTCTCACCACAGCCGTGGAGGGGCCCGAACCCATAAAAAAATATAACTTAAGCACATCTTCAACCTGACCCCCCATTGTATCACTTCATTTTACAAGACAACGGCCGTGGTGGAACTCCCACGATTGTAGCTCCTCCAAGATCCACCTCCACACCCCAAATCGCCTCCAAACCACCACCAATCATCCCCAAATCATCCTCTACCATTCCCCTTCCATTTCCACACCAAAGCATCCATTAATCCACCCTCCATCACCACTTTCTCCTCCATTCCGCCCTACAACCATCCCAACCTAAAACCTCCACCAAAACTTCCATTTCTCCCCCAAATTGAAACCTAATCATTCAGTAACCATCTATACACCCATATCCTTCCATTCCACCCCTCAATCCGCCTCCATTTCATCATCTATCCAAAAATCCATTTTCAACGGCCCTACCACATCCTCCACCTCCACAAAATGAAGGGAATCACCAAAGATGTGAAGAAGGGGGCTCAAAAGAGCCTTGATGTGATTACTTGATGTAAAGCTCACACCAAAATAGCCTCCTCCCAAGTCTCCATTCCTTCCCACACCCCTTCACCATCAAATTCCATCGCCCAATCACTTCCTCAATCGATGTCCATGCATTCATCTCGCACACAGTCATTCGATAGCCACCATATCACCGATGAGACGTACCGGGGAGATGAGGAGGAGGAGTGTGAGGAGAACATGGACAGCTTGGTAGATGAGGTTGAGATGATAGTTGCTAAAAGAAGCTACAAATCAAAAGTAGCACCGTCCTCCAGCATGTCGTTCGATGCCTCACATGGCAGCGGAGCATAGAGAGCAGTCACAACCTAGGCGGAAATTGTGTCAAGATGAAGATAATTTTGCACATTGGTACCTCGAACAACAGGTGTCAATCAATCCTGATACGAGTTCAGGGTCCCAATCGTACATGTTGGATGAGGAGGAGGAAGACACTAAAGATGAGGAGATGCATCTATCAGCTGAGGCAGAAGATATTCTAGCTTAATTAGAGGAGGACAGGTTGAAAGCCTTAGGCAAGGCCCCCAATGGAGTGTCCTATGGTAGAGGACATAGGCACATGAAGATTGCACTCACATACCCTGAAGCCATGACAAGGCAAATCATCGCCACAGGGTATGGATGCAAGAAAGTTATTGAGGAACTCAAAATTAAGGTGGTCGTGGAAGAAGGTTTGAAGAAAATGGGGTTGTGGGACATTCTTTTCACAAACACCCAAGCTAGATAAACCACATTGATGCAAGAATTCTTCACCACTCTTGAGAAGATGAAGGTGAGAGGAAATGATTCTATCAAATTTTCCATGTTAGGCAACATGCATACTCTCACAATAGTTGATTTGAATGGTATATTTGCTACCAATCCTGAAGAGGCCGTTAAAATGAATGATGACATGTTAGAGAAATAGGTAGATTTCAACTATGTACACTTCTGGAACCTCTTGACATGGAGCAAGGATTACTATGCATGGAGGTCAAAAACCTCAGCCATAAGCAACCCCTTATTCCGCTATGTGCAAAAGGTTTTGGCAAACACAATTATGGGAAGGTATGATAATCAAGGCACAATTTTTCAAAAGGATATGTTTGTCATGATAGCAATGCACCATAAGTAGTATATAGACCTTGGAGTGATGTTAATTGATCATATGAGGTCCATACCCTCCAATAGTAAAACACCTTTTGTTATGGGGGGTTTGTAACCTCAATCGCACTTGCTTTGGGATATGACCTCTCTAGGTTGGAAGATGAAATTGAGCATGAGTTTATGGACTTAAACTATCTCATCCGCTCACACACTATCAATATGAAGGACCAAATAATGATATATCATGCAAGTAGTGTGCCAAACATTGAGCTTGAGCTTCCATACCATGTTGTACCACTTTTCTCCGTGTTGGGAGTCCTCCATAGACTGGAGGCCAAATTGTTGGAATGGAAGAAAAACAACCCAAGAGAGACATACAATAGGGGAGCCACTGATGCATAAGAGGGGATTGTTGAATCTAATGTGCAAGGGCAGGAGCAAGAAATTGAAGGACAAAGGCAACCCTGAAAATCAAGAAGAAGGGATGAAGGAACATCCCAAATGCAACAACCCTCAACAAATGCCTACAACATGCCCACCATCTAGGAATAACTTGAGAGCATACAAAAGACACAAGGTGACATGCAGCTGATCCAACAATACATGTGGCAAGACCAACATCAAATGCACCACCAGCTCAACCACTTGTATCACTACCGCCATGCCTAAGCAGCAAGAAACCCCAAATGGGGTGGAGATTTTTGGGGTAGCATTGCTAGATATTTAGAGACATACCCTCCATCCCATGATGACTACTAGGCACATGATAACACCAAATTTGTGATGTTTTTGGCCTTTATTCTGTTATCAAAACTGCCCTTTTCTGCTACTTTCCTCTCTTTTATATGCATTTTCGCAATAATTAGCCAAGCAATGCTCTCAATCCAATATTTCCTTCTTTTACAGAGTTGTCCTCCTATTTTGGCCCATTCAGCACCAATAAGGCCATCCCGGACCGCAAATAAGTCCAAGTCTATTTCGGCCCACTAACGCCCGTTACGCACGCTGACTGGCAGGGCTGCGCGATACGACGACGCGCGACGCAAGGATGCCGCATGAGAGGGCACCGATGGGCAACACGCCTCCTTACCCGACAGGGAGCCGAGCACACCACGACTACTCCCTCTGACGTGCGATATCGGCCACCCACCGGCAGGCGCCTCTCGCCACAACGCCCGACGGCCGACACCCTTGTGCCGAGCGATACTTGCATCAACCGACACCAGCTGAGCGGCGGTAAGGAGGACACGTGGCGCTTCACGCACCATATCTTCTCCCGACCAGCTGCCTATAAATAGCAGCTACAGGGAGCCGAAAAGACGGGTCAGACAAGCTTAGTCACTTCAGGTTTCGGACAGTCGAGTGATCTTCGGAGGAGACTGCGAGAGCAGGCATATCGTGCTCCAGTGTTCATACCAGGAGACACTAGGTGAGCTCTTCCTCATCCCGAGAGGGAGGGGACTGGTTCACCTAGGACTGTACCGGGCAACACTGAGAGCCGATATCGGCCGATGTAGATACACAACACGAGTTCCCGACACCAGTGCCCGACAGTAGGATACGCAACTCCATGCCCGACACGATATCGAACCCGATACGCTCTGCCCATCATGCGTGCCGCCCGAGAGGGTGTGCCGCCTGACTTGAGCGTATCGGCCAGGTCCTTGAGTGATGCAGTCGCCTGTCGCGGTGTGCCTCTTGAGAGAGCGTGCCGCCCGACACGGCTGTATCGAGCTCTGTATCGGGCTAGGCCCTTGTACGATATCGGGCGGGATGGTTACTGTAGCCTGTCGTCCTTTTACATCAAGAAGGCGTCACATATCTTTAATTGTGTTATTTAATTCTTTACTTATGCATTGTAATTAAAACCTTTAATGTTTATAGAAATAGAAAAGCTTAATTACTTACTGCTCTATGCTTGGTGCAATATGTTGGATGACTGCTATGCTTGATATCCGAACTCTAGCTTGCATGTTTTGGATCGCGCTTCGCTTAGCTACCGAATCGTGTTTTCCCGTTGCAACAACTTTGAGAGTTGTGTTGTGGCTCTAGTGTTTGGTCCGATTCTGGAGTACGAGAGTGCCTGGAACGGAGTTGTTTCAGTAACATTCCACTCTAACTTTGAGCCCAGCAACCTCTAGAGAGGGGTGCCGAGGCTTGGTTAGAGGTACCCGCTCTGAGAGGAGGGGTGCCAGATGTTACTGCTGCCGCTTGTTTTACCGTAGTCTTATCCTTCGTACCTCGCCTTAGCTCTAGTTTTATCTTTCTGTTTCTGTTGCATGAAAACCCTAAAAATGGTTAAATGTCTAAAACCTTAAATCTCTCTAGTAACTCCACTTGGAGATAGTTTTCTTGTTTTGTTTGTGACATCATCTTCTCCCCTTTTGGGGAATTTATAATCTCTTCATACCTTCCGGAGTGTAGCGTGTCGATTCTGGGTTCTCAACACTACCCCCCTTGTCCCTGTGTTTGACCCCGTACATCTACTTCGACCCCATAAACAAAGTTGCGGGGGCCTAGAAGGATTCGGGTTTATAAATGTAAAAGCTCAACTACCTCAAATCTGCCTCCAATTTTAGGACGTGCGATTTAGGCCGGTCAACTTTTTTGGCTCCGTTGTCGGGGATAAGGCATCAAAACGGTACTGTTGACGAGTCTGAATCCACTAACCACACTCCTGTGCCTCAAGCTTAGCAATGAGTTTGATAGCACTCTTTTTCTTTTTCCTTTTTCCTATTTGTTATTCTTTTCCTAAAAATTAATAATTCAATTATCTAAACTTGGTTTTTCATGCCACTTTCAGGAACTCTGAAGAACAGATCACTGTTCCACCGAGCTCCGACACCAATCAACATTCCGACCGAGCACAATCATCGACATCATGCCTCCTCGTGTCAACCCACAACATGGTGAAGGGGAACAGGAGGGAAGGCATGGGAATGAATCTCCTCCACCAAGTGGCAATGATCGCTATGACGACAATGATCAACATGAAGATCAAGAATCAGAGCACTCCGAGGAAGGCAACCCCCGTGTCCGGCATCGCCACCATCATCGACACACACCAGGACCAAGAACAATAGGGAGGCAGCAACAGCGACGATTCAGACGAAGAAGAGAGGACTCTAAGGGAGCTAGCCTCCACTAAGGCTAACAATTCCAGATGCCCTATCATCGTTCCGCGATTCAACGCCGCAAACTTCGAACTCAAGCCGTATGTCATCTCCATGATTCAGAACAAAAGCTTTAGAGGGAGTTCTAAGAATGACAATCCCTATCACCATTTGGATGCTTTTAAGAACATCTGTGATACTATCAAGATGCGGGGAGTTCCCCAGGAGGTAATCTATTGCAAGGGCTTCATCTTTTCTTTGGAAGATAAAGCTCTATCATGGTACCTAGGGCTGCCCCACCAGGCTCTGAACGGATGGGGAGCATTGGTGGATGCATTCGTAAATAAGTTCTACCCAACTGAGAAGATAGTGAGAAACAGACAAAGGATAAATTCTTTCATGCAAAAGCCCAACGAGAACCTCCATGAGGCCTGGGAGAGATACCAAGAATATCAGAGGGACTGCCCTCACCACAACTACAAGAAAGGGTTCTTGATCACTACCTTCTATAACGGCCTAACTCCCGAAGAAAGGGTTTCATTGAACGCAGCAGCCAGAAGTGACTTCCTGGGGAAGAAGCCGAGTAGGTCTGAGAAGATCATCAAGAACATGGCCGAGCTGCAAGCCGGCACTGACTATGACAGATCTGACCGGGGCCAAGCTAAAAAGGTTAGTGAAGGGCTTTCTTATGAATCCAAGGCACTGGAGACGATCACTTCTCAGATCCATATGATAGCTACGGATGTAAAGCAGCTGAAGGAATCTGGCGGAAAGGGTAAGAAACATGTTGAAAAGGTAATGAAATGTGTGACATGTGGAGAAGGGGGACACGGTATAGAGAATTGCATCTACACCGAACCAGACGCATCAAGCGATTCTGAATCTGAGGACGATGAAACTGAGAAGGTAGCTTTTGTAAATTTCAAAAGGCCGGACCACCCTGGCTTCAGTTATGGCAACAAGGATGCGGCTGAAAACTCGCATCAGTTACAAAGCACCTCCAAGCAACCTCAGGCTTTTGAGCAAAGGGGAGGACCAGGCCAATACCCCAAAAACCCTCATTTCCCATCAAACAAAAGGAACTTTCAGGGGCAAGTAAAGTATCCAGGATCGGCCAAGGAGCAAGGCGGCGTGGTCGGTCAATTATTTGATTTTGTTAAAAGGCAGGACACGATTAATAACCAGCTAGCGCAGAGTGTGCTATCAAATTCAGGTGTTTTGAACTCATTGCAGGTCCAGCTGGCAGATATGCAGACTCACCAATGCCAAATTGATCAGCAATGAGCTCAAATGGCCGAATTAATGAAGAACCCGTCAGGGAAGATCCCGTCCAACACCGAACCAGCCAAGAGACCGGGGCAGTGATTGCAGAAACAAAGAATGAAGAAGAAGACTTGGGCATCCAGCTGAAGACGAGAAATGCAGCGCTTCTCGGGAGGCAACCTGAGTTGTCTTTTTAATTCCTAGAATAGTGTGTTTTTACTTTCCTGCAAGAAAAACATTACAAACATTTTGGGATGTAATAAGACCCGAGTCAGTGCATGCGCCACATGCGCTGACTCTATTTTATGGGTCACCGAAGTATTCTATAGGACGAGATGGGTAATGCTAGCTGAGGTCGGGACCTTAGTTTCGGGCCAGTGATGTTTTACCCCCCCAACCGCTTTCATTGCCCCATTTTGTTTTCAAGTTTTCTTTTCACTTATGCCCTGAGAAGATGAGGTATAATGCTCATGCATAAAACCAATCACGACTACATAAAGTATCAGTACCATACAAGGTCAAAGGAAGAGCCAGCTTCCAAGACCTCACCTGTCTCAGTCAGTACGAGACCACTGGCAGTGACATCACATGTCAAATTGTAATTAGCTTGCCAGGGTATAATGGCATCTTTGCTATAGAGTTACAGTCGCAACATGCACTCTTTTCAAGGAGATCACATAGCAACCCCGATATATTAATATTGAGTCATGGCATATAGCCATACTCTTATGATGATGAGGGATATCACACAACGATCCCTATTTGGACATAAGGATATTTTCACCCATTACCCCCACATATTCAAAAATATGCTCACCGATTTAAACTCGTTTCACCATTCAGAAAATTCTGACACTGAATGGATCTATGGCCAGGGAAACTACATGATAAGGTTCCACTTGATTAATTAGGTGCATTACAATATCTTTTAGCTTCAACCAAGTTATAAGCATGAATTATAACATATGCTACCTTTTCTTTCTTCTAGCTTTTGCTCTGAAGGTCGTAACGGGAAGCAACCCTACCGACAGGATATGCTCCACATCGTGCAAAGAGTGTTTCGGGCATCGCTAAAGCCATGACAAAAGATGCTCCTGGACGGCATGAACATGTGACGATCGTGCCAAAGGACTGATCACCCTTAGGCCGATGGATGGACTGCTTGTCTCGGGAATGAATTACCCTATCGGCCGATGCATGCCCAGGATTGCTTGCCGTATTTTTACCGTGTTGAAAAACCAAGGTTGAGTTTGCTATATATACGAACAAGTTTTACCGTGTCGGGCTACCTAAATTATTGTGTTCGTACTCCCATATCGTGCAAAGACTTTGTACTTTTTGCTCCCGTGTCGCGCGACACCCCCCTTTTGCCTTCGTAACGTGCGGAAGTCCCGAGCTCTGTGAGGTACAACCTGACAGACCTATCGCCCGGTAGATCTATCGCACGGCAGTCTATGTCATCCGACACATTCTCTGTTTACATGTATAGACTGTCGGCTTTGATTAGCTGAACGGTTTCGTATCGCCCGACACGTATCTTTTAGTAACTATTGCCCGATATGCCATGTCGGGCGATAGTCGTTTTTTCCATTTTTGTATAACGCCTGAAGGTTTTGTGCCAGGCGGAACGATGTATCGGGCATCTTTTATCACCCGATACGGCCACGTGTTTTGTCACCCTATCACCTTATTCGTATTAGGAGATACCCGTCCCTAATATCGGCCATATGACTTCACCTCAGAACCTTGTGTGTCGCCCAATAATGGGGGGGGGGAGGCCAGGCAATCTTTGTACAGAATAAAAACACCGGGCCACACATTTATTCTTTATTATATATTTCTTTCAAGGGCCAATATATTTTAATCAAAGTATTTCTTTTGTTGTCCTACAGAGATGGCCCGCACAAAGATGACTGTTGTCCCCGTTGACTCTCAGGGTAGGAGGATCCACCCAGAGACTGCGGATGGAACCTCCAACGCCGGGCAGAAGCGCCCGAATCCAAGACCAGTCGAGGCCTCTACAATAGAAAAGAGGGCCAGGGTTGGAGAAGCGGCAACTCCAACTCCAATTCTAACTCCAACGCCCCCGGTAGTAGCAGCAATCCCGGAAGCCTTGGCGGAGAGTTTCGAGCCAAGAAACGACAAGCATACTCACCGGTATGCTGAGCTGGTGCCCAAAATCTACCGCCCCAGCAGGTTCTGCCACGAAGCCTCATTTGCTGATCTGGGAATCAAGAAGAGGATGAAGGCCGTCCTTGCCGCGGTGGGACTGAAGAAAATCTGCTTCAGCAGGTCTTCCTCGTACTCTAGGCTGGCAATGGAGTTCATGTCTTCCCTCCACCGGGTGAGAAATTCACCGGCGGAGAGCAAAGAATTCGGAGGGCTAGACAGACTCCAAACCTGACTCTACAACTCGGAGTGCACAATCTCTGAGAAGTTTCTGAACCAGATCTTCTCTTCAAGCGAGGAGGAGAGGGATCTGATGGACAACGGTGAGAGAATCACCGAGGGAGACGGGTTTGATCCCGTGAAGCTCCGGAACAAGTTAACCGGTGAATCTTCGTTCAAGCCGGGAAGGAAGGTAGCTGCTATGCACTCATGCTTCTGGAGGATAGTGCACAAACTGGTGGCATGCCTCTTGTTCAACAAGTACGAGTCCAGCAACATATACACAGAGGAGCTCCATGTCATGTGGAACATAATGGAGGGCCGAGTGATCAACCTCGGATAATTTTTGCTGAACAGACTACATCCGATGAAGGAAGCTACAAAGGACTACTGCATGGGCGGAATAGTCAACCTTATTGCAGAGGGGCTCGGGTACCCGAAAGAGCCGCGCAGCCTTTCGAGGACGCAGGGCGATGAGGTAATCGACACCAAGTACCTGATCAGGGCCAGTATCATCAGGAAGGAGGGGGGAGACTTTTTCTATAAGTTCGCAAGGACGAATATACTCCTCCCGCTCCCTCGCTGCGCTGACTATGACGTAGACAAACTAGTCTTCACCGCCGCAGAAATTGAAGCTGTGGTGGCCAACACAGCCCAAGCTACCACCATAAGAGTCCAAGAGAGGACAACTCCAGAGCTACCAACGACCGCTGCTGATAGAATTGTCGCCACTCCACCCACATCAACTACCGCCCCTGTGAGGACAGTGGCAGCTGAGAAAGAGCCGGTGATCGTAGAGGTCACCGAGACATCAACTTCGGGAGCTGCCACGGGAGAGGCAACCGCAGCCCCCGACATCCCTGAAGGGCCTGTAGAGGCAGAAGAAGCACCTGAGCCGGACACCAGTAATGAGATGTTCGTCGAGATCCTGGGAAGGGAGCTCGAAGGTGCGCGGCTGACACCGACACGGACACCGGTGTCCCCTGTCAAAGCTGCTGGAAGGATCGCCGAGGACGTAGAGGTGGAGCAGCATCTGCCCACACCACGGCCATCTTCACCAAGATGTGAAGGCGAGGCAGAGGCGGCCGCAAGAGGGCCAACACCTCGCCCAGCAACATCTGCCACGCGAACAATTAAGATACGCTCTACCTCGTCTGTTGGACCATCACGCGGGCACGATGTCGCGAGGATGGAAGGGAGGCCCACAGGAACCCCTCCGTCACTTGGGAAGATGATAGGTCATGAGATCGACCACTTGCGGGAGGTAACAGACAACAACTCCGCTACCTGTTTTTCCCTAACTCGCAAATTTGCATCTTTCCAAGACAGGCTGAATAGCCAAGAGGGAGAGCTGCTGACTCTAGCTGGTCTTCCCAGCGGGCTAGAGACTCTGAATGCGACACTTCAGCAAGTTCTCCAACGCCTCGACAAGATCGAGGAGAGGCTGGATAGAGGGGACGACCATCTGCGCCGAAGGCAGTCGAGAAGGTCGCCGTCGCCCCCTAGCCGTGGCTCTCCATCATCTTCGTCGACGTTCGCTTCAACCTCGACATCACCCTCCGCCTCCAGCGGGCGATCCTCAATGCCTGAGGAGGAGACGTAGCTAAAGTCGACCGACGGAGCTCCAGCAGGACAGACGAGCTCCGTAGGTCTCGAGGAAGAACATCCCTCGGCCCCCTGGATGATATTGAAGATGATAACGGAGATATCAGCATCAGGGCAGACTCTTCTGACGAGTCGGAGGGAGAAAAGGGGGACGTGTATGTAGCCAATAAAAGACACCTCTCCCGAGGTAGACGCTCGATGGCAGACAAGTTCCGTGAGCCATCTGAGATACCTCACTTCGAGATGGCCGACTTCGACATAAAGGCCATCGGAAGCCTGTCAATCAGAGACCAGAAACTGCTAGATAAGGTCCTAAGATCGCATGCAAATGAAGAAGACATCATCTGGAGCGACAACTACTTCTCTGTACGACGGGGAACACTCCGCAGCATGTTCCGCTCGCCGGCCGTCATCGGGAAAAGACTGTTTAGGGTCTTGGAAAATGCGATAATCGAAAATATCGATAGCAGGACAAGTCGGAAGAAAATATACTGCGCCACCCCGACCTTGGCAAGAAGGCTGATGTGGGGAGAACAAGACTCCTCTGCAGTGGCCAACATGCTGTAGCACATTGATGAGCACAACCCTAACCTCGTGTTGGCACCGTACAAGCACCGCAACATATGGTTCCTCTGCTTAGCAGATCTAAGGAATCACGACGTCCGGCTGCTAAACTGCAGTCACAACGAGGTGCCACACTTCGGGATCGCCTTCAGCCGCCCGGAGGATAAAAATCTGAGGCTTCTACCGGTACGTCTTCAACGAGTTATCAAGCGAGGAGCCAAACGCCATGGCGGCATTTGGAAATTCTATTCTATTCACGACTTCCCCGTCCAGGCTGAAGAGGGAAGCGGAAACAACGCCTTAGTCGTTTTAAGTACCATTGAGGTGCTCAGTACATTTGGCAACTTGAGGGCCCTTAGGGGCAATTGTTTCTATCACCGCAGAGGCATATACGCCATGCTTCTAATCAAAGGCAGATGCTATTTCTGAGACGCAGGGGTACCTGATAGGCTGCTGGGCGACGACCTAGACGATGAATCTTCACATTCCAGCAGCTCCCCTGAGAGAGAAGCGGGGGCATAAGATGACACCTACGGGGCAGACAAAGAATTGCAGACCCTGCTGAAAGTGCACAGGATGGAAGAAACTGCTTCGCCTATAGCCACAGAAGGGGTGATCAAAAATTTCGACCGCTTTTCATGTTCAACTCTCACACAGGAGCAGGTCAACATCATCCAAAGGAAGCTTGCTGACTCAACCCCATCAGATGTTGCTTTTCAGATACGAGATTTCATAGTCCTGGCAGATGAGCTAAGGGACATGGTGAAGGAAGGAGGGTGCTTGACTGTAACAGTTGCAACCGCTTACATCCAACATATACAACCAAAGCTAGAACATGCATATATAGCCCATCCTTTGCTTTTCAACAATATCTGCCTCGCCGATGAAACATGAGCGAAGAAGATGTTCCTGCAAGATTTGAAGGACGGCGTCGCAGGCACTATCTTCCTACCTATTGTGCATTACAACCATTAGACGCTCCTAGCGATGTATACTAGGCAACGAGCAGGCATTTTCTACAACAGCTCGGACAACAACAAGAACCATCTCGTGCCGTGTACATCAGAACCTTTGACACCCGTCGAACACTTAGTTCGAAAATATTACGACGAAGTGTCAAAGATGATTGAACCGTTCCTGAACATACAGGGAGGCAAATGGCACGAACTCTAGTTCTGCCACCACAGTCCGCAGCAAATTCCTTTATCCAACGACTGCGACATCTTCGTCCTGGAATGGATGGCAAGTGAAGCAATGCCTGACCAGCTCCACCACACAGGATATCACAGCAAATGAGGAGAATACGTGTGGGAACTCCTATCTAATGCAAGTGCAACCTCAATGGATTAAACATTACCTCACCTTATTTAATTCACAACTCTGGGGACAGAGTGTGGAGTAAGTTTGGAGGGGGGGTACCATGTACCAGTGAGGGAGGTACAAAAATCTTCTGATCTCTCTAACTTAAACTGCTTATTCTTTTGCTCTTTATCCTTTTGTTCTTTCCTATATCAGGTGTACATATATATGTTTATACCAAAATCTTTGAAAATTTTGAAAATTTTGTCATATCTTGCTCTCATGCATTTGTACAAAGTTGTTATATTAGTAAAAACCTATTGCGACTTCTTGCAAAGTTTGTTTTCTTTGTACTTAATGAGATGCAAGTTCTGTTATATATTTTTGATAATGCTGCTTCAAACGAACAAAAGAATATGTTTCGTCTTGCCAAATATTTTGAAAAATATAATAATCTCGCAAACAACTAAGAGACGAGTATGGAGAAGGAAAAAGCTGCCCAAATAGCAAGAATCTCTTTGTTTCCCCTTACCCGACAAAAATCCTAAAAAGAGAGAGAAACCTTATGAGTGTGAATAAAAGCATGAGAGTTGTGCCCAATAAAAGAAAAAGAGAAAAATATAAACACACTTGTTTTCCAAAAGTACCCATCTTTAGGCATGGTAGATCCGGGGCAGTGGTACGTAGGATGTGAAATCACTGCTCTAAAGCCAACTGGCTTGGACTGCAGGGACCACTTGCCCGTTAACGGACCCTTACCTGGATGGACCGATGGGAAACAAGAAGAAAACCCAAAAAGCCTTAGCCTACCCTATACACAACTTTCTGCCCCGAAAATAAAGTTGTTTGGTGTGTAAGCTAACTTCGAAATCATACAACAAAGTCTCGCCGAAGCTGTAGAGAAGAATCTTACTTAAACAATAAGGCAGGAAAAACAAAGTCTTTTGTTCGTAATGAGACATCATTATCTCTACAGGCATTACGATACTTGTTTTACATCCTGGCCTGAGAATTATGCTGCGCAAGAAGATGCATCACTAAATAAAGTTTAAATATTGATTGAGGACAATCAAATTGCTAAGTTTGGGAGAGTTGATAACACCAAATTTTGTGATGTTTTTGGCCTTTATTCTGTTATCAAAACTGCCCTTTTCTGCTATTTTCCTCTCTTTTATATGCATTTTTGCAATAATTAGCCAAGCAATGCTCTCAATCCAATATTTCCTTCTTTTGCAGAGTTTTCCTCCTATTTTGGCCCATTCAGCACCAATAAGGCCATCCCGACCCACAAATAAGTCCAAGTCTGTTTCGGCCCCCTAACGCCCGTTACGCACGCTGACTGGCAGGGCTGCGCGATACGACGACGCGCGACGCAAGGATTCCGTGTGAGAGGGCACCGATGGGCGACACGCCTCCTTACCCGACAGGGAGCTGAGCACACCGTGACTACTCCCTCTGACGTGCAATATCGGCCACCCACCGACAAGCGCCTCTCGCCAGAACGCCCGATGGCCGACACCCTTGTGCCGGGCAATACTTGCATCAGCCGACACCAGCTGAGCGGCGGTAAGGAGGACACATGGCGCTTCGCGCACCATATCTTCTCCCGACCAGCTGCCTATAAATAGCAGCTACAGGGAGCCGAAAAGACGGGTCGGACAAGCTTAGTCACTTCAGGTTTCAGACAGTCGAGTGATCTTCGGAGGAGACTGCGAGAGAAGGCGTATCGTGCTCCAGTGTTCGTACCGGGCGACACTAGGTGAGCTCTTCCTCGTCCCGAGAGGGAGGGGACTGGTTCACCTAGGACTGTACCGGGCGACACTGAGAGCCGAAATAGGCCGATGTAGATACGCGACACGAGTGCCCGACAGTAGGATACGCAGCTCCATGCCCGACACGATATCGAACCCGATACGCTCCGCCCGTCATGCATGCCACCCGAGAGGGTGTGCCGCCCGACTTGAGCGTATCGGCCAGGTCCTTGAGCGATGCAGTCGCCTGTCACGGTGTGCCGCTTGAGAGAGCGTGCCGCCCGACACGGCTGTATCGGGCTAGGCCCTTGTCCGATATCGGGCGGGATGGTTACTGTAGCCTGTCGTCCTTCTACATCAAGAAGGCGTCACATATCTTTAATTGTGTTATTTAATTCTTTACTTATGCATTGTAATTAAAACCTTTAATGCTTATAGAAATAGAAAAGCTTAATTACTTGCTGCTCTATGCTTGGTGCAATATGTTGGATGACTGCTATGCTTAGCTTGCATGTTTTGGATCGCGCTTCGCTTAGCTACCGAATCATGTTTTCCCGTCGCAACAACTTCGAGAGTTGTGTTGTGGCTCTAGTGTTTGGTCCGATTCTGGAGTATGAGAGTGCCTGGAACGGAGTTGTTTCAGTAACATTCCACTCTAACTTTGAGCCCAGCAACCTCGAGAGGGGTGCCAAGGCTTGGTTAGAGGTACCAGCTCTGAGAGGAGGGGTGCCGGATGTTACTGCTTCCGCTTGTTTTACCGTAGTCTTATCCTTTGTACCTCACCTTAGCTCTAGTTTTATCTTTCTGTTTCTGTTGCATGAAAACCCTAAAAATGGTTAAATGTCTAAAACCTTAAATCTCTCTAGTAACTCCACTTGGAGATAGTTTTCTTGTTTTGTTTGTGACATCATCTGCTCCCCTTTTGGGGAATTTATAATCTCTTCATACCTTCCGGAGTGTAGCGTGTCGATTCTGGGTTCTCAACACTACCCCCCTTGTCCCTGTGTTTGACCCCGTACATCTACTTCGACCCCGTAAACAAAGTTGCGGGGGCCTGGAAGGATTCAGGTTTATAAATGTAAAAGCTCGACTACCTCAAATCCGCCTCCAATTTTAGGACGTGCGATTTAGGCCGGTCAGGACATTACTACCATCACCCTCCTACAGGCTTATCTCCTCCTCCAGATCCTCCTCACTCATCTGAGCAGCTACCACATCATCCATGACACTACCCTATCTACCCTAAGCTATAGTTTCATGTTGAGGACAACATGATTCTAAAGTTTGGGGTGGGTAGGGTGGTATGCACCACCCTATCTCTCTCTTTGTGATTTTGTTCCACCTTTGCCATCTAGTTTAGTTTTCCTATTCTTGCTCTTTTTATTGCATTTTTGCGTAGCATGTTTCATGCATTTTTGCCTAATTTTCAAAAAAATTGCTTCTTTTTGCCATGCATTGCATTTTATGTAGATTTTTGGTAGTTTTTGCATGTTTTAGATAGGATTTTCTTGTTTTACTGCTTTAAGTTCAATAATGTAGGTTTAGATGTGATTGAAGGCAAATTGGCACCATTTTGGCCAATTTTGCCCAAACTTGAATGTTCTTGCCCAAAAAGCATGTTTCGTCTTAATATCCACTGGTTGAAATGAAATTTTTTTAATCCTCGGATAAATGCATGTTGTTTCTTAGAGTTTATTGCTATGTGATCTTATTTGTTGACTTTTTACATGTATACCACTTCTCTCAAGATTGTGAAAGTTTTGATTGTTTTGTGAATTGAGCAAGCTACAAACGCTTAAAGCCTATGGAATCACTTAATAGAAATGTGAATGTCATGTTGTTCTATCATGTGGTGTGATATCATTTGATGAAGTGTTGGATTAGCTTTCATGCAGGGAATCTTATGTTGAATACTACACTAATGACCCCTCTTTGATCTGACTATTCTTTCACCATCTTCATACCTCTCCGCCTCATGAAAGGATGCCCTAGTGCACATAATCAGCCTTGGCCACCTCCGAAAGTTTGGAGTGGCCATATATTTACCTCCCCACTTCACTCTATCCACCATATGCCCTATCTACACTAAGGGCAAAGAAAAGAAAAGAAAAGAAAAAGAAAGCAAAAAGAAAATAAAAGGATGCTCCTGTTTAAGAGCATTCAAATAAAGAAAAGATGAGTGCTCTATGTAGTAGCACTCCAAAAACCTTTCCGCAACCCTTTCTTCTACTTTCATGCCCATTGAGATAGAAAACATCAAATCTAGATCACTTTACCCTTTTCTACAGCCAAGTGGGTCATTTAGTGTGGTTCATGGCACAAGATTGAATGTATGAAAGCGAAATAATACTCCTAGTCATATTTGATTAACACTAACATGAAACGGTTTGCCCGGAATGATATGAAGGATATATGGACAACTTGTGTGTTCTATGCTTTATATTTGAAGTTTGTATGCTCAGTGATCATTTCATGCCTCACATGGTATGCTCAGTAATACTCCTAGTCATATTTGAAGACCATTTCATGCCTCACATTTCAGTGACCCCTCTTTGCACTATTTTCAGGTACTTTGACCATGCTTTGGATGGATGAGAGAGAAGGAAGTAGTTCTAGGGTTCCTCCACCCATTGAGGGGTCCAAAGAAGGTCCCAAAGATCCCTCAACCTACCCCTAATGTCCAAGATTCGACATCAAGCAAAGAAGTCCACGAATGATCAAAGTTGAAGTTCATTTAGCCACTGAAGATCCCACCACGGCCGTGGCCCCATGGCCACGGGTTGTGCCTTTTTTTATGAAGAATCAACAAGGATATCAGGGGTTTTGCACCAAACTCACCACAGTTGTGGCCATCAGTACGGCCGTGGCCCATTGAAGACACCACAGTCATGGCCAATAGAAGAGAAAATGCATGTGCTTCCCCCCACAATCAAGACTTCCTCCTCTAAAACGGCCATGGTACACCACCACAGTCGTGGTGCCACTCACCCAACACGACTGTGGCATCCCACCATGGCCGTGGCCACCACCTATACTTAGCCTTTTCACCCCATTTCACACCTTGACCGTGTCCACTCCCCCACAAACGTTCCCTACTACCCCCACCACGACCGTGGTACATCAACACGGCCGTGGTGACCAACTACCCTACCCATTTTCTACACTATTTTTCCTAAACTACCCCCACTTACCCTAGTGCTTCCCTACCACCTATATATACATAGGTGTTGGCTGGGGCACAGAGGTTAGACCCCCTATATGCTTCTACTCCACCCTACTCACCCCTTGAGCATTCATTGCACTCCACCTTGCATTTATGGTCTCCATCCACCATTTCCACCTCATTTCCACCTTGGAAACCTAGTTTTCTTGGTTTTCCTCCATAATCCCCCATATTCTCATGCCCATCTGCACCATTGGAGGAGGAAGGATGTCCCCAAGCTACTAGGAGGTGAAGAAGGAGGCTTCTACTTCAAGCTTCGTGGAGTTCTACCCCCTCCTTCCCCTTTCTTTTTCTATTTCTTTGATCATGTCTAACTAAGCCCCTAGTGATGGGCTATTTGGGGTCAAAATGTGACTTTGATACCATGTTGGGGGAAATATCTTGTAATGAACATAATTTATATCTATGATGATTGCTTCTTGCTTCTATCTCATTTCCTATTTTATTGCATGTGGTTTGTGCTTATAACATGGATTTCTTGCTTTGAGGTGTTTGATGACACTTAGCTTCTAAGAGGAATTAGAGTGTATATGGCCAATCTTAGGAATGACTCCTAGTTCTAATTAGTGGATCCCTAGCTAGCCCCCTTTATTCCTACATACACATCCCTCCTTCTACAAGTGAGTGTTAGATCTAAGTGGCTAGTATAAGTGTGATTAGTGCAATTGCCTAGAGCTTCCTAAAGGCTGGATGGCTAGTGGCATGAGGTGAAAAACCCTCATCTCTACTCCCATTTCTACCCTTGGCTCTCAATTTTCCTAATACCACTTACCCTAGAGACCTAGACTTGACAAGTCCTCCTAGAATTACACCTAACCCTAGTTCTCCAACTAGTAGTATAGGGTGCATTCTAATAACGCTTGCCTTGTTGTTTGGTTTGGTAATCTAGATAGAATTGTGATAATTACTTTCTATATTGAGATCCCCCAACTAATATCAAACCACATCCCCAAACGAACCACCTACCTAATCTCACTACTTAAAATCCACTTTGCCTTCTTAGCTTGTTTATGCTAATTTAGTCTAGCTGCCTTAGTTTAACCTAGTTAATTGCCTAATCTTGCTCTTTAGTGTTAACTTAGGATCTTGCTCTCTCTAGTGGTTACCTTAGTTCTTAGTTGCTAAATTGCTCTCTTAGTGTAGTGTAGCTAACTCTTGATCTTGTTTAATTTTTTTCTCAATATAATTGCTTAGACTTGCTTTCTTAGGTTAATTTAGGGTAGTGATAACTTAGATTTCATAATTGCCTGTATTTTCTTGTTCACCTAGTTTAACAACCAACCAAACCCCTTTTAAACCCTTCAACTTTTGTCTCCGTAATAGGAATGTAGCCAACACTAGCCTAGCTCTAGTACCCCCTCTATCCCTAAGGATCGACCCCTACACTTGCCCTTAACCTATGCTAAAATAGTACCCCATGCACTTGCAGGTGACCTATTGGGTATAGTGATCGACTTGGTTAGGGTTAATATAAATTTTGAAAGATCCACATGTGTGTCCTCCCTTAGGGTTGCATATAGCCACCTCTAGTTGGCTAGTGTGTGTAGCCTTGGTGGGAAACACACCATAAACCTTATCCATAGACTACTATAGCAGTGACTCAATCAGCTAGACCTAGTGATGAAGTGATTGTTTGGTTAATTAACTCATTGCAAGAAGTAAACACTAGATTAATTGGTTTTGTAAGGCCCCTAAACTTGCTTAAAATTTTGAACAAGCTTAATTATCATAATTAAATGCTTAGAACCTTCATATAACCTTGTGATATGGTTTGGAATCATAAGACAAGCTTAAGTTTCAAATTTAGTCCAATTTGGACACTGTTTGAGCAAGTTATGCAATTTTATGTACATTTTGGACTATTTTGCAATTAACCCAATTGAGGGGTTTTCTTTGCAAATAATTCGATAAATTATGTTCCTTATATGGTTTCTCACCATTCTTTATCTTGTTGAGCCACGAGATGCTCAATTGTACCTTGAATTGGAGGAGATTCCATTCAAGGTTGAATTAGGACTCCCCCCCATGGATGAGCCACATTCAAGGCTATCAACCGATGGCTCCACTTTCTTGGGCATCATCCGGTGGCCAAAAGCCAATGGAACATCCGGTAGTCATCACTAGAAGGCCTAGGTCAATGGTTCAAGCTGGTTTGGTTCACTTGAACCCATGGTTTACTTATGGACATGATCAACCACATATGGTTTACCCATCTTTAGACCTAAACCATGATCAAATAAAGGTAACCTTCTAGCTTGGGAGACCATTAACTGATGTCCCCGAAGTCTCCAACGATGGTTGGACCTACTGCTTGCTCGTCCATACAAGATTTGAGCAATGGACACATGGAGAGCTACTTGTACACCTCATGCTTTAAGATTTTGTCACTTACCCAACGGAAACGAACTTCTGGCACGTTGTTGAATAGAAATCTGGAATGCCTTCTCTACCTTATCCCCCAAGATTTATATACTTATCATTAGCCCCCAAAATGAAGCTTTTTCTCTCTATTACTTCCCTTCTACTAAGATCCTCATTATCACTCTATTTTTCTATGGAAAACCTATCCAAGATGGAAGAAGAAGGCGATCTTCTTGGAAGAAACATCTAGGGTTTCGATTTGTTTCCTTCTAGGGTTTCTAAAGCTTCTTCTTGGTGAACTTGACCTAAATGAGTAAGTAGTTCCTTCTTTCCTTCGTTTCCTTCTTTGTTCTTCTTCCTCCTACCTCTCTACAGGTAAGAACCTTGATGTTCCATGGTAGAAGTTGTTCTAGAATTCAAGAACCTACCTTTTCTTGCTTCTTCTTCTAGGGTTTTGCTTCCTTGTAGAGAAGGGTGCCTACTTGGACGAGTTCAAATCTGAAAATTGGGTTTCCTTGCCTTCTTTTCTTGATTCCCTTGCTTCTAGAAGTATTTTCTTATCAGTAGAGCTGAGTTTTATATCCTTCTTCAATTATATTTCTTACTCCAAGCTTGTTTACTTATGTTCTTGCTTAAAAACAAAGATCCTTGCATATAGAAGCTATGCTTGCTAGGGTTTTGGATTTTTATGGTGTTCCCTATTTTGTTCCATCTCTAAAATGAACATGTAAATAGGTGTATGAACATCCTAAGGTATATGATGGTCTAGGGTAGGTTAGTAGCTCAATCAATGGTGCTAAGCACCTAACAATCGATGGATTAAACTAGGGTTTTCAAGCCTTTTTCCTTCACTACCACATCACCCGATGGTGACACCATGTCAACCGATGGTGACACCATGACAACCGATGGTGGTGACCAAGGGTGTCAATCGATGGTGACAACTGATGGTCAACCCTTAGGTCAAGTTTTGGTTCAATTAGATTTAATGATAAATACTTAGTGCCTTAATGGAGGTATCAACCAATTGTGATAATAATGTAACATCTTATGGTGAGAAATAATAGTAGTGATGATCATATATATCAATGGTGGTCTAAGATGTCACAATTGATAGTGGATCAGGCCACCACAACTGATGGTGAGTCAAGCTCTTAAATATAGCTTTATTTTAGCCTTAAACATGACCACTTGATTCAATGGATCTAATGGTTGAACCTATACCCCAATTGATGACTCTAAACAACTAACCTGGTCCAATGGATGTGATTGGATGGTTCAACATCCATAGTGTTATATGTGGGTCCTAGTGATGAGAATTCAATGATTCAATGCCTTTAAATGGTAGTCTTACCTTTGCCCTCGTATGAAAATATCTGATAAATTAGCATAACAAGTAGATGTGTACCATTTAATGAAATTTGGCTTGTTACACCAAATCTAATATGATTAATTGATGGTGATTGGTTATAATTAGATCTCTTTAATGATTAATGTGTCAATGTATTACACTCTCCTTGTGTTGAAACCTCAATATAGTGCTAATTGAATATCATACACCTTGCCATTATAAAATCTATGGGATACATATGTGTTGATGATATTTTGAGCCTTGTTTAAGGTCTAGAATGGTAATGATGATCCTATAAGGATTGATGTGATGGTCTTAATGACTTTGGGCATGTTTGAATTCCCGATTGAGGTGAAATCCTATTCATGATTCCAATAAGGGTTGAAACCCTAAAACTTATGGTAAGAAATTAGTACCTTGTAATGGTATGATAATAAGTGTGGTCCATTTAATTGCAATGAATAAAAGCACATGGTAACGTGACTAAGATTTATACCTCAAACATTTTATATCTTCTGAAGTTGCAATATATATATATATATATATATATATATATATATATATATATATTGTTACTAGAAATGAATTAGGATTTGTATGTCCACTTGTATGATGAAGCTTAATGCATTCAATTGGCAATAACTAATCAATTGAAACCCTAATCATGTAGTGCCCTGTGATGTAGACCCATCTTCAGTATCAAAACTAGCTGTATGGTGAAACCAATATTCCTAAGAGAAACTCAGAGCGCATACTCTTGAGTATGTGGGGGTGGCAAGTTGAGGATACATCCTTGTCATCCACAAATGCAGGTTATGGAGGATGGCTATGGTCATGCCTAGAATATTTAATGTGATTGAGGAAAGTTGTGGTTGTACCTCGAATGAAAGGGTTTTGTATACCCTGTCTTCTAGTGCCATAACTTGTACCAAGTATGGACTAGTTGTTATCAGTTTGACTATATTTCACTATTGGCAGTTTGACTGGTATGCCACTGTAGTTTACTCATACTGATCGAGGGGAAGAGATATTAGGATATCAACACTCCTAGATCTTTTACAAAACTGAATAGCACTTTAGAATGGTCAATTGTACTTTGAGAGGTATGACTCAAACTCCCCAGGGCATAATAAAAGATGTAATACAAGAAGTGTAGTATATTTTTTAAGGTCAAATATGTTTCACATTGGTTGAATTATCCCTTACCTTACTTTTATACTACACAATGCTTATAAGATGCTATCTTATAATATCTGAGTACTTATTCTTATTGTTAAGTTTACTTGCTTCACTTGCCTAGTATGCTTAAACTGTTTAATATACTTAAATTGCTTATTTAATATAAGAAATACCCTATTTTCTCAGTTTATTTACTATTAATTAACCTATTGTAATCAATATGTATTGGAGAGAGTTATATCTCTCGCTGGGACTGGGTCTCACCCATGGGTTACCACATCTTTTTAGGTGGTCTCGGGCAATGAGGTCGAGGTCGTGATGTGGAAGAGAACTAGCCTGGTGATCAATAGATTTAGAAGGTTGGTCAACTATAGATATTAGTAGTATAGTCCTAGTGTCGTCCCTGTACTCTCAGGTTTGGGTATATGATGTATTTTCTAGACGAGATACTTGTACCGATACAAGATTTTGGCAGTATGCCAGTGTATGTATATATGGCATGAACATGAAAATGCTTCTTTTGTACACAGGATGTGGTTGAGGCCATTGAGCACAAATGTAAATTCCTATTATAATATATGAGAATGGGAAAGATGGACCTTTATGTAAATGTTTCAGAACGTGTTCACGATGTGAATTTTGGTTTTAATTATTCTGCATTTTTTACTATGTGATTATTTTAGTAATTGATTATGTTTTGTGTAATCTCATTTAGTGTGACGAGGTGTCACAGTTAATTTGGAATTAGATCTCTAGGTTTGCTGAGTCTATAGAGACATAGGACTTAGGGTTGAGTGTATTCTTTTGAATCCAACATATTTGATCATAGCCTATGCTAATGCAGATATGTTTGGAGGACATGAGAACACACTGAGAGTAGGTATGTTGCACCAGGAGGAGGTGCTAGGAGGTCGGTACACAATGAGAGAGAGCCAGAGATAGGGCCAGAGCAGCCCGCAATGCCTCAGATGGACCCGACAATGATGGCAATATGGAGTTTTAGTCTATATTTAGACATATGATGTCCACGATTACACATATAGCGGATAGATGTCCCTAATGTGGAGTTTCAGGGAGTCGGGAAGACATTTTAACTTCTTAGACGGGTTGGGGCGATCAAATATGCTGATACTTCTGATCCAGCAGACGCTGAAATGTGTCTTATAGAGCTAGAGAACATGTTCAAGATTCTAAACATCCCTGAAGAGGACAAAGTTAATCATTATGTCTACTATTGAAAGTAGTGTTGGACACTAGTGGGCCATAGAAGAGGAGAAAAGACTAGGAGTGGTGATAGGTTGGGAGGAGTTTCGGTGAAAATTTGTTAGTTGATACTTTCTAGAGACTTACCTAGATGAGAAAATCTCTCAGTTTGAGAAGATTAGACAGGGTGCAATGACTATTAATGAGTATGAGTCATAGTTTATGGAGCTTCTAAGGTTCTACCCACTCATGGAAACTACTGACAAGGAAAGGATCTATATGTGTGAGAAGGGCCTAAGTACTGAGTTGACTACAAAAACATCAACCCTAGAGAATAGGGAAAGGTTTTCCACCTTCGTGAAATCTATAAGGAAGATTGAGAGGTCTGCCATAGAGAAGCATGAAGTTAATTCTAATAAATTAACAACTCAATTCCAAGGACAGTCTTCTTGGGAGGATTAAGAAGCTAATGTTTATCCCTCCACAGTCGATGTAGAGGTTGACTTTTAGTGAACAGAGGTGTTTTAATCCATCCCAGTGGACCTCGAGTAGGGATAGAGGTTGCAGTTTTCCACCTGTAGGAGCTCCTAGTATGTCATCAGTTTCAGTGACATGACCACCTAGGCCATATTATGACACTAGAACCTATTACAAGTGTGGGTAAGTGGGGCATACAAGACCAAATTGCCCTATGAAGAATGAGAAAGTGACTCAGTAGCCAATGCAAAGTCAGTAGGGATCACAACAATGATAGTTTGGTTCTGGTAGTGCCAAAGGACACGTACAGGCGTCGCATACATGCTCCTCTAGAAAAGCTAGCAGAGGATGTGGACAACAGCAGGCGACAACTAGGTTCTATGCCATGAGCCAGCTAGAAGTAGTGGTCAATCCACGATTCATGGCAGTTCAGATGGAGTTATTTCATTCTAATTTGTCCGCTTCTTGTTTCATATCAGTGTTAGTAGACCCAGGTGCAACACACTCCTTTATCACTAGAGAAGTGATAAGTAGTTATTATTTTCATGTTAGTCATAGATCTGATAGTCTGCAGCTAGAGACATTATTGATTGGTTTCGCCAAGTTGCGGGAAGTGTGCTCTTCTTGCATTATTTCTTCCTTAGGACGCAACATTCAAGTGGATCTTTTTCCACTTGACATGCATGGTTTTGATGTGATCTTAGGAATGTATACCTTGGAAAAGTACAAGGTAGTCTTGTACTGTAGTACTAAGGTGGCAACGTTTCATGATGGAGAGGTACAGTGGGTTTTCCTAGGTGATAGGAAGATTCTTCCTACCTATTTGATGTCATCTATGACAGCAGAGTAGTTTATTAGACAAGGATGTGAAGCTTTCTTAGCCATGTTGTGGATACCAAGGTGAGAGGTCATAGTCTTGGAGGATCGGTTGGGTCTTCGTGACCTTGAGACCGTTAAGTGTCCTCACAGTCTTGGAGACCGGATGAGTCTTTGCGGTCTTGAGACCGTTAAGCGTCCTTACGGTCTTGGAGACTGATTGAGTCTTCGCATTCTTAAGACCGTTAAGCATCCTCACGGTCTTGGAGACTGGTTGAGTCTTCGCGGTCTTGAGACCGTTAAGTATCCTCATGGTCTTGGAGACCATTTGAGTGTCCACGATCTTGAGACCGTTAAGTATCCTCACGGTCTTGGAGACCGTTTGAGTCTTCGCGGTCTTGAGACCGTTAAGCATCCTCACGGTCTTGGAGACCGGTTGGGTCTTCGTGGTCTGGAGACCGGTTTGGTTAAGACTTTTGTGATTTTTTAGGGTTTATCTGTAGGAAGAAAAGAAAAATATCAATCTATAGGTATATTCACGATAAAGCTAAAAAGTTAAGTATTTAATTTAATTTATCTAAGGAAGAGTATGGAAAACTAAGAAAAACTAGTAAGATAACATCACAAAATGGGAGGTTATCATATCTAGGAGGTACCAGTGGTATGGAGTTTTAAGACATTTTTCCTAATGAGTTTCCTACTGTTCCCCCTCCTAGAGAGATTGACTTTGAGATCAATCTTGCTCATGGAACACAATCTATAGCACAGTCACAACAGGATGACACCAGTAGAGATGCATGAGTTAAAGAAACAACTACATGAACTGTTAGATAAAGGTTTCATTAAACTGAGAAATTCCCCTTGGGGTGCTCCCATGTTGTTTTTCAAAAAGGGCAGTTCAATGAGGTTGTGTATAGGCTGCAAACAGTTGAACAAGGTGACGATAAAGAATAAGTATCATTTGCCAAGGATTGATGATCTTTTTGATCAGTTGAGAGGCACCACTGTGTTTTGAAAGATAGATCTCAGGTCAGGTTACCATCAGTTGAGGATTAAGGTAGATGACATACCCAAGTCACCTTTTAGGATTAGGTATGGTCATTATGAGTTTGTGGTTATGTTGTTTGGGATAACCAATGCACCTCTAGCCTTTATGGATCTGATGAATAGGGTGTTTAGACCTTATCTTAATTAGTGTGTGGTCATGTTTATAGATGACATCCTAATATACTCCAAGAATAGTCATCAACATGAGCTACACCTTCGCCAATCATTGACATTATTGAGGCATCACAAACTACATGCTAAGTTCAGCAACTGTGAGTTCTGGCTGTCAGAAGTATCTTTTTTCAGGACATGTCTTATCTGCTAAGGTTGTTTGTGTAGATCCCAAGAAGGTGGAGTCTTTATTGGAATGGGAACAACCCAATACACCGATAGAGATTTGTAGTTTCCTACGTTTGGTAGGTTACTACAGGAGGTTCATCACGGCCAGTTTTTTAGCGTTACCCCTAACTAGGTTAACCAAGAAGGATGTTTCTTTTGCTTGGAATGACAAGTGTCAATGTTCTTTTCATTTATTGAAAGAAAAGTTGACTATTGCACCAGTGTTAGTGCTGCCATAGCAAGGGAAAAGCTACATTGTCATTATGCTTCAAAGAATGGGTTGGGATGTGTGTTGATGCAGGATAAAAATGTGATTTCTTTTGCTTCATGACAGCTTAAGAAACATGAGGAGAACTATCCAACACATGATCTGGAGTTTGCAGCAGTGGCCCATGCCTTAAAGATCTAGAGACACTACCTTTATGGAGAAGAGTCAGATCTTTACTGACCACAAGAATCTACAGTATATCTTTTCAAAGCAAGAATTAAATATGAGGCAGAGGAAATGGATGAAGTTGATTAAGGATTATGATTGCAACAATAGACTACCATCCAAGCAAGATCAATGTGGTAGCTAATGCGTTGAGCAGGAAGGCGTCTTCATCATCAATGGTAGACAAAGCACAACTGTATTCCTTGGTGTGCCATAAGAGATATATGCTAGTGTCTCTTTTTCAGATGAATGTATAGCTAGAAGTTTCTTTATTGACGGGTCTATTGGCATAGTTATAGGTAAAACCTACCTTGAGACAACATATTTATGATGAGCAATATAATGATGCTGTGATACAGAATATCCGATCATATTTAGGAAGTGAGAAGCATGATGGCTTCCATGAGATGATGATGATACAAATTTTTTCCATAATAGGACAGTAGTTCCTAATGTTGACGGGTTGAGGGAGATGGTACTTGAGGAGGCTCACTCCTTAATGTATGAAATGCATCTTGGAAGTACCAAGATGTACTACAACCTAAAAGACTTCTATTGGTGGCCAGGTCTAAAGTGTGATGTGGCAGAGTTTGTTGCCAGATGTCCAGTTTGTCAGCAGGTGAAGGCTGAGCACCAAAAGCCTGTAGGGACATTACAACCTTTTTTGATACCATAATGGAAATGGGATTATATTACCATGGACTTTGTGGTTGGTATTCCTAGGATAGCCAAGGGTCATGATTCCATATGGGTTATAATAGACAGATTGACTAAGTCAGCTTACTTCTTGCTAGTTAAGACGATGTTTACAACAGACAAGTTGTCACAAGTATGTTTTGATGAGATAGTACGTCTGCATGGCATTCCAGTAACTATATTTTTTGACAGAGGTCCATAGTTCTCAAGTCATTTTTGGGAATGTCTACATTCATTAATGGGAACACAACTGAGGTTTAGTACAAATTTCCATCCACAGATAGATGGCTAGTCTAAAAGGACTATTCAAACTTTAGAGGATCTCTTAAGAGCATGTGTTTTACAACTTCTAGGTAGTTGGGATATACACCTGAGTCTAATAGAGTTTTCCTATAATAATATCTATAAAAGAAGCATAGATATGGCTCCTTATGAGGCTATGTATGGGAGACGATGTCGGTCTCCTCTTTGCTGGCATGAGATGGGTGAATATCAACTTTTGGGTCATGAGCTTGTACAACCGACTACAGAGAAGGTTAAAGTGATACAACAACAGTTGAAAGTAGCCCAAGATAGACAAAAGTATTATGCAGACAATCATCATAGACCACTTGAGTTTCAAGTAGGATACAAAGTATATCCAAAAGTCTTTCCTTATAAAGGTGTGTTGAGGTTTGGAAAGAAGGGTAAGTTGGCTCCTAGATTCATGGAACCATACTCTATCTTAGCTCGTGTTGGAAAGGTGGAATACAAGTTGGATCTACCACTAGAGCTACACAGGTTACATAATGTCTTTCATACCTCCATGTTGAGGAAGTGTCACCCAGGTACAGAGCAGTAAAATCAAACCAATAGAGGTTGAGTTAGATGAGGATATCTCTTATGTTGAAGGTCCAGTGTTGACCCTGGATAGGAGAGTGAAGAAGTGGAATAAGAAAGATATAGCGTTAGTAAAGGTTTTGTGGCATCATCCTAGTGTAGAGAAAACCACATGGGAGTTAGAGGATGAGATGCATAGGAAGTACCCATCTCTCTTTGCGTAGGATTTCAGGGGCAAAATCCTTGTTAGGGGTTTATAGCTATAAGGCCTGTGAACTTGTTTAAAATGTTGAATAAGCTTAATTACCATAATTGAATGCTTAGAATCTAAATCTAACCTTGTGATATGGTTTGTTTGGTCCAATTCAGACACTGTTTGAGCAAGTTATGCAATTTTATGTACATTTTGGACTTTTCTGCAATTTACCCAATTGATGGGTTTTATTTGAAAATTGTTCCATCAATTATGTTCCTTATTTTCTCATCATTCTTGAGCTTGTTGAGCCATGGGATTCTCAATTGTACCTTGAATTGGAGGAGATTCCATTCTAGGTTGAATTAGGGTTTACCCCCATGGATGAGCCACCTTCAAGGCTATCAACCAATGGCTCCACTTGCGTGGGCATCGGCCGGTGGCCAACAACTGATGGAACAATCGGTGGTCATCACTAGCAGGCCCTAGGGTGATGGTTCAAGTTGGTTTGGTTCACTTGAACCCATGGTTCATTTATGGACATGATCAACTAATGGTTCACCCATCTTTAAACCTAAACCATGATCAAACGAAGGTAACCTTCGACCAAAAGCTGATTTATGGCCTAGGAGACCATCAAATGATGTCTAAATAGTCCCCAATATTTGGTGGACCTTCTGCATGCTCATCCATGCAAGCTTTAAGCCATGCACAGATGGAGAGTTGCTTGTACACCTCATGTTTCTTCTCTACCCTATCCCCCAAGCTTTATATACTTATCCTTAGCCCCCAAAATGAATCTTTTGATCTCTACTACTTCCCTCCTTCTAAGAGCCTCATTCTCTCTCTGTTCTACTGTGGAAAACCTATCCAAGGTAGAATAAGAAGGTGATCTTCTTGGAAGAATCATCTAGGGTCTCGGTTTGCTTCCTTCTAGGGTTTCTAGAGCTTCTTCTTAGTGAACTTGACCTAAACAAGTAAGTAGTTCCTTCTTTCCTCTGTTTCCTTCTATGTTATTCTTTGTCTTACCTCTGTCCATGTGAAAACCTTATTGTTCCATGGTAGAAGTTTCTCTAAAACTCAAGAACCTACTTTTTCTTGCTTCTTCTTCTAGGGTTTTGCTTCCTTATGGAGAAGGGTGCCTACTTGGTCGAGTTTAGATCTGAAATTTGGGTTTCCTTGCCTTATTTGCTCAATATCCTTATTGCTAGAATTTTGTTCTTATTAGTAGAGTCAAGTTTTATAACCTTTTTCACTTATACTTCTTACTCCAAGTTTGTTTGCTTATGTTCTTGCTTAGAAACGAAGATCCTTGCATATGGAAGCTATGCTTGCTAGGGTTTCAGATTTTTATGGTGTTCCCTATTCTGTTCTAGTTCTAAAATGAACATGTAAATAGGTGTAAGACCTTCCTAAGGTAGATGATGGTATAGGGAAGGTTATTAGCTCAATTGATGGTGCTAAGCACCTAACAATCGATGGATTAAACTAGGGTTTTCAAGCTTTTTTTTCCTTCACTACTACATCACCCGATGGTGACACCATGTCAACCGATGGTGACACCATGACAACCGATGGTGTCACCATGAAAACCAATGGTAGTGACCAAGGATGTCAATCGATGTGACAACTGATGGTCACCCCTTAGGTCAAGTTTTGGTTCAATTATACTTAATGATAAACAGTTAGTGCCTTAATGGAGGTATCAACCAATGGTGATAATAATGTAACATTCGATGGTGAGAAATGACAATAGTGATGATCCTATCAATCAATGGTAGCCAAAGATGTCACAATTGATAGTGGATCAAATCACTACAACTGATGGTGAGTCAATATCTTAAATATAGCTTTATTTCTACCCTAAACCAATGATCACTTGATTCAATGGATCTAATGGTTCAACCTATACCCCAATTGATGATTTTGAACAATGAACACGACCTAATGGATGAGATTGGATGATTCAACATCCAATGGATCAAAATGAATTCCATAGTGTTATAAGTGGGTCCTAGTGATGAGAATTTGATGATTCAATGCCTTTAATTGGTAGTCTTACCTTTGCCCTCGTATGAAAATATATGATAAATTACCATAACAAATAGATGTGTACCCTTAATGAAATCTATCTTGTTACACCAACTCTAATATGATTAATTGATGGTGACTGGTTATAATTAGATCTCTTCAATGATTAATGTGTCAATGTATTACACTCTCCTTGTGTTGAAACCTCAATATAGTGCTAATTGAATATCGTAGTACCTTGCCATGTTAAAATCTATGGGATACATATGTGTTGATAATCTTTTAAGCCTTGTTTAAGGACTAGAATGATAATGATGATCCTACAAGGATTGATGTGACTGTCTTAATAACCTTTGGGCATGTTTAAGCCCTAATTGAGGTGAAATATGATTCATGATTCCAACAAGGGTCGAAACCTTGGAACTTGTGATAAGAAATTGGTACCTTGTAATGGTATGATAATAAGTGTGGTCCATTAAATTGTAATGAATAATAGCACATGGTAATGTGACTAAGATTTATACCTCAAATGTATTATATCTTTTAAAGTTGTAATATATAAATACTGTTAGTAGAAATGAATTAGGCTTTATATGTCCACTTGTATGATGAAGTCTTGATGCATTCAATTTGCAATAACTAATCAAGTGAAACCCTAATCATGTAGTGCATTGTGCCGTAGAGTCATCTTCAGTGTCAGAACTTGCTGGATGGTGAAATGATCATTCCTAAGGGAAACTCAGAGTGCATACCATTGAGTATGTGGGGGTGACAAGTTCAGGATATATCCTTGTCATCAACAAATGCAGGTTATGGAGGATGGTTATGGTCACGCCTCAGAGAGTTAATGTGATTGAGGATAGTTGAGGTTGTACCTCAGATGAAAGGGTTTTTTATACCCTGGTTTCTAGTGCCATAACTTGTACCAAGTATGGACTAGTTGTTATCAGTTTGGCTATATGTCACTGCGGGCAGTTTGACTGGTATGTCACTACAGTTTACTCGTACTGACCGAGGGGAATTGATCTTAGGACTCATAGTGCTCAGTTGGACTTTGAGTGGTACAACTCAAACTCCCCAGGGCATAATAAAAGATGTAATAGAAGTCGTGTAGTATATTTGTTAAGGTCAAATACGTTTCACATTGGTTGAATTATCCCTTACCTTTCTTTTATACTACACAATGCTTATAAGATGCTATCCTATAATATCTGAGTAGTTATTCTTATTGTTAAGTTTACTTGCTTAACTTTCTTAGTATGCTTAAATTGTTTAATCTTCTTAAATTGCTTATTCAATACCCTATTCGCTCAATTTATTTACTATTAATTAACCTATACTAATCAATATCTGTTGGAGAGAGTTATATCTATTGCTGGGATTGGGTCTCACCCGTGGGTCACCACATCTTCTTAGGTGGTCGCGGGAAACGAGGTCGAGGTCGTACTGTGGAAGAGAACCAACCTGGTGATTAATAGATTCAGAAGGTTTGTCAGCTGTAGATATAACTAGTAGAGTCCTTGTGTCGTCCCTGTATTCTTAGGTTTGGGTATGGGAGGTGTTTTGTAAATGAGATATTTGTACCAACACAAGATTCTGGTAGTATGCTAGTGTATGTATATATGGCATGAACATGTAAATGCTTATTTTGTATACAAGATGTGGCTGAGGCCATTGAGCACGGATGTAAATTCCTGTTATAATATATGAGAATGGAAAAGATGGACCTTTATGTAAATGTTTCAGAACTTGTTCATGATGTGAAGTTTGGTTTTAATTATTCTGCATTTTCAAATATGTGATTAATTTAGTAATTGATTGTGTTTTGTGTTTTGAGTAATCACATTTAGTGTGACGAGGTGTCACAGGTTTGTGATCATGATTGGAATGGATTCCTTGAGATTATGGTTTTACAACGGTTGACATTGCATTTAACATCATTCATTAATATTTATTTCTCCTAACCCTAGACTAAGGGACCTGTAGCAAGAATAACTCGCTCTCATAATGTAATTTACTACCTACAATAACATAAATCCCACTCTCTTAGTGATTTAACTATTAGCTAGAGACTTTAACGAATCCTCTGGGATATACCCTTCATGGCCGTAAGGCCTTTCTTGAGGCATGATATAAAATGTGCAATTATATGACTAATTTAACCCTTAATCCCTATCTTGAAGAAATTAATGATTTGAGAAATTAGATATGTTGATCAGGCATAGTCAACTCAGGAGGCAATCATAGAATTATGTCTAGAAATTAGGATAAACATGTATACTAAATCATAACATCAATTACAATGCAAAAATTGGGCTACTCCCTGGTCCTAAGGAACTAGGGGATTATCTCAACATGGTTTCAATCATTGTAGAAAATAGATGGAAGAAGAGAAAATAAGGGAAACATTAAAGAACTAGTGAAAACCCCTAGAGAACATGATCCAGATGACTCCCTCTAACGAACGTTGCAATCAGCTATGTTTCGGTTGCAAATCCTCTCTATGAAGGTGGTCGAGTCACCCAGGACATGGCCATCTCCTTCTCTTTCTCCTCTCCCCTCTTTGTGATCTTGTGCAAAGGAATATAATGGCAATAATAGGTCTAATCAAACTCCTCTTAGGTCATAAGAGAGTCTCTGACCATCATTAAGTTGTAACCGTCAGATTGATTGAGATCTTTAATCTCTCCTAAATGTGCAAAATCGGTACCACCCACACCATGTCGGTGGCACCGAGTCCTCTCCTGGATTCACAACTCCTTGTATGTGTTAGTATTACCGATGGAGATGTCGATAGCACGTAGTTGATCTCTGACAATTTCCTCATGTAAGTGTTAGTACCATCGACTTGGTCATCGGTGGCACCGAACTACTTTGGTGCGGGTCTGTTCCAAAAGTTGGTAGTAACAACCATGGGGTCGATAGAACCAAAAGTCCATGATTCAAGTCTGTTCTTTTTCTCCAAAATTCGGTACCACCAACACAACTGTCAGTAGCACCGAGCTGACTTAGAACTAATCAAATTGCTAAAAATATAGAAATATCAAGCATAAGTCCAAATAAATATGATAAATTAATATAATACAGTGAGAATAGATAATATTTTATGCAATAATATGTCACCGGATAATAATATCAAAATGAGAAATTATGCATAAAATACATGACAAAATAGCCTGTGGAATATAGATAATATTCAGTGCATAGAAATCCCCTAAGCTTAAATGTTGCTCGCCCTGGAGCAACACTACCCTAGAATCTGTTTGAGACAAGTCATCTAGAGGAAAAATAAAATATACTACATTTCTCAACTACCCCACCTGGCGGTCCCAAACCAGCCCTTATTGACCACTGAACAAATAACTACTCTATGATGACCGTAAATGTTCATTAAAGATGTTCACCCTTAGATTAATGAAAAACTATTAGCATAATAGTTAATATAATAGTCAATAGAGAATTTGCTTGGTGCATCATGTGATTCCCTATTTACATTGCTCTTTTCTAACAACCAAACTAGTTGGAAGCAATTCCCCTTGTAAGAGTGAATGAGGGGATCAATCATATATAGCCTACCATATAGAGCAATGGGTGGAATGATGTAGGTGGCTATGAAAAGAATCACAAGTAACATCCAAATTGTTTATGCAACAACAAAAATATGATGAACCTATAATATGAAATAACTAATTAAGAGATGCATGTGTCCTAATGCCTACTATGTTGGTGGAATGATGCATTCACTGAAACACTCATCTGATTGATGAAAGTGGAGCAAACATAGTGTTTGATGCATTGAGCAGAAAGACATCTTTGTCATCATCTACATATAAAGTGTAGTTGCACTCCATGACATGTCATAAGTGGGACATGCTAGTGTCACTTTGGTAGATGAATGTGTAGTTGGAAGTATCTATGTTGGTAGGCTTATTGGCACAGTTATAGGTGAAATCGACATTGATACAACAGATTAAGGATGTGCAAAAAGGTGATGCCATGATATAAAACATCATATCAGAGTTTGGCAGTAAGAAACATGATGGCCTTCATGAGACAGAAGATAGGACAATGTGCTTCCACAATAGAACATGGTTCCTAATGTTGACGGTCTGAGGGAAATGTTACTTGAGGAGGCCCATTCCTCAATGTACACAATGCATCTAGGAAGTACAAAGATGTATCATAATCTTAATGATCTATAATGGTGGCCAGGTTTGAAAGGTGACATGGTAGAGTTTGTGGTCAAGTGCCTAGTTTGTCAGCAGGCTAAGGCAAAACATCAAAAGTTTGTAGGGACATTGTAGACTTTGCTAATTCCTCTGTGGAAGTGGGTTCATATAACCATGGACTTTGTGGTTGGTTTACCTAGGACAGCCAAGGAACATGATTCCATTTGGGTAATAGTTGATTGATTGACAAAGTCATATCACTTTTTTCTAGTCAAGACCACCTACACAACTGAGAAGTTGACACATATCTGTGTTGATGACATAATACGTATACATGGCATACCATATACTATAGTATCAGATAGAGGTCCACAGTTCACAACCCAATTTTGGAAACATCTACATACAATGTTGGGGACACAATTGAGGTTCCTTGCTACTTTTTACCCCCAAACAAATGACCAGTCAGAGAAGACCATACAAACCTTAAAAGATCTATTGAGAGCTTATGTTATTCAGTTTCTTCGAAGTTGGGATACATACCTGAGTCTGATTAAGTTTTCCTACAATAATAATTATCAAAGGAGTATATACATGGCATCATATGAGGCTTTGTATGGCACACGATGTAGGTCACCTATTTTTTGGTATGAAATAGGTGATATTTAGATGTTGGGTCATGAGTTAGTTCATCAGACTATAGAGAAGATCAAGGTGATCCAACAACAGCTAAAGGAAACTCAAGATAGACAGAAATCATATGCCGATAACCGTCATTGGCTGTTGGAGTTCCAAGTTGGAGACTGTGTGTATCTTAAGGTCTCCCCTTGTAAAGGTGTGATGAGGTTTGGTAAGAAGGGTAAGTTAGTTCCTAGGTTTATGGGACCTTATCTGTAATGAACCCCTCCCCCATTTATCCCTTATTTAGGAGGACCGAGAGGGCAAGGGCCATTATCATAAATAAAAGATCAAAGGTTTATCAAATAACCAAAAACAATTAATAAATTTCCACTATATCAAATTGAGTTTGGTACAAGATAAAGTTTCTATTAAGGAATTACATGATTTTCTAGAGTTTGCAACATCATGTAAAAACTAACTAACTAAATCATGTAGAATTACATTACTTCTTTTCTTTTGGTGCCTTCTTCTATGGATGTCCATTTCCCATTATACTTGTAGAATTGTTAGCAGATTATCCTAAAATGCTATGTAACAAAACACAACCAGTATATACTGGTATGTGGAGGAAACAAAAGATTGCATCTAAGTGTAACAACATATCCACAATAATCATTGTTACAGAATCAAAATTAACATTTTCATCATAACTTCTCAACCCATTATTACTCAACCTCTAGGATACCCTTTTAGGGTCTTGTCCCTACAGTGGACAAGAAGGCCACCTTCTTAATCTGGAGCCCAGGTGCCATGTTGGTCTTCCCAATATGGGGCATGACCTCATATGACCTTCCCAATGTGGAGCATGGTCTTAGTCATCACAATGACTCTTCCATTCCTTCTATTCTCAAACTTTGAAAGTTGGTATGAGGGGTTCGACCAAGTTACAAACATATAATGTGATATTCATAGTGACTGTATATATTGTAAGAAATAAATAAACAAGCAAACATTTATTTGCAAGCAATCCAAAAAACCTCCAGAAACACCAAAAAACTAAAGTAGTTAGTCATAGGTGTAATCATATACCTTTCTCAAAAGTTACTTGATGTCCAAGCAAAAGATAATAAGAACAACCAATCAAGCAATTATCCTAAAATTAAAGAATAATCCCCATGTATTATTATTTTATCCAAAATCTACCATTGAGACTAATTTGGTTTCCAAGACAGGGTTTTGAGGTCAACTTTAGGGTTTTGGCTTCCCCAACCCTAATTATCACTTTTCATGCCCTTTTTGTTTCCAAACCCTAACCTTATCATTTTATGCACTTTTAACTCAAGGCAACCCTAATTCATTGATTAATGGGTTATTAATCTCCTACTAGATCCAAGTCATCCTTTTTATGCAAAAGACCAACCTTTTATCATTAAGATCAATTGAACATATTAAAATCATTAAATTTTAAATATTAGGATTTTTAATATATTTAACACATTAAATATAGCAACTTTAGGTACTTTTACATTAGAGGTAGATGTAGGTCACGATTATTTTTTATTGAATTCCTTGCATTTTTCTGAGTAAGATTCATATATTACTTGTCTTCATCTGAGTTTCCAATAATTATTTATGAATTATTCAGTATTATTAGAGTTGGGCTAATCAGGAAAGGCCACATCAGTAAACTTACTTGTTATCCTGATCTTATGCGGCCAGGCTATAACCAATGGTCGTTTGCCACTTCAGGGACTTATGCCAGTGCGTCCAGGTATGTAATCCCTTGTGAAAACCCATTCATACCCTTTCCTTGTAATGATTGAGTCAAGGGCATAAGTGTCCTTCTACGCTTGGTCATCTTCCACCCCATGATCCTTTTCTTCTTGTGAAGCAGTGCTAGTGGTGGGTCAACTCAGTGGTTGACTTTTGCTTCTAGGCATCTAAAACCCCAAGTGATAGCTATAAGGGTGTCACCCACCTCATCTGAACTCACTCAACCCTTTACAATCGGCGCTTGATGGCCAGAGTTGGCTATCCACATGAGGAAGCCATTGGGTTACAAATTGAGTCAATATAAGAAGACAAGTGTGGGAGAGGGGTGTTCTATGTCCTTTCCAACCCCTTAGACCCCTTTACAACTTCGTTCCCATCCTTCTAGTCTAGGCGATTGGCTTGTACTACCGTGGAATGTCGAGGGGAAGCCAGAGTCACCACGAGGAAGGGTTTTGAGGCAAGGAGGAGTTCCCGATCGGTCCTTGCATGATTGAGGATGGTTCCCTATTGTATGCAATTCTGGGATTCCTAAGGAAGCCTTTATAGATGGAGTCTAGTGGAGGGTAGGGCACCCACTAAGTTCCATGGACACTGACTTTAGAGGGGTTTGGGGAAATCTCAGTCGGTTACAAAACCAATGGAAAATTGGGTTTGGTAGGTTCCTAATGCCCTCCCTAAACCAAAGGGAAAGAAATCATGAGGAGAGATTGAGGGGGGTGAGAGAATAGTGTGAAAGGAGATTGGGGCTCTTGTTTCTTGACTTTCCTATTCCATTGCAAGGTAGGAGACAAGAGGGTTGTTGTGGATCTCTGATCTAACGGTCACAACAAGTGTGACACATCAAGGGGGGTGTGAGTTATCCAACGCCAAGGTAGTAGTCATTTAATCGACTTTCCAATGTGAAAAGCATATGATTAATTGCATTAAAAACTTTCTTTCTTCTCAGATTTCTGTAGCCTACTATGGTTATCCTTTTTTCGTGAAAATTGAAAGGAAACTAATTAATCCCTTTCCCCATCTATATCCATTTTTTGGGATTTATTGGAACAACTTAAACAGCTGGATCTTACTCTTTTGACAAAACCTTAAATTAGTTACTATTATCACATGGGAATTCCTTTTTCTTCCAAACTTTAAAGAAAAGTCTTTAATACTTTTGTCAAGGTGTGGGTGAGATATGAGACCAAAATACAAAACTTAAAGACACTTTTCTATCTTCAACTCTCCCCTTTATATTCTTTATTTAAGGCATCAAATTACTTCTTCTCTTTCTCACTTGGTAATATTTCTTATTTTGATTACCTTTTAAGTAGAAACCATGTGAAACTGAAATCCAACCATTAGTGGTCATTCATACCACTTTTTGACTTCTACATGATTCTCACATGTACATTACTTATTAACCATTATCTTTTTACTTTTTCTTAATATTGTATTTTCTTCTATTCCTTTTCCCTTATATCCATTATTGGACTAAAACTTTAGGGACAAGTTGGACCTTGTTTGCTCGTAATTTTCCAATTATATGTACTTGTATGGACCTATATGCAATTTTCCCTTTTTCCAAGGATTTAACTACAATCTTTTTATCACATGAATATTTTGATTTATAATATTCTTGATAATCTAAGTTTCAATTTTGTTGGAATGCTTTTAAACTATTTTGCATAAAATATCAAACTATGATGTTAGTTTTGTGTAGAGTTGAAGGTAATTATACCTTCTGATGCTTGTTTGGACTAAACAAATGATGGTTGTTTTGGATGTGCCTTCATATGGTTCCCACTTATCAATGAGCCTCCTAAGGGATGTCCTAGGAGAACCTTTGGATAGTGTTGGGTCACCTTCTGATGGCCAATCGGAGCACACCTATCGATTTCTAGTTGGGTGCACCTTCCGATGGTTAGTATAGGGTGTGCCTTCTGTTGGTAGGTCTTTGTGTGTGTGTGAGCATATTTGGATGGTTCCTTTGGGTGGTCTCTAACTGTAGGAGGTTATTCATATGTGAACAAATGGATATTCTACATGTGTGAACCGATGGAGGTTCTACATGTGTGAACCGATGGAGGTTCTAGATGTAGGAACTGATGGGAGGCCTAGACTTTGACTGAATGTGGCAACCCGCTACGCTAAATAAGATTACTCAAAATAAAAATTCCAATCATACACTAATTAGACATATTACCAAAAAGGTACAAAATTAAAACTAGAAGAAATTTCTTGACATTTCTAAGAAAATTTGCACAAAGGTCCAACTATCACATATATATACATATATTCATTCTAGGTAACTTTACAAGAGTTTTGTGGCCTCAACCACAACCTGTATACAAAAAATGTTTCTCACATAATTACAACATTTACATAAAGCATTAACCAAGACTTGCAACCAAAAACTCAATTCAATATACATGTTGTAAAAAAAAACCTACAGAGACGAGTCTAGGACTTTAGCAAAACCCAACAAACCTTCTAACTCTATTGACTGTAAACTGCTCCTCACTACCACAGGTCTGACAATGCTGCTGACGATCACCTAAAAAGATGTGGTAATCCACGAGATGAGACCCATGTCCTAGCGAGAGATATAACTTCTAAAAACATCTATTGCTAACGAGAGATATGCATATTAAATAGTTAGGTTGAAAATTAATATAATCAAGTAAAATCTCAAGCAGACCTAGAATCATAAATATAGTTGATTTATCTTATCGTATTTAGAACTATGTACAAATTTAAAGATAACAAAGCAAAAATCCCCATCTAATGTGAGTCACCAAGTAACCCTAACAGATATGCTATGCTGCTGAATTACATATTTGATTAAGTCCTGGGTAGTTTGACGCGTACCATTCAAACCACTAGTTGACGACTCCAAAGTTGAATTCAACCCCATATAAGATCTAGGATGATCAGAATCCTAAGATATCTTCCCCTTGGTCAATATGAGTCCATCATAGTGGCATATCAATCCAACTACAAAACAACATAGTTTGCCCTAGGAACAAGCCACTAGAAACCAGGGAGTTCAACCCTCAAATCTGAGTTAGGACCCACAATCACCCTCAATTACATTTATATCTGAGACATGGCCTTGTACGCTCTCCAAAAACCTTAGAATCAAGATGAAAAGGGTATATCCTCCCTGCACCTCCATATACTCAACTGTATATGACTCTGAGTTCCTTGTAGAATGCTCGTTTCACTATCCAAACAGTTTTGATGCTAGAATAGTTCTACATACTCAGGGCACTACATAATTAAGGTTTCACTTAATTAATTAAGCCAATTGAATGTTTTCAGACTCCATCAACCAAGGTACATACAAAATCCTATAGTACACTCACAAAATAATTTGTGTGATACAATTCCCAAAGATGCAAAATGTATGAAAGCTACTCCATGCTATTCCATCATGGTATACATGCCATTGATATAAATAAATAGGACTACAACTCTATGTAAGGACCAAAAACACCCAAAAGCCATTTTCATCAAAACAATAATAACTTCATGTAGGTATATCAATTGCATCCCAAATTTTACATAGAGTTTAACAAGTCAAAAGAAAGGTATCACCCAAAATTTCAGCATAAAAGTCAATCAAATGTAATAGTTATGGCATTTTCAAAAACTGAGCATTGATGTGATCAACACCTAGCATGTATGAGCTACTTCCAACAATATAGTTTTGTCTAACTATCTTTTCAGCATCAAAGCAATAATATAAAGCTTAAACCACCATTGGTTAACCACCATATAGTAATATTTAATGTGTGGGTCGGATTTCCAAGTATTGGGTACTAAAACAACACATATATGACATTTAGAGGAGTCATTATACCTATATTTCGAAATTTCAAGCCTTGCATGTGTAAAGAAAAACTCATATTTCAGTAGGAAAACATTCATAAGGACTAAGGAAAACCTAAGAACGCATTTAACACCATTCTCATGTCAAATAGTATATAAAAGGCCATCTTTTCTTATGTTACAGGTGTTTAGAGTAAGAGCAAAGGCATGCACTTAGAAGTTGGGCAAGAAATGCATTCAAAGTTATATAACTTTCCTGGTTAGAGAGGTAAATGAAGAGGGAGAATAAGAACTCTAAAAATCCAAGATGGAAGACTTCAATTCAGCAACAAAACGTTGATCTCAGACCACCAAAGCTCCAAGAATGCCTCCTCCTTCCACGAATAGAAGGGGACTACAACAAGAAGAGAGAGAGAAAGAGTTCTCAAGCCCACAAGCATAGGGTTCCAAAAGGAACACTAAGGAAACTAGGTCATAGGAGGAGGGAGGGTGAGGATCAACAAGAAAATAAGTGAAAGAACAAAGATCTTACATGAAAGAAGCAAGGAGGATGATTAACGATTGTAGATCAACCCAAGGAGCCTCGATTCTCACACGTGCAGCCACAAAAAATCCGCGATCACTGACCTCAATGGGTTCTCTTCGATCTCTAGAAAAATAATACTAAGGTCGCCAAATGTGAGCAGAGAGAGAGAGAGAAAGAGGGGGCGGTATTTATAGGTGGGTGTAAGTTTGTTGTTGTCCAGAAAATCTTGGCGACCACTTAAAATCTTGACGACCACTAAAAGTCTTGACAACCATTGAAAATTCTGACAACCACTGAAAATCTTGATGACCGCTGAAAACCTTGTTGACCACTGAAAATATTAATGGCCACTAAAAATCTTGACGACCAGAATTCTATGCAACCACATAAAATCTTGGCGACCAAGTTGCTCAAAAATCCAAGCGAACACATACACTCTTGGCGACCGGAATTCTATGTGAACACAAAGTCTTGGTGACCAAGTTGTTCAAAAAATACTGAAATTTATATTTACACCCCCTAAAATAAGTCATTGCACATAAGTCCATAAAATGTATAAACTTACATAACTTGAACATACAAAATGACATAGCTTTATTAACTGATATAAAACCACAATAAAAAGTTTGCTTTTGAAACTAAGCATACAATTAGTGTTGGTATGTATGTCCATAGAGTCAATCATATGATAATTGTGATGGAATATCTTGTAAAAGATTTGATTAATAATAAAGGAAATCTTCCAATATTTTCAATTTCAATATGTTATGAGATAATTATGAAACATTATAGATGTCTAAAGAATGACATTACTCAATGATGTATGTCTTCAGGTTGATGACCTGAACAATGGGATCATATGGATGTTAAGAGTATGTACCTTCTTGTTATGTCCCTCGTTGAATGTCATTGGTTGATAGTCAACAATGACACATAAGAATAGATTGTGTGTTGGTTGATGATAGAATCTCATCAGTCATGCTATGTAATATCAAACAAAACACATAGATATTTGTTGGGGAATAGTGTATCAGACAGACCCACCTTGAAAGTGATGCATTGAAACCATAATTGGTGGTCATAATCATCTCTCATAGTGAAGGTGGTGATTGTGGTTCTTAGACCTGAAATCACCACACTCATCACATGTCGTTCAATGTGACATCATCCCCCGTGACCTTGAATAAGGGTTGCCATAAAGGTGATGATTGGATGAAATTTGAGACATGGAGATGACTATGAGTGATGTAGATGGGATTTGTCCCTCCTACATGAGTTTGATATCCTGGACACTTGATAAGCGAGACTGAGAAAAACATGCACATGCACATCTGAATCTATATATGGTATTGAGGTCACATATATCTCAGACAGTCTACTCTAGTTCAAGGAATATAGATTGAACATTGAAAGGATGGTGATTCTGCGACTGGAGTTCGATTCAGATATCAGTGACAAAGGAATTATACAATCATTATAGAACCAATCATAGATTGTAGGTTGAAGTTGTTTTCCAACTTTCTAGATTGCTTGGGTAGAAATGATGTGTTGCTAGACACCGCTCTTTGCTTGTGATGTCATAAGTTGGTTATGGACATTCACTGTAAACGCAACTTGGAACCTAGAGGGCCACACACATAGGATACACTTGGAATAGGAGTTCATTCATGAATATGGTTTAAACTTGATAATTAAAGAGTTAGGTATTTGATTTAGAGAATATTGGTTGAATATTGGCTGAATGAACTGTGAAACGATTGGTTCAAGTGTTGAACATATCATTTAAGTGTGTTAGGTCAATTCAATTTTGACCGGTTCAGGTAGTGAACCAATCGGCTCAGTTACATGAATTGACTGTCTTAGGTTGTAAACGATCTCTTGGTGGATCAATTCGATTGATTCAAGGATTTGTGCTAATACCATATTGTGCATTAAAAAAATCATAATTGTCGATACAATTGTGATTTAGAAACATGATGAAATGACCGGTTCAAGGGTTGAAACAATCGACTCACATGCCAACCGATCGGTTCAACTATGAATATTTTTGAAATTCTGATACCTTCCACTCCCACTTAGATAGGGAACCCTGACCCTAAGCCTCCTACAAATAGAGGGGTACTACATGCTTCTCAGACACAACTCAATTTCCTTTGACAATTGTTTGTCTTCTCTAGTTGTGGTAACCGAGAGAACCCGATCAAGTCCTATCTAATAAAAGGAGGGATATCAAGTGAGAACAATTGTGGGAGAGAAAGTCGGTGCTAGTACACCAACATCTAGGGGCAACTCCTTCTTGTCAGTTCTACTAGAACGACAAGAGTTCCTAGTTGTCTATGTGTACTACCATAGAGGAGTGGAGCTTTTCCCGCTGGGAGGACAACATCAAGTTATTGTCCATGGTGTTCAACTAGGAGTTGTTGCTAACCTCATCAGAGTGCGACTTGAAGAAAGGTTCATACTGTAATTAGGAATAGTCACTTGACTTGCTCCAGGACCACGTATGATCTCGTAAACCATCCCTTCCCATTATATAATTATTGACACGATACACTGGTTTCAGGGGAAAATATCATAGATTAAAATTTTGTTTCCACTGCCTATCGAATGCAATATTTCCCTATAATTAGGACAAAAAAATTATATATATTTGGTAAGAAAGGTTAGGGGTCTTACAACCATAAAACCCTAATAAGGATTTTGCCCCCAAAATCCTAAGAAAACAAGGATGGGTACTTCCTACGCATCTTAGCCTCTAACTCCCATGTGGCTGCTTCTACACCATGATGATGCCACAAAACTTTCACTATGGCTATGTCCTTCTTCCTAATCTTCTATACATGCCTATCTAAGATCAACATTGGATGCTTCACATCCTCCAACTCTACCTCCACAGGTTGCAACTTCTACTTTGTTCCATGATGGCACTTACTCAACATCGAAACATGAAACACATTGTGTAACTAGTGCTACTCAGGTGGTAACTCCAACTTGTATGCCACCTTCTCAACTCGAGCTATGATAGGGTATGGTCCTACAAACCTGAGAGTCAACTTACCCTTCTTACCAAACCTTAATGCACCTTTCCAAGAGGAAACCTTGAGATACACATGGTTTCTGTCCTAGAACTCCAAAGTCTATGGTGGTTATCAACATATGACATCTTTCTATCTTGAGCTACCTTCAGCTGTTGCTGGATCACCCTGATCTTCTCTATAGTTTGATCAACCAACTCATGATCGAAAAATTGATATTCCCTTGTCTGGTACCAACAAAGAGGTGACCTACAACACCTACCATATAAAGCCTCATACGGTGCCATATCTATACTCCTTAAGTAACTATTATTGTAGGCGAACTCAACCAAACTCAGGTGAATATCCCAACTACTAAGAAATTGAAACATGCATGCTCTCAACAAATCTTGTAATGTCTGAATAGTCCTTTCAGACTGTCCATCTATCTACAGGTGAAAGGTTATACTGAATCTCAACTGTGTCCCCAATGCTATATGCATATGATCCCAAATTCTGCTTGTAAACTGCCCAAATCCTGCTTGTAAACTGAGGATCTCAGTCTGATACTATGGTAACCGGTATACCATGTAGACGAACTATCTCATCCACATATATTTGAGCCAACTTCTCTATGGTGTAAGTGGTCTTGACCGGTAAAAGTGAGGTGACTTTGTCAATCAGTCAATGACTAGGGAAATGAAATAATGACCTTTGGATGTCCTAGCAATACCAACCAAAAAATCCATGGTTATGTGATCCCATTTCCATTATGGTATTGGAAAAGGCTGCAAAGTTCCCACATGCTTCTAATGCTCAGTTTTGACCTACTGACACATCGGATACTTGGCCACAAACTCTACTACATAACGCTTCAGACCTGGCCACCAATACAAGTCCTTGATGTTATGATACATCTTGGTACTTTCTAGATGCATCACGTACATTGAAGAATGAGATTCTTCAAGAACCATCTCCCTCAAACTGTCAACATCAAGAACTACTACTCTATTGTGGAAACACATTGTCCCATCATCTTTCTCGTGAAACCCATCATGCTTCCCACTATCAAACTCTATTTGATGTTTTGTATCACATTAGCATCCCTCTATGAATCTCTGATCTTTTTTTCCAATGTCAACTTGACCTATGATTGTGCCAACAAACCTACCAACAAGGAAACCTCCAATTGTACATTCATCTATCAAAGTGACACTACCATGTCCCGCTTGTGACACGCCATGGAGTGCAATTGTGCTTTATTTGAAGGCGAAGACAAAATTGACTTTCTACTCAATGCATCAACCACTACATTTGCTTTCCCAGGATGATAATCTATCGTACAGTCATAGTCCTTTATCAACTCCATCCACCTCCTCTACCTCATGTTCAACTCTTGCTTTGAAAATATGTAATGCAGACTCTTGTGATCTGTGAAGATTTAACACTTCTCTCCAAAAAGATAGTGCCTCCAAATATTCAAAACAAGAACCAGAGCTGCTAGCTCTAGGTCATGAGTTGGGTGGTTCTCCTCATGTTTCTTAAGTTGTCGATAAGTAAAGGAAATAATGTTCTTGTCCTGCATCAGTACACATCCCAACCCATTCTTTGAAGCATAACAAAAAATGATGTAGCCTTTACCAGGCTCTAGAAACACCAACAATGGAGCACTCGTCAACTTTTTATTCAAAGTCTAAAAATAACACTACCACTTGTCATCCCAAACAAGAGGAATACCCTTCCTAGTTAGCTTGGTCAAAGGTAAAGCTAATGCACTAAAATTCTTGATGAACCTCATGTAATAACCAGCCAAACCCAGGAAGCTTCAAACCTTATTTGGTGTCTTGGGATGCTCCCACTCCAACACTAACTCCACCTTCTTAGAGTCTACACATACACCCTTTGTAGAGATGACATGACCGAGAAAAGGCACCTCGAGCAGCCAAAACTCACACTTACTAGACTTGGCATAAAGCTTATGCTGCCTCAACAACTCCAACGATAATGAAGATGTTGCTTATGCTACTATCCATCTCTAGAGTATATCAAGATGTTGTCTATGAACACTACTGCAAATTGATCCAGGTAGGGTCTTAACACTCTATTTATAAGATCCATGAAAGCTTTTGGTGCATTGGTTAGCCTAAACAGCATAACCACAAACTCATAATGACCATACATAGTCTTAAAAGTAGTCTTAGGTATGTCATCAAACTTGATCCTTAATTGGTGATAACTTGACCTCATATCTATCTTAGAAAACACTATAGCACCTCTCAACCAATCAAAAAGATCATCTATACTTGGCGGCAGGTTACTTATTCTTCACTATAACCTTGTTCAACTATTGGTAATCTATGCAAAGCCTCATAGAACAATCCTTCTTCTTCATGAACAAACTGGAGCACCCCAAGGGGAAGTGATCGACCGTATGAAACCCTTCTCTTGCAACTACTGTAACTATTTCTTCAACTCTTCATCTCAGCTGGTTCCATCCTATACGGTGTCTGAGCTATGGGTTGCATTCTAGGAACTAGATTAATTTAAAAATCAATCTCTCTAGGCAGTGGAACACCATGACACTCATCTGGGTAAACATCCTCAAACTCACAAACCATAGATAACTCTTAGATACTAGGACTCCTCACCTTGGTATCCATTACTTGAGCTAAGAAATCTTCACATCCTTGTCTCATCAACTTCTCTGCTATCACAATGGTCTCCATCTAGGTAGGAAAAATCTTCCATCTCCTTAGAAAGTCCAAGAGACAACCCCATCATAAAATGTTGCAACCTAGAACTACAATCCAAAACAATCTTGTAGTTCTCCAAGGTATCCATCCCTAGGATCACACTGAATCTATATGTAACATACTAAATTCTAAATGTAATCTCCATGTAACCCTTTTACCTAAGTTTTCTTCTCAATTATGTCATTTATGTTCTTGTTGATGAATTAATGGAATTTATAGTGGTTTGGTGGACATTTGTTCAATACTTATACCAATGAAAGGGTTTATGCAGAAATACCTCTATGAAATCTTATTTAAGGATCTAAAATGCAAAATCACTACTAAAGTGGAACAATGGTAAATAAATTAGTGCTAGAAGTGTAAGGCCCCAAACCTTGATTAATGTGTTGAACAAGCTTAATTATGATAGTTAAGTAATCTAAACCTTAATATAACCTTGTGAGGTGTTTGGAATCATGATATAAGCTTAAGTTTCAAGTTTGGTCCAATTTGGATGTTGTTTGTGCAAGTTATGCAATTTTTTTGCACATTTTGGACTTTTTTGCAATTTACCCAATTGGGAGGTTTTCTTTGCAAATTGTCACATGCATTATGATACTTATATGTTTCCTTATAATCCTATAGCTTTTTGGGCCATGGGGTGCCTAGTTGTACCTTGGTTTGGAGGTTTTCCACTTCAAGGGCATTTTAGGGATTTCCCCTTTATGGATGAGCTTATCTTTAGGAGTTATCAACCAATGGGGTGATTGGTTTGTTTGGAGGCAGGTGGTGGGCCTAGAGAACTGACAATTGATGGCTAATAAGTCTCTAGAATATGTGGAACAATTGTTTGCATGGCCATAGAAGCTCTAGGCTATGGACACATGGAAAGCTTTATGGACACCTCATGCTTGACTCCTTCCTTATTCTTTGTCCATAGTCACTCTTATCCATGGACACATGAAAAGTAAATTGACACCTAATGCTTTAATTCTTCCTTATCCATAAACGCTTGCATGACCATGGGCACCCTTAGACACGGACGCATGGAAAGTTGCGTGGACACCTCATACCTTGTATCTTCCTTAACCATAAAGCTTTATATACTCCTTCCTTACCTACCAACCAAAATATTTGATCCATATCACCTCCCTCCTACTTATAACTTTATCCTATCTCTATTTTTCCATGGATGATCTATCCCAAGGTATAAGAAGATGCAATCTCAGTGAAGAATTTCTTCTAGGGTTTTGTCTAAGCTCATCTAGGGTTTCCAAAGTCACCTTTTGGCATTTCAGACCAAGGCAAGTAGGCTTCTTCCCCTTCTCCTCTATTTTCCCTATTGTTCTTCTTCCTTCCACCTTCCTCTAGGTCATAACCTTGGTCTTCTATGGTGGAAATCCATCTAAAGCTTAAAAACTCTTCTTTCCATGCTCCTCTTTCTTAGGGGTTGTATCCTTGAGAAGAAGGTGATTCTTGCTCGAGTTTGGAGCTTGTTCTTGGAGCTACCAACCCATCTTGCTCAAGTTTCCTACTTATTGGGATCTGAACTTCTTCCTAGGGAAAGTTACATAACTTGATCCATGTTTATTTCTTATTATAAGCTTGTTAGTTCATATTCTTATGCTTAAATGATGATCTCCACCTTTAGATGATGTTCTTGTTTAGGCTTTCATTTCTTTATTGTTCAATACTTTATTACTAACACTAGATGAAGCTAAAATGATTGGCTCATCCCTCCTAGGGTAAAGGATGACCAAGAATAGTTTGTGGGGGGGGCAAGTCACTGGCCGACCCCTCTCCCTCTCTCTTCCTCGCTTGCAACTAAATTGCTGACATGTCATTTTTTGGTTGGTCAGAATTCGAAAATTCATATATTTTAAACTGCTCATTTGAATCAAAAATTAAGTTCTATCTAATAAAAATGCTTTCAAGTTCTGATTTCAAGGTTTTACAAAAGGTGATTTTTGGAATATGATTTTAATAAATAAATCCATAAAAATTACAAATTAATTACCATAAGTCCAAAATTGACATAAAGATATGTTTTCTTAATCAAGAGAATCTAATTAGTCCAATGGTGAGATTTTTAGAGTCTAAATCTGAGTTTTGTGAAAAGGTCCAATCTTAGGGTTTCTATGCAATAATGTGCAATATGTACACTAATAAATGTTGGTAAATTGAAATAGGCGAAAGTTGACCTTGGAACATCTAGAAGTGATGGAACTTGGTATTTGAACACAGAAAAGATATATGCGCATTCTTACACCCTAAGCTGGGAAATTTGCAAACCAAACCCTATATTCACTAATGAGGCACTATATGAACCCTATTTTCTATATTCATGACTCTTTTGCTAAATTGCCTCAAAAATTAGTATTGACGTTCTATATCTTGGGTCTTATACCCCACTACCATGTTTCAAATATATGATGCTTCTACTTGCCATAGTTTCTCTTAGCATGTTGATTTTATTAAACTATTTAGCTAATGTAGTAGTACTTATGTACAACTACCCATAGATAAAACATGTGTTATTTCACCCTTGGGAATGTGTTATTATCACCCATATATAATTTTTGTAGGTGACTATGAATGTGTTATTTCTCCCCTCACCTATAGGTTGGGGTCCAGTAGGTGCCTCAACCCTACTTAGTTAATGTAATCAATATTAATCATGCATGCAATTCCTTTACTATTTTAATGTTATGGTAAGCATCTATTTTGATTATGCCTCCTACTCTTGATCTCTTCATCTATTAATGAACTTATAGCCTTTACTTCTGTGTTATTTTCTTTCTTTTGTTCTTGATCATATTGTTGACACATACCTTATTTTCTTTCCCTCTTGTTGGGTGATTTCCCAACCACCTAGATTTTGGACAATGTGTTGAACAAGATCAAGATAATAGGACTAGGAGTAGATTGCAGACTTGCTTGAAGGATGTCTAGGTTGCCAAAGCTAGATCCTTTGTTTTCTCATCTTTTTCTTATGAAAAACTTATATAGTAAACAATGATGAAAGCCATGTAATAGCTTTAGTTTCTTTGCCTTTCCGCTGCTACTGACATTTTATATGTATCTGGTGCATGCTTATTTACTTGGAATATTATACATGCATCCCTCAATATATATTATCCTTGAAAAAAGATGAATGTTTTGTATTTCCTTCAAATTTTAGTAAGGAGGTGATCTCACCTATTTACCGCATGGTGTAAGAGCCTTTAAGCAGATACTAGGGAATGAAGTTGAAAGCAAGGGTGTCTAGAAAGGATCTGGGTTCAGGGGCTAGCAAGATTTTCCTCCACCCCACTAGCTTGGTTTATGAGGACTCCCGAATCCATATGATACCTGCCTTGTGATGACTTCTATCAAACCGATAGCCAAATCATCACAGTAATTATGTGGAATAACAATTAGCAGTGGATTAACAAAATTCACTAAAAATTAAAACCATTTTACAAAGGGATCCATTGCCAGGAAATGCTTAAGGGAAGAACCAAAGCAATATATGCATCATGGTTCACATTATACATACATTGTACCATCTCATCTCGAGGATATCATATACCAATTGCTTTGCCCAAACATATACATAAGCAACATAAAACCTTGAGGCATACAAGCCAAAATCTTAGGTCGTTTATAAAACCATTATGTACTAACTCCCAAGGACCTGCGAGTACAACGATGATACATATGACTTCTATCTACAAGACACGACAGACAACACACTCAACCTGAGCTATTATTTTTGTCCCTATTGTTGTTGTCCTCCCTCAGAAGTACAATCTCTACCTCCTTGTCTGCGTCCACCTAAAAATGTTGGGACTAACGGGGTGAGACAAAAGTGTTGGATAAATTAGATATTATGATAAATCCCTTTGTTTCGATGATGACAAACATTTCATTCTTATTAATCTAACGAGCTACTTGAGTGTGCAGGATGACAAAATAGCAAGGGAAAATCCAAGAGCTTACTTAGTTTTATTTTCATGCAATGTAATCAATGTTGTAAAACTTGTACAAATATATAATGTACAAGTACTTAGATTTGCATGTAAATCAAGCGTTAGATTTTCCCTAGCCAAACACCATAGTTAGACATGTCATCCCATTTGAATAGAATCACCTTTGCACACTCACACATATAATTAGTGCTTAAATTGAAACCTTGAAACAGGATCATTCTCGGTCGACGAACTCCTCGACCGAGACACTCTCGGTCGACCATCTTCTCGACCGAGAAAGATCCAAAGTAGCCGTTAGACACAACAGACAAGTTAGTTGGTAGTTGAAGAAAGACGTTGCAAATCACTTGTTCCAGAGAGCCTGTCGGTCGACAAAACTTCGACCGAGTAGGTGTCTCGGTCGACCATTTGTCGACCGAGATGGTCTCTGACAGCAACTGCAGAATAAATTAATTAGCCGTTGTTAAAGCAACAACTTTGTACCTAACGGCTAGTTAAGCACTTAGAAACCCCTAGAAGTTGTCTAGAACGTCCTTAAGCATACTTAGGCCATTCCTATAAATAGGACAAGCCATAGGACACTAGAATTCACTTGTTACACTTGAGAATACACTTGAGCATACTTGAGCAATCTTTTGCAAGCAAATTTGAGCACTGTGATCATTGGCCTACATTCTCTTTAGCTCAATCTCGTGTCCTATAGGCTAGATTCTCATACCCACATCAATTACAAGTTCACATACTTGGCTAGGAGATCTTACGCTTGATCTAGGCATATCAAGCCTCGGGCTTAAAGGATAAGTTGTAATTTCCTTTTTCTTTCTTGTTCCTTGTTATCTTTTGTACTCTCCTTGCTACTCCTAGGGTTGGAGGCTGCGGATTGGAGAGGGTTGACTTCTCGGAGGAGAAGGGGACTTCAAGCTACTTCAAGAAGGCTATCGCACAGGAAGCTACTTCAGAAGGCTGGTGCAACGGGAGTTGGTGCATCTACTTCAAGGGAAGGCTGCTTCGAGTTGGGCGATTACTTCTAGGTGAAGGCTACTTGAAGGGTTTAGGGAAAAGAGATTGTATTTTATGTAATTCCTTGAGAGGTAATAAAATAAATTTCTTTTCAAATCCCGGTTGGGTAAGCAACCGGGTAGTGGACTGACGGCTATAGTATTTGCTATAGTTGGAACCACTCTAAACCTTGTGTCTCCTTGTCCAATATTTTCTTTGTGGTTGTTTGAATTCAATAATTGTTAAATTATCTATAAAACTCTATTCACCCCCCCTCTAGTAGTTTTCTATTGGTATCAGAGCAGGCTTCAAGGAACCCTAACCAGGTCTTGAAGAATGGAGGGAAATGGTGAAAAGTGCTTGGACAAAACCACTACATGCTGCAATTGGTGTTTAGGAACAAATCACAAAACAACCGGATGCCCATGGAGATCAAAGGAAGAGGATAAGCACAAAGAATGCTTTATTGCTACAACTAGTGAAGAAGAAGAAGAAGAAGAAGAAGAGGTAAGTCTTTTTGATTTATCTAAAGAAGAACTAGTTGCTATTATTGAAGAAACACATAATAAATATGTTGAGTGCAAAAAGAAATTAAAGAAATCAAATAAGGAAAATGGTGATCTAAATGTTAAACTTCTTGCTCTTGCATCTGAAAATGAGAATCTTAAAGAGGGAAATAAATTTTCTGATCTTAAGTTAAAATCTATGGAAGCCGATTGCAAGCTCCTTTCTGTTTAAAATTCAAACTTACAGACTCAAGTAAACGATCTTCAGAAACAACCATTATTGTGCACCCATATAGATTATGACACTATTGTTAAAGAAAGAAATTTATTGTCATCAAATCTAGACCAAGCAAAAATAGACATTAAGAAAAGAATGGATGAGATTGCCAAGCTACAACAACAAGTTCGTAGTTTGAATAACCATGGCATTCTTGATCAAATTCTAGATAATCCCTATCAACAAATTGGGAGAAGGGGACTAGGTTACAAGCCTAAAGGAAAAACTCATCAACAACCTAGTCAGAGAAAGTCACAAACCCAATCTATATATGTACCTAAAAGGACATCCTCACCCGATGACAACATAGGACACAACCATAGAAAAAGATATGAAGTTGACTCAATATGTTGTCATTACTGTTTGCGTCTTGGTCACTATTCATTTTCATGTCCTTATAAGAGAAAAGATGTAGAGTTAGTTTGGGTTCCAAAACCTCCAAACTAAATGAACAAAATCAAAGTTGAGATATGACCAATGACATTCGTTGCATATTTCTATGTCTATCTCAACTCTACATAATTACAAATATAAATGAAATTGATATTAGTTTGTTCCCTAAATGATTTAAAGTCTAATAAAAAAGAAAATTCCTATTTTCATATAATTTTTCATAAAAATATTTTCTGGTCTATTCATATACTAATGGAATTATCATTGTATGCTTTATACCATGCTTTCGTCATTGGGTGCGCATAGAAAATTGTTTGCAAGCCAGCAAAATAACTTATCAGTTACATGTTATTGCTTGCCACAAAATCTCTAACTCAGTATTTTTGAAATAATTATATCTCCAATTAAGTAGTATGCTTCAACTTGATTCTTATGCAGATATCAGACTAAATATATTCAAATCTGAAAAATATCTGCAAAATTTGCCTCTTGGTCAAAATAAAACTTGACTAAGGGGCGCTATGGTCGTAGTCAAAGGCGACCTAAAATAAGCTTAGACAAAAATTGCTTATTTTGGAAATTTATGAATTTATTGAAAATGGTATCTTGTACTTGAAGGAACTCTCTACCCAAAACAGGGCTTAACATCCCTTGCATTTGGATGGAGACATTTTTCTGTACTCTAAGATTAAGAGGATTCTCATTTAATTTAGGGCTTAACATCCTTTGATAAATGAGAAATAAATATACATTCATCATACGCTTAAGGGAATCTCATATCATTTCAAGGCTTAACATCCTTTGCAAATGATTGAGAAACAAATTGTGGATAAATTAGACAAACATTCATGTTTCTAATAGGATATCTATTTGAGGGGGAGCATAATATTAAGGGGGGAGAAGAAATATTCAACTTGGATATCTTTTTTGAAGTGACAAAGGGGGAGAAAGAATATAAAAATCAAAACTATAAATGAGTTTCATCACATCTTGGCCAGCACTTACTTGGAAAACATAAATGGCTACAAAAGGTAATTTTCAGGTATGAAACTCACATGCTTTATATTTTCTTATTTCATATTTAGGAAATGTTTGTCATCTTCAAAAAGGGGGAGATTGTTGGATAAATTAGATATTATGATAAATCCCTTTGTTTCGATGATGACAAACATTTCATTCTTATTAATCTAACGAGCTACTTGAGTGTGCAGGATGACAAAATAGCAAGGGAAAATCCAAGAGCTTACTTAGTTTTATTTTCATGCAATGTAATCAATGTTGTAAAACTTGTACAAATATATAATGTACAAGTACTTAGATTTGCATGTAAATCAAGCGTTAGATTTTCCCTAGCCAAACACCATAGTTAGACATGTCATCCCATTTGAATAGAATCACCTTTGCACACTCACACATATAATTAGTGCTTAAATTGAAACCTTGAAACAGGATCATTCTCGGTCGACGAACTCCTCGACCGAGACACTCTCGGTCGACCATCTTCTCGACCGAGAAAGATCCAAAGTAGCCGTTAGACACAACAAACAAGTTAGTTGGTAGTTGAAGAAAGATGTTGCAAATCACTTGTTCCAGAGAGCCTGTCGGTCGACAAAACTTCGACCGAGTAGGTGTCTCGGTCGACCATTTGTCGACCGAGATGGTCTCTGACAACAACTGCAGAATAAATTAATTATCCGTTGTTAAAGCAACAACTTTGTACCTAACGGCTAGTTAAGCACTTAGAAACCCCTAGAAGTTGTCTAGAACGTACTTAAGCATACTTAGGCCATTCCTATAAATAGGACAAGCCATAGGACACTAGAATTCACTTGTTACACTTGAGAATACACTTGAGCATACTTGAGCAATCTTTTGCAAGCAAATTTGAGCACTGTGATCATTGGCCTACATTCTCTTTAGCTCAATCTCGTGTCCTATAGGCTAGATTCTCCTACCCACAGCAATTACAAGTTCACATACTTGGCTAGGAGATCTTACGCTTGATCTAGGCATATCAAGCCTCGGGCTTAAAGGATAAGTTGTAATTTCCTTTTTCTTTCTTGTTCCTTGTTATCTTTTGTACTCTCCTTGCTACTCCTAGGGTTGGAGGCTGCGGATTGGAGAGGGTTGACTTCTCGGAGGAGAAGGGGACTTCAAGCTACTTCAAGAAGGCTATCGCACAGGAAGCTACTTCAGAAGGCTGGTGCAACGGGAGTTGGTGCATCTACTTCAAGGGAAGGCTGCTTCGAGTTGGGCGATTACTTCTAGGTGAAGGCTGCTTGAAGGGTTTAGGGAAAAGAGATTGTATTTTATGTAATTCCTTGAGAGGTAATAAAATAAATTTCTTTTCAAATCCCGGTTGGGTAAGCAACCGGGTAGTGGACTGACGGCTATAGTATTTGCTATAGTTGGAACCACTCTAAACCTTGTGTCTCCTTGTCCAATATTTTCTTTGTGGTTGTTTGAATTCAATAATTGTTAAATTATCTATAAAACTCTATTCACCCCCCCTCTAGTAGTTTTCAAAAAGTCCCAGTGAGAGATATAACTCTCCTCCAACAATATTATTATCACATATAAATAGTATAAGACTGAGCAGAGGATCTTTTATGTTAATAATCAAGATTAATCACTATTTATAAGAAGAACGGAGCAATATCATCTTTTAAAGCAATGCAACTATCTATGATAGAGAAATAAACAATCTATTCACTTTATGAGGAATACGAAGAACACGTGTAACATCTATCCATTTAAAATGTATAAAAGTAGTTTAACATCAACCAATGTTTCCATATTCAATCTGTAATCAAATACACTACACGACTGATTACATATTTACAATCACACTTATGCCCTGAGGAGATGAGGTATACCGCTCATGCTCCAACCGACCACAACTACATAAAGCATCGATACCATACATGGTCAAAGGAAGAGCTGGATTCCAAGACCTCACATGTCTTGGTCATTACAAGACCACTGGCAATGACAACATATGTCAAACTACAATTAGCTTGCCAAGGTATAGTGGCATCTTTGCTATAGAGTTACTGCCGCATCATACACTCTCTTCAGGGAGATCACACAACAACCCCGGTATATTAATATTGAGTCATGGCTTATATCCATACTCTTATGATGATGAGGGAGATTACACAACAATCCCTATTTGGAAGAAGGTATTTTTCACCCATTACCCCCACATATTAAAAAATATGCTCTCTAAGTTAAACTCATTTCGCCATTCAGCAAATTCTAACACTGAATGGATCTATGGCCAGGGCAACTACATGATAAGGTTCCACTTGATTGATTAGGTGCATTACAATATCTTTTAGCATCAACCAAGTTACAAGCATGAATTATAATAGATGCTACAAAGAAAGGTGTAATACATTTATCAAGTACTTTCATAATCTTTGGAACACAATGAATGCATAACATTCGGGATCTCAGTCCCTTATCACATTACTGAGGATTCTTGTAACATATCGAATTTTGAAATTTTATATTTTGTCCCTCTTTCCCATCTTTTCCTTTCATTTCTATCCTTATTGGACTTTCTATTTAATTAGTGGAATTTATAGTGGTTAAGTGAACATTTATTCACTAATTGTACCAATATAAGGGTTTATGCACAAATACCACAGTGAAAGCTTAATTACCATAATTAAGTTCTCTAAACCTTAATATAACTTTTTGATACGATTTTAAAACATAAAATGAGGCTAAGTTTCAAATTTGGTTCGATTTGGATGTTATTTGTGCAAGTTATGCAATTTTAGGTACTAACTAGACTTTTATGCAATTTATCCAATTGGGAGGTTTTCTTTGCAAATTATCAACTGAATTTTAATATTTAGATATTCCCTTACCATTAACGAGATTTTAAACCATTGGATAACCTAGTTTCACCTTGGTTTGATGGTATTTCTTTCCTAGGGCATTATAAGGATTACCCTCTTTATAAAGATGCTTATCTTTAAAAGCTATCAACCAATGAGGTTATTTCTTTCTTGAAAAAGGGTGGGGATGGCCTAGAAGGATATGTGGGCTCTTAGGACAGAATTTTGATATCCAAGAAGATCCCATGAGCTGTCCTCTTGTATGGACATCAAGCCCTAGGCTAAAGACACATGGAAAGTCCCTTAAGACACCTCATGCTTCACCTCTCTCTTTATATAGCCATGTATACCCCTTCCCAACTCACAATTCGAAAACTCTTGCTCTCCTTTTCTTTCCTCTAGCTTATATAATAGTTACTTCTGTATTTGGCCACGAAGTTTCTATCCCAAGGTAATAGAGGGAGCCTATCTTGGAGAAGAAGGCTCCTAGGGCTTCCAAATTGCTCGCTTAGGGTTTCTAAAGCTCCTCCTTGGTAATTTTGACCAAAACTAGTAAGTTTCCTCCCTTCCTTCTCTATTTTCATACTTTTAGTCTTCCTTAAACCTTATTCTAGGTCGGAACCATGACCATACATGGTAAAACTCCACCTAAAACCCTAAAAAATCTCATCTCCATGCTCTTTTGCTAGGGTTTGCACCTCTAAAGTGGAGAAGGTGATCTTTGCTCAAGAAAGGAGCTTAGCTTGGAGCAACCATACCTTATAATCTCAGGATCATTTCTGTTTGGACCTTCTTAAATTCCCAGAGGCAAGTTTTTTTAACCCCCTTCTCATATATTTCTTAGTACATGCTTAAAACCCATGCTTCTATGTTGAAAATCGATGATTTCCATCTCTTTTTACCATGTTCTTCTAAGGTTTTGGTTTCTTGCTGTTTTATCTTATCTAGAAGCTCTAGTTTGGTTACCTATGCAACTTCAAACCTGATATTGGGTCAAATGGTGTTTTTTCCCTCTCCCTGTCTCTTCAAATATCTCGATCGGTTTGATGATGTGGCAATTTCCTATTGGTTAGTATTGAAAAATTCATATCTTCTAAACTACTTATCCAAATTTGACAAATAAATATGTTTTGGAATTGTAAAATTAATCTCTATCTAATAAAAATATTTTCAAGGTCTTATTTCTTGGTTTGACGAAGGGTGATTTTTGTAAAATGAATTTAATGCATAAAGTCCATAAAAATTACATCTCAATCATCATAACTCCAAAAATAACATAAAAATATATTTTCTTGATCAGAAGAACTTAATAAGTTTATTGGTGATGTTTTAAGATTCTAAATCCAACTTTTTCTAAAAAGGTCTAAAATTAGGGTTTCTATACATTTATGTGCACTATGTACTCTAATACATGTTAATACATTGAAAATAGGCAAAGTGGAACTTGGACTCAATTAAAGTGGTGAAAGTTAGTAATTGATATTGGTAAGAGAGGTATGTGATATGTATGTGCTATCCCTCATTATGTATGTGCATTCCTTACACCCTATATTGGGATAATTGCATCCCAACCCTATATTTCCCTAATGAGGCTTAAATGAACCCTAAATATTCTATTCTTGAATCCTAATGTTGTTCATGCCTCAAATTAGATTATAATTTCTTCTTGTTTGGGTCTTATACCCCACTGTCATGCCTATTGAATATTATGACTACTCTTACCATGACTACTTTTCTAGCATGTGGATTTATGTTCTATTTAATTTAAAGTAGCAGTACTTATGTACAACCACCCACAGAGGGCATGTAAATAATCGCCCTAGGGAATGTCTTATTCTCCCCATAATATTGTAGGTGACTGGGAATGTCTTATTCTCCCCTCACCTAAGGTTAGAGGTCCGGTAGGTGCCTCAACCCTACTTAGTTAGGTAGGCATACTTATCTTACATGCAAATCCTTTTTATTATATTTGTTAATGGCAAGCTTCTTTGGTATATAGCCTCATACTCTTGTTATCTTAATCATATGATGAACCCTAGCCTAATTTTATTTGCTTTACTTATCTTGATATGCTAGACTAGTTTTGTGACACATACTTTTCTTCCCTTTCCCTTTTTGCTGGGTGCCTTCCCAACCACCCAACTGTTGAGCAAGGTGATGGATAAGACAAGGAAGATCTTAGCTTTTGGTTTGGACTCAGTTGATGGAGATGTTTCTTGGAGACAAGATTGTAGTAGTATAGACTTCCCTCTATCTAGATCATGATTGTGTGTCTTGATGTAAACCCTAATGGGAGAATTTGATGTATTTTTGTAAATCTTTTATGAAATTGAATATAGTCAGTTATTTTTTTTTATTCCGTTGCTTTCTAATGCTCTTTTGTATACCAATATTTAATAAGTTTGGAAAATTTATGCCCATTCCATCATACCTCTGAGAGTGTTTGGAATGGATGTCAATTCTTAAAATTTTTAGTAAAGGGGTGATTTCACTCTCTCTTACAACATGGTATCAGATCCCATAGTAGTCGGAATCTGACTATTTCAGTTTTGTCTCCTTAATTAGAATCCCTGCCTTACATAGTTCCTCTAGGTGACATGGTTGCCCTACAATTGATCTATATATGATGAAAGGTTGATTTAGGATGCTATAGTTCCACATTAGTATCATGATGAATAAAACCCTAAAATACTCATAACTAAAATATGCATAACTTAATGTTGTCTAGGTTTGGCTTTAGGCAACTATTAGGGCATGAAATTGAAGCAAAGGTGTCTAGAAAGGATCAGGTTCTGGGGGCTGGCAATATTTTCCTCCGTGCCACTTGCTTGGTTTACGAGGACTTCCAGATCCATATGATACCGGCCTGGCCTAAGCTGAAATGGATTGTCTAAAATAGTTTGCTTTTTAGGCAATAGTGACCTTAGACATCTATGTTGTATATCTTTGGGAACCCTACGTTTTAGCTGTATGGTGACTTGTTTGAGGATGGATACCAAGACAATCTCCTTATGACCCTTGGGGCCACATGCTTGGATAATTTATCCCTAGAACCTATACTTTGACGTTTGGGGTTAAGTGAGCTATCAGAGTGCACAATGGAAGTGTGATGGATCTTGTACATGGTTTAGTTAGACTCATCATTTAACCCTAGTGTAGTTTGTCTTGATAGGTCGAACTCTTTAAGGGGTGAATTATAGTTAGTTTGATGATGTTGGGTGGTTAGATTTCAAGGACAAAATCCTCTTTAGGGGGATGGAGCCCTATGACATCTTGAAATCTATCTACACTATCTTTAGAAACCCTAACCCCATACTTAGGAGGTTGTTGTGCTTGACACCTTAGTGGGGTCCAAACAAGTTATAGTTATAGCCTAACATGCTTATTTATATATTAATGAACATATAATGATCATCTAATGAATAGTTTATATGTTCAAACCCTAATGAATACCTAATGCACATAATATGAGTAACTCACATATTAAATCTAACAGATATGCATGGTGTTGCCCATGTCATAAACCAATAAACCATAATGAAATGACAAGTAAGATAACTGTAACCTAATCTTGGACTTAATACATGCTAAGTAAAATATAGTGGTCATATTAACCTGAACCCTAAGTTGTAATCATCTAACCTTAACATATACATCCTTAATGCCTTTCATGATACATTAATGCCATTAGGTGCCATAATCAGTTAACATACTTTGATACACATAAATGATATATATAATCATCTAATCACATATTAATCAAGTCATCAATATAAAATGCATGGTATGTTACCTTGTTATCTAATACACACATGATTAGTCACTTAATGTGAATCAATTCGTAATATGCCTCACCTTGATCATTAAAATACATGGAATGGCTTCAATATGAATATGAATATGAAGTGATTTGATCCACATAAATGTGCAAATCAATAATATAAATAAATATGAGAAAATGATTAATGATGACATTAATGTGAGAAATAAAGATAATGTGGCAATGAGATAACGTTTAATATAAATATATGTAATTGATGTGACATAATTTGTGTTGAATGAAGACTTAAAGACAAATTGAATATTTCATGCAAAATAATTTGTTATAACTTAATCTGGTGATAGTATAAGGATAATGAAGTCGAAGTTCAAAATATTAAGGATAATGGTCAAGTATATTGAGGGAATTGAGTAACCCATAATTTTGCTAAAATTCTTAGTAAGATAAATGAGAAATATATATGTATATATATAAGATGTTTCATGGATGATAATGAAATAACTTCCTTGGTAATAAAGTAAATATGACATGACACAATTAAAAGAATAATAATGATAATGTGATATCATAACAAATATAATCTTAATGAGCCAAAAATGTAAATAATGTTAAATCTCCTAAAAAAGAATATCTAAATAATGGAACCTAGGTGATCCTTGAGAACCTAACCTATGTTGAGATGCTTCTGGAGTGTATGTTGATTAATTCTTTGGTGGAAGTTAAGGCTCGAGAAATAACCTGATGTTTTGTGATGAGATGTTGCACACTCACCCTTCCCTTCTTGCTTGTGATTTTGGGGACGAAATCCGCTTTAAGGGGTGGAGTGTTGTAACATACCAAAATTTGAAATTTTGTCTTTTGTCCCTCTTTCCCATATTTTCTTTTCATTTCTATCTTTATTAGACTTTCTATTTAATTAGTGGAATTTATAGTGGTTTAGTGAACATTTATTCATTAATTGTACCAATATAAGGGTTTATGCACAAATACCTCAATGAAAGCTTAATTACCATAATTAAGTTCTCTAAACCTTAATCTAACTTTTTTATATGATTTGAAAACATAAAATGAGGCTAAGTTTCAAATTTGGTTCGATTTGGATGCTGTTTGTGTAAGTTATGCAATTTTAGGTACATTCTGGACTTTTATGCAATTTACCCAATTGGGAGGTTTTCTTTGCAAATTATCAACTAAATTTTAATCTTTAGATATTCCCTTACCATTAACAAGATTTTAAACCATTGGAGCACCTAGTTTCACCTTGGTTTGATGGTATTTCTTTCCTAGGGCATTATAAGGATTACCCTCTTTATAAAGATGCTTATCTTTAAAAGCTATCAACCAATGAGGTTATTTCTTTCTTGAAAAATGGTGGGGATGGCCTAGAAGGATCTGTGGCTCTTAGGAACGAATTTTGATATCCAAGAAGAGTCCATGAGTTGTCTTCTTGCATGGCCATCAAGCCCTAGGCTAAAGACACATGGAAAGTCCCTTAAGACACCTCATGCTTCACCTCTCTCTTTATATAGCCATGTATACCCCTTCCCAACTCACAATTCAAAAAATATTACTCTCCTTTTCTTTCCTCTATCCTAGATATTAGTTCATTCTATATTTGGCCACGAAGTTTCTGTCCCAAGGTAATAGAGGGAGCCTACCTTGGTGAAGAAGGCTCCTAGGGCTTCCAAATTGCTCTATTAGGGTTTCTAAAGCTCCTCCTTGGTAATTTCGACCAAAACTAGTAAGTTTCCTCCCTTCCTTCACTATTTTCATACTGTTGGTCTTTCTTACACCTTATTATAGGTCATAACCATGACCATACATGGTAAAACTCCACCTAAAACTCTAAAAAAATCTCATCTACATGCTCTTTTGCTAGGGTTTGCAGCTCTAAAGTGGAGAAGGTGATCTTTGCTCAAGAAAGGGCTTATCTTGGAGCAAACATACCTTATAATCTCGGGATCATTTCTGTTTGGACCTTATTACATTCCTAGAGGCAAAAGTTTTGTTAACCCCCTTCTCATATATTGCTTAGTACATGCATAAAACCCATGCTTCTATGTTGAAAATCGATGATTTCCATCTCTTTTTACCATGTTCTTCTAAGGTTTTGGTTTCTTATTGTTTTATCTTCTATAGAAGCTCTAATTTGGTTACCTATTCAACTTCAAACCTGATCTTGGGTCAAATGGTATTTTCTCCCTCTCCCTCTCTCTTCAAATATCTCGACCGGTTTGATGATGTGGCAATTTCCTATTGGTTAGTATTGAAAAATTCATATCTTCAAAACTACTTATCCAAATTTGACAAATAAATATGTTTTGGAATTGTAAAATTAATATATATCTAATAAAAATATTTTAAAGGTCTTATTTCGTGGTTTTACGAAGGGTGATTTTTGTAAAATGAATTTAATGCATAAAATCCATAAAAATTACATCTCAATCATCATAACTCCAAAATTAACATAAAAATATATTTTCTTGATCAAAAGAACTTAATAAGTTTATTGGTGATGTTTTAAGATTCTAAATCCAACTTTTTCTAAAAAGGTCTAAAATTAGGGTTTCTATACATTTATGTGCACTATATACTCTAATACATGTTAATACATTGAAAATAGGCAAAGTGGAACGTGGACTCAATTAAAGTGGTGAAAGTTAGTAATTGATATCGGTAAGAGATGTATGTGCTATGTATATGCAATCCCTCATTATGTATGTGCATTCCTTACACCCTATGTTGGGATAATTGCATCCCAACCCTATATTTCCCTAATGAGGCTTAAATGAACCCTAAATATTCTATTCTTGAATCCTAATGTTGTTCATGCCTCAAATTAGATTATAATTTCTTATTATTTAGGTCTTATACCCCACTTCCATGCTTATTGAATATTATGACTACTCTTTCCATGACTACTTTTCTAGCATGTGGATTTATGTTATATTTAATTTAAAGAAGCAGTACTTATGTACAACCACCCACAGAGGGCATGTAAATAATCGCCCTAGGGAATGTCTTATTCTCCCCATAATATTGTAGGTGACTGGGAATGTCTTATTCTCCCCTCACCTAAGGTTAGAGGTCCAGTAGGTGCCTCAACCCTACTTAGTTAGGTAGGCATAATTATCTTACATGCAAATCCTTTTTATTATATTTGTTAATCGCAAGCTTCTTTGGTATATAGCCTCATACTCTTGTTATCTTCATCATATGATGAACCCTAGCATATTTTTATTTGTTTTACTTATCTTGATATCCTAGACTAGTTTTGTGACGCATACTTTTCTTCCCTTTCCCTTTTTGCTGGGTGCCTTCCCAACCACCCAGGTGTTGAGCAAGGTGATGGATAAGACAAGGAAGATCTTAGCTTTTGGCTTGGACTCAGTTGATGGAGATGTTGCTTGGAGACAAGATTGTAGTAGTATAGACTTCCCTCTATCTAGATCATGGTTGTGTGTCTTGATGTAAACCCTAATGGGAGAATTTGATGTATTTTTGTAAATATTTTATGAAATTGAATATAGTCAGTTATTTTTTTATTCCGTTGATTTCTAATGGTCTTTTGTATACCAATGTTTAATAAGTTTGGAAAATTTATGCCCATTCCATCATACCTCTGAGAGTGTTTGGAATGGATGTCAATTCTTCAAATTTTTAGTTAAGGGGTGATTTCACTCTCTCTTACAATTCTCATCCCTTAACATTATCATCATCATGATTTCTAGATTTGGGTATTCAAACCATCAGTTCATCACTGAACATTGTCACCTCTCATCAGGCAACTAATACCTCTAGGTCTTCAGACCCAGGGATACATTATACTTGTTGCATAAGTATTTCGCATGGCTCACAAGGCTTATTTAATCTATATCATATGAAACATCATAGCTCATACCTAGCTATGCTCATCATCTCATTATACCTACATGGTTAGTATTTCATGATAAAAACAATATCAAATACATATTATCACCATTCAATACAAGAGAAATACAACCTTCCCATTATTAGGGTTAGGGTTTCCCTTTTTAGCCGATTAGGGTATCAATGTCATATTATCAAGAATCAAACTCTAATTCATAGCTCCACAAATATTAGGAGCATACATTAATATCATAACTATTCAATCATACTTGTTTATTCTCATCATTTATCATTAAATGATTATCATACAAAGTATGAGTTTCTCTCTCGTCCTCACTAGGATATTGATTACATCATACTTTATTCAGTTGACTCAGCCCTTTTCTCAAGGTACATTGGCCTACACTTATCAAAATGCATTAAACTCTTTACATCTTAATGCATCATTTGACATAACACACTTCATGTGTTACTCAATCAAGTATATCGGATTTGAGGTGCTTACCTCCATATTGGTTTTGAGGTGTTTCCATAATATCGGGCTAGAGGTGTTTGCTTACTACCATATCATCCAAGAGGTGTGTTCTTACCACCATATCATCCAAGAGGTGTGTGCATACCACCATATTGTCCAAGAGGTGTTTTCTTACCACATTAACGTCCAAGAGGTGTGTGCTTACCACCATATCGTCCAAGAGGTGTGTTCTTACCACCATATCGTCCAAGAGGTGTGTGCTTATCACCATATCATCAAAGAGGTGTGTGCTTACCACCATATCATCCAAGAGGTGTGTGCTTACCACTATATCATCCTAGAGGTGTGTGTGTGTGTGTCACTTATATCGGGTTACTCATGTGTAGGGTTTTGCATATCCAATTAGATCCTTATGCTCATACCTTTTCAAACCTTCAAAGTATCAACCTACCATGTGTTGAGTGACAGCCTAGACAACCGGTTAGTCCTTTTTCAACCAACCCAAATGTACAAAATGATAGGGGTTTGGGGTTCCAAGGTATAACGGATTTCATATCACCATATTGGGTTTCATTACCATATCGGGTTAGAGGTGCTTCAATCCAATATTGGTTTGTGCCATGATGATGTCGTCATCATCAAGCTCTAGACTTTCATCCCTTACTATTCTAGTTCATTGATGTAAACACCCGGGCCCATTTCCCTAGGCTCTAGTAGAGTTTCAGGAATGACGACTGGCCCCACAGACCACCATAGCCTTAACAAGGCGCTTTGTCCACATTCACACACAAGCTAGGATCAACTTCTCGACTGGTTACCCATCCTAGTACTACTCCAAGCCAAACATGCTTAACTATGGAGTTCTTAGTGATGAGCTTCCTGAAAAGGAGGTGCACCTTGGTGATGTGGGTAGTCCAATCATTCCTTTTAAGATCATTCTATTCGAGGCCTCAAATCCTGGGACGTTACAATCTCCCCCACTTAGACTCTTGATGTCCTCATCAAGGCTTAACTATATGGCCACATAATCTGGCCCCATTTCAGTGTAGACCCATAATGGCCCATGGACACCTAGATCCTGATCACGGAATACCAATGCAAGGGTGGATACGTCACCATGGGAAGCCCTTTCCTACATGCATGGACCACACGACTCAAGACTGGCATGCCACATGCCCATGTGGGCCCCACCTACTGGAGGGGAATTGACTCTGATACCATTTGTAAACACCCAGGCCCACTGCCCTAGGCTCTAGTGGAGTTTCAGGAATAACGACAGGTCAGATCAACTTCTCGAATGGTCACCCATCCTAGTACTACTCCAAGCCAAACACGCTTAACTATGAAGTTCTTAGTGATGGGCTTCCTGAAATGGAGGTGCACCTTGGTGATATGGGTAGTCCAATCATTCCTTTTAAGATCATTCTATCTGAGGCCTCAAATCCTAGGATGTTACAATCTCCCCCACTTAGACTCTTGATGTGGCATACAACTCATAAAAACATAATTAACTAATGCGGAAGCGTTTACTAAACAGCAGATTACCAAAAATCACTAAAAAATTAAAACTTTTTGCAAAGAGATCCATTCACAGGAAAACCCCTTTCATTCAGAACCAAAGTAAAGCTTTACATCCTGGTTCATATATATACATCTCATTTACTTTTGCTTCTCGAGGAATGCAAACATTAACTACTCTGTCTTAACTATACACAGGTAGTATAAAACCCTCGAGGCATTAAGCCAAAATCTCAAAATCACTAACTACTACTCCGAGGACCTGAGAGTACAGAGACGACACATAGGACTCTATATACATCTGAACATGACATGACAGCCAATGTCTCCACCTGAGACTTCACTGCTGTCCCTGCTGCTGCTGTTGTTGTCCTTCACCTCCTGAAGGAATCCTGTCTCTTCGTCCGCGTCCACCTAAAAATGTGGTTCCCATGGGGGTGAGACAATTATAAAAATTGCCCCAGCGAGAGATATAACTCTCCGCCAGAAACATTGTTATTGCAACTTAAGAAGATAAATATGAACAGAGAAATCATATTTATTTGACAGCAGGTAAATGTCTAACAGTTTAGAACATCATTCTATATCAGAAGCATTGCAGTTAAAATAGAATCAACATATCATTTATCCTTTAAGGAAAATGAAGACCATGTATAACATCTATTCAAACTACAGAATCATTATCACTGCATTAACTTTCTCAGGCTTAGATCATATAACTAAAGCCTGGCATTATCATTGTGGAGTCATGGCCCATAGCCACACTCTTTTCACAAGGTGTTGGGATCTCAATCCCTTATTTTAACACTGGGAATTCTCATCCCTTCACAATTTCAATGCACTAACATGTGATTCTAGGTAATTAAACCCTTAGCTCATCACCTGAGCATTGTTACCACATTCTCCAGCAATTAACACCTTTAGGTCATCTAAACAAGATAAGCATGATACTTGTTATACAAGCATCCATCATGGCACTTGAGGCCCATCAACTCTCTTGCTACCTCTTACCGGGCACAAGGTATATTATGGCACACAAGGCCCAATAAACAAATTCAAACTAATAACACATCATAGCTCATACCTGGCTATGCTCATCATCTCATGATACCTACATGGTTAGCACATATGATAGCAGCACATCAATTATCTATCATCACCATGCAAAAACAATATATTAATAATTCAAGGGTATTACCCTTAATCCTTTACCAGGACTAGGATTTCCATCACACATCTCATGTATCAGTATTACCCTTAATCCTTTACCAGGATTAGGATTTCCATCACAAATCTCATGTATCAGTATTACCCTTAATCCTTTACTAGGATTAGGATTTCCATCACACATCTCATGTATCATATTCAAGTATGAATTCTATTCTTTTATTAGGGAATTATGGTTTCACATACCATTTCCCTCCATTAGAATAGGGATTGCATATAGAATCACCCTTCATTAGGGTTTCATATCACATTGCCCATAATTAGGGTTTACTAATCATTCCCAATTAGGGTTTCTCATAGAATCACCCTCAATTAGGGCTTCACATGGATACACCTTAAATTAGGGTTTCATATGGATGCACCCTCAACTAGGGTTTGAGTTCAATAACCCTGTCAATTAGGGTTTATGTTCATGTTTAGGGTTTCATGATCTCTTTGCTTAAGGATCATAACCCTTAATCACCACATGAATCATATTCATGTATGAATTCATGCTATCAACTTCTTAACTTAATTAGGTCATATCAACTCTTCAGTCGAGTACATACAACTATGATTAACATAGTGTATCAAGTCATTGATCCTATAAGCAACTAGGGATTCATCCCTTAATTGACACTTAATCACTTAGGTACTATTAGGGTTTCAACCTTTGTATCTTCATTGATTGTCATTACTAATCATCATTGGATCAGTAGTACATTCATCATCACATTGGACCTCTGTTACATAAGGTATCCAAATGAATTAGGGTTTACTATTCATCCTAATTAGTGATTTCACATGTAGACAACCTCTTAATAGGGTTATACATGAAATCAGCCTCAATTAGGGTTTACATCATGTATTGGATCCATGCATTTGTTATGCATTAATGACTAGTACCATTAAAGGTATCTCCCACCTAATCACATTAGGTTTTCAAAAAGGTTTGATCCATTGGACCTTCAATGACATAAGGTATCCAATTGAATTAGGGTTTTCAATGTTGATTCCTTCAATCATTGAATTCATGGAACCAATCATCAACTGGACCTATACCCATACTTCAATTGAGTTTAAATAGGTCAACCTTCAACTGATTTGACCCTTAATTAACCCTCAATTGGTCATCAATTAGGGTTTGATTCAATTGAATTAGGGTTTGGAATCAATGATCCTTCAATACTAATCAATGCAGAACTAGTTGCATTGAAACCATTGAACCATCATCCAAATTGGGTATGACCTGACCCCAAACGGTCTTGAGGTCGTTTGGATGACCTCCAAACGGTCTTGAGACCGTTTTCCCATCATATCACTCAAATCTAAGCCATCCAATTAAGGTTTGGATCATAGGATTGATCACCAAATCAGCATTGCATTGTATATCAACTTGGTATCTTTACCCATCCTAGTACTACTCCAAGCCAAGCACACTTAACTATGGAGTTCTTAGTGATGGGCTTCCGAAAAAGGAGGTGCACCTTGGTGATATGGGTAGTCCAATCATTCCTTTTAAGATCATTCTATCCGAGGCCTCAAATCCTGAGATGTTACAATTGACAATGGTCCTATGCAGCTATTAGAACTCATAGAATCATTAATCATTCAAGAAAAATCCAAAATTAAAAGTAGATCAACAAGTATAGAAAGATTGAAGGTGAATAATAACATGATTGGGTTCAAGTTAAATAACCCGCCTCAAGAAAAACTTCAAAGCTCCAAGCTCCAAAGCTTCATGTTCCCAAGGTTGAAGATGAACTTATCAAAGATCTAACACTTGTTCACAACTCCTATATATGCAAAGAATCACCATAGATAAGAACCTGGTGAAGAAGAAAAGAAAGGAATAATCACAACCTGAGATTCATGCTTCCACCAAGGTTGAAGATGACCATGGCTTCACCTTAAGCTTAAGGCTCGAGCTCCTCCTTACTCCTCAACTACTATGCCCGATATCTAAGAGAAAGAGAGATGTAGGATTCAAAAAGTTTCACTAATAGGTGAAAGGAGTGGTATATATAATTGCGGCTCATGAGAGAGAGTGTGTATAAGAGGTGTCATCACCTTATACTACTAGGTGACACATGTCCATGCATGGTTTGACATGTGTCCATGCATGCACACATATTTATCTTGACATGAAAAACTCTTGGGGATAATCTAGGGATAACATTTCGGCCATTAGTTGTCTTGTTGAACAAAATATTTCAACCCAACATCACTTTATTCACAAACTGATACAACTTTTCCAAGGAAGGTTGTAAACTGATATCCATCACCTTCTTAAGGTGCTTAACTCATCATGGCATTTTCCAAGAGTTGAAAAAATGATATGGGACCTCCTCTATGGCTTCTTGGCCGATAGGCACTCCCATATAATCTCTACAACTCAATACAACTCATTTTAGGGTTTCAACTATACAACTCTTCTTGGTCTTTACATCACCAAGAATACCATCACTCAAATATGATTCAAACATGGTGCCTCTTTTTCTCTCTCTCCACTAGATGATGCTACGACAGAGTAGGGACACTCTAGAGGTGGTAATTTTCATATCAACCCTACATTTGGGTAAATTTCAGTTTGCCCCAAAATTAGTACAAAAGGCACAAGCATTATTCAAACAAGCTTCAACTTGGAACTTAGGCTTTCCATAAGATACCCCTTAGCATAATTCTCTCTATTATAATGATAAATAACTTGAGGCACACTCAACATGTGACATATTACAATATAACCCCTCATCTTTGGTAAATTGCAATTACACCCAAACTATCATATAATGCACAAACAATTTCAAATAAACTCAAACTTGGAAATTAAACTCTCCTTTAGTCTTAATTACTTTTCAAAAGATTAAAACAAATTTATAATTAACTTACTTAAGCAAAACTTCTAGGGTTATGGCATAAACTAGGTCAGGGATGTTACAATTATCAACCCCTATCAGGGATTTTGTCCCCAAAATCTCAAGAGAAAAGAGAAGGGTACTCCCTCCTCATTTATTCCTCTAGCTCCCATGTGGCTTCTTCAATGCCACGGTGATGACTGAGAACTTTCACAAGAACGGTGTCTTTCTTTTTCAACTTCTTAATTCTTCTGTCAAGAATCATCATTGGGCCTTCCACATAGGATATATCTTCATTCAATTCTACCTCTACAAGTTGCAACACCAACTTTGTATCAGGATGACACTTTCTCAGCATAGATATATGAAACACTGGATGTAGTCTATCTAGCTCAGATGGCAACTCCAAACTATAGGCTACGTTTCCAATCTGTGCTATCACTGGATAAGGTCCCATAAATCTAAGAGCTAACTTACCCTTTTTCCCAGATCTAAGAACACCTTTCTAAGGAGAGACCTTGAGATACACACTGTCTCCAACTTGGAATTCTAAAGGTCTACGACGTTTATCGGCATATGACTTTTGTCTATCCTATGTAGCCTTTAACTATTGGTGTATTACTTTAATCTTTTCAGTCGTCTGTTGCACTAATTCAGGACCCAGAAGTCAGTATTCTCCTATCTCATACCAGCATAACAAAGATCTACAACGTCTACCATATAAGGCTTCATATGGTGCCATATCAATACTAGTCTGATAAATATTTTTGTACGCAAACTCTATTAAGCTCAAGTGTATGTCCCAACTTCCTACAAACTGAAGAACACATGTCCTAAGTAAGTCCTCCAAAGTCTGTATAGTCCTTCCAGATTGTCCATCTGTTTGAGGGTGAAAAGTTGTGCTAAACTTTAAGTGTGTACCCAAGGCTTTATGTAGTCGTTCCCAAAAATGACTTGTAAACTGGGGACCTCTATCAGACACAATTGTTTCTGGAACTCCACGTAACTGCACTATCTCATCTATGTAGATCTATTCAAGTTTTTCAATAGTATATGTTGTTTTAACAGGAAGAAAATGTGTTGACTTAGTCAACCTATCAACTATCACCCAAATGGAATCATGACTTTTGGCTGTTCTGGGTAGACCAACCACAAAGTCCATTGTCACGTGATCCCATTTCCACTATGGTATAGGTAAGGGTTACACTGTTCATGTAGGCTTCTGGTGTTCTGCTTTAACTTGCTTACACACTAGACACCTCTTAACAAACTTAGCTACATCCTTCTTCAAACCAGGCCACAAATACATATCTTTTAAGTTATGATACATTTTAGTACTCCCTGGATGCATTGCATACATGGATGAATAAGCTTCCTCCATAACTATCTTTCTTAAGTCATTGTCATTAGGTACTACCATCCTACCATGGTAACAAACTACCTCATCCTCTGACTTATGGAAACTGTCCCATTTCTCACTACCATACTCTGACTTGATCTGCTGAATCACATTATCAACTTGTTGTGCCTCTTTAATTTTTTGTCTCAGAGAAGGCTTCACATGCATCTTGGCTAGAAATCAAGCTAACAAATAACTGTACATTTATTTGTCTCAAAGAGACAAACATATCCCGTTTAAAGCACATTAAAGAATCAAATTGTATTTTATCTATGGGCGGAGATGAAGATTTTCTACTTAGTGCATCTGCCACTACATTATCTTTTCCTGGATGATAATCAATTGTACAATCATAGTCCTTGATTAATTCCATCCTGCGGCATTGTCTCATGTTCAACTCGTGTTGTGAGAAGATGTACTTTAAGTTTTTATGGTCTGTGAAAATCTGACACATTTCTCCATAAAGATAATGCCTCCAAATCTTCAATGCATGGACCACTGCAGCTAACTCTAGATCATGCATCAGATAATTCTCATCGTGTTTCTTAAGCTGTCGGGAAGCAAAAGAAACTACATGATCACTCTACATCACCACACATCCTAGACCATTCTTAGAGGCATCACAGAAACAATGTATCCCTTTCCCTACTCAAGTAAAACCAAAACAGGTGCACTAGTCAACCTTTCTTTTAACAAATGGAAAGAACATTGACACTTGTCATTCCACACAAAAGGAACCTCCTTCTTGGTCAACCTAGTTAGGGATAATGCTACAGAACAGAAGCCTTTAATAAACCTTCTGTAGTAACCTACCAATCCTAGGAAACTACAAATCTCAATTGGTGTCTTGGGTTGTTCCCACTCAAAAACAAACTTTATTTTCTTAGGATCAACATGAACACCTGAAGTAGATATAACATGTCCTAGAAAAGACACTTCTGACAACCAGAACTTGCACTTGCTAAACTTAGCATATAGCTTTTGCTGTCTCAACAAAGTCAAAGCTTGACAAAGGTGTTGTTCATGTTGTTGACCATCTCTACGGTATATCTGGATGTCGTCTATGAATACCACTATGAACTGATCAAAGAATGGCCGGAAGATTCTATTCATCAACTCCATGAATGCAGTTGGTGCATTAGTTAGTCCAAACGACATAACTACAAACTCATAATGACTATACCTTGTCCTAAAGGATGACTTAGTTATGTCACTTTCCCTGATACGTAACTGATGATATCCTGACCTTAGATCTATCTTAGATAATATTGTTACACCACACAACTGGTCAAACAGATCATCTATCCTTGGCAGAGGATATTTGTTTTTAATAGTCACCTTGTTAACTTCTATAGTCTATGCATAACCTCATAGACCCATCCTTCTTAAAAAAAAAGAATTAGAGCATCCCATTGTGAAGTTATCGATCGAATGCAACCTTTCTCAAGCAACTCCTGTAACTGTTTCTTGAGTCCTGCCATCTCAGCAGGCGCCATCCTATAAGGTGTTTGGGATATGGGTTGCGTACCTAGAATTAGATTAATCTTGAAATCAATCTCTCAAGGTGGAGGAATATCTAGAAATTCTTCAGGAAACACATCCTTGAATTCCCTGACAACATGAACTTCAAGAAGACTAGGACTTTCTTCTTTGGTATCTAACACATGTGCCAATAGTGCTTCACATCCTTGTCACGTCAGTCTCTCAACTACCATTGGTTATACTAGATAGGTTGGAAGAATCTTTCTATCCCCTTAAAAGACCCATGTCTCATTACTGTCTGTGAACATAGCTTGCTTGGAACCACAATCCAAGACAACCTTATACTTTTCTAGGGTATCCATCCCAACAATTACATCAAGCCTGCGCATCTCAAGTGTTATAAGATCCACCAAAATGTTGTGTTCTGAAAAAGAAAAAATACAGGGAGAACATACCTCTTGCAACACTATAGATCCGAAAAACGAAGTTTCTAATAACATATTATATGTTCTATGACTGACAGTCATATTGCAGTCATGAATCACTTCTCAAGTGATAAATGAATGTGTAGCACCGAAATCAATCAAAATAGATATGAAGTAGGATGAAGACATATCAGAATGAAACAATTCCATCTAACCTGTCACGACTCATGGATTGACTACTACCTCTGCCTGATTCATAGCATAAAATCTCACTGTTTCCTATTACCGACTATGTGCCCTGTTGTTTGGTGCAGATGAACGTACTTGGGATTCCTGTCCACGTCCTTGTGTGCCACTACTAAACTGTTGCCTCTGAGAGCCTTGTTGACTCTGCCTCGATGGCTGGGTTACCTCTGTGTCTCTAACTGGACAATCCTTTATCATATGTCATGTTTGCCCATACTTGAAGTAGTTTCTGTCCTGTTGTGGTTTAGATGGTCATGTTACTGACATTGTTGTCATACTATGGGCACCACTTGGTAGGAAACTATGACCTCTACCCTTGCTAGATGTCCACTACGTATGTGCGTTGAACCTCTGTGGTGCTAATGGTATAGGAAACCTTGGTTTCTTAAAACTTCCGGACCTCTGTCCCTAGAACTGGGAAGGTCCTTTCTTACTATTAGCCTACATTTCTCAGTCATGGACCTCTTTATCCACTTGACTGACTCCAGAAAGATGGCAAACCACTCTCTATTATCTAGAGCAGCTATAGTTGTAGATAACTCAGTTTTCAGACCCTTCTCAAAATGTCGAATCCTCTCCTCCTCCGTAGTAGCCATGTGTGGACAAAACCTTAGAAGCTCCATGAACTTAGCTTCATACTCACTAATCTTTATTGGCCCTTGCTTAATATGCTCAAACTGTGAGATTTTCTCATCTAGATAAGTCATGGGAAAGTATCTACTGAAAAAATCACGTCAGAACTCCTCCCATCCAACCTAAACACCCGGTCTTTTCTCTTCTTCAATGACCCTCCAATGGCTAGCGCTTCCTTTTAAAAGATACATAGCATGCCTAACTTTATCAATTTTTGGGATGCTAAGGATTCTAAAGGCTTTTTCCAGCTCAGTGATCCATAAATATGCATATGTTGGGTTAGCTGTACCGGCATATTTGGTGGCTCCTACCCAGTGTAACCGCTCAAAGGTCATACCACACCCATGTCCCTCATTCAGAACTGGTGCCCTAGGTGCTGGTGCTGGCATGCAGTCTGCCATATGCATTATTGTGGTCATGAACTGCCTAAAAAGAGCATGAAAGGCTGGGTTTTATATCATGGCTTCATCAAGATGGGGATTCTTAGGAACTAATTCCTCTCTTGCCTGATCCCTTGCACCTCCTCCTGGTGCAACAATGTTGCTCTCAGTAGCATGTTCTTTGTGTGCTCCAACCATCTTTTAACTTTACTTCTTCTCTTAATGAGCAAAAGTCACTATATACATCATAGTAATTACATAGAATAACCATTAGCAGTGGATCAACAAAATCACAAAAAATTAAAACCATTTTGAAAAGAGATCCATTTCCACGAAACTCTTAAGGGAAGAACCAAATCAATATATACATCATGGTTCACATTATACATACATTGTACCATCTCATCTCGAGGATATCATATACCAGTTGCTTTGCCCAAACATATACATAAGCAACATAAAACCTCGAGGCATGCAAGCCAAAATCTCAGGTCATTTATCAAACCATTACGTACTAACTCCCAAGGACCTAAGAGTACAGAGACGACACATATGACTTCTATCTACAAGACATGACAGATAGCACACTCAACCTGAGCTGTTACTACTATCCCTGTTGTTGTTGTCCTCCCTCTGAAGTATGGTCTCTACTTCCTCGTCCGTGTCCACCTAAAAATGTTGGGACCAACGGGGTGAGACAAAAGTCCCAATGAGAGATATAACTCTCTACCAACAATATTTTTATAACAGCTAAACATTATAAGACTGTGCATAGGATCTTTTATATTAATAATCAAGATTAATCAATGTTTATAAGAAAAACATAGCAATATCATCTTTTAAAGCAATGTAGCTATCTATGATAGAGAAATAAATCATCTATTCACTTTATGAGGAATACGAAGAACACATGTAACATCTATCCATTTAAAATGTATAAAAGTAGTGTAACATCAACCAATGATTTTGTATTGAATCCTTAATCAAATATGCTACACGGCTGATTACATATTTACAATCACACTTATGCCCTGAGAAGATGAGATATAATGCTCATGCATAAAACCAACCACGACTACATAAAGTATCAGTACCATACAAGGTCAAAGGAAGAGCCAGCTTCCAAGACCTCACCTGTCTCAGTCAGTACGAGACCACTGGCAGTGACATCACATGTCAAATTGTAATTAGCTTGCCAGGGTATAGTGGCATCTTTGCTATAGAGTTACAGTCGCAACATGCACTCTTTTTCAAGGAGATCACATAGCAACCCCGATATATTAATATTGAGTCATGGCATATAGCCATACTCTTATGATGATGAGGGATATCACACAATGATCCCTATTTGGACATAAGGATATTTTCACCCATTACCCCCACATATTCAAAAATATGCTCACCGATTTAAACTCGTTTCACCATTCAGAAAATTCTGACACTGAATGGATCTATGGCCAGGGAAACTACATGATAAGGTTCCACTTGATTAATTAGGTGCATTACAGTATCTTTTAGCTTCAACCAAGTTATAAGCATGAATTATAACATATGCTACAAAGAAAGGTGTAATACATTTATCAAGTACTTTCATAATCCTTGAAACACATTGAATGCATAAAACTTAAGATCTCAGTCCCTTATCACATTATTGAGGATCCTCATTCCTTAACGTTATCATCATCATGATTTCTAGATATTGGTATTCAAATTAACCCTTAGTTCATCACCAAACATTGTCACCTCTCATTAGGTAACTATTACCTCTAGGTCCTCAGACCCATGTATACATTATAATTGTTGCACAAGTATTTCACATGGCTCACAAGGCCTATTCAATCTGTATCATATGAAACATCATAGCTCATACCTGGCTATTATCATCATCTCATGATACTTGCATGGTTAGTATTTCATGATAAAAAAATATCAAATACATATCATCACCAGGAAATACAAGAGAAATACAACCTTCCCATTATTAGGGTTAGGGTTTCCCTTTTTAGCCGATTAGGGTTTCAAGTTCATATTATCAAGAATCAAACCCTAATTCATATCTTCACACATATTAGGAGCATACATTGATATCACAAGTATTCAATCATACTTGTTTATTCTCATCATTTATCATTAAATGATTATCACACAAAGTATGAGTTTCTCTCTCATCCTTACTAGGATATTGATTACATCATACTTTATTAAGTTGACTCAATCCTTTTCTCAAGGTAAATTGTCCTACACTTATCAAAATGCATTAAAATCTTTACATCTTAATGTATCATTTGACATAACACACTTCATGTGTTAATCAAGAATATCAAATTTGAGGTGCTTACCTCCATATTGGTTTTGAGGTGCTTCCATCATATCGGGATAGAGGTGCATGCTTACAACCATATCATCCAAGAGGTGTGTGCTTAATACCATATCATGCAAGAGGTGTGTGCTTACCACCATATCATATAAGAGGTGTGTGCTTACCACCATATCATCCAAGAGGTGTGTGCTTATCACCATATCATCCAAGAGGTGTGTGCTTACCACCATATCATCCAAGAGGTGTGTGCTAATCACCATATTGTCCAAGAGGTGTGTGCTTACCACCATATCATCCAAGAGGTGTCTGCTTACCACCATATCGTCCAAGAGGTGTTTGTGTGTGTGACTTATATCACGTTACTCAAGTGTAGGGTTTTGCAAATTGGGTTAGACCCTTATGCTCATACCTTTTAAAACCTTCAAAGTATCAACCTACCATGTGTTGAGTGACAGCCTAGACAATTGGTTAGTCCTTTTTCAACCAACCCAAATGTACAAAATGATAGGGGTTGTGCCATGATGATGTCATCATCATCAAGCTCTAGACTTTTGTCCCTTACTATTCTTGTTCAGGGACAACAGTCATATGCAACTATTAGAACTCATAGAATCATCAATCATTCAAGAAAAATTGAAATTGAAAGTAAATCAACATGTATAGCAAGATTGAAGGTGAATAATAACTTGATTGGGTTCAACTTATATAACCCACCTCAAGAACAATTTTAAAGCTAAAATATATAAAGATTCATGTTCCCAAGGCTGAAGATGAACTTATAAAAGATCTAAGACTTGTTCACAACTCCTCTATATGCAAAGAATCACCATAGATAAGAACTTGGTGAAGAAGAAAAGAAAGGAAGAATCACAACCCAAGATTCATGCTTCAACCAAGGTTGAAGATGACCATGGCTTCACCATAAGCTTAAGGGTCGAGCTCCTCCTTGCTCCTTAACTACTATGCATGATATCTAAGAGAAAGAGAGTTGTAGGATTTGAAAAGTTTTACTAGTAGGTGAAAGGAGTGGTATATATTATTGAGGCTCATGAAAGAGAGTGTATAAGAGGTTTCATCACCTTATACTACTAGGTGAAACATGTCCATGCATGCACACATATTTATATTGACATGAAAAACTATTGGGGATAATCTTGGGATAAGATTTCATCCATTAGTTATCTTGTTGAACAAGATATTTCAACCCAACATCACTTTATTCAAAAATTGATACAACTTTTCGAAGGAAAGTTGTAAACCAATATCCATCACCTTCTTGAGGTGATTAACTCATCATGGCCTTTTACAAGAGTTGAAAAAACGATATGGGACCTCCTATATGTCTTCTTGGCTGATAGGCACTCCCATATAAGCTCTACAACTCAATACAACTCATTACTATACAACTCTTCTTGGTCTTTTCATCACCAAGAATACCATCACTCAAATATGATTCAAAACATGGTGACTATTTATTTCTCTCTCCTCTATATGATTCTAATAGAGAGTAGGGATAGTCTAGAGGTGGTAATTTGCATATCAACCCTACATTTTAGGTATATTGTAATTTGCACCAAAATTGGTACACAAGGCACAAGCATTATTCAACCACCCCTTAGAATAATTCTCTCTCTTATGATGCTAAAGCATTTGAGGCACGTTCAACATGTGACATATTGCAATATAACCCCTCATCTTGGGTAAATTGCAATTTACACCCAAACTATCATATAATGCACAAATAGTTTGTAAATAAACTCAAACTTAAAAATTAAAATCTCCTTGAGTCTTAATTAATTTTAAAAAGATTAAAACAAGTTTATAAATAACTTACTTAAGCAAAACTTCTAGGGTTATGGCATAACCCATGTCAGGGATGTTACAATTATCAACCCCTAAAAAGGATTTTGTCCCCAAAATCTCAAAAGAAAAGAGAAGGGTACTTCATCCTCATTTCTTCCTCCAGATCCCATGTGGCTTTTTCAATGCCACAATGATGCTAGAGAACTTTCACAAGAACTATGTCTTTCTTTTTCAACTTCTTGATTCTTCTATCAAGAATCATCATTGGACCTTCTACATAGGATATATCTTCATTCAATTCTACCTCTACAGGTTGCAACACCAACTTTGTATCAGGATGACACTTTCTTAGCATATTTATATGAAACACCGGATGTAGTCTATGTAGCTCAGGTGGCAACTCCAACCTATAGGATACCTTTACAATCTGTGCGGTCACTGGGTAAGGTCCCATAAATCTAGGAGCTAACTTACCCTTTTTGCAAATCTGAGAACACCTTTCCAAGAAGAGACCTTGAGATACACCCTGACTGTAACTTGGAATTCTAAAGGTCTAGGACGTTTATCGGCATATGACTTCTGTCTATTCTGTACAACCTTCAACTGTTGTTGTATTACTTTAATCTTTTTAGTTGTCTATTGCACTAATTCAGGACCCAGAAGTTGGTATTCTCCTATCTCATACTAACATAACGGAGATCTACAATGTCTACCATATAAGGCTTCATATTATGCCATATCCATTTTTTTTCTGATAACTATTATTGTAGGAAAACTCTATTAAGATCAAGTGTAAGTCCCAACTTCCTACAAACTGAAGAACACATGCCCTAAGAAAGTCCTCCAAAGTATGTATAGTCTTTTCAGATTGTCCATCTGTCGAGGATGAAAAGTTGTACTAAACTTTAATTGTGTACTCAAGGCTTTATGTAGTCGTTCCCAAAAATGACTTGTGATCTGGGGACCTCTATAAGACACAATTGTGGCTGGAACTCTGGGTAACCGTGTCTATGTAGACCTGTGCAAGTTTTTTAGCAATATAGGTTGTTTTAACAAGAAGAAAATGTGTTGACTTAGTCAACCTATCATCTATAACCCAAATGGAATCATGACTTTTGGCTATATTGGGTAGACCAACCACAAAGTCCGTTGTCACGTGATCCCATTTCCACTACGATATAGATAAGGGTTGCAATGTTCATGCAGGCTTCTAGTGTTCTGCTTTAACTTGCTGACATACTAGACACCTCATAACAAACTCAACTACATCCTTCTTCAAACCAGACCACCAATACATATATTTTAAGTTGTGATACAATTTAGTACTCCCTGGATGCATTGCATACATGGATGAATGATCTTCTTATGTAACTATATTTCTTAAGTCGTTGGCATCAGGTACTATCATCCTACCATGGTAATAGACTACCTCATCCTATGACTCATGGAAATTGTCCTGTTTCTCACTGCCATACTCTGACTTGATCTACTGAATCATAGTATCAACCTGTTGTGCTTCTTTAATTTGTTGTCTCAAAGTAGGTTTCACTTGCATCTCAGCCAACAATCCAACTAACAAATATACTTTTAACTGTACAGTTATTTGTCTTAAAGAGACAAACATGTCCTGTTGAAAGCACATTAAAGAATTCAATTGTGCTTTATCTATGGGTGGAGATGAATATTTCTACTTAGTGCATATACCACTACATTAACTTTTCCTAGATGATAATCTATTACACAATCATAGTCCTTGATTAATTCCATCCAGCGACATTGTCTCATGTTCAACTCGTGTTGTGAGAAGATGTACTTTAAGTTTTTATGGTATGTGAAAATCTGACACGTTTCTCCATAAAGATAATTTGTCCAAATCTTCAATGTGTGGACCATTGTAGCTAACTCTAGATCATGCATCAGATAATTCTCCTCGTGTTTCTTAAGCTGTCAGGAAGCAAAAAGAAACCATAGGATCACTCTACATCAGCACACATCCTAGACTATTCTTAGAGGCATCACAGAAAATAATGTATCTCTTTTCCTGCTCAGGTAAAACCAATATAGGTGCACTAGTCAACCTTTCTTTCAACAACTAGAAAGAACGCTAACACTTGTCATTCCAGACAAAAGGAACTTCCTTCCTGGTCAACCTAGTTAGGGGTAATGCTACATAACTAAAGTCTTTAATAAACCTTCTGTAGTGACCTGCTAGACCTAGGAAACTGTGAATCTCAGTTGGTGTCTTGGGTTGTTCCCACTCTTCAACAGACTCCACTTTCTTAGGATCAACATGAATACCTGAATTAGATATAACATGTCCTAGAAAAGACACTTCTGACAACCAGAACTCACACTTTCTAAACTTGGCATATAGCTTGTGTTGTGTAAAATCCCTGACCTGGGTTATGCCATAACCCTGGAAGTTTTTCTTAAGTAAGTTATTTATAAACTTGTTTTAATCTTTTGAGAAGTAATTAAGACTTAAGGATAGTTTAAATTTCAAGTTTGAGTTTATTTGCAAACCATGTGTGCATTATATGATAGTTTGGGTGTAAATTGCAATTTACCCAAGATGAGGGGTTATATTGCAATATGTCACATGTTGAACATTCCTCAAGTGCTTTATCATCATAAGAGAGATAATGATGCTAAGGGGTGGCTTATGGAAAGTCTAAGTTCCAAGTTGAAGCTTGTTTGTATAATGCTTGTGCCTTGTGTACCAATTTTGGTGCAAATTACAATTTATCCAAAATAAAGGGTTGATATGAAAATTACTACCTCTAGAGTGTCCCTACTCTCTCTGAGAATCATCTTGAGGAGTGATAAATAAATAGTCACCATGTTTGAATCATATTTGAGTGATGGTATTATTGGTGATGAAAAGACCAAGAAGAGTTGTATAGTTGAAACCCAAAAAATGAGCTACATTGAGTTGTATTAAGTTGCAGAGCTTATATGAGAGTGCCTATTGGCCAAGAAGCCATAGATGAGGTCCCATATCATTTTGTCAACTCTTGGCAAAGGACATGATGAATTAATCACCTCAATAAGATGATGGATATCAGTTTACAACTTTCCTTGGAAAAGTTGTATCAGTTTGTGAATAAAGTGATGTTGGGTTGAAATATCTTGTTCAACAAGATAACTAATGGATGAAATATTATCCCTAGATTATCCCCAAGATTTTTTCCTGTCAAGATAAATATGTGTGCATGCATGGACATGTGTCAACCCATGCATGGACATGTGTCACCTAGTAGTATAAGGTGATGACACCTCTTATACACACTCTCTCATGAGCCTCAATTATATATACCACTCCTTTCACCAACTAGTGAAACTTTTTGAATCCTATAACTTTCTTTCTCTTAGATATCATGCATAGTAGTTGAGGAGAAAGGAGGAGCTCGATCTTTAAGCTTAAGGTGAAGTCATGGTCATCTTCAACCTTGGTTGATGAATAAATCTCGGGTTGTGATTCTTCCTTTATTTTCTTCTTCACCAAGTTCTTATCTATCGTGATTCTTTGCATATAGAGGAGTTGTGAACAAGTCTTGGATCTTGGATAAGTTCATCTTCAACCTTGGGAATGTCAAGATTTTGAGCTTGGATCTTTGAAGTTGTTCTTGAGGTGAGTTATATAACTTGAACCCAATCATGTTATTATTCACCTTCAATCTTGCTATACTTGTTGATCTACTTTCAATTTTGATTTTTTCTAGAATGATTGATGATTCTATCAGTTCTAATAGTTTCATAGGACTGTTGTCCATGAACTACAATAGTAAGGGACAAAAGTCTAGAGCTTTATTATGATGACATCATCATGGCACAAATCGATATCGGGTTGAAGCACCTCTAACCCAATATGGTGATATGAAATCCGTTATACTTTGGAATCCCACACCCCTATCATTTTGTACATTTAGGTTGGTGGAAAAAGGACTAACCAGTTGTCTAGGATATCACTCAACACATGGTAGGTTGATACTTTGAAGGTTTGAAAAGGTATGAGCATAATGGTCTAACCCGATATGCAAAACCCAACACTTGAGTAACCCGATATAAGTGACATACACACACCTCTTGGACGATATGGTGATAAGCACACACCTCTTGGATGATATTGTGGTAAGCACACACCACTTGGATGATGTGGTGATAAACACACACCTCTTAGAGGATATGGTGGTAAGCACACACCTCTTGGATGATATGGTGGTAAGAACACACCTCTCGGATGATATGATGATAAGCACACACCTCTTGGATGATATGGTGGTAAGCACACACCTCTTGGACAATATAGTGATAAGCACACACCTATTGGATGATATGGTTGTAAGCACACACCTCATGGACAATATGGCGGTAAGCACACACCTCTTGGACGATATGGTGCTAAGCACACACCTCTAGCCTATTATGGTGGAAGCACCTCAAAACCAATATGGAGGTAAGCACCTCAAATCCGATATACTTGATTGTGTAACACATGAAGTGTGTTATGTCAAATGATACATTAAGATGTAAAGAGTTTAATGCATTTTTCCCACAAGAGGGGGGTGGGATGAATAAAAGATCCCTCTGGCTTAATTAAAAAAAAAAGAGTTTAATGCATTTTGATAAATTTAGGCCAATGTACCTTGAGAAAAGGGTTGAGCCAACTTAATAAAGTATGATGTAATCAATATCCTAGTGAAGATGAGAGCGAAACTCATACTTTGTGTGATAATCATTTAATGACAAATGATGAGAATAAACAAGTATGATTGAATACTGATGATATCAATGTATGCTACTAATATGTGTGGAGCTATGAGTTAAGGTTTTGATTCTTGATAATATGAACTTGAAACCCTAATCAGATAAAAAGGGAAACCCTAACCCTAATAATGGGAAGGTTGTATCTCTCTTATATTTCATGGTGATTATATGTACTTGATATTGTTTTTATTATGAAATACTAACCATGCATGTATCATGAGATGATGAACATAGCTAGGTATGAGCTATGATGTTTCATATGATACATATTAAATGGGCCTTGTAAGCCATGTGAAATACTTGTGCAACAAGTATAATGTATACCTGGGTCTGAGGACCTAGAGGTAATAGTTACCTGATAAGAGGTGACAATGTTCAGTGATGAACTAAGGGTTTGAATACCAAGATCTAGCAATTATGATGATGGTAATGTTAAGGGATGAGAATCCTCAGTATATGATAAGGGACTGAGATCCCAAGCATTATGCATTCAATGTGCTCCAAAGATTATGAAAGTACTTGATAAATGTATTACACCTTTCTTAGTAGCATCTATTATAATTCATGTTTGTAACTTGGTTGATGCTAAATGATATTGTAATGTACCTAATTCATCAAGTGGAACCTTATCATGTAGTTACCCTGGCCATAGATCCATTCAATGTCAAAATTTGCTGAATGGTGAAAAGAGTTTAACTCAGAGAGCATATTTTTGAATATGTGGGGGTAATGGGTGAAAATATCCTTACGTCCAAATAGGGTTTTCTGTGTGATCACCCTCATCATCATAAGAGTATGGCTATATGCCATGACTCAATATTAATATATCGAGGTTGATGTGTGATCTCCCTGAAGAGAGTGCAAGCTGCGGTTGTAACTCTATAGCGAGGATGCCACTATACCCTGGCAAGCTAATTGCAGTTTCACACATGATGTCACTACCAGTGGCCTCATACTAACTGAGACAGGTGAGGTCTTGGAAGCTGGCTCTTCCTTTGACCTTGTATGGTATCGATGATTTACGTAGCCGTGGTCGGTTGGAGCCTGAGCGGTGTACCTCATATCCTCAGGGAATAAGTGTGATTGTAAATATGTAATAAGCCATGTAGCGTATTTGATTAAGGATTGAATACAAAAACATTGGTTGATGTTACACTCTTTTATACATATTAAATGGATAGATGTTATATGTGTTCTTTTTATTCCTTATAAAGTGAATAGATGATTTATTGCTCTATCATAGATAACTACATTGCTTTAAAAGATGATACTGCTCTGTTCTTCTTATAAATAGTGATTAATCTTGATTATTAATAATAAGATCCTATGGTCAATTTTATATTGTTTACCTATGATAATAATGTTGTTGGCAGAGAGTTATATCTCTTGCTGGGACTTTTGTCTCACCCCATTTGTCCTAATATTTTTAGGTGCACGCAAATGAGGAGGTAGAGACAGTACTACAGTGGGAGGAAAATAGCAACAGGGATAGGAGTAACAACTCATGTTGAGTGTGTTGTTTGTCGTGTCTTGTAGATAGAAGTCCTATGTGTTGTCTTTGTACTCTTAGGTCCTTGGGAGTTAGTATGTCATGGTTTTATAAACGATCTGAGATTTTGTCTTGTATGCCTCAAGGTTTTATGTTTCTTATGTATATGTTTGGGCAAAGCAACTAGTGTATGACATCCTCGTGATGAGATGGTACAATGTATGTACAATGTGAACCATGATGTATATATTGCTTTGTTTCTTCCCTTAAGAATTTCCTGGCAATGGATCTCTTTGCAAAATAGTTTTAATTTTTAGTGATTTTCATTAATCCGCTACTAATGGTTATTCCACATAATTACTGTGATGATTGGCTTTCAGTTTGATAGTTGTCTTCTCAAGTTTTTAGTATTAGAGCCTAAGGTTCGCTGAGTCTATAGAGACATAGGATTAAATTTAACGAGTCTATTCTAGTGTCCTCCAATTTATCTTATAGTGACTTCTACTCATATGGGAGAAGAAGTAAAGTTGAAAGATGGCTGGAGCACATGAAGAATATGTTACTGAGAGCAGTATTGCTGCACCAGGAGGAGGTGCAAGGGATCAAGCTAGAGAGGAATTAGTGCCTGAGAATACCCATCTTGATGAAGCCATGATAGAAAACCCAGCATTTCATGCTCTTTTTGGGTAGTTCATGACCACAATAATGCATATGGTAGACCGGATGCCGGCACCAGCACCTAGGGTACTAGTTCCCAATGAGGAACATGGGTCTGGTAAGACCTTTGAGCGGTTACGCTGGGTAGGAGCTATCAAGAATGTCAGTACAACTGACCCAGTAGATGTAGATTTATGGCTCATTGTGCTGGAAAAAGCATTTAGAATCGTTAGCATTCTAGAAACTAATTAAGTTAGGCATGCTGTGTACCTTTTAAAAGGAAGCACTGGCCATTGGTGGGCCATTGAAGAAGAGAAAAGATTGGGTGTTGATGTCAGATGGGAGGAGTTCCGATGTAAGTTTGTCAGTAGATACTTTCCCAGGACTTATCTGGATGAGAAAATCTCACAGTTTGAGCATATTAAGCAAGGACCAATGAAAAATAGTGAGTACGAAGCTAAGTTCGTGAAGCTTCTGTGGTTTTGTCCACATATGGAAACTACAAAGGAGGAGAGGATTTGGCATTTTGAGAAGGGTCTGAACGATGAGTTATCTACAGCTGTAGTTGCTTTAGAGAATAGAGAGAGGTTTGCCACCTTTATGGAGTCAGATATGGATAGATAGCTCCATGACTGAGAAACATGAGGCTAACAGTAGGAAAGGACCTACCTAGTTCTAGGGACAGAGGTCTGGAAGTTTCAAGAAACCAAGGTTTCCTGCACCATTAGCACCACAGAGGTCCAATGCACAAACGCAGTGGACGTCAAGCAAGGGTAGAGGTCGTAGTTTTCTGCCAAGTGGAGCCCATAATATGCCATTAATGTCAGTAATAGGACCATCTAGATCATAGTAGGATAGAAACTACTTCAAGTGTGGGCAGACAAGACATATGATTAGGGATTGTCCAATTAGAGACATGGAGGTAGCCCAAACACTGAGGTAGAGTCAACAAGGCTCATAGAGGCAACAATTTAGTAGTGGCACATGAGGACGTGGACGGGCATCCCAAGTTGGTTCATCTATAGAAAACAACAGAGAACGGAGTCAGCAATAGGAAACATTGAGATTCTATGCTATGAATCAGTTGGAGGCAGTAGTTAATCCACGAGTTGTGATAGGTCAGATGGAATTGTTTCATTCTAATATGTCTTCATCCTGCTTTGTTTCTATTTTGAATTATCTGGGTACTACACATTCCTTTATCACTCGATAAGTGATTCATGACTGCAATATGACAGTCAGTCGTAGAGCAGATAATCTGTTATTAGAAACTCCATTTGTTGGATCTACAGTATTGTGGGAGGTATGTTCTACATGTGTTCTTTCTTTTTTAGAACACAACATTCAGGTGCATCTTATAGCACTTGAGATTCATGTGTTTGATATAATTCTTGAGATTGATATCCTAAAAAAGTATAAGGTTGTCTTGGATTGTGGTTCCAAGCAAGCTATGTTCGCATACAGTGATGAGAGATGGGTCTTTCAGGGGGACAGAAAGATTCTTTCAACCTGACTAGTATCAGCAATGGTAGCTGAGAGACTATTGCAACAAGGATGTGAAGCATTCTTACCACATGTGGTAGATACCAAAGCAAAAAGTCCTAGTCTTCCTGAAGTTCTTGTTGTCAGGGAATTGAAGGATGTGTTTCCTGAAGAATTTCTAGATATTCCTCTACCTCGAGAGATTTATTTTGAGATTAATCTAATTCTGGGTATGCAACCCATAGCCCAAACACCTTATAGGATGGCAGAACTTAAGAAATAGTTATAGGAGTTACTTGATAAAGGTTTCATTCGACCGAGTACTTTGCCATGGAGTGCTCCAGTTCTTTTTGTTCAAAACAAGGATGGGTCTATGAGGTTATGCATAGACTATAGACATCTTAACAAGGTGACTATAAAGAACAAATATCATCTGCCAAGTATAGTTGATCTGTTTGACCAGTTGCATGGTGCAACAATATTCTCTAAGATAGATCTAAGGTCATGATATCATCAGTTATAATCAAGGATAGTGACATACCTAAGTCAGCCTTTAGGACAAGGTACGGTCATTATGAGTTTGTAGTTATGTTGTTTGGACTAACTAATGCACTGGCTGTATTCATGGAGCTGATGAATAGAATCTTCTGGCCATTCCTTGATTAGTTTATAGTGGTCTTCATAGATGACATCCTGATATACATTAGAGATGATATAATGATAAGCACAAACCTCTTGGATGATATGGTGGTAAGCACACACTTCTTGGATTATATGGTGATAAGAACACACCTCTTGGATGATATGGTGGTAAGCACACACCTCTTGGACAATATGGCAGTAAGCACACACCCCTTGGACGATATTGTGGTAAGCACACACCTCTTGGATGATATGGTGGTAAGCACACACCTCTTGGACGATATGGTGGTAAGCACACACCTCTTGGATGATATGGTGGTAAGCACACACCTCTAGCCCAATATGGTGGAAGCACCTCAAAACCAACATGAAGGTTAGCTCCTCAAATCCGATATACTTGATTGAGTAACACATGAAGTGTGTTATGTCAAATGATACATTAAGATGTAAAGAGTTTAATGCATTTTGATAAATGTAGGCCAATGTATCTTGAGAAAAGTGTTGAGCCAACTTAATAAAGTGTGATGTAATCAATATCCTAGTGAAGATGAGAGAGAAACTCATACTTTGTGTGATAATCATTTAATGATAAATGATGAGATTAAACAAGTATGATTGAGTACTTATGATATCAATGTATGCTCCTAATATGTGTAGAGATATGAATTAGGGTTTTGATTCTTGATAATATGAACTTGAAACCCTAATCGGCTAAAAAGGGAAACCCTAACCATAATAATGGAAAGGTTGTATCTCTCTTGTATTGCATGGTGATGATATGTACTTGATATTGTTTTATCATGAAATACTAACCATGCAGGTATCATGAGGTGATTAGCATAGCCAAGTATGAGCTATGATGTTTCATATGATACAAATTAAATGGGTCTTGTGAGCCATGTGAAATACTTGTACAACAAGTATAATGTATACCTGGGTCTGAGGACCTAGAGGTAATAGTTACCTGATAAGAGGTGATAATGTTCAGTGATGAACTAAGGGTTTGAATACCCAGATCTAGAAATCATGATGATGATAATGTTAATGGATGAGAATCCTCAGTAATGTGATAAGGGACTAAGATCCCGAGTGTTATGCATTCAATGTGTTCTAAAGATTATGAAAGTACTTGATAAATATATTACACCTTTATTTGTAGTATGTGTTATAATTCATGCTTGTAACTTGGTTGATGCTAAAAGATATTGTAATTCACCTAATTAATCAAGTGGAACCTTATCGTGTAGTTGCCATGGCCATACATCCATTCAGTGTCAGAATTTGCTGAATAGTGAAACGAGTTTAACTCAGAGAGCATATTTTTGAATATGTGGGGGTAATAGGCAAAAATATCCTGACGTCCAAATAGGGATTGATGTGTGATATCCCTCATGATCATAAGAGTATGGCTATATTCCATGAATCAATATTAATATACCAACTTGTTGTGTGATCTCCCTGAAGAGAGTGCATGATGTGGCTGTAACTCTATAGCGAAGATGCCACTATACCCTGGCAAGCTAATTGTAGTTTCACACGTGATGTCACTGCCAGTTGTCTTGTACTGACCGAGACAGGTGAGGTCTTGGATGCCAGATCTTCCTTTGACCTTGTATGGTATCGATGCTTTACGTGGCCGTGGTCAGTTGGAGCATGAGCAGTATACCTCGTCTCCACAGGGCATAAGTGTGATTGTAAATATGTAATCAGCAGTGTAGCGTATTTATAAATAAGTGCAGAAACATTGGTTGATGTCACACTACTTTTATACATCTTAAATGGATAAATGTTATATGTGTTCTTCATATTCCTTATAAAGTGAATATATGATTTATTACTCTATCATAGATAGCTGCATTGATTTAAAAGATGATATTGCTCTGTTCTGCTTATAACTAGTGATTAATCTTAATTATGAATATAAAAGATCCTCTGCTCAGGTTTATACTGTTTACTTGTGATAATAATGTTGTTGACAGAGAGTTATATCTCTCGCTGGGACTTTTGTGTCACCCCGTTGGTCCCAACATTTTTAGGTGGACATGGATGAGGAGGTAGAGAGCGTACTGTAGAGTGAGGACAACAATAATAGGGATAGTAGTAACAACTCAGGTTGAGTGTGCTTTCTGTCGTGTCTTGTAGATAGAAGTCATATGTGTCGTCTCTGTACTCTCAGGTCCTTGGGAGTTAGTACGTAATGGTTTTATAAATGATCTGAGATTTTAGCTTGTATTCCTCGAGGTTTTATGTTACTTATGTATATGTTTGGGCAAAGCAACTGGTATATGATATCCTCAAGATGAGATGGTACACTGTATGTACAATGTGAACCATGATGTATATATTGCTTTGGTTCTTCCCTTAAGAGTTTCCTGGAAATGGATCTCTTTGCAAAATGGTTTTAATTTTTAGTGATTTTTGTTAATCCGATGCTAATGGTTATTCTGCGTAATTACTGTGATGATTTGGATGTAGGTTTGATAGAAGTCATCTCATGCTGTCTCAATAAAGTCAAGGTTTGATGAAGGTGTTGTTCATGTTGTTGACCATCTTACTGTACATCGGAATGTCGTCTATGAAGACCACTATGAACTAATTAAGGAATGTATGGAAGATTCTATTCATCAACTCCATGAATGTAGTTGGTGCATTAGTTAGTCCAAACGAAATAACTACAAACTCATAATGACCGTACCTTTTCCTAAAGGCTTACTTAGGTATATCACTCTCCTTGGTACGTAACTGATGATACCCTGACCTTAGATCTATCTTAGAGAACATTGTTTCACCACACAACTGGTCAAATAGATCATCTATCCCTGGTAGAGGATATTTGTTCTTTATAGTCACCTTGTCAAGCTGCCTATAGTCTATGCATAATCTCATAGACCCATCCTTCTTTTTAACAAAAGAACTGCAACACCCCATGGCAAAGTACTCAGTTGAATGAAACCATTCTCAAGCAACTCTTGTAACCATTTCTTGAGTTCCGCCATATTAGTAGGGACCATCCTATAAGGTGTTTGGGCTATGGATTGTGTATCCATGATTAGATTAATCTCGAAATCAATCTCTCAAGGTGAAAGAATATCTGGAAATTATTCAGGAAACACATCCTTGAATTCCCTGACAATAGGAACTTCAGGAAGACTAGGACTTTCTTCTTTGGTATGTACCACATGTGTTAAGAATGCTTCACATCCTTATCGCATCAGTCTCTCATATACCATTACTAATACTAGATAGGTTGGAAGAATGTTTCTGTCCCCCGAAAAGACCCATGTCTCATCACTGTCTGAGAACATAGCTTGCTTGGAACCACAATCCAAGACAACCTTACACTTTTCTAGGGTATCAATCAGAAGAATTACATCAAACCTTTGCATCTCAAGTGGTATAAGATCCACCTAAATGTTGTGTTCTGAAAAAGAAAGAACACATGGAGAACATACCTCCTGCAACACTGCATATCCAACTAATTGAGTTTTCAATAACAGATTATCTATTCTATGGGTGACAATCATATTGCAGTCATGAATCACTTCTCTAGTGATAAAGGAATGTGTAGCACCCCAATCAATCAAAATAGATATGAAGCAGGATGAAGACATATCAGAATGAAACAATTTTATCTGACCTTCCATGACTCGTGGATTGAATACTGCCTCTGACTGATTCATAGGATATAATCTCAATGTTGCCTGTTTTCGACTCCATGCTCTATTGTTTGGTGTAGATGAATCTGCTTGGGACATATGTCCACTTCTTCGTGTGCCACTGCTAAACTATTGCCTCTGAGAGCCTTGTTGACTCTGCCTCGATGGTTGGGTTACATCCATGTCTCTAATTGGAAATTCTCTTATCATATGTCCTATTTCCCCACACTTGAAGTAGTTTCTATCCTACTATGGTCTAGATGGTCCTGTTACTAACATTGATGTTGTACTATGAGTTCCACTTTGCAGAAAACTACGGCCTCTACCCTTACTTGACGTCCACTGCGTCTGTGCATTGAACCTCTATGGTGCTAATGGTGCACGATACCTTGGTTTCTTGAAACTTCCAAACCTCTGTCCCTAGAATTGGGCATGTCCTTTCCTACAATTAGCCTCACGTTTCTCAGTCATAGACCCTTCTATCTTCCTAACTGACTCCACAAAGGTGACAAACCTCTCTATTCTCTAAAGCACCTACATCTCAGGATAGCTCAGTGTTCAGACCCTGCTCAAAATGTTGAATCCTCTCCTCCTCCGTAGTAGTCATGTGTGGACAAAACCACAGAAGCTCCATGAACTTAGCTTCATACTCACTAATCTCCATTGGTCCTTGCTTAATCCACTCAAAATGTGAGATTTTCTCATCCAGATAAGTCTTGGGAAAGTATCTACTGACAAACTCACATCAGAACTCCTCCCATCTGACCTCCACACTCAATCTTTTCTCTTCTTCAATGGCCCACCAATGGCCAGCGCTTCCTTTTCAAAGATACACATCATGCCTAACTTTATCAGTTTCTGGGATGCTAAGGATTCGAAAGTCTTTTTTGAGCTCAGTGAGCCATAAATCTAAGTTTGTTGGGTTAGTTGTATTGGCATATTCGGTGGCTCCTACTCGGCATAACCGCTTAAAGGTCTTACCAGACCCATGTCCCTCATTGGGAACTAGTGCCCTAGGTGCTGATGCTGGCATCCGGTCTTCCATATGCATTGTTGTGGTCATGAACTACCCGAAAAGAGCATGAAATGCTGGGTTTTCTAGCATGGCTTGATAAAGATGGGGATTCTCAAGCACTGATTCCTCTCTAGCCTGATCCCTTGCACCTCCTCCTAGTGCAGCAATACTGCTCTCAGTAGCATTTACTTCATGTGCTCCATCCATCTTTCAACTTTACTTCTTCTCCTAACGAGCAGAAGTCACTATAAGATAAACTAGAGGACACTAGAACCAACCCAACAACCTTAATCCTATGTCTCTGTAGACTCAGTGAACCTTAGGCGCTGATACAAAAAACTTGTGATGACCGCTATCAAACCGACAACCAAATCATCACAGTAATTACGCTAAATAACCATTAGCAGTGGATTAACAAAAATTACTAAAAATTAAACCATTTTGCAAAGAGATCCATTGCCAAGAAACTCTTGAGGGAAGAACCAAAGCAATATATACATAATCATTCACATTGTACATACATTGTACCATCTCATCTCGAGGATATCCTATACCAGTTGCTTTGCCCAAACATATACATAAGCATCATAAAACCTAGAGGCATACAAGCCAAAATCTCATATCGTTTATAAAACCATTACGTACTAACTCCAAAGGACATGAGAGTACAGATATGACACATAGGACTTCTATCTATAAGACACGACATTCAACACACTCAACCTGAGTTGTTACTGCTATCCCTGTTGTTGTTGTCCTCCCTCTATAGTACAATCTCTACCTCCTCATCCACGTCCACCTAAAAATATTGGGACCATTAGGGTGAGACAAAAGTCCTAGAAGGAGATATAACTCTCCTCCAACAACATTATTATCACAGGTAAATAGTATAAAACTGAGCAGAGGAACTTTTATATTGATAATCAAGATTAATCATTGTTTATAAGAAAAACCGAGCAATATCATCTTTTCAAGCAATGAAGCTATCTATGATAGAGCAAAAAATCATCTATTCACTTTATAAGGAATATGAAGAACACATATGGCATCAATCCAATTAAGATGTATAAAAGCAGTGTAACATCAACTAATGTTTCTGTATTCAATCCTTAATCAAATATGCTACACGGCTGATTACATATTTACAATCACACTTATGCCCTGAGGAGATGAGGTATACCACTCTTTCTCCAACCGACCACGACTACGTAAAGCATCGGTACCATACAAGGTCAAAGGAAGAGCCAGCTTCCAAGACCTCACCTGTCTCAGTCAGTATGAGACCACTGGCAGTGATATCATGTGTCAAAATGCAATTATCTTGCCAGGGTATAGTGGCATCTTCACTATAGAGTTACAGTCGCAACATGCACTCTCTTCAGGTAGATTACACAACAACCCCGATATATTAATATTGAGTCATGGCATATAGACATACTCTTATGATGATGAGGGAGATCACACACCTATCCCTATTTGGACGTAAGGATATTTTTGCCCATTAACCCCACATATTAAAAAATATGCTCTCTGAGTTAAACTCGTTTCACCATTCAAAAAATTCTAACACTGAATGGATCTATGGCCAGGGAAACTACATGATAACGTTCCACTTGACTAATTAGGTGCATTACAATATCTTTTAGCATCAACCAAGTTACAAGCATGAATTATAACAAATGCTACAAAGAAAGGTGTAATACATTTATCAAGTACTTTCATAATCTTTGGAACACATTGAATGCATAACATTCGGGATCTCAGTCCCTTATCACATTATTGAGGATTCTCATCCCTTAACATTATCATCATCATGATTGCTAGATCTAGATATTTAAACCCTTAGTTCATCATTGAACATTGTCACCTCTTATCAAGTAATTATTACCTCTAGGTCCTCATACCCAGGTATACATTATACTTGTTGCACAAGTATTTCACATGGCTCACAAGGCCCATTTAATCTGTATCATATGAAACATCATAGCTCATACTTGGATATGCTCATCATCTCATGATACCTGCATGGTTAGTATTTCGTGATAAAAAACAATATCAAGTACATATCATCACCATGCAATACAAGAGAAATACAACTTTCCATTATTAGGGTTAGGGTTTTCCTTTTTAGCCGATTAGGGTTTCAAGATCATATTATCAAGAATTAAAACCCTAATTCATAGCTCCACACATATTAGGAGCATACATTGATATCATAAGTATTCAATCATACTTGTTTATTCTCATCGTTTATCATTAAATGATTATCACATAAAGTATGAGTTTCTCTCTCATCCTCACTAGTATATTGATTACATCATACTTTATTAAGTTGACTCAACCCTTTTCTCAAGGTACATTGGCCTACATTTATCAAAATGCTTTAAACTCTTTACATCTTAATATATCATTTGACATAACACACTTCATGTGTTACTCAATCAAGTATATCAAATTTGAGGTGCTTACCTCCATATTGGTTTTGAGGTGCTTCCACCATATTAGGCTAGAGGTGTGTGCTTACCACCATATCATCCAAGAGGTGTGTGCTTACAACCATATCGGGCTAGAGGTGTGTGCTTACCACCATATCGTCCAAGAGGTGTGTGCTTACCACCATATCGTCCAAGAGGTGTGTGCTTACCACCATATCATCCAAGAGGTGTGTGCTTACCACCATATCGTCCAAGAGGTGTGTGCTTACCACCATATCATCCAGGAGGTGTGTGCTTATCACCGTGTCATCCAAGAGGTGTGTGCTTACCACCATATCCTCCAAGAGGTGTGTGATTATCACCATATCATCCAAGAGGTGTGTGTGTGTCACTTATATCAGGTTACTCAAGTGTAGGGTTTTAGATATCTGGTTAGACCCTTATGCTCATACCTTTTCAAATCTTCAAAGTATCAACCTACCATGTGTTGAGTGACAACCTAGACAACTAGTTAGTCCTTTTTCAACCAACCCAAATGTAAAAAATGATAGGGGTGTGGGGTTCCAAGGTATAACAAATTTCATATCACCATATTGGGTTTCATTACCATATCGGGTTAGAGGTGCTTGGACTCGATCTCGATTTGTACAATGATGATGTCATCATCATCAAGCTCTAGACTTTCGTCCCTTACTATTATAGTTCATGGAAAACAGTCCTATGCAACTATTAGAACTCATAGAATCATCAATCATTCAAAAGATATCAAAATTGAAAGTAGATCAAAAAGTATAGTAAGATTGAAGGTGAATAATAACATGATTGGGTTCAAGTTATATAACTCGCCTCAAGAACAACTTCAAGGATCCAAGATACAAAGCTTCACGTTCCCAAGTTTGAAGATGAACTTATCAAAAATCCAAGACTTGTTCACAACTCCTCTATATGCAAAGAATCACCATTGATAAGAACTTGGTGAAGAAGAAAAGAAAGGAGGAATCACAACCCGAGATTCATGCTTCAACCAAGGTTGAAGATGAACTTGGTTCAACTTAAGCTTAATGCTCAAGATCCTCCTTGCTCATCAACTAATATGCATGATATCTAAGAGAAAGAGAGTTGTAGGATTCAAAAAGTTTCACTAGTAGGTGAAAGGAGTGCTATATATAATTAAGGCTAATGAGAGAGAGTGTATAAGAGGTGTCATCACCTTATACTACTAGGTGACACATGTCCATGCATGGGTTGACATGTGTCCATGCATGCAAAAATATTTAACTTGACATGAAAAACTCTTGGGGATAATCTAGGGATAAGATTTCGGCATTAGTTATCTTGTTGAACAAGATATTTCAACCCAACATCACTTTATTCACAAACCGATACAACTTTTCTAAGTAAAGTTGTAAACTGATATCCATCACCTTCTTGAGGTGTTTAACTCATCATGGCCTTTTACTTGAGTTGAAAAAATGATATGGGACCTCCTCTATGGCTTCTTGGATGATATGCACTCCCATATAAGCTCTACAACTCAATACAACTCATTTTAGGGTTTCAACTATACAACTCTTCTTGGCCTTTTCATCACCAAGAATACCATCACTCAAATATGATTCAAACATGGTGCCTATTTATTTCTCTATCCTTTAGATGATTCTAATAGAGAGTAGGGACACTCTAGAGGTGGTAATTTGCATTTCAACCCTACATTTTGGGTAAATTGCAATTTGCACCAAAATTGGTACACAAGGCACAAGCATTATTCAAACAAGCTTCAACTTGGAACTTAGGCTTTCCACAAGCCACCCCTTAGCATCATTCTCTCTCTTATGATACTAAAGCACTTGGGGCACGTTCACCATGTGACATATTGCAATATAACCCCTCATCTTGGGTAAATTGCAATTTACACCCAATATATCATATAATGCACAAACAATTTGCAAATAAGCTCAAACTTGAAAATTAAACTCTCCTTGAGTCTTAGTTACTTTTAAAAAGATTATAACAAGTTTATAAATAATTTAATTAAGAAAACATTATAGGGTTATGGCATAACCCAAGTCAGAGATGTTATAGCTATCAACCCCGAACAGGGATTTCGTCCCAGAATCTCAAGAGAAAAGAGAAGGGTACTTCCTCCTCATTTCTTCCTCCAGCTCCCATGTAGCTTCTTCAATGCGACAGTGATGCTAGAGAACTTTCAAAAAAACTATGTCTTTCTTTTTCAACTTCTTGATTCTTCTGCCAAGAATCATCATTGGACCTTCCACATAGGATATATATTCATTCAATTCTACCTCTACTGGTTGCAACACTAACTCTGTATTAGGATGACACTTTCTCAGCATTGATATATGAAACACTGTATGTAGTCTATGTAGCTCAGGTGGTAACTCCAACCTATAGGTAACTTTCCAATATGTGTTGTCACAGGGTAAGGTCCCATAAATCTCGTAGCTAACTTACCCTTTTTCCCAAATATGAGAACACCTTTCCAAGAAGAGACCTTGAGATACACCCTGTCTCCAACTTGGAATTGTAAAGGTCAATGCCATTTATCGGCATATGAATTCTGTCTATCCTATGTAGTCTTCAACTGTTGTTGTATTAAATTAATATTTTTAGTTGTCAGTTGTACTAATTTGGGACCTAGAAGTTGGTATTCCCTTGTCTCATACCAGCATAACGAAGATCTACAACGTCTATCATATAAGGCTTCATATGGTGCCATATCAATACTAGTATGATAACTATTGTTGTAGGCAAACTCTATCATGCTCAAGTGTAAGTCCCAACTTCCTACAAATTGAAGAACACATGCCCTAAGAAAGCCCTCCAAAGTTTGTATAGTCCTTTCAGATTGTTCATCTATCTGAGGGTGAAAAGTTGTGTTAAACTTTAACTGCATACCCAAGGCTTTATGTAGTCATTCCCAAAAATGACTTGTAAACTAGGGACCTCTATCAGAAACAATTGTGGCTAGAACTCCGTGTAACCACACTATCTCATCTATGTAGATATGTGCAAGTTTTTCAGTATTAAAGGTTGTTTTAATAGGAAGAAAATGTCCTGACTTAGTCCTTGATTAATTCCATCCAGTGGTGTTGTCTCATGTTCAACTCGTGCTTTGAGAAGATGTACTTTAAGTTTTTAGGGTCTGTGAAAATCTGACACATTTCTCCATAAAGATAATGCCTCCAAATCTTCAATGTGTGGACCACTGCAGCTAACTCTAGATCATGTGTTGGATAATTCTCCTCGTGTCTCTTAAGATGTGAGGAAGAAAAAGAAACTACATGATCATTCTGCATCAACACACACCCTAGACCATTCTTAGAGGCATCACAGAAAATAATATAACCCTTTCCCAGCTTAGGTAAAACCAACACAGGTGCACTAGTCAACCTTTCTTTCAAAAACTGGAAAGAACGCTGACACTTGCCATTCCAGACAAAAGGAACTTCCTTCCTAGTCAACCTAGTTATGGGTAATGCTACGAAACTAAAGTCTTTCATAAACCTTCTGTAGTATCCTGCCAGACCTAAGAAATTGTGAATCTCAGTTGGTGTCTTGGGCTGTTCCCACTCTACAATAGACTCCACTTTCTTAGGATCAACACGAATACCTGAAGTAGATATAATGTGTTCTAGGAAAGACACTTATGACAACTAGAACTTGCACTTGCTAAACGTAGCATATAGCTTGTGTTGTCTCAACATAGTCAAGGCTTGACGAAGGTGTTGTTCATTTTGTTGACCATCTCTACTGTATATTAGGATGTCATCTATGAAGACCACTATGAACTAATCAAGGAATGGCTGGAAGATTCTATTCATCGGCTCCATGAATGTAGTTGTTGCATTAGTTAGTCCAAACAACACAACTATAAACTCATAATGATTGTACCTTGTCCTAAAGGCTGACTTAAGTATGTCACTCTCCTTGATACGTAACTGATGATATCCCGACCTTAGATCTATCTTAGAGAACACTGTTGCAACACATAACTGGTCAAATAGATCATCTATCCTTGGCAGAGGATATTTTTTCTTTATAGTCACCTTGTTAAGCTGTCTATAGTCTATGCATAATCTCATAGACCCATCCTTCTTTTTAACAAAAAGAACTGGAGCACCCCATGGCAAAGTACTCGGTCAAATGAAACCTTTCTCAAGCAACTCTGATAATTGTTTCTTGAGTTCTGCCATCTCATTAGGCACCATCCTATAAGGTGTTTGGGCTATGGGTTGCATACTCAAAATCAGATTAATCTTGAAATCAATCGCTCGAGGTGAAGGAATATCTGGAAATTCTTCAGGAAACACATCCTTGAATTTCCTGACAACATGAACTTCAAGAAGACTAGGACTTTCTGCTTTGGTATCTACCACATGTGCCAAGAATGCTTCACATCCTTGTCGCATCAGTCTCTCAGCTACCATTGCTGATACTAGACAGGATGGAAGAATCTTTCTATCCCCCTGAAAGATCCATGTCTTATTACTGTCTATGAACATAGCTAGCTTGGAACCATAATCCAAGACAACCTTATACTTTTCTAGGGTATCCATCCCAAGAATTACATCAAACCCGTGCATCTCAAGTGGTCTAAGATCCACCTGAATGTTGTGTTCTGAAAAAGAAAGAACACAAGGAGAACATACCTCCTGCAACACTACATATCCGACTAATGAAGTTTCTAATAACATATTATCTATTCAATGACTGACAGTTATATTGTATTCATGAATCACTTCTCAAGCGATAAAGGAATGTGTAGCACCCGGATCAATTGAAATAGATACGAAGAAGGATGAAGACATATTAGAATAAAATAATTCCATCTGACCTATCATTACTCATGGATTGACTACTGCCTCCGACTGATTCATAGAATAGAATCTTGTCATTTCCTGTTGCCAACTCCATACTCTATTGTTTAGTGCAGATGAACCTACTTGGGATGCTTGTCTACATCCTTGTGTGCCACTGCTAAAGTGTTGCCTCTGAGAGCCTTGCTGACTTTGCCTCAGTGGTTTGGTTACCTCCATGTCTCTAACTGGACAATCCCTTATTATATGTCCTATTTGCCCATACTTGAAGTAGTTTTTATCCTGCTATGGTCTAGATGGTCCTATTACTGACATTGATGACGTACTATGGGCTCCACTTGGAAGAAAATTATGGCCTCTACCCTTGCTTGACATCTACTATGTCTGTGCATTGAACCTCTATGGCGCTAATAGTGCAGGAAACCTTAGTTTCTCAAAACTTCCAGACTTCTATCCCTGGAACTGGGTAGGTCCTTTCCTATTGTTAGCCTCACATTTCTCAGTCACGGACCTCTCTATTTGCCTAACTGACTCCACAAAGGTGGCAAACCTCTCTCTATTCTCTAAAGAAGCTACAACTATGGATAATTCAGCATCCATACCCTTCTCAAAATGTCGAATCCTCTCCTCCTCTGTAGTAGTCATGTGTGGACAAAACCACAGAAGCTCTATGAACTTAGCTTCATACTCACTAATCTTCATTGGTCCTTTCTTAAAATGCTCAAACTGTGAGATTTTTCTCATCTATATAAGTCATGGGAAAGTATCTATTAACAAACTCACGTCGGAACTCCTCCCATCCTACCCCAACACCTAGTCTTTTCTCTTCTTCAATGGCCCACCAATGTCCAGTGCTTCCTTTTAAAAGATACACAACATGCCTAACTTTATCAGTTTCTGGGGTGCTAAGGATTCTAAAGGCTTTTTCTAGCTCAGTGAGCCGTAAATCTGAGTCTACTGCATCAGTTTTACTGGCATATTCGATGACTCCTACCCAGCGTAACCGCTCAAAGGTCTTACCAGATCCATGTCCCTCATTAGGAATTAGTGCCCTAGGTGCTGGTGCTAGCATCTGGTCTGCCATATGTGTTATTATGGTCATGAATTGTCCAAAAAGAGCATGAAAGGCTGGGTTTTCTAGCATGGCTTCATCAAGATGGGGATTCTCAGGCACTGATTCCACTCTTGCCTGATCCCTTACACCTCCTCCTGGTGAAGGAATACTTCTCTCAGTAGCATGTTCTTTGTGTGCTCCAACCATCTTTCAGCTTTACTTCTTCTCCTATTTGAGTAGAAGTCACTATAAGATAAACTGGAGGATACTAGAACCAACTCAACAACCTTAATCATATGTCTCTGTAGACTCAGCGAACCTTAGGTTCTGATACCAAAAACTTGTGGCGACCGCTATCAAACTGACAACCAAATCGTCACAGTAATTACGCAGAATAATCATTAGCAGTGGATTAATGAAAATCACAAAAAAAATTAAAATCATTATGCAAAGAGATCCATTACCAGGAAACTCTTAAAGAAAGAACCATAGAAATATATACATCATGGTTCACATTGTACATACATTGTACCATCTCATCTCGAGGATATCATATACCAGTTGCTTTGCCCAAACATATACATAAGAAACATAAGACCTCAAGGCATACAAGAAAAAATATCAGATCATTTATAAAACCATTATGTACTAACTCCCAAGGACCTGAGAGTACAGAGATGACACATAGGAATTCTATCTACAAGACACGATAGACAACACACTCAACCTAAGCTGTTACCGCTGTCCCTATTGTTGTTGTCCTCCCTCTGCAGTACAATCTCTACCTCCTCATCCGCATCCACCTAAAAATGTTGGGACCAATGGGGTGAGACAAAAGTCCCAGCGAGAGATATAACTCTCTGCCAACAACATTATTATCACATGCAAATAGTATAAAATTGAGCAGAGGATCTTTTATATTAATAAGCAAGATGAATCACTGTTTATAAGCAGAACAAAGCAATATCATCGTTTAAAACAATGTAGCTATCTATGATAGAGAAATAAATCATCTATTCACTTTATAAGGAATATGAAGAACACATATAACATCTATCCATTTAAAATGTATAAAAGTAGTGAACATTAACCAATGTTTTCGTATTCAATCCATAAGAAAATACGCTACACAGCTGATTACATATTTACAATCACACTTATATCCTAAGGAGATGAGGTATACCGCTCATGCTCTAACTGACCACAGCTACGTAAAGCATCGGTACCACACAAGGTCAAAGGAAGAGCCAGCTTCCAAGACCTCACATGTCTCGGTTAGTACAAGAGCACTAACAGTCACATCATGTGTCAAACTGCAATTAGCTTGCTAGGGTATAGTCACATCTTCATTATAGAGTTACAACTGCAACATGCACTATCTTCAGGGAGATCACACAACAACCCTGATATATTAGTATTGAGTCATGGCATATAGCCATACTCTTATGATGATGAGGGAGATCACAAAGTAATCCCTATTTGGACATAAGGATATTTTTTCCCATTACCCCCACATATTCAAAAATATGCTCTCCGAGTTAAGATCATTTCACCATTCATCAAATTCTGACACTTAATGGATCTATGGCCAGGGAAACTACATGATAAGGTTCCACTTGATTAATTAGGTGCATTACCGTATCTTTTAGCATCAAGCAAGTTACAAGCATGAATTACAAGAGATGCTACAAAGAAAGGCATAATATATTTATCAAGTACTTTCATAATCTTTGAAACACATTGAATGCATAACACTCGGGATCTCAGTCCCTTATCACATTACTGAGGATTCTCATCCCTTAACATTATCATCATCATGATTGCTAGACTGGGGTATTCAAACCCTTAGTTCATCACTAAACATTGTCACCTCTTATCAAGTAACTATTACCTCTAGGTCCTCAGACCCAGGTATACATTATACTTGTTGCACAAGTATTTCACATGTCTCACAAGGCCCATTTAATCTGTATCATATGAAACATCATAGCTCATTCCTGGCTATGCTCATCATCTCATGATATCTACATGGTTAGTATTTCATGATAAAAACAATATCAAGTACATATCATCACCATGCAATATAAGAGAAATACAACCTTCCCATTATTAGGGTTAGGGTTTCCCTTTTTAGTTGATTAGGGTTTCAAGTTCATATTATCAAGAATCAAAACCCTAATTCATAGCTCCACAAATATTAGGAGCATACATTGATATTATAAGTATTCAATCATACTTGTTTATTCTCATCATTTATCATTAAATGATTATCACACAAAGTATGAGTTTCTCTCTCATCTTCACTAGGATATTGATTACATCATACTTTATTAAGTAGGCTCAACCCTTTTCTCAAGGTACATGTGCCTACACTTATCAAAATGCATTAAACTCTCTACATATTAATATATCATTTGACATAACACACTTCATGTGTTACTCAATCAAGTATATCAGATTTGAGGTGCTTACCTCCATATTGGTTTTGAGGTGCTTCCGCCATATCGGGCTAGAGGTGTGTGCTTACCACCATATCATCCAAGAGGTGTGTGCTTACTACCATATTATCTAAGAGGTGTGTGATTATCACCATATCATCCAAGAGGTGTGTCCTTACCACCATATTGTCCAAGAGATGTGTGCTTATCACCATATCATCCAAGACGTGTGTGCTTACCACCACATCATCCAAGTGGTGTGTTCTTACCACCATATCATCCAAGAGGTGTGTGCTTCTCACCATATCATACAAGAGGTGTGTGCTTATCACCACATTGTCCAAGATTTGTGTGTGTGTGTGTGTCACTTATATCGGGTTACTCAAGTGTACAGTTTTGCATATTGGGTGAGACCCTTATGCTCATACCTTTTCAAACCTTCAAAGTATCAACCTACCATGTGTTGAGTCACAACCTATACAACTGCTTAGTCCTTTTTCAACCAACCCAAATGTACAAAATGATAGGGGTGTGGGGTTTCAAGGTATAATAGATTTCATATCACCATATTGGGTTTCATTACCATATCGGGTTAGAGGTGCTTCAACCTGATATCGGTTTGTGCCACGATGATATCATCATCATAAAGCTCTGGAATTTCGTCCCTTACTGTTCTAGTTCATGGACAACAGTCCTATGCAACTATTAGAACTCATAGAATCATAATCATTCAAGAAAAATAAAATTTGAAAGTAGATCAACAATTACAACAAGATTGAAGATGAATAATAACATGATTGGGTTAAAGTTATATAACCCGCCTCAAGAACAACTTCAAAGCTCCAAGCTACAAAGATTCACGTTCCCAAGGTTGAAGATGAACTTATCAAAGATCCATGACTTGTTCACAACTCCTCTATATGCAAAGATTCGCCATAGATAAGAACTTGGTGAAGAAGAAAAGAAAGGAAGAATCACAACCCGAGATTCATGCTTCAACCAAGGTTGAAGACAACCATGGCTTCACCTTAAGCTTAAGGCTTGAGATCCTCCTTGCTCGTCAACTAATATGCATGATATATAAGATAAAGAGAGTTGTAGGATTTGAAAAGTTTCACTAGTATGTGAAAGGAGTGGCATATATAATTGAGGCTCATGAGATAATGTGTATAAGAGGTGTCATCACCTTATACTACTAGGTGACACATGTCCATGCATGGGTTGAAAAGTTTCCATGCATGAAAAAATATTTATATTGACATGAAAAACTCTTGGGGATTATATAGGGATAATATTTCGGCCATTAGTTATCTTGTTGAACAAGATATTTCAACCCAACATCACTTTATTCACAACTTTTCCAAGGAACGTTGTAAACTGATATCCATCACCTTCTTGAGGTGCTTAAATCATCATGGCTTATGACAAGAGTTGAAAAAATGAAATGGGACCTCCTATATGTCTTCTTGGCTTATAGGCACTCCCATATAAGCTCTACAACTCAATACAACTCATTTTAGGGTTTCAACTATACAACTCTTCTTGGTCTTTTTATCACCAAGAATACCATCACTCAAATATGATTCAAACATGGTTCCCCTTTCTTTATCTCTCCTTTTCATGATTCTAAGATAGAGTAGGGACACTCTAGAGTTGGTAATTTGCATATCAACCCTACTTTTTGGGTAAATTGCAATTTGCACCAACATTGGTACACAAGGCAAAATCATTATTCAAACAAGCTCCAACTTGGAACTTAGGATTTCCACAAGCCATCCCTTAGCATCATTCTATATATTATGATGCTAAAGCACTTGGGACACGTTCAACATGTGACAGATTGCAATATAACCCCGCATCTTGGGTAAATTGCAATTTACACCCAAACTATCATATAATGCACAAATAGTTTGCAAATAAGCTCAAACTTGAAAATTAAACTCTCCTTGAGTCTTAATTACTTTTCAAAATATGAAAACAAGTTTATAAATAATTAACTTAAGCAAAACTTCCAGGGTTATGGCATAACCCAGGTTAGGGATATTATAGTTATCAACCCCTAATAAGGATTTCATCCCGGAATCTCAAAAGAAAAGAGAAGGGTACTTCCTCCTCATTTTTTCCTCCATCTCCCATGTAGCTTCTTCAATGCCATAGTGATGCCAAAGAACTTTAAAAAAACTATGTCTTTCTTTTTCAACTTCTTGATTCTTCTACCAAGAATCATCATTGGACCTTCCAAATAGGATATATCTTCATTCAATTCTACCTCTACAAGTTGCAACACCAACTCTGTATCAGGATGACACTTTCTCAGCATAGAAATATGAAACACTGGATGTAGTCTATGTAGCTCAGTTGTAAACTCCAACCTATAGGCTAATTGTCCAATCTGTGCTGTCACTGGGTAAGGTCCCATAAATCTAGGAGCTAACTTACCCTTTTTCCCAAATCTGAGAACACCTTTCCAAGGAGAGATCTTGAGATACACCCTATCTCCAACTTAGAATTCTAAAGGTCTACGATGTTTATCGACATATGACTTCTGTCTATCATGTGCAGCCTTCAACTGTTGTTGTATTACTTTAATTTTTTTAGTTGTCTGTTGCACTAATTCGGGACCCAGAAGTTGGTATTCTCCTGTCTCATACCAGCATAACGTAGATCTACAATGTCTACCATATAAGGATTCATGTTGCTCCATATCAATACTAGTCTGATAACTATTGTTGTAGGCAAACTCTATTAAGTTCAAGTGTAAGTCCCAACTTCCTACAAACTGAACAACATATGCCCTAAGCAAGTCCTCCAAAGTCTATATATTCCTTTTAGATTGCCCATCTGTATGAGGGTGAAAAGTTGTGCTAAACTTTAACTGCGTACCTAAAGCTTTATGTAGTCATTCCAAAAAATGACTTGTAAAATGGGGACCTCTGTCAGACACAATTGTGGCTGGAACTCCGTGTAACCACACTATCTCATCTATGTAGATCTGTGCAATTTTTTTAGTAGTAAAGGTTGTTTTAAGATGAAGAAAATGTGATGACTTAGTTAATCTATTAACTATCACCTAAATGGAATCATGACTTTTGGATGTTCTGGTTAGACCAACCACAAAGTCCATTGTCACATGATCCCATTTCCACTATGGTATAGATAAGGGTTGCAATGTTCCTGCAAGCTTCTGGTGTTCTACTTTAACTTGCTGACACATTGGACACTGCATAAAAAACTCAGCTACATCCTTCTTCAAACCAGGCCTCCAATACATATCTTTAAAGTTATGATAAATTTTAGTACTCCATAGATGTATTGCATACATGAATGAATGAGCTTCCTCCATAACAATCTTTCTTAAGTCATTGGCATCAGGTATTACCATCCTACCATGGTAACAGACTACCTCATCCTCTGACTCATGGAAACCGTCCAGTTTCTCACTACCATACTCTGACCTGATCTGTTGAATCACAGTATCAACCTGTTGTGCCTCTTTAATCTGTTGTCTCAGAGTAGATTTCACATGCATCTCGGCCAACAATCTGGCTAACAAAGATACTTTTAACTATACATTTATTTGTCTCAAAGAGACAAACATGTCCTGTTTAAAGCACATTTAAGAATTCAACTGTGCTTTATCTATTGGTGGAGATGAAGATTTTCTACTTAGTGAATCTGCCACTACATTAGCTTTTTTTTGGATGATAATCAATTATACAATCGTAGTCCTTGATTAATTCCATCCAGTAGCATTGTCTCATGTTCAACTCGTGCTGTGAGAAGTTTAAGTTCTTACGATCTGTGAAAATCTAACACGTTTCTCCATAAAGATAATGCCTCCAAATCTTCAATGTGTGGACCACTACAACTAACTCTAGATCATGTGTTAGATAATTCTCCTCATATTTCTTAAGCTGCCGGGAATCAAAAGAAACTACATGATCCCTCTGCATCAGCACACATTCTAGACCATTCTTAGAGGCATCATAGAAAACAATGTATCCCTTTTCCTGCTCAGGTAAAACCAAAACAGGTGTACTAGTCAACCTTTCTTTCAACAACTGGAAAGAACGCTGACACTTGCCATTCTAAACAAAAGGAACTTCCTTCCTGGTCAACCTAGTTAGGGGTAATGCTATAGAACTGAAGTTTTTAATAAACCTTCTATAGTATCCTACCAGACCTAAGAAACTATAAATCTCAGTTGGTGTCTTGGGATGTTCCCACTCTACAACAGACTCCACTTTCTTAGGATCAACATAAATACCTCAAGCAGATATAATGTTTCCTAGGAAAGACACTTCTGACAACCAAAACTCACACTTGCTAAACTTAGCATATAGCTTGTGCTGTCTCAACAAAGTCAAGGCTTGACGAAGGTGTTGTTCATGTTGTTGACCATCTCTACTATATATCAGGATGTCATCTATGAAGACCACTATGAACTAATCAAGGAATGGCCGGAAGATTCTATTCATTAGCTCCATGAATGTAGCTAGTGCATTAGTTAGTCCAAATGACATAACTACAAACTCATAATGATCATACCTTGTCCTAAAGGCTGACTTAGGTATGTCACTCTCCTTGATACATAACTGATGATATCCTGACCTTAGACCTATCGTAGAGAACACGGTTGCACCATGCAACTGGTCAAATAGATCATCTATCCTTGGAAGAGGATATTTGTTCTTTATAGTCACCTTATTAAGATGTATATAGTCTATGCATAATCTCATAGACCCTTCCTTATTTTTAACAAAAAGAACTGGAGCACCCCATGGCGAAGTACTTGGTTGAATGAAACCTTTCTCAAGCAACTCCTATAACTGTTTCTTGAGTTCTACCATCTCAGCAGACACCATCTTATAAGGTTTTTGGGCTATGGGTTGCATACTTAGAATTAGATTAATCTCAAAATAAATCTCTCGAGGTGGAGGAATATCTAGAAATTCTTTAGGAAACACATCCTTGAATTCCCTGACAATAGGAACTTCAGGAAGAGTAGGACTTTCTGCTTTGGTATCTACCACATGTGCCAAGAATCATTCACATCCTTGTCGCATCCGTTTCTCAACTTCCATTGTTGATACTAGATAGGTTGGAAGAATCTTTCTGTCCCTCTAAAAGACCCATGCCTCATTAATGTCTATGAACATAGCTTGCTTGGAACCACAATCCAAGAAAACCTTATACTTTTCTAGAGTATTCATCCCAAGAATTACATCAAACCCGTACATCTCAAGTGGTATGAGATCCACTTGAATGTTGTGTTCTGAAAAAGAAAGAACACATGAAGAACATACCTCCCGCAACACTGCAGATATGACTAATGGAGTTTCTAATAACATATTATATGTTCTATGACTGAATGTTATATTGTAGTCATGAATCACTTCTTGAGTGATAAAGGAATGTGTAGCACCTAGATCAATCAAAACAGATATGAAGTAGGATGAAGACATATCAGAATGAAACAATTCCATCTGACCCGTCATGACTCGTGGATTGACTACTGCCTCTGGCTAATTCATAACATAGAATCTCGTTGTTTCCTATTTCCGACTCCGTACTCTATTGTTTGGTGTAGATGAACCTGCTTGGGATGCTTGTCCACGTCCTCGTGTGCCGCTACTAAAGTGTTTCCTCTGAGACACTTGCTGACTCTACCTTAGTGGTTCAGTTACCTTCATGTCTATAACTAGACAGTCCCTTATTATATGTCCTGTCTGCCCACGCTTGAAGTAGTTTTTGTCCTACTGTGGTCTAGATGATCCTATTACTAACATTGATGTCGTACTATGGGCTCCACTTGGAAGAAAATCATGGTCTCTACCCTTGATTGACATCCACTGCTTCTGTGCATTGAACCTCTGTGGTGCTAATGGTGCATGAAACCTTAGTTTCTTGAAACTTCCAGACCTCTGTCCCTAGAACTGGGTAGGTCCTTTCCTATTGTTAGCCTCACATATCTCAGTCACAGACCTCTCTAGCCACCTAACTGTCTCCACAAAGGTGGAAAACCTCTATATATTCTCTAAAGTAGCTACAACTATGGATAACTCAACGTTCATACCCTTCTCAAAATGTTGAATCCTCTCCTCCTCCATAGTATCCATGTGTGGACAAAACCATATAAGCTCCATGAACTTAGCTTCATACTCACTAATCTTCATTGTTCCTTGCTTAATGCGCTCAAACTGTAAGATTTTCTCATCCAGATAAGTCATGGGTAAGTATCTACTGACAAACTCACATCAGAACTCCTCCCATCCCACCTCAACACTCAGTTTTTTCTCTTCTTCAATGGCCCACCAACAGCCAGCGCTTCCTTTTAATAGATACACAACATTCCTAACTTTATCAGTTTCTGGGATGCTAAGGATTCTAAAGGCTTTTTCCAGCTCAGTGAGCCATAAATCTATGTCTATTGGGTCATTTGTACCAGCATATTCGGTGGCTCCTACCTGACGTAACCACTCAAAGGTCTTACCAGACCCATGTCCCTCATTGGGAACTGGTGCCCTAGGTGCTGGTGCTAGCATCCAGTTTGCCATATGTGTTATTGTGGTCACGAACTATTTGAAAAGAGCATGAAAGGCTGGGTTTTCTAGCATGGCTTCACCAAGATGGGGATTCTCAGGTACTAATTCCTCTCTTTCTTGATCCCTTGCACCTCATCCTGGTGCAGCAATACTGCTCTCAACAACATGTTCTTCGTGTGCTCCAGCCATCTTTTAGCTTTAGTTCTTATCCTATATGAGAAGAAGTCAATATAAGATAAATTGGAGGACACTAGAACAGACTCAACAACCATAATCATATGTCTCTGTAGACTCAGAGAATCTTAGGATCTGATACCAAAAACTTGTGGCGACCGCTATCAAACTGACAACCAAATTGTCACAGTAATTATGTGAAATAACCATTAGCATCGGATTAACAAAAATAAAAAAAAATTAAAATCATATTGCAAAGAGATCCATTGCCAGGAAACTCTTAAAGAATGAACCAAAGCAATATATACATCATGATTCACATTGTACATACATTGTACCATCTCATCTCGAGGATATCATATACTAGTTGCTTTGCCCAAACATATACATAAGCAACATAAAACCTCGAGGCATACAAGCCAAAATCTCAGATCGTTTATAAAACCATTACGTACTAACTCCCAAGGACCTAAGATTATAGAGACGACACATAGGAATTCTATCTACAAGACACAACAAACATCACACTCAACCTGAGTTGTCCTCCCTCTATCATACAATCTCTACATCCTTTTCCGCATCCACCTAAAAATGTTGGGACCAACAGAGTGAGACAAAAGTCCCAGTGAGAGATATAACTCTCTGCCAACAACATTATTATATTAGGTAAATAATATAAAACTGAGCAGAGGATCTTTTATATTAATAAGAAAGATTAATAACTATTTATAAGAAGAACATAGCAATATCATCTTTTAAAACAATGCAACTATCTATGATAGAGAAAAAAATCATATATTCACTTTATAAGGAATACGAAGAACACATATAACATCTATCCATTTAAAATGTACAAAAGTAGTGTAACATCAACCAATGGTTCCGTATTCAATCCTTAAGCAAATACGCTACATGGCGGATTACATATTTACAATCACACTAATGCCCTAAGGAGATGGGGTATACCGTTCATGCTCCAACTGACCACGGATACGTAAAGCATTAGTACCATACAAGGTCAAACAAAGAGCCGGATTCCAAGATCTTACCTGTCTCGATCATTACAAGACCACTGACAGTGACATCACATGTCAAACTGCAATTATCTTGCCAGGGTATAGTGGCATCTTTGCTATAGAGTTACAGCTGCAACATGCACTCTCTTCAGGGAGATCACACAGCAACCTCAGTATATTAATATTGAGTCATGGCATATAGCCATACTCTTATGATGATGAGGTAGATCACACAACAATACTTATTTGGTAGTAAGGATATTTTCTCCCATTACACCCACATAATGAAAAATATGCTCTCTGAGTTAAGCTCATTTCACCGTTCAGCGAATTCTGACACTGAATGGATCTATGGCCAGGGTAACTACATAATAAGGTTCCACTTGATTAATTAGGTGCATTACAATATCTTTTAGCATCAACTAACTTACAAGCATAAATTATAACATATGCTATAAAGAAAGGTGTAATACATTTATAAAGTACTTTCATAATCTTTGGAACACATTGAATGCATAACACTTGGGATCTTAGTCCCTTATCACATTATTGAGTATTATCATCCCTTAACATTATCATCATCATGATTTCTAGATCTGGGTATTCAAACCCTTAGTTCATCACTGAACATTGTCACCTCTTATCAGGTAACTATTACCTCTAGGTCCTCAAACCCAGGTATACATTATACTTGTTGCACAAGTATTTCACATGGCTCACAAGGCCCATTTAATCTGTATCATATGAAACATCATAGTTCATACCTGGTTATGCTCATCATCTCATGATATCTACATGGTTAGTATTTCATGATAAAAACAATATCAAGTACATATCATCACCATGTAATACAAGAGAAATACAACCTTCCCATTATTAGGGTTAGGGTTTCATTTTTTAGTCGATTAGGGTTTCAATTTCATATTATCAAGAATCAAAACCCTAATTCATAGCTCCACACATATTAGGAGCATACATTGATATCATAAGTATTCAATCATACTTGTTTATTATCATCATTTATCATGAAATGATTATCAAACAAAGTATGAGTTTTTCTCTCATCTTCACTAGGAAATTGATTACATCATACTTTATTAAGTTGGCTCAACCCTTTACTCAAGGTACATTGGCCTACACTTATCAAAATGCATTAAACTCTTTACATCTTCATGTATCATTTGACATAATACACTTCAGGTGTTACTCAATCAAGTATAACGGATTTGAGGTGCTTACCTCCATATTGGTTTTGAGGTGCTTTCACCATATCGGGCTAGAGGTGTGTGCTTACCACCATATCGTCCAAGACGTGTGTGTTTACCACCATATCATCCATGAGGTGTGTGATTACCACCATATCATCTAAAAGGTGTGTGCTTACTACCATATCGTCCAAGAGGTGTGTGCTTATCACCATACCGTCTAAGAGGTGTGTGCTTACCACCATATCATCCAAGATGTGTGTGCTTATCACCATATCATCCAAGAGGTGTGTGCTTACCGCCATATCATCCAAGAGGTGTGTGCTTATCACCATATCATCCAAGAGGTGTGTGGTTACCACCATATCGTCCAAGAGATGTGTGATTACCACCATATCGTCCAAGAGGTGTGTGTTTATCACCATATCATCCAATAGGTGTGTGCTTATCACTATATCGTATAAGAGGTGTGTGTGTCACGTGTATCAGGTTACACTGGTGTAGGGTTTTACATATCAGGTTAGACCTTTATGCTCATACCTTTTCAAACCTTCAAAGTATCAACCTACCATGTTTTGAGTGACGACCTAGAAAACTTGTTAGTCCTTTTTCAACCAACCCAAATGTACAAAATGATAAGGGTGTTGGGTTCCAAGGTATAACAGATTTCATATCACCATATTGGGTTTCATTACCATGTCGGCTTAGAGGTGCTTCAACCTGATATCGGTTTGTGCCATGATGATGTCATCATCATCAAGCTCTATACTTTCATACCTTACTATTCTAGTTCATGGACAACATTCCTATGCAACTATGAGAACTCATAGAATAATCAATCATTCAAGAAAAATTGAAATTAAAAGTAGATCAATAAGTATAGCAAGATTGAAGGTGAATAATAACATGATTGGGTTTAAGTTATATAACCCTCCTCAAGAACAACTTGAAAGCTCCTAGCTCAAAAGATTCATGTTCCCACGGTTGAATATGAACATATCAAAGATCCAAGACTTGTTCACAACTCCTCTATATGCAAAGAATCACCATAGATAAGAACTTGGTGAAGAAGAAAAGAAAGGAAGAATCACAACTCGAGATTCATGCTTCAACCAAGGGTGAAGATGACCATGGCTTCACCTTAAGATTAAGGCTCGAGCTCCTCCTTGCTCCTCAACTACTATGCACGATATCTAAGAAAAAGAGACTTGTAGGATTTGAAAAGTTTCACTAGTAGGTGAAAGGAGTTGTATATATAATTTAGGCTCATGAGAGAGAGTGTATAAGAGGTGTCATCACCATATACTACTAGGTGACACATGTCCATGCATGGTTAGACACGTGTCCATGCATGCATAATATTTATCTTGACATAAAAAACTCTTGGGGATAATCTAGGGATAAGATTTTGGTCATTAGTTATCTTGTTGAACAAGATATTTCAACCCAACATCAATTTATTCACAAACCAATACAACTTTTCCAAGGAAAGTTGTAAATCGATATCCATCACCTTCTTCAGGTGCTTAACTCATCATGGCATTTTCAAAGAGTTGAAAAAACGATATGGGACCTCCTCTATGGCTTCTTAGCCGATAGGTATTCCCATATAAGCTCTACAACTCAATACAATCATTTTAGGGTTTCAAATATACAACTCTTCTTGATCTTTTCATCACCATGAATACCATCCCTCAAATATGATTCAAACATGGTGCCTATTTATTTCTATATTATCTAGATGATTCTAAGAGAGAGTAGGGACACTCTATAGGTGGTAATTTTCATATCAACCCTACATTTTGGGTAAATTGCAATTTGCACCAAAATTGGTACACAAGGCACAATCAATATTCAAACAAGCTTCAACTTGGAACTTAGGCTTTCCACGAGCCACTCCTTAGCATCATACTCTCTCTTATGATGCTAAAGAACTTGGGGTATGTTCAACATGTGACGTATTGCAATATAACCCCTCATCTTGGGTAAATTGCAATTTACACCCAAACTATCATGTAATGCATAAATAGTTTGCAAATAAGCTCAAACTTGAAAATTAAATTCTCATTGAGTCTTAATTACTGTTCAAAAGATTAAAACAAGTTTATAAATAACTTACTTAAGAAAAACTTCCAGGGTTATGGAATAACCCAGGTTAGGGATGTTACAACCACCATGACTTGGGACTAGTTTCCCAAGCTGTTCAGTGAGAAGTACATCTACCCAACTTTCTTGAGGAAGAAGGATGTTGATTTCTATAGACTTAAGAATGGGGTCATGAGTGTTGCTGACTATGTTCAATGGTTCTTATTGTTGGAATGTTATGCCACAAACCTTGGTACCAAGAGAAGATCGACCTTATTCCTGGAGGGTCTGAGCTATCAGGTTGATTGAAACCTTCTTCCACAACTTCAACTCACCTTCTAGTAAATGGTGGACAAGGCCTTGGCAATTGAATCTTACCCTGAATTCCAACCTTCAGGACATGAAAACAATATAAAGAGGAAGAATCATGATGATAACCATGGTCATGAGAGGTGCAACTAGTGCTCCCACTACCATCCTCCTGGGAGATTCCCTAACAACAACATCCTTGCTCAAAGAAATGATTGACCCACACCTACCTGCAATGAGTGTGGCCAGGTTGGACACATTCAACCTTTCTATCCCCAGTTTTAGGAAGGACGGGATCCAACCTAGTAACTGACCCAGTATCTAGCACAACATCCGCAACAGCCACTACAGAATCTACCTTCATGGAACAACAATTAGAACCAACAATGACTGCCTGTGGAGAGGCAGAATGGAAGGGTGTTTGCTCTGAATATTGAAGAAGCTGGAGAGGACAATGAAGTCATTGAAGGTACCTTACATATCAATATGCATCCTATCAAGGCACTTTTTGATTCTGACTCTTCAAACACCATCATGTCTTTTCCGCTTGCTTCCATGTTAGAGTTAGAATCTGAATACATGGATTATGTGTTAGATGTAAAAACATCTAGAGGCAGGATCTTCTCTTTTTATCTCAAACTCCCTATCTTGGACCTTTGTATATCGGGAAAGTTGTTTCCTTCAGACTTTATCCTGCTTGACATGTCTGCCTTTGATGTTATCTTGGGCATGGATTGGTTGAAGAAGCATGATGCAACCTTATTTTGTTGGGAAAAGAAAGTTAGTTTTTTGCATCCTCATGAAGAGAGGCTATGTATCAAGAGTAGGAAGTGAGAGGATTGACAATTCATCATCTCTGTCATCAAAGCTGAAAACTTGTCTCACAAGGGTGTAGAGCATACTTAGCACCTATCATTCTGGATGTCACACCTCTTGGTCTATATCATATAGATGTGGTGCGGGACTTTCCTGATGTGTTTCCTGAGGAGTTTCATGGAGTACGACCAACTCACAAGGTGGAATTTTCTATCGAACTTATTATTGGGACTTCATCGATCTTGAAGTCGCCTTACCACTTGGCCCCTACTAAAATTGTCAAGCTTAAGAAGTAGCTTCATGAGCTTCTTGACATGGGTTTTATCTGCCCCATCATCTCACCTTGGGGAGCCCCTGTCTGATTTGTGAAGAAGAAGGACAATTTGTTGTGGATGTGCATGGACTACCGCATGCTCAACCAAGTGACAGTGAAGAACTATCCCTTGCCTTGAGTCAATGACCTATTTGATTGGATGAAGTCAGTCACCATGTTTTTGAAGATGGACATGCAAAGTGGCTACTATCAGATGCATGTGAAGGATGAGGATGTGTCAAAGACATCATTCAAAACTTACTATGGGCATTATGAGTTCTTGTGTAACGTCCCCAGATTTCCACCTTCTCAAAACCCCATGGGGATGAGAAGACAAAATCCGAAAATGTTAACCAATTGTATCAAAGTGTGTTGCGGAAGCAATTTGCGCATACATGAACATACAACCATAACATACACCATAAAATTTCTCAACAGTTAACATGTATATTAATACAAGTTGACTTATAACAACATGAATTACATTTACATATTAAAAGAAGATTTACAAGTCTATGAACATGTATGCTAATCAGGATCTACACGATAGGTACAACGTGGACAACTGCTCACTTCCCTTCTTTTGTCCCATGCTAGCTCTGAACCTAAAACATACATGAAATAGTGAATCTGTTGGATCCTAGATGGGTGATTAGATGCTCTAGAGGGGGGGTGAATAGAGCTGAAAGCACTTAAACAAAATTCATCAAACCTTCAAAATATATGACAAGATAAGGTTGCTAAATAGGTAATTTGAGTGCAACTAAATCATGCATAGCAAGGGAGGGAGAGATTGAACATGCACCAATTAGACAAGCTATTTAGAGTGGTTCCACACTTCAAACTAGAAGTGTGTCAGTCCACTTGCCTAGAGAGGTCAACCTCTAGGACTTCAAACAATTGCACTCTTATATTCATTAATAAGACTTACAATACATGACCAACAAAGGACTTACCTATCCAATACAAAGAGTCTTCAAACTTACCAAGGACTTACCCACTTTGCAAGAGTCTTCGGCCTTCTCCAAGGACTTACCCACTCTTGCACAAGTCTTCGGCCTTGCAGGAATTACCCACTCTTCTTGGATCTTCCGCCTTTGACTTCACATTCACTCGGAGAAGCTTTCCACCAAGGTCTTACCCACTTGAGCTTGAGTCTTCTGCCTTCTCCAAGGACTTACCCACTCTAGCTCCAAGTCTTCTGCCTTGATCTTCACCAAGGGACTCATTCCCTTGTTCTTCTTCACCTCTCTTGGATAAGAGAGAGAACCTTCATCTTCAAGATAGGAATGATAGAAGGGAGGTGGTGGAAGTGAGAGCCTCATAAGATATACATATATGACTAGCTCTCTTACAGATTTCCTACTCACTCTAATGGATGTAGCAAGTGATTAAGCTTAGAGAGAGAGAGGAGGCTGTAGGATCACTCAACTATAGAATAGGAACCTTCATAGTGAATGCTCAACCTTGGAATGAAGCCCAAGGGGTCCTATTTATAGTTGGGGATGCCTCTTAGCCTTTCGGAACACTTAAGAATGAAAACTAGCCGTTTTGTGGCTTGCAACGGATCTATTTTCACTTGTTGCAACTCCACAATGGCTAGTAGCACTTTTCTGCACTTTTTCGTACAGTCTGATCGGCCGAGTTTATATAAAGGTAACTCGGCCGAACCACTAAAAGACAAGGCTGAAAGCTAGACTGTCGGCCGAGTTCCTTTGGAGAAACTCAGCCGATCGGTCGACTTTCATCTTGGACCGATCAGTGGATCGGCCGAGTTTCCTAGCTAGAAACTCGACCGAATGGGAATCAGCTAAGTTTGTAACTCAGCCGATTGCAACAAAAATTCCAGAATATATGGATCGGCCGAGTTTGGAATTCGGCCGACAAAATCCCTGTTATGGGTATTTTGGAATTTTCGTTTGACTATACAAATGATGGATTTTTGTGTCCCAATAATTTTTCTAAGCTTAATTACAAGTCATACAATCATTACAAGTGGTTACAAAGCAATTCTAAGGTCATTTACATAGAGATCCCAAATTGCACACTTGTAGCTATTTTGACTTGTCTTTTCTCCAATTTGATATGCGCAAGTTAGGGCATTTGGAGTGTGTCTAAACCTAATCTGAAATCACTCAATGTAGAAGCATTAGACACCAATATGTGGAATGGTTAGTCATCATCAAAACAAGGGTTTAGTCAATTTAGACATGAGTCAACATTGACCTAATTGACCTTGAGTCAACATTCTCCCCCTTTTTGAAGATGACAAACCATTCCATAAATGTATTGAAAGCTTGTACGTAAAATCATACCTTCGGAGAAACCTAGGGGTTTCAATAGGATTGAGCTCATATGCTCCCCCTCAATTGATGCACATGGAGTTCTCATACTCCCCCTCAATTGATGCTATTTCTCCTGCATGGTTAGCTTTCATAACATTTATAGAAACTATGTCTTCTACTCATATATGTTCTACACATATATGTCTTCTCCCATTTACCTTTTCCACTTTACATGGACACGCTTCTTTGCTTCATGTAAGACATGCCTTCTCCCTGTTGTCAAAAGAAGACATATCTTTCTCCCCCTTTGTCATTTCAAAAAGGTGGGGGTGTGAAGAAACTAAGAAACACCACTTGTTAAGAGAAAGAAGATAACAAAAGTTATATAAGGAGAGTAGAAGAGCACATATAGGGGCTTGTCCAAGCATAGAAAGAAAAGCAAGTTAAAGCATATACTTGAACAACCCAAAATGCAAGATAAAGTGCTGCAGAAAAAAAAATAAATTGCAATTTTGACCCTCAAGATGATGGAATTTGATCAAAAACCATCAGAGCTCATGGCAAAGCGATGAGTCTTTCTCAGAAGGTTGTTTCTGCATGAAAAACACTAGTCTTGCACCAAAAACTGAAACTGGAGTAAAAGCTGCATAAAATCCAAAAATACTCCAATTTCTACATATCATGTAGATCTATGTACCCTGCATCACAATGTTATGCAAGCAACTCAAGATAGTAGATATGCAATTCAAGGAACAATCTTGAGTATGTATGAGATAAGATACAAGCATAACATATAGATGATCAAAGATGGCAATTTTAAACAAGGCTAGAACTACATGTATATGAACTACTAGTAGATGATATCACAAGTTAGGACTACTAGTAGGATCTAGATCATAGCAAGAGATACACAAGATAAAGCAAGCTATGAGTAGATATAGAGATATATCCAAACCAAGAGATATGCAATTTTAGAAGCATGAGAGGATATAACTCACTATATATGCATCCTTACCATAAGATGATTACCCCTAAGAACCTCAAGGTTGTATCAAAACAAGATATACACCTAGATAGATGTAGCAAGTTAGAGCACAACGGAAGCAATTTAAGACACAACCAAGAGATCCAAAGAGATCATCATCAAAACCTACAAAACAACTCAAAGCAAGTAATTGCAACATATAGATATACCAATTTAGAGCAATTAGAGAGATAGAGTTGTAAGCAAGATAGGCAATTTAGAACATGGCAATATGCATATATAAAGGTACCAAATGAGAGTGCCAAAGAATAAGGCTATTGGTTGAGAAAATCTAGTTGAGAGGGAAATTCTCACTCAATAAGCCAAATGTATATTCTGTGCACAGTGTTTTCGGTCGAGTTCTGTGCATTGGCAACTCGACCGATGACAACTGCTGGAAACACCCATTGGTGCCTATCGGTCGAGTTTCACTAGGGCAAACTCGACCGACAGACCAGCTGTCAAAAAGCACATATATATCATAAAAACATATTTAAAGGCTTGCTTAAAATACAAACCATATCCAAACATGTCTAAGTAAGTTAGTAATGCACTATAGAAGCATTAGAAACAGTTTTTGAGCAAGAGTGTGAAGAGAATCACAAAATGCCACTTTTGACTCAAAAACCATATGTATAGTGAACACTAACTTGACAAAAACAAGTTAGGGTAGGTTATAAGCAAGAGAAACATTACCTTTGTGCTTACCATTCCTTTTCCATTTGTTGTCACCCTCTACACATCTCACCTTTCTTCTTTGATGTGGATTGAGAAGTCAATTTGCAATTCAATAGCTCAAATCAATCCATTTGTAAGTACCTACAAGAGGAAAGATGAAATGGTCCCCAATCATGTTTTTGGGTCCGAAGGGGTTAGTTTAGCAACCCAAGTTCTATTGCTCTTGGGTGCTTTCCTAAAAGGACAACAAGTAGAATAATGACCAATTTCATAGCAATGATTACAAGTGCCCGTAGCTTTGGAACTGGAGGATTCTTCATTGAAAATTGAAGGTCCTTTGTCTTTGTTGTTCCTTTGGCTACAGTCAAGTCCAATGCCATCTCTACCCATTTGTTTGGTAGTATGGTCTAGGATTTGATTAAGATTCTTTTTATCACCAAAGAATGTTTGCAAAGAAGATCTCAAACTATGATTGTCATGCATAAGAGAAGTAAAGGTAAAACACAATAGATTCATATCATCTCTAGCATGCACAAGATAGATTTCTAAGCAAACATCTTTAGTTATATAAGAATCTTTATCACAAGATAGAGCATCAAAAACTTTCTCTCTATAAGAAAAGATAGTATGAGGGCCAAGAGCAATTACACTACTATGCAAGGAAGCAAGTTCATATACAAGACAAGTAACCTTTGAAGGATAAACTTTATCTACACATTCTATTCCTTGTAAAGTAAGCTCTTGACTCTCATAAGCACATTTAAGAGCATAAGAAACAATAGAGAGAGAAACGATAGTAGTAGCAAGCTCTATAAATGAAGTAGTCATAGAAGGTTGAGATTCTAAAAAAATTAATCTTATCAAGCAAGCTAGAATTTGCAAATTTAGAAGCATTTAGTTGACTAAGATAATAATTGGTTAGAATCTCAACACTTGGATTTACCTTATTTAAATCTTTAATTGAGCTTGTCAAGAGGGTGAAATGGCATCTTCCATCTTCAAATTCACTAGATCTTCCACTAGTTCTTTCATTTGTTGATGGAGCCTTTGTGATCCCTTTTTCTCTCTTGTTTCCTTCTATTTCTCTCTTTGAAGGTTGCCCATCTTCATAATCACCCATATTCTCCTACTTGTGGAAGTGTGCTTGGAGAAGACCCGCTCTGATACCACTTGTTGGATCCTAGATGGGTGATTAGATGCTCTAGAGGGGGGGTGAATAGAGCTGAAAGCACTTAAACAAAATTCATCAAACCTTCAAAATATATGACAAGATAAGGTTGCTAAATAGGTAATTTGAGTGCAACTAAATCATGCATAGAAAGGGAGGGAGAGATTGAACATGCACCAATTAGACAAGCTATTTAGAGTGGTTCCACACTTCAAACTAGAAGTGTGTCAGTCCACTTGCCTAGAGAGGTCAACCTCTAGGACTTCAAACAATTGCACTCTTATATTCATTAATAAGACTTACAATACATGACTAACAAAGGACTTACCTATCCAATACAAAGAGTCTTCAACCTTACCAAGGACTTACCCACTTTGCAAGAGTCTTCGGCCTTCTCCAAGGACTTACCCACTCTTGCACAAGTCTTCGGCCTTGCAGGAATTACCCACTCTTCTTGGATCTTCCGCCTTTGACTTCACCTTCACTCGGAGAAGCTTTCCACCAAGGTCTTACCCACTTGAGCTTGAGTCTTCTGCCTTCTCCAAGGACTTACCCACTCTAGCTCCAAGTCTTCTGCCTTGATCTTCACCAAGGGACTCCTTCCCTTGTTCTTCTTCACCTCTCTTGGACAAGAGAGAGAACCTTCATCTTCAAGATAGGAATGATAGAAGGGAGGTGGTGGAAGTGAGAGCCTCACAAGATATACATATATGACTAGCTCTCTTACAGATTTCCTACTCACTCTAATGGATGTAGCAAGTGATTAAGCTTAGAGAGAGAGAGGAGGCTGTAGGATCACTCAACTATAGAATAGGAACCTTCATAGTGAATGCTCAACCTTGGAATGAAGCCCAAGGGGTCCTATTTATAGCTGGGGATGCCTCTTAGCCTTTCGGAACACTTAAGAAAGAAAACTAGCCGTTTTGTGGCTTGCAACGGATCTATTTTCACTTGTTGCAACTCCACAACGGCTAGTAGCACTTTTCTGCACTTTTTCGTACAGTCTGATCGGCCGAGTTTATATAAAGGTAACTCGGCCGAACCACTAAAAGACAAGGCTGAAAGCTAGACTGTCGGCCGAGTTCCTTTGGAGAAACTCGGCCGATCGGTCGAGTTTCATCTTGGACCGATCAGTGGATCGGCCGAGTTTCCTAGCTAGAAACTCGACTGAATGGGAATCGGCTGAGTTTGTAACTCGGCCGATTGCAACAAAAATTTCAGAATATATGGATCGGCCGAGTTTGGAATTCGGCCGACAAAATCCCTGTTATGGGTATTCTGGAATTTTCGTTTGACTATACAAATGATGGATTTTTGTGTCCCAATAATTTTTCTAAGCTTAATTACAAGTCATACAATCATTACAAGTGGTTACAAAGCAATTCTAAGGTCATTTACATAGAGATCCCAAATTGCACACTTGTAGCTATTTTGACTTGTCTTTTCTCCAATTTGATATGCGCAAGTTAGGGCATTTGGAGTGTGTCTAAACCTAATCTGAAATCACTCAATGTAGAAGCATTAGACACCAATATGTGGAATGGTTAGTCATCATCAAAACAAGGGTTTAGTCAATTTAGACATGAGTCAACATTGACCTAATTGACCTTGAGTCAACAGAATCAACACATAGGGTGTTGTGCACATAGGTAGAAAGATACATACTAATATGCTTGCATAATTGAAATAACTTGAGAAACAAAGAGTAAAAGAAAACATTGTTTAAAGCGATAATCAGGTAAACACATATTTTTAGATGTCTTTTGATGTGTTTGTACTACTAAGCAGTGTCGCACTTCATTTACCCCCACCCCTTGGGCTATGGGGACCGAGTGCCGACCTTATATTTAGAGGAGAGAGGGAGGGATGTCACACTTCATTTTCCCCCACCCCTTGGGCTATGGGGACCAAGTATCGACCTTATTTAGAGGAAGAGAGAGAGGATTGAGAGACATGGAGCATATATCCACTGAGTAGTTACAAACCATCTATATTCTTTGATGTTCTTATTGACATGGCGAAGATACTATAACCATAGTACATCCAAGCAATATTCTCAAATAAAGACAAGCAATACAGCATAACTATTGTACACAAGAAAACTAGTCATATACTTAGATAAAGCCCACGTACATGAGTTCAGAGATTCCTTATACATCCATGATCATCTACAACTTTGTCCATGACCTGATTGATAACAATTATTCATCATTAATACAAGGTTCACCATTATTAATGGTATTTAGGTCCATATAAGGGTTTAGCCAAACCTAGGTCCAAGTGATCCAAAACATGTTTCTATTATTTTTCTACTAATCAGGAGATCATAATAAGGGTCTGGTATGGTTTTCATATTTTCTGATTACTGGTCTATTTTCCAGAATCAATATGAAGTTTAAAGCATCTAATTATGTATTTATGAGAAAAGACCAAGTATTCGATTATATTATTCCGATCAGAGTCCAAAAATGAATTTCAATCATCATTAGGGTTCTACGAGAATTTTCTAAGATTCAATATCATATGAATACTATTTATTTCAATTAATGAACCCTAAAAAGGAGCATTGTACTCTAAATTAAATATCATCATTGAAATTGGTTCAAGGATCTGATCTAGGGGTCTAGTAATATAGGGAATGTTTTTCTAAATTTAGGGTTATTTTTAGATAATTTATTGGCCAAGGAATCTATTTTCTATGCATTTTCTAAACTCTGGTCTAAACATAAGAATAAAATCAAATTTACCTTTATAAGATTTATTCTGGCCATTGGATCTTCATGTTCAGGGCCTAGATTACAGCCACATTTCCCATGGCCATAGGGGTGGTGGGCACATCTATGTCTTGGACTGGGCTCCACCCTGCTGGGAACACACTGGTCGCTCTCTCTGTCTCCATGTGCGAGAGACTCGTCCCTCATCTCCCGTAACCACAATAGTCGCTGCCTCTTTAGAGAATTTTGGCGAGAGAGACCTTTACATCTTGGCGATCTCGTCATCAGATGCTGGTTCTGAAAGACTTTATAGGTATGGGCGCACCTCGACGGTCACCCTTGGCTATTGGAGACCGATCCATGGTTTGCTGAGAGTTTCCGCTTGGAGCCATGGTGGAAGAGGTCGATGCAGATTTGGGGATCTGTGACCATGTGCTTGTCGAGCCCATATGAGGCACCAGGAAGATCCACATATCTCTTACGAACTTGAAGGTGATCTTCATGGGTAATGAGGAAGGCTGCATACCTGTCTCCAAGGTCACCCTTCATGGCCAGAGAAGACAGGTCTGAGGATCTTCTGGTTGTGCTCCGCATAGCTTGGTGGCTCCCCATACGACCTCGTATCCTCATCCTATGCCTTCAGTGGTGCTTCCCCGCAATCCAAACCACCACCTTTTTGGCTCCTTAAACCCTCGATCGTTCCTAGTTGGTTGCTGTGAACAGCGATGGAGAAGGGGTTGGAAAGTGGGGGTTGATCTCTCACTTCTCTCTACCAAAAACTTCACACAATGGGTAACTCTAAATCTTGTGATGAGTTTGATCCTTTTTATCCATCATCCCTTCTAAATAATTCACGAGTAAGGCGCTCTGAGTCCAGTAGGATTGCAGCCAAGTCTCAGCTCTGTTCCATTTAATTCGGAGGTAGAGGATGACCAACTAGCCTTTGGATAAGGTAAAATCAACGGTCCAGATATGACCACATCTGTTACGTTGGCACCGACTAGAGATGGATCACATGACACATCAATTTACTGAAGTCTAGTTACTAAATAATTGAATGAACAAGGTTTCTAAACATTTATATCAATAATGCCCCCAACTTCAAAGAAATATATCTCTTGTTAGGAATCTCCTACCATTCTAAGATTTTATACATAGTCTCCTAATATCTTAAAGAAGCTTGTAATAAAGTTTGAGACTCAAAATCCATTATTTGGTCATGCAATTAAATTCATCAATTGACCTTTTAACTAGGTGCATAGACTTTGAATGTAATTCACATAATCATCATATCTCTATCCTACGAGTCCATCAAAATAATTGTTATGATACTAAGATACCTTAAGGTTCATCAATAGGACACTTGGGTTTGTTGTGAATAATAAATGGAATTATTGGCCTCTTTAGTACACAAGTCTATCAATAAAAAAACACTTCATCATAATCAAACTCAAATAGGTACACTACTCATCAATTGCATGTGTGGTTAACTTTTTGGATGAAAAAGTCCCTAACTGAATAATTGATTCCTCAATTTGGTATCAATCATTTACATAACAGTCATGGTCTTTTGATATGATATTGGTTATAAAAACCCTAAAATTAGGGTCATCACATCTTGGTCATGCCTTTTAGTTTGACTAATGCCCTTGCTACTTTCATGGACCTGATGAACCGAATATACCACCCTTACCTTTATCATTTTGTGGTGCTGTTCATTGATGATGTTTTGGTTTACTCTGAGATAGAATAACAACATCATGAACACTTACCGATTGTGCTCAACACACAACTCTATGCTAAATTATCAAAATGTGAGTTTTGGATAAAGGAAGTGATGTTTCTGGGTGATGTGATTTCTTCTGGACATATAGTTGTTGATCCTCCAAAGGTAGAAGTTGTGACCAATTGGAAAGATCCAAAGAATCCCATAGAGATTCATAGTTTCCTCAGGTTAGTAGGTTACTATAGAAGATTCATCAAGAGCTTCTCAGAGTTGTCCTTACCTTTGACCAAGTTGACACAGAAGGAGGTCAAGTTCTCATGGACACCAGAATGTGATGATAGTTTCTAGAAGTTGAAGGAGTTCTTGACATCTGCACATGTTCTTGCTTTGCATGTTGAAGGCATACCCTATGTCATTTCCACTGATGTTTCCAAACAAGGTTGAAGGTGTTTCTTGATGTAAGAAGGTATAGTGATTGCCTATGCTTCCCGCCAATTGAAACTGAACGAATCAAATTGGCCTACACATGATTTAGAGCTAGCTGCAAATGTTCATGTTATAAAAATTTGGGGACACTATCTCTATGGTGAAGTTTGAAGTCTTCTCTAACCATAAACATTTGAAGTACTTGTTGACATATAAAGATCTAAACTTGCGATAGAGAAGGTGGATGGATTACCTTAAGGACTACAACTTTACCATCACCTATCATCCCAGTAAAGTAAATGTAGTTGTTGATGCTCTGAATCAGAAGAAATATCTTTTATGTGTTACTGTGAGCTATTCTGTGAGGAGGAATCTGAAACATGTTTCTAGTTGGCAACCTCACTGTGTTGATTTAGTGGATGAAGATAAGTTGTGTGTGCACATGGCTAGTTTGTTCCTACACTGACCTGGATCTCAGAAGTTGTAACTACACAGTTGGAGAGTTCTAAGCTTGAGGGGATGAAGGCATTAGCAGAGAAACTACAATCTGACTTCTCAGTTGGAGTGGATGGTGTTGTCTGCTTCTGACATAGGTTGTGGATTCTTGATGTTGGTAATCTGAGGCAGAAGGTTCTGAGTGAAGTGCATGGATCTAAGTACATGATTCATCCTGACACAATTAAAATGTATGAGGACCTACAATGAAGCTTATGGTGGAAGAATATGAAGAATGACATAGCTTTGTTTGTTGCAAAATGTTTGACATGTCACAAACGCAAGATAGAGCATCGACAATGTGGTAGTTTTCCATATCTGCTTGAGATTCCAGAATGGAAATGGGAGAAGATTACCATGGACTTTATTACTGGCTTCCTTAAGTTCAAGAAAGGTTATGATGGTGTTTGGGTGGTGAATGATCGACTCACAAAGTATACCCATTTCTTACCTTTCAAATCCACTTAAAAAGTCATTGATATGGCTTCGCTGTATGTTGAGTGGATAGTTCGTCTACATGGAGTGCCTGAAGTGATAGTTTCTCACCATGACCTAGAGTTTACCTCCTAGTTATGGAGTCAGATTCAATAAGATATGGGGACTAACCTACAATTCAGTACAACATACCATCCACAAACTGATGGTCAGTCAGAAAGGATAGTGCAGATTCTTGAGGATTTGCTTCATTCTTATGTGATGGATTGGGGAGGTTCTTGGGATAGCTATCTGCCATTAGCTGAGTTTTCTTACAACAATAGTTACCACGATAGTTTTGGTATGTCACCTTTTGAAGCTCTCTATGGTATACTTTATCATTCACCTTTGCATTGGGATGATGTTGGTGAACATTCTATGGTGAAGACATATGCTATGTAGATGATGATACATAAGGTTCAGTTGATTAAGAAGTGTATAAAAGCTGCTCAAGATCGATAGAAGATGTATGCTGAAAAGAAGAGATCTGATGTTAGCTTCTTAGTGGGTGTCTATGTGTTCTTGATGATCAAACCTATACACTCTATTTCTAGATGTAAAGTTAAAGGCAAACTGAGTCCCCACTATGTTGGAACATTAGAGATCTTGGGTAAGGTTGGAGATTGTGCATACCACTTATCTCTTCATCCTGCCTATGATAAGATTCATAATGAGTTCTATATCTCTGTGTTAAATAAGTATGTGAAGGATCCTTCTCATGTGCTTACTATTGAGGCTTTGGATATTCATGAGAATCTAACATATGATGAGCTACCTGTGAAGATACTGGACTCCCTAGTAAAGTAGCTAAAGAATAAGGAGATTGAGTTGGTGAAACTTTTGTGGAAATATCATGGTTTGGAAGAAACCATTTGGGAGTTGAGGAGATGTTGCATACTCACTCTTCTATTTTTGTTTGAGATTTTGGGGAAGAAATCCTTTTTAAGGGGTGGAGTGTCATAACATACTGAATTCTAAATGTAATATCCATGTAACCCTTTTCCCTAAGTTTTCTTCTCATTTCTGTCCTTTATGTCCTTGTTGATGAATTAGTGGAATTTATAGTGGTTCAGTGAACATTTGTTCAATAATTATACCAATGGAAGGTTTATGCACAAATACTCGGGGAAATCTTATTTAAGGATCTAAAATGCAAAATCACCACTCAAGTGGAACAATGGTAAATAAATTTGTGCTAGAAGTGTAAGGCCCCAAACCTTGCTTAATGTGGTTGAACAATTTTAATTACCATAATTTAGTACTCTAAAAATTAATCTAACCTTTTGAGGTGTTTTGAAATCATGAGATAAGATTAAGTTTTAGGTTTGGTCTAATTTGGATGTTGTTTGTGCAAGTTATGCAATTTTCATGTACATTTTGGAATTTTGTGAAATTTACCCAATTGGGAGGTTTTCTTTGCAAATTATCACATGCCTTGTGATCCTTAGATGTTTCCTTATCATTCTTGAGGTTTTTGGTGCATGGGGCACCTAGTTGTACCTTGGTTTGGAGGTGTTCCTCTTCAAGGGCATTTTAGGGGTTTCCCCCTTTATGGATGAGCTTATCTTTAGGAGTTATCAACCAATGGGCTGGTTTATTTGTAATACCCCTTACCTGGGTTATGGATTAAACCTAGAATGTTTGCTTAAGTAAGTTACTTATCAACTGATTCTAATCTTTTGAAAAGTAATTAAGGCTTCTTGAGAAGTTGTTTTCAAAGTATGAGCTTAATTGCAAACTATTTGTGCATTATATGAAAATCTGAGTGAAAAGTGTAATTTACCCAAGATGAGCAAAAATTCACATGTAGGATGTGTTCTAAGTGTTTTGGTATCATAAGAAAGAAATTTATGCTAAGTGGTGGCTTGTGGAAAGCCTAAATCCCAAGTCACAACTTGTTTGAACAATGTTAGTACCTTGAATACTAATTTTGGTACAATTTGTAATTCACCCAATATATGGGGTTAAAATGCAAAATCACCACCTCTATAGTGTCCCTACATAGTATATGTAACCTTTTTAGGAAATAGAAATAAGGTGGCTCTATGTTTAAATCACCATTGAGTGATGATACTCTTGGAAATGAAAGACCAAGAATGAGTTGAAGGCAAGAGCCTTATAGGTGTTTTATCGAGTTGTAGAAGGAGCCCTATTGGCCAAGGAGCCAAAGTAGGAGCCTCCTATAAGTTTGTTGAGCCTTGGAAAAGTCCATGATGGGCAGAGCATCTCAAGGAGGTGGCCCATGACTAGTTTCAAAGTTCCTTACAAAATGTGTATCAGGTTGCTTATTTAATGAGATAAAGATGAGATAACTTGCCCAACAAGATAAGTAAGGGCCGAGATATTGTCTCTAGGTTATCCTCAAGACTCTTGCATGGAAATATATACATGTGTGCATGAATGGACATATGTCAACCATGCATGGCCACGTGACATCTAGTAGCATGAGGGAAAGACACCTCATATATGCTTTATCTCATGAAATCAAGTATATATACTTCACCTTTCACCAACTTATGAAAGTTTACGATCCTCATAACCATTCCCCTTGGAGATATTGTGAAAAGACCCTTAGGTATCGTGCAAATCAGCTCAAGGAGCTAGGAGAGATTGAGAACCAAGATTTAGCTAAGGCTTTGGTCACCTTCAACCTTGGATGAAGTAGGATATCGGGTTATGAATACTCCTTTCTTTTCCTCCTCACCAAGTGCTTAACTATGGTGATCTCTTATCCATGGAGGAGTTGTGAACGAGCCTGGACCTTGGAGAAATTCTTCTTAAACCTTAGGATGTGAAGCTTTGGAGCTTGGAGTTTTGAAGCTACTCACAAGGCGGGTTATATAACTTGAACCCTATCATGTTATTATTCATCACCTAAAATTGCTATGCTTAAATGAACTACTTTTAATTCCGAAATCTTCTGAAATAATTGATGAAATTATGAGTTATAGTAGTTTCCTAGACCTATTTCCATAAACTTTAACTGTTAGAACGGAGGTCTAGAGCTTGAAGAAGATGGTATCACTTTATAAAGTGATATCAGGTTCAAGCTTACACACAAGTAGCTCTAACCCAATATGGGTATGCGTAGATTTTCCTTGCCCGATATGTTTATATGATATGCTTGCATGATATGCTTGCACGATATTCTTGCATGATATGGAGTCAAGAATAGACTCTTTGCACGATATAAGGTTTAAAGTATACTTGAAAACCGATATGAAACCCTAATTTTGGTAACCCAATATGAGTAAAGAATAACAAGTGCTCTTGTACGATATGATCATGTAATGTATCTTTGGTACCTGATACCTTGAAGTACACACCTCTGATGCACAATATGAATACTTAAGTAAATCCTAATGTATGATACAAGGTATGGATTCAAGAACAAAGTGTAACTCGATATGGTTGGAATACATCTACCCGATATGAAACCCTAGATGGGGTTAACCCAATATGAAGATGGATGCTAGCTCATACACGATATGAGTCATGATTGTTGCACGATATGAGAGATACCCCACTTATCCTTATGCACGATACAAGTCTAGACTACACCTCTTACACGATATAGAGATAATGAACACTCTAATCAACATAGAGTTGGAAACCCAAGATGATGGGTAAACTGAGATGAGTGGTGGATGATACCACACGTATGAGATGAAAGATATCTCTAGATTGATAAAGAATAGCATCTACTTTTATCTGGTGAACGATATGACGTTTAAACTCATACTTCATGCACGATATGGCATGATGTAACCAATTTAGTGGAAAACCCTTGATGAGGGATTGGAATCCAATATACCCCCTTTTTGTGTAATGAATGGTGGTATGAGAATTTAATAAGACCGTTAGATTGTTAAGTAATTATATGATAAGGATGATCCTTGAAGGAATGAAAGGGATATGAGTTTCAAGGTCTACCTAAAATGGTAACCCGATATGCTACCTAAGATGGATGCCCGATATGATACCCGATATGGATGCCTGATATGGGGCATATCTTGTGCACAATATGGAAATAAACACAAAGCTTATATCCGATATGGGGTCAAGCATCTATCTCATACCCGATACAAAATTAATCTGAAGTAATAAGATCTAAGTGATAGTCCATCTGATGTGAGTACATAATATATTGATTAGGGTTTTCACCCTCAAAACATGACATAATGATGTGGTTATACCACATGCCCGATATGAATATATGACATAAAGTAAAGGATGTGGTTTAAAGTATAAGATGATAACACATACATCTTGATACCAATATGGAAGTGACACTTCAATCATGTGTGATTGATTGAGTGACATATGTTGAACGTGGTGTTAAATGAAAGATAATGTGAATTGTTAATGATGGACTAATATCCCTCAAAGAGGAGGATTGAATCAAAAGTATGATGTATTTGGTATCCTAGTAAGGATGAGAGAGAAACTCATGCTTTTGTTGTTAATAATTTAATGATAAATGATGAGAAAATATATAAGTATGATTGAATACTTATGATATCAATGTATGCTCCTAGATGTATGGAGCAATGAATTAGGGTTTGGATTAATAATATGAACATGAAACCCTATTCGGCTATAAAGGGAAACCCTAACCCTAATGATGGGAAGGTTGTATTTCTCTTATTACATGAGCCTTGTGAGACATGTTAAATACTTGTATAATAAGTATAATGATTAATGGCCTTGTGAGCCATATGAATGAGTTGTTACCTAGTGAGAGGTGACAAGATGTGTAATGGCCTTGAGAGCCATATGGATAAGTTGTTGCCTAGTGAGAGGTGACAAGATGTGTAATGGCCTTGAGAGCCATATGAATAAGTTGTTTCCTAGTGAGAGGTGACAAGATGTGTAATGGCCTTGAGAGCCATATGAATAAGTTGTTGCCTAGTGAGAGGTGACAAGATGTGTAATGGCCTTGTGAGCCATGTGAATACTTGTACTACAAGTGAAATGAATACCTTGGTCTGAGGACCTAGAGGTAATGGTTACCTGTTACAGAAGTAAAAATGTTATGTGATGATCTAAGGGTTTGAATACCCAAATCCAGTAACCATGATAATGATGATGTGAAGGGATGAGAATTCCCAGTAATGTGATAAGGGACTGAGATCCCAAGTATCATGTGTTTTAAATATTTGAAAAGTACGTGATAGATGTACTACACCTTTCTTTGTAGAATTTGTTGTGATTAATAATGATAACTTGTTTTATGCTAAAAGAATATTGTAATACATGTAATACATCATTAGGAACTATAAAACGTTGCCCTAACCATAGATCCATCAGCGTTAGAATTTTCTAAATGGTGAAACGGGTTCCTCGCGGCATAACCCAGAATGCATATTTTTAATACGTGGGGGCATGGAGGCTAAGTGTACATGTCTCAGTAATGTCATAAGAATGTCTCAATAGAGCACGGTGAACTGACCCGTGGCTCAGAGCATGGTGCCTATGTGACCATGTCTCAGAGTATGGTGCTTAAGTGACCATGAATCAGTAATTGGGGATGGTTGTTGTAGATGTTCCCCTAAGAGAGCACAGTTGACGTTGTATCTCTAAGTGAGGATTCCTATGTACCCTGGCACAACTATATTGCAGCTGACATAAGATGTCCTGCTAAGCCTAAGTGGTCTCATACTGACCGAGACAAGGGAGGTCATGGCAACTGGCTCTTCCATTGACCTTGTATGGTATCGACTTGTGAGAAGTTTGTGGTTAGTTGGAGATGAACGGGGTATGCTTCATCTCCTCAGGGCATAAGTGTGATTGTAAAATATGTTCAGTAGTGTAGCATATCTACTTAAGGATCGATTACGAAAAACATTGTTTGATGCGCAATTCAGTTATACATCTTAGTTGATAGATGTTATTTATGTTACTTTACATTCCTTGCAAAGCATATAGACGAATTATGACTCTACCATGGGTAGATGCAGTGTTCTCCTTGAGAAAGAAGATTATCTTATTCTATTCATATAATGATTAATCATGTCTGTTAAATATAAAAGAACCCCTGCTCAGTTTATAATGTTTATCTACAATAATAATATAGTCGGCGGAGAGTTATATCTCTCGCTGGGACAATTGTCTCACCCTGTGGGATCCACAATTTTTTTAGGTGGACGTGCACGAGGAAGTGGATACCTTTTTGTAGAGGAGGAACAACAACTGGGGTAGCAGTAACATCTCAGGTTGAGTGTACTATCTGTCGTGACTTGTAGATAAAAGTCCTATGTGTCATCTCTATACTCTCAGGTCCTTGGATTTGGTTCGTACTGGTTTCATGAATGATCTGAGATTTTTTCTTGAATGCCTCAAGGTTTTATGTTGCTCTAGTATGTGTTTTGATAGAGCAACTATTATATGTTGTCCTCGAGATGAGATGAAACAATGCTGTACAATGTAAATCATGATATGTATGAGTTTTGGATCTTTCAGTAAAAGTTTTTTGGACAAGGATCTCCTTACAAAATGGTTTTAAATTTTAGTAATTTTTGTTAATCCGCTATTTATGTTTATTCCGCTTAATTAGTAATGATTTGTTTGTCAGTTTGTTGACTGTCGTTACATTGTTTATTTGAAGGTAGGTGGTGGGCCTGATGATGGAGCCTCCACTCGCATGGAGTTGCATGCACCACTAAAAATCCTAGAGATAGTAAGTCTCTAAGTTTAGCCTTGCATGTGCTATAATAAGATCTCCACCCACGTATGCTTAGGTATGTGGAAGTCTTATCGTAGTACAGTTGAGGGTCGAATCCACGAGACAACAGTCTTGTTAAGGATTAACAAGATGGAAAATGTTATAATTCTACTTATCTACTCAAGAGTTGATATCTAGATCAAAGAGTTGATTTGATGATTAAACTAATATGCAAATGTAAATTAAATGGTGGGAAAGTAAACTTAAGGTTGTACACAATATTTGGAAACCACTAGGATGTGATTGAGTTTCACCACCACTACGCATGGATCATAACATACATCATAATAATCATGGCTTGCAATAAGAGTTTGAATAGTTAGTATCTTTGTAGATTTAGCTTCCTTTTGGATAGCTAACTACGAGAAACGTGAGAGTATTACAATGCCAGCCATCCCCGAGTGAATGGTCACTTACTTTGCATCACTCCTTTCGCAAAGTGTGTTCCCCGACCTATCAAAGTTGTACTTTCATACGTTTATTGATTCCATTTCATAGTATGAAAGTACAACGATGGAGGTGACTTTACTCCACTCCTTGAAAATCACTCCTAGATATCGAAATAGATATATGGTGATTACATACATTAAGAACCAACATACAATCGATAATTGAATATAAAAGCACAAACATAGACAATTCGTACTAGCAGATAATAAGTAACACATGTTGGTGATCAAGCAACTAGCATTCATTAAACGATTGATGTTGAACTGAAATGATAGTATTTTTCTATTGCAAACTCATGAATTACAATGCATGGAATGAAAACATGGGTAGCAGGGCTACTCTCCGCACCCTAGTGTATAGAACTACTCACTCATGGAAAGAACAAAGAAGGTAACAAGAGAAGATAAGGAGAACATCATCTCCACATAGGAGGGAGGAAGGTCGACCCCTTGGAGTAGAGAACAACTATCTTTACACTACGTGGTTGCCTTGGTGATGAATCCTTAACTTCCCTCCTTCTATGTTGATGAGAGAGAGAGTAGGCTTATGGATGGAGTGTAGATCTTAGACCGAAAGCCTTGGGGCAAAGAATGGAGGATGAAGTAGCTCTGTAACAATGGAGGCAGCCTTTGGGCATCTTAGACCTCCCCCCCAAATTAGGACCCCTTGAGTAGTCCTATTTATAGGCTCCAAGGGGGTCTTGAACGGTCTCAGGACCATTTGGATCTTCGCAATCTAGAAACTACTTGGATCCTAACAGTCATGGGACCGGTAGCCTTTACATGGTCTTGGGACCGATGGGTCTTCATTCAGTCTTGGGACTGATGGGTCTTCATTCGGTCTTGGGACCGATGAGCCTTCACTCGGTCTTGGGACCGATAGGCCTTCACTCGGTCTTGGGACCGATAGGACTTCACTCAGTCTTGGGACCGGTAGGCTTTCACTCGGTCTTGGGACCGGTGGGAGATGTATCATTCTTGGGATCGTTTGGGTCCTCACAGTCTTGGGACCATTTTGGTTGGGACTTTTGCAATTTTTTTAGGTTGATCTATAAGAAGAAAAGGAGAAATATCAGTATATTGGTATATTCACAATATAGCTAGAAAGTTAAATATTCAATCTAATTTATCTAAGAAAGAGTATGGAAAAATAAGAAAAACTAGTAAGATAACATCACAGAATGGGAGGTTATCACCCCCCCCTAACTTAGAGTCTAGCTTATCCTCTAGCTGGATAGAGTTAAGGCACGTAGTGACGAGGCAATTTTATTTAGTGTAGATTTCCATACTCTTGCTTCAGTTCTATACCAGAGATTTCCCTTGGGTTTTTGTCAAGGCTTTTTCTTACTCTGACTCTTTCAGGTATCGGGAGTTGCGTGGTCCTCAAGTTTCTTCCGTGTCTTGTAACTCACATTGGGACCACCTTTTCCTTGACCGTATTACGTGCATGTCTTCGACTCTAAGAAATTTTATACTTCTTTGAAATTCTTACTAGAAGCTAAAATAGGTATGAGGGTTGGCTGAAGGATGCTGTGTAACTCCCCCTTTGAAGGGGGAGGGCCTATCTAAACTTTAGGGTCTCACTACCATGCACGACACATCTGCCTTTGTGAGGGCAGCTGAATGTACCGGTCGGGCAAGACCTTTGTCAACTTTTCATATATTTGGAGATCTTAGGATTTCACTACCGGGTGTGACACATCTGCCTTTGTGAGGGCAGATGAATGTACCAGCCAGGCAAGACCTTTATTGTCTCTTCATATAAGTCCTTATGCATGGCACAACTCTTATGTTTTTATTCAACACTTAGGCTTTTATTCATATGCTCACTGCTTAGGAATTGGGATTATAGGGATTTTATTTGGGCTGCTAAACCTCTTTTTGAAAAGAAGAAAACTATTCCCTAGAGTTTCCAGACATGCACTTGTTTCGATTTAGTACTCGACAGTCTACTTACGAGGTTCCTTGATTTTTATTTTACCTGGTTCCCTCCCCTCCTTGAGAGTGTTTGGCTTGTTTCGGCCGCGGTTTTGACCTATGGAGAGTCTGATGTAGAACTGAAGCAAATGCATGGATATCGAGTGTGGAGGTGATTTATTAATTTTCCATTACGTGACTAAATGCTACTATGTAAGTGCTTCTGAGGACTACTTTGTATCTGACTTAGCTCGGGGTGTCCTCTTACCAAAGCGAATGTTGTCTTATGTGCAAAAAATTATTCTATCAAAGAAATTATCAGAAAATCTAAACATCAGAAAGAATAATATGTGCAAGCTCAAAAAAACAAAGGTAAATGAAAAAGGGAGAGGGAAGAGAAGGTTTGAATATAATACCTCTTCCCTTTCCCAGTGTACCCCCCAACTTATCACTCACTCTGTCCCCAGAGTGTCAAGGTGATAGGTTGAGAAGTACATGAGCAAGGGTGTCAAGGTTCTGTTAAACCCTTGTTGGCTCCATGAGAATAGAGCAGATTGGCGGCGAACTTCCCCCATAATGTGTGATAGTCCACGTCCTTCATGTCCTCAATATGTTTGCAAAGAACGGTGAGGGTATACATCCATTAAAGGACATAGAATCCACAACCGTTTGATTCTTTAATTTGTTGGGGACATCTACGGCAGAAGGATGGGCGCTTGAAATGTTATCTTTTGTACGCCTTTGTGTGTTCACCGAGAAGATCTTGTAGTCGTTCGACACAATACTTCGCCACTTCCTATGTGGGTGTGTTTGCTATGATATCATACTCTCTTTGGTTTAGATTGATCTGGCTATCAGAACTATTATAGATAACTATAGTTCTGTTATGTAGGTTTGTTGCCAGCAACATCCAATGCTCAGAGTGAAGGAATGGAAGCAAAAGGAACTTTAGAGTCATATGTTTAAGATACAAGATAAGGGCTTCCTTGGATCTAAAGTTCTTTGTGATGAGTAAATCATCCTTCAGGTATGTTGACACCATGTAGACTGTAGGCAAGTCCCATGCTAGAAGATATTGGTAGGCAACCATCACACTCACGAACATTGAACCTTTCACTTGTATGGTCTCACGGAGTGCATCGGCCATTACAAGAATATTCCCTTGATGAAAAACAATCTCGTCATGTTCTGCATATCGCCGAGACATGATGAGTCTGAATTCATTATCTGAAAGACTCTTGCATGCAGCAAGGTCAAAGTTTGGGAATGTCGGTGGTATATCATATAGAGGCACGATATCATTGGATGATCTATTAATGGTAGCTCCTATTAGCAGATCTGTGTCTCCCTTATCTTCTGTCATATCAAAAGTGTAGGGGTCCAATTGGCATTTTTCTGGGATCATGGAGGTCTGTTGTTTTTGTTGCTCCAACTCCTTTAGAACTTGTCTGAATGGTTTCTTTTAAGGAAGTTGGATAACAGAGAACAAATAGCGAGGTATGTCGTTACATCCCATTATCGGGTCCTTGAAGAACCGTCTGTCACAAATGAGTGCCATGGCATATCCTCCCCGTAATGCGTACATGTCTTCCTTAGCTAGCTCAGTAAAGGGGATGTGTTTGTTAAGCGCCTCAGTGAATCTGATTGTGCAAAGAGCACAGTCCCCTAAACCTTCTAGCATCTGAACGAATGGGTTTATGATTCTAAACCAAGGTTGGTTCCAGCCGTGAGCGAGAGATGGGAAGGCGGCCCATATGACTTTGAGAAGCAGGAAGGGAATGCATCACACTTCTCCGGCCTCTGAACTAATGAAATTAATATTTCCTACCTTAACCTCACTGGTAAAGAAATTGTACACCTTGGCGTCACGGGCCTCGATGTCAACAATCATAAGGAGCCAGTGGCCAGAGACTTTGAAAGGCATCGTGATGTAGCATGCTTTTCTCGCGAGACCCGTTTGTAGCCGCTTGATGAACCTTGCTTGCAAGTCCTTGTCCAGCAAGTGTAATGCTAAAGTTGGTGAAGCATTGAAAACTGGCTAGTTTTTCTTTGGACTCTAAAATTCCTCTATAGAATTGGCAAATAGGACACGAAATATGGCCATCTTAACCGCCGACTGAGGTCGTAGAAGAACACAAAAATCTTCACGTGTCAACTTGTGCTTTGTTTTCTTATTATTTTAGAGGATGTCCCTCCCGTCCTTGGCATCGTCTACAATAGTGTTCAGGATGAAGATGTCCTGAACATCTAATGTAGAGATGGCCGCCATATCTAAGTTGTGCATCTTGTGAGGTAGAGGTGGTGGCGGGGGAAAGTCTTCTGGACGAGGAAGGGAGGTATGTTCATCTTCATCAAAATATTGTGTCAGATCTTCATTCTCATCAGAGTAAGAGTCGAGTCTATTGTCGGTGTCGAAACTCACTCTGTCAAAATCCTCCTGTTCTGGGGGAATGACTGCACCTTGCTCCAGAGCAGATGGTGCTTGAAAAGTGGTAGTGTTGTGAGCGGGCTAGTGCTGGTTTCCAAGATGCATTGTTGAAACTCAACAAAGGCTGCGTCTTTGGCTGTGTCCCCCAGAGAGCCCATAGCAGAAAAATTGAAGAATTGGTCTGCATAGGCCATTGTCACGTTATCATTGTTGTCGGGAGCACGGTGGTCTTTGCTACCACCGTTCTGGTGGTTTCCACCATCTCCCCTTTCTGTGTTATCTACTCCTCGGCTGGTGCCCTCCCCAGCATTGCCTGGGTCATCTAGTTGGTCATTTGAAGAGGAGTTGTCGGCGTTGGAGTCAGTCGAGGAGTCAGAATCATTATTGTTGTCTTTTCCATCTTCGTCATCCACCGCCTTGTCTTTGTTTTTTTTAGTCGATGCTTTCTTGCATCGCCTATGGAGTGCTTGTAATTCTTCGAGGGCCACTTGCACATGCATGTGGGTTTCGAGCAGTGCTTCGGGGCTTTCCTTGATCTGTGTAGCGTGCTTCAGGGGAGAGGAGTCGTGTAGTTAGATCGGTCACTTTTGTTTGTAGCTGATCTAATGCTTCGTTTGAAAGCTCCTCTTGGCGGCGAATGAGTTATGTGAGGCTGCTTTCCATGCAATCCATGCATGTGTTCATTGCAACCTATTGCTACTGAAGCTCATGAAGGATCACAGGAAGATGTTGTGTTTGCTTGGTGACACAGTCGACTTGCTTGACTATCATTTCTTGCTGGGCTTTCATGCTAAGCATTAAGCTCCGGCAGGGTACGTAAGCGATCGTCAATGAGGTTGACTTGTTGGACTGCTACTTCCTGTCATTGTTGAATGCTTGTGAGAAGGTCCAGTAAGGCGTGAGTCCACTTGTCGATTTTGGATACTTGCGTAGTAAGCCCCTGCACACAAGAAAAAATAGAGTGTAAGATGTTAAAAGGATCGGAGAGGTGGGTTCAAATAGCATCAAATTGACGTACGAATGCCTCTTTGACTTGTGAAAATGGGACCCCAGTGGAGGATGGTTGGGGTGGCTGGGGTCTAGGTGGAAGGGCGGTGATGCCTTGTGAGAGAGACACCATTGATGGATCTACAAAATGCATGGTGAATGTAGAGGGAGTCACTAGTGGTATCTGGGTGGTGGCAGATGAGAGTGGTGGTGACATCCTAGATATGAAAGGTGGAAATGAGTATGGAAGAGGGAAGGTGGTGGAGGTGAAGGTAAGGTTTGGCGTTGAGGTGAAAATGGGCTCGCCCGTTGAGAAAAGGAGTGAATCAGAAGATGTGAAAGAAGTTGTGGTTGTGGAGAATGGAATGATGGTGGATATTATTGTGGAAAATGGTGGAAGAGTGGTGTGGTGTGGAATGGTGGTGTATAGTGGAGTGGTGGAAGATAGTGGAGTGGTGGAAGATAGAGGTCTCGACCCCTCTATCCCTAGGATGGTGGAGGCAAATGTAGAGGTGGTCCCAACATCCAGACCCAGTATGAAGGAGTCTGATGTTGGATTCACGATGTTGTCCTCATTGTGGGGGTGCTCTGCCCCTGGGGTGATCTTGGAGGTGGGTGTCTCTGACTGATGTTGCTTATGTATTCACAGTTTGGATGACCGCACCACCGATACTTTCTTTATCTTAGTCGCGGGGGTAGTAGCATTTTGCTCTGTTTTCCCTTCTTTCACCTGTTTCCCCTTCCCTTTTATAGAGGCTAGTAGGTTAGCAAGATCCTCTTCAGTGAAAAGATACTTGTCTTTATCGTAATCGGTGAGCTCAGGAAGTGGTAACAATGTCCTTGTTTCTTTGACAGTGGGGCAGAAAACATAGTGGAGATTTTTATCCTTCTCTTTTATGATATAGGTGTTTTTTAGAATCTTCTCATTGGTTAGGTTATCACCCTTTATCAATGTGCAGTTTTGTAGTGGTCCATCCATCTTGAGGAACTTTAGGATTGTAGTCATGTGACCGCCCATGCAGATTCCCTCCTGGGGGCATAGGATGTGTGTTTATGTATCAATTGTCGTCCGATATTGACCAGCTGTCCCTTTAAGATGGACCAGAGTAGGAAGAGGTCAGAGATGAGAACATTTCGACTCTCTGTTGTAGGGAATATTGTGCCTGTTATAATCCTATGCAGTGTTCACACCAGACAATAGTGAATGTTGGAGGCTTTACATGTCTTGGAGTTGTATTTGGAGATTCTAGTCAGGGACTTTTCGGAATGTATGTTTGTTGAGCTGTGGGTGATCCAAACCTACTTCCATAGCCTTCTCCAGTTGGTTAGGGTTGTCCATAAAGATTTTGTTTAACAAGTTTTCATCAATGTAACCTGATTTTTGAAAAGTGAGGTTACAAGCTTGTGTTCACCCCCATCTCTTGGTTTGTCTTTTGCTTCCACTGGTTCTTTGGTAAAGTAAGTAAAGAATTCTAGTGTGGGCTCAAGGTAAGAATTCTCAGCGATGAAGTAGAGCTTGGAGAGGTTCGCCTCTTCAAGAAAGGTAAGAACTCTATTATAGACTCCCATCTTCTTTAGTATGTTGGAGCAGATATACTTTGTTGGCCGCAGAATTTTGTCACCAACCTCTAGGTGTTGAGTTTGAAGATCAGTTGGTCTTGCTGTGACTGTGGCAGTAGGGGAAGTAGCTTGTCCTGTCAGGATTGGTTCCCTGGAGGTTGTCGGCTGGACTTGCTTCCTTGTCCGTCTTTTGGGCGGTCGTTCCTTTGTAGCCTCCTAGGCCTTCCTCTTCCTCTTTGACTTGTTAGCTGGGGATTCCTCATCATAGTGTGGTATGTAGTCAGAGCCTTCATCAGTTGAGGAAGGATCTATGAGGTTCTCAACTGGGTCATCAGCCAAACATTTGTTGACGTGTTCAAGGTCATGAATGACCTTGGACAGTTGAGCTGGAGATTTGCCTATCTTTGCACACATGTTAGCAATGTGTTGGAGCCTATCTCGGCGCTCCAATAACTGTTCTTTGGTCTAGTGGCTTGCTTCAGTGACTTCCTTTGTAGGTGAGGCCATCCTATAATGTGATGACAAGAAATCATATATTAAAAATAATTGAGATTTAGTACTAATAGAATTATTGTATGAATGGTGAGGAGTGTGCAAATTGGTGCAAGCAACACGGTATCAAGACTGTGAAGAGGCCTCGCGGTCTCAGGATTGTGACTGGGTCACACAGTTTCAAAACTATGAAAAAGCCTCACAGTCTCAGGACCGTGACAAGAGTCACTCAATTTCAAGACCGTGAGGAGGCCTCACAGTCTCAGGATCATGACTGGGTCACTTGGTTTCAAGACCGTGAAGAGGCCTTGCGGTCTCAGGATCGTGACTGGGTCACTCGGTTTTAAGACCGTGAAGAGGCCTCGCGGTCTCAGGACCGTGACAAGAGTCACTCGGTTTCAAGACCGTGAAGAGGCCTTGCAGTCTCAGGATCATGACTGGGTCACTCGGTTTCAAGACCGTGAAAAGGCCTCGCAGTCTTAGGATTGTGACTGGGTCACTCAGTTTCAAGACCGTGGAGAGGCCTCGTGGTCTTAGGATCGTGACTGGATCACATGGCCTCACGGTCTCAGGACTGTGGCAAGAGTCACTTGGTTTCAAGACCATGAGGAGAAAAAATGCGAGGGGTCATGCTGGTGTTTGGCTAAGGAAAAAGGTAGGCGAAGCGATGGTGGCGATGAAGGCATCAGCAGTGATGGATGCATGCGGTGATGGTCGGAGGTGCGGCGATGGTGAAGAAGAGAAATCACGCGCTGCGGTGATGATGATGGCGGAAAGTGCCTCCCTACCTGGCAATGTGAATGGCTACGGAAAAGGGTGAAGATGCGAGGATGAAATGGTGCGACCACAATAGAGGCGGGCGCAGATGGTGATGTGTGTTGTTGCGGCAGAGAAGGAAGCACAACGCAACTGCAGGCGGCAAGAAAGGGACAAGGAGGCAGAAGTAGGGTCGGCAAGAAAGGTTTCGTGAGAGAGGATCACACGCGAGGGGGTAGGGATATATTTATAGAAAAGGGGAGGGTGGCTGCTCATATTCTCTTCGGTAAAACAGTCTCAGGACCGTTTGGATCCAAATGGTTTCAAGACCGTGAGGGTCCAAACGATTTTAGGACCATTTGGCAGAAGATTATTTTGGTTATTGATTTTGATATTTTTATATTTGTATGGTTGTTTTATATTAATTTTTAATTTTTTTGAACACTATGTATGAAAGGAAAATGACTAAGTAATGAAAGTTCTATCTATGCAAGAAATTGATAAATCTAGAAAATTAATCAAAACTGAGCAAGAAATTAATAAAAGAAACTAAAGAAATTAAAAGAGATAGAAAGGTGATACTCAATCCTTGGGTTTCCTCCCAAGTAGCACTTTGGTTTTACATCACTGGCTCGACCAGGTTGATGCAGTGGGGTCATAAATGTTGATGATTTGTCTTGGACTTTTATCAGCTGGAGTATAATATCTCTTCAGTCTGTGGCCATTGACTGTCCTTTCTCCTCCATTGTCATCCAAGATGATGATGGCTCCAGTTGGGTAGATGTGCTTGATAGTGAAGGGCTCAGACCACTTAGTGTGAAGTTTATCGGGAAACATTTTGATCCTGGAGTTGAAAAGGAGGACTTTGTCTCCGACTATAATATCCTTTCCTTTAAGGTGGCCATAATGCCACATCTTAGTTTGCTCTTTGTAAATCATGGCACTCTGGTAAGCAGACATTCTTAGTTCCTCAAGTTCTTGTAATTGAAGCTATCTGTATTTGCCAGTACTTTTGAAATCAAAATTCAACTGTTTAATAGCCCACCAAGCCTTGTGTTCCAGTTCAACTAGAAGATGGCATGATTTTCCATACACCAAACGGAACAGAGTTGTTCCTATTAGTGTCTTGTAAGTAGTGTGATATGCCCAGAGAGCATCAGGAAGCTTGGTGGACCAATTTGTGTGGTTCCTGTTGATAGTCTTCTCTAAAATAGCTTTCAGTTGTCTGTTTGAGACTTCAACTAGACCGCTTGTCTGCGGATGATAAGGTGTGGCGACCTTGTGTTTTACTTTGTATTTTCTCATAAGGGCTTTGAAGCATCATTCCAAGAAATGTGACCCTCTGTCAGATATGATTGTTCTAGGAACTCTGAATCTAGGAAAGATAATGTCCTTAAACAGCTTAATAACCGGCTTGGAATCACATGATACAGTGGGTATGGCTTGTACCCATTTGGATACGTAATCCAAAACAACTAATATATAGGAGAATCCATATGATGAGGGAAATGGACCCATATAGTCTACTCCCCATACATTGAAGAGTTCAATCTCCTGTCACAAAGTTAGTGGCATTTCATTTTATTTGGATATCCCTCCAAATAGCTGACATTTATCGCATGATTATGCAAATTCATGTGCATCCTTTGCTATTGTCGGCCAGAAGAAACCTGACTATAAGAATTTAAGAGTAGTCTTCTTTGAACTCATGTTCCCCGCAGTGGGACCAGAATGATAGTGTTCCAAGACTGGGATAATCTCTTCTTCAGGAAGGCAACAACAGAATAATCCATCTGCGGATAGGCAGAAGCGGTATGGTTCATCCCAGAAGTACTGCTTGATGTCATGGAAAAATTTCTTCCTGTCATGATAGGAAGCAGAAGGATGGACAATTCCCGTAGTCAGATAGTTTACTATGTCGGTGTACCAAGGGAATATAGTGGTGACCTTCATGAGTTGGTCATCAAGTAGAGAGTCACGGATAGGTATATTATCTTCATCTTGAGCCTCAATGTGACTCAAGTAATCAACAGCAACATTTTCTACCCCACTTTTGTCCTTTATTTCTAGGTTGAACTCTTAAAGCATCAGCACCCAGCGAATAAGTTTGGGTTTGGTGTCTTATTTCTGAATCAGATATTTTATTGCTGAATGATCTGTGTAAACTGTAACCTTTGATCTGATCAGGTAAGAATAGAATTTCTCAAAAGCATAAATGACTGCAAAGAACTCTTTTCTGTAGTTGTATAGTTCTTTTGGGCCTCATCAAGCGTCTTTGATGCGTAATATATCACGTAGGGCTTCTTATCTATCCTCTTCCCTAGTACTGCTCCTATAGCGTAGTCACTGGTGTCACACATTATCTCAAAGGGCTATGACCAATCAGGAGCTTTTAGTATAGGCACAGATACTAAAGTGTTCTTTAGAGTCGTGAAGCTATGTAAACATTCTTGATCAAAATTGAAGTACGCATCTTTAGTTAACAGGTGAGTCATGGGCTTTGCTATTTTTGAAAAGTCTTGGATGAATCTTCAGTAAAATCTGGCATGGTCCAGGAATGCTTGTACTCCTTTGATGTCTTTTGGTGGTGACAACTTTGAAATAGCATCTATCTTTTCTTTGTCTACTTCAATCCCTCAGTCACTCACCCAATGCCTGAGGACAACACCTTCTGTCACCATAAAGTGAAATTTTTCCCAATTGAGGATCAGATTTGTTTCCTCACATCTTTGTAGTACTTTACTGAGATTAAGCAGACAGTTATCGAAGGAATCTCCATAGACTGAGAAGTCATCCATGAATACCTCCATGATAGATTCGGTTAAAACTGCAAATATGGCGGACATACACCTCTGGAATGTTACGGGTGCATTTCATAGCCCAAAGGGCATCCTCCTGAAGGCGTAAGTTTCGAAAGGGCAGGTAAAAGTTGTCTTTTCTTTATCTTCAGGGTGTATCGGAATTTGATAAAATCCTGAGTAGCCATCAAGATAGTAAAACAATTTCTGGTGAGCTAGACGTTCAAGGACTTCGTCAAGAAAAGGTAAAGGAAAGTGGAATTTCCTTGTTGCCTTGTTCAATTTTCTATAGTCGATGCACATCCTCCACCCGGTAACAGTCCGGGTGAGTACCAATTCATTTTTATCATTCAAAACAACAGTGGTTCCCCCCTTTAGGGACCACTTGAACCAGACTTACCCATTGGGAGTCGGACATCAGATAGATAATACCAACTTTTAGAAGTTTTAGAACCTCGAGGCGAACTACCTCTTTGAGATTTGGGTTTAGCTTCCTCTGGTGCTCTCATGACGGTTTAAATTCTTCCACCATAGGTAATCTGTGCATGCACAAAGCTAGATTTACCCCGGTTAGATCGGTCATCTCATATCCAATGGATTTCTTGTGCTTTCTTAATTCAACAAGGAGTCTTTATTCCTGGTTATCTATCAACATGGAACTGATAATGTCTGTACATAGTTTTTCTTCATCTAGAAAGACATGTTTGGGTCCAGCTGGTAGGACTTTAATTTCAGGTGCCTTAGGCACTTCAGTAGTCTCCAGAGTGGTGACAGATTTCATGCCTTAGGCACTTCAGTAGTCTCCAGAGTGGTGACAGATTTCAACTTCTCAAAGGTAGCTTCCAAGTCTTCGTCGACTTATTCTAGATATTGCAGACAATGTTGAACTAGTTCGTCAGTCCAAGATTTGGCTTTTGGATTTGTCAAGGCATTCTCCAAAGCATCAGATGATTCGATAGTTTCTTACTTCAGTTGGGACATTTTATCAATTGCCTCAAGAAGAAAGACTTCTTCATGGATGCTAGGACTTTTTAGGATGTCAAATATTCTAAATTGAACAGTTTCCTTCCCCAGCCTTAAGGTAATTGTGCCTGCTTCGACATCAATTAGTGCTCTGGATGTTGCAAGGAAAGGTCTATCAAATATTATCGAATATCTCAGATCTTCTTTTATGTCCATGACAACAAAATCACAAGGGACATAAGAGTCTCTTCCTACTCTGACTGGGATATCTTCAATAATTCCCAAAGGTGCAGTAATGGTAGAATCAGCTAACTGGATTGTCATTTTTGTGGGTAGCAAATCAGTGAAGCCCAATCTTTTACACATAGAAAAGAGCATAATAGATATGTTGGGCCCCAAATCATCTAATCCTTTCTTGCAAAAGGTGTTTCTGATAGAACATTGGATGCCGAAGGAGCCAGGGTCCTTTTTTTTTGGCATTCTGTTGAGGATGATATCAGAAGTAGTCTGAGCTAATTTGATGGTCTCATGTTCTTCGGTCATGTATTTCTTTGATAGCAAAGTCTTCAGATATTTAGACCAATCTGGGATTTCAGAGAGAGCGTCAAGGAACGAGATATCAACATATAGATTCTTCATTGCTTCCTTGAACTTTAGGAATCTAGTATCTAGTTTAGTCTCTATCAATCTGCCTGGATAGGGTATCCTGGGCTTGTATGGTGGGACTTCTGGTTCTTTGGAAACTAGTTCTTTTTCCCTCTCCTTCTCGGCCTCTACAGATTTTTTAGTTTCTTGATTTATGCTTATAGTTGGGATGATTTTAGCGGTATCTTCGTCTTCCTAAATGACTTTGGTAGCTTCAGTAAGAACATGACCAGACCTTTTGGTAACTGCATTCAATTGTTCTGGTCTATGTTGATCATGTCTTAGATTTATTTCTGGCTGACCAGTGAAAGTACCCACCATAGGATTCAACAGAGCTGCAATTTGTGCCAATTGGGTCTCTACATCTTTCTATTGAGCCAACTGGTTGGCAAGCATAGTCTGTTGAGATTGCAACATTTGCCTTATCAGTGACAACTCATCTATTGGCAGAGGTAGATCATTCTTTTGTTGATACTACGTAATTTGTTGTTGTCCTTGAGGTTGCTGCTGTTGAGGTGTAGGCAACTGAGGTTGTTGAATTTGCAGCTATTGTAGCTGAGGTTGTTGCAATTGTGGGTGCAACAGAGGGTGAGTGCATTGATAGTATGAAGAATAATTTCTTGGGTATACAAATCTTTGAAATCCACCTCTATAGTTTCATATTGCTCTGGAATCTAGGTGGTGGTCTATTAGAAGACCCACCTTGTGTTTGGTGTTGCGGGTTGGCAGTTCCCGCGGGATTCCCATAATGAAACCCAGGGTGGTTTCTTGGTTGATATGGATTATAGTATTCTTGACCCAGTATGGTGTGGATAGAATTAACATGTTCTGGCAGTTGATCCTCAGGTTGTTCAATGATTGGTTCATATTGTGGTTGAGGTGTTTGTAGATTCATCATCGCATCATATAAGAGGCTACATGATAATGTGGGGTGATCCGATGCATGACAAGCTTCACAAGTCTTAGTAGCTACTTTGACTTATTGAACTTGGGAGTTCTTCTTCCTGTCATATTCTCTAAATGTTGTTTCAAGGGCTTGCTGCTTATGAATTATGTTTTTCAGAGCTTCAACAATGGATTTCATTTCTACAAATTATTTAGCATTGTAGACTTTTGGGAATCATCCAGTAGATGACCTTCCCCAACTATATTGGTTCTCATCTCTAAGCATAACAATTATGCAGGCATCCTCATAATTCTGTCTCATGAAATTTCCTTTAGATGAGGAATCCAAAAACTTCATTATTTCATCACTTACCCCTCTATAGAATGTTTCTATGAGCCCGTTTTGTGAGATTCCATGATGTGGGCATTTTCTCAGAAGTTCCTTAAATCTTTCCCATCATTCTTCTAGTGTCTCTTAAGGAAGTTGGAGGAATTGGTTGATCTATCCCCTGATCTGGTAATTCAATGAGGGAGGAAAGAACTTCTCTAGAAATTTTTCTTCCAAGGGAGCCCAGGTGGTGATTAGTTCTCCATCTAAAGATTTATACCAGCTTAGTGCCTTTCCGGATAGAGTGAAGTTGAAAAGTTGGAGCATGATTGCATCGAATGTAGCTCTGGCTTGTGGTACCAATCGATAGAGTGCCTTGAATCGCTTCAGATGGTCCATACAATCATCTCCAGTGCTTCCAGAGAATGATGCCTTGCATGATTTGGATCCATTGTGTTCGAATCTTGAAGTTAGGAACATTAAGGATTAACAAGATGGAAAACGTTATAATTCTACTTATCTACTCAAGAGTTGATATCTAGATCGAAGAGTTGATTTGATGATTAAACTAATATGCAAATGTAAATTAAATGGCAGGAAAGTAAACTTAAGGTTGTAAACTATATTTGGAAACCACTAGGATGTGATCGAGTTTCACCACCATTGCGCATGGATCATAACATACATCATAATAATCATGGCTTGCAATAAGAGTCTAAATAGTTAGTATCTTTGTAGATTTAGCTTCCTTTTGGATAGCTAACTACGAGAAACATGGGAGTATTGCAATGCCAGACATCCCCGAACAAATGGTCACTTACTTTGCATCACTCCCTTCGCAAAGTGTGTTCCTCGACCTATCAAAGTTGTACTTTCATACATCAACTGATTCCATTTCATAGTATGAAAGTACCACGATGGAGGTGAGTTTACTTCACTCCTTGAAAAGCACTCCTAGATACCGAAATAGATATATGATGATTACATACATCAAGAACCAACATGCAATTGATAATCGAATCTAAAAGCACAAACATAGACAATTTTCACTAGCAGATAATAAGTAACGCAAGTTGGTGATCAAGAAACTAGTATTCATTAAGCGATTGATGTTGAATTGAAAAGATAGTATTTTTCTATTGCAAACTCATGAATTACAATGCATGGAATGAAAACAAGGGTAGCAGGGCTACTCCCCGCACCATAGTGTACAGAACTACTCGCTCATGACAAGAACAAAGAAGGTAATAGGAGAACATAAGGAAAATATCATCTCCACATAGGAGGGAGGAAGGTTGACCCCTAGGAGTAGAGAACAACTATCTTCACACTACGTGGTTGCCTTGGTGATGAATCCTTAACTTCCCTCCTTCTATGTCGATGAGTGAGAGAGAGAGTAGGATTATGGATGGAGTGTGGATCTTAGACCGGAAGCCTTGGGGTGAAGGATGGAGTATGAAGTAGCTCTGGAGTGATGGAGGCAGCCTTTAGGCGTCTCAGACCTCCCCCCCCCCCAAATGAGGACCCCTTGAGTCCTATTTATATGCTCCAAGGGAGTCTTGAATGGTCTCAGGACCGTTTGGATCTTCACGGTGTGGAAACCATTTGGATCCTCACAGTCATGGGACTGATAGCATTTACACGATCTTGGGACCCAAAGGCCTTCACTCGGTCTTGGGATCGATGGGTCTTCATTCGGTCTTGGGACTGATGGGTCTTCATTCGGTCTTGGGACCGATAGGCCTTCACTCGGTCTTGGGACTGATAGGCCTTCACTCGGCCTTGGGATCAGTAGGCTTTCACTCGGTCTTGGGACCGGTGGGAGATGTATCATTCTTGGGATCATTTGGGTCCTCACGTTCTTGGGACCGTTTGGACCTTCACGGTCTTGGGACTTTTGCAATTTTTTTGGGTTTATCTATAAGAAGAAAAGGAGAAATATCAGTCTATTGGTATATTCACAATAAAGCTAGAAAGTTAAATATTCAATCTAAGTTATCTAAGAAAGAGTATGGAAAACTAAGAAAAACTAGTAAGATAACATCACAAAATGGGAGGTTATCACCTAATGAACCAAAAATTGATGGCTGAGAAATCTCAAGGAAATGTGGAACAGTTGTTTGCATGACCATAGAAACTCTAGGCTATGGACACATGGAAAGCTCCATGGACACCTTATTCTTGGCTCCTTCCTTATCCATAAAAGCTTGCATCTCCATGGACACATGGAAAGTAACTTGACACCTCATGCTTTGCTTATTCCTTATCCATAAAGGCTTCCATGACCATGGGCACCCTTAGACATGGACACATGGAAAGTAGCTTGGACACCTCAAACCTTGCTTCTTCCTTAACCATAAAGCTTTATATACTCCTTCCTTACCTCCCAACCAAAATATTTGATCCATATCACCTCTCTCCTAATTAGAACTTCATCGTCTCTTTATTTTGCCATGGAAGATCTATCCCAAGGTAGAAGATGATGCCATCTTGTTGAAGAAGGTATTCTAGGGTTTCATCTAAGCTCATCTAGGGTTTCAAAAGTCACATTTTGGCATTTCAGACTAAGGCAAGTAGGATTCTTCCCCTTCTCCTTTATTTTCCCTATTGTTCTTCTTCCTTCCACCTTTCTCTAGGTCGAAACCCTGGTCTTTCATGGCGGAAACTGCATCTAAAGCTCGAAAACTCTTCTTTCCATTCTCCTTTTTGTTAGGGTTTTTATCCTTAAGAAGAAGGTGATTCTTGATCAAGTTTGGAGCTTGTGCTTGGAGCTACCAACCCATATTTCTTGAGTTTCTTGCTAATTGGGATATGATCTTCTTCCTAGAGGCAAGTTATATAACTTTCTCCACATTTATTGCTTATTATAAGCTTGTTAGTTCATATTCTTATGCTTAAATGATGATCTCTACCTTTAGATTATGTTCTTGTTTAGGGTTTCGTTTCTTTGATGCTCTATACTTTGTTACTAGTTCTAATGGAACCTGAAATGATTGGTACATCCCTCCTAGGTTAAAGAATGACCAATGACAGGTTGTGGGGGTCCAAGTCATGGGGCCATCCCCTCTCCCTCTCTCTCTTCCTCGCTTGCAACTAAATTGCTAACATATCATTTTCTGGTTGGTCAGAATTGGAAAATTCATATCTTTTAAACCGCTCATCCAAAATTGATAAAAAACATGTTTTGGAATCATAAAATTAAGCTCTATCTAATAAAAATGCTTTTGAGGTCTGATTTAAAGGTTTTCTGAAAGGTGATTTTTGGAATACAATTTTAATACATAAAATCCATAAAAATTACCTCTTAATCACCATAACTCCAAAATTGACATAAAGATATGTTTTCTTGATCAAGAAAACCTAATTAGTCTAATGGTAATATTTCCAGAGTCTAAATATTAGTTTTGTAAAAAAGGTCCAATCTTAGGGTTTCTATGCAATAATGTGCAATATGCACACTAATGAATGTTAATAAAATTGAAATAGGCCAAAGTTGAACTTGGAACATCTAGAAGTGTTCAAACTTGCTATTTGAACACAATAAAGAGGTATGTGCATTCTTACATCCTAAGTTGTGATATTTTCAAACCAAACCCTATATTCCCTAATGGGGCACTATATGAACCCCATTTTCTCTATTCATGACTCTTTTGCTAAATTGCCTCAAAAATTAGTATTAATATTCTAATTCTTGGTTCTTTTACCCCAATGCCATGTTTCAAGTATATGATGCTTCTACTTGCCATTGTTTCTCTTAGCATGTTGATTTTATTAGACTATTTAGCTAATGTAGTGGTACTTATGTGCAACCACCCATAGATAGGGCATGTGTTATTTTACCCCAAGGAATGTGTTATTCTCCCCCATATATAATTTTTTTAGGTGGTTGGGAATGTGTTATTTCTCCCCTCACCTATAGGTTGGGGTCTGGTGGGTGCCTCAACCCTACTTAGTTCATGTAGTCAATATTAATCATGCATGAAATTCCTTTACTATTTTAATGTTATGGCAATCATCTATTTTGATTATGTCTCATACTCATGATCTCTTCATCTATTGATGAACTTATAGCCTTTATTTCCATGTTATTTTCTTTCTTTTGTTATTGATCATATTGTTGACACATACCTTGTTTTCTTTCCCTCTTGCTGGGTGATTTCCCAACCACCCTAATTTTAGACAAGGTGCTAAACGCGATCAAGGAAAAATAGGACCATGAGTATATTCAAGTTTTGCTTGAAGGATGTCTAGGTTGCTAAAGCTAGATCCTTTGTTCTCTAATCTTTTTCTTCTGAAAAACTTATGTAGCGAACAATGATGAAAGCCATGTAATAGCTTTAGTTTCTCTTCCTTTCCACTGCTATTGACATTTTATATACATATGGTGCATGCTTATTTACTTGGACTATTATGCATGCATCCCTCAATATCTATTATCCTTGTGAAAAGATGGATGTTTTATATTCCCTTCAAATTTTAGTAAGGAGGTGATCTCGCCTCTTTACACCATGCATATAAAGTGGCATCAGATCCACTTGACTGTTATGTTCGGAGAAAGAAAGAATGCAAGATGGACACACTTCCCGCAACATAGCTGAACCAACCAAAGGGGTTTCTAGCAAGAGGTTGTCATTTCTACTACAAACATGCATGTTACAACTATTTATCACCTATGTGGTGATAAACAAGTGTGTTGCACATGGGTCAACTAAAACAGATACATATGTTGATGCAGATAAGTCTAAATAAAAAAGTTCCATCTAACCTTTTATGACCCATAAGTTGAGCACTCCTTCTGGTTGACTCATAGCATAGAACCTACCCATTGCATGTTGTCGCCCTCAACCTCTACTAGCCGGTCTTGAAGACCCTACCTACGATGCCTGTCCACAACCTTTGCTACCATCGCTACTGAACTATTGTTGTCACTGTGTGCCCTGCTGGCTCTACCGTGGCTGTTGTGTCACCTCCTCATTCTTCATGGGGCAAGACCATCTCACATAACCAACTTGACTGCATTTGAAGCACGTCCTTGTATCATACTGCGGCCTAGACGACCCTGTCATAGACACTGAAGCTAAACTATTTCCCCAATTGGCAGAAAACTACGACCTCTTCCCTTTCTAGGAGACCACTATGACTACATCTGTGTCTTTCTATCAGAAAAAGTCAACCTCATTTGGTATGGTTGATGTTGCGGGAGGAAAATCTGAACTTCTTGAAGCTACCCAATGATTTCCCTTGGAACTGGGAAGACCTCTTCCTTGTGTTGGCTTCTTGCTTCTCCACAATAGACATCTCTATCCTCCTCACTGATTCCACAAATGTGGAAAACTTCTCACAGTTCTCCAAAGCAGATGTTTTCATTGACAACTCGGCGTTCAAGACTTTTTCAATCCTCCAGATTATGCCCTTCTGTAGCTCCCATATGAGGAAAAACACTCAACAACTCTATGAACTTCACCTTGTAGTCATTCAAAAGCCATGATCCTTGACACATACACTCAAACTGAGCCATCTTCTCTTCTAGATACATCTCGGGGAAGTAACAACTCACAAACACCTAAAGAAACTCCTCTCAACCTACCACCTCACTTGGTCTCCCTTTTCCTCCTCTATGGCCCACCAATGGCCATAACTACCCTTCAGAAGGTAGATTGCATACTTCACCTTGTCCTCCTCAGAGATGTTCAGTATCATGAACGCCTTCTCCAACTCCATCAACCACATATCAACATCTACGAAGTCTATTGTACCTGCATACTTTGTGGATCCCACACGCTTCAGTCTCTCCAAGGTCTTCTCTGAACCTTGAAATTCTACATTGGGAACATGTACCCTAGGTTGAAGTGTAGGTGCCATGTCTTCCAAATGCATGATCGTCGTGATCAACTGTCCAAATATTGCCTAAAAGTATGGAACAACTACAGTTGAGGGGTCGAACAGAGGCAGGAGTGTTGTTCTAGTCCCATCTTAGGTACTCTTCCTTTGGGTAATGGTCTCTTACCGCCAGCTCTAGGCACCACACAACTACTTTTCACATGCTCTTTACATTCTCTAGACATATATGCATAACCATAAAATATGGTAAGATATGTTGGAATACATAAGAACAGACACAACAACCTAAGTCCTATGTCTTTGTAGACTCAACAGACCTTAAAGCTATGATACCACTAAATGTGGCAACCCACCACACTAAATAAGATTACTCAAAATCAAAATGCCAATCATACAGAAATTAAATTGCCCAAAAAGGTACATAATTAAAATTGGAAGAAATTACCTAACATTTTTTAGAATATTTACACAAAGGTCCAACTATCATATATATATATATATATATATATATATATATATATATATATATATATATATATAAATATAAATTTACATGAGTTCTGTGGTCTCAACCACAACTTGTATACAAAAGATGTTGCTCACATTATTACAACATTTACATAAGACATTAACTAAGGTTTACAACAAAAAACTTGAGTCAATATACATATTGTGAAAAAAAACCCTGGCCGAACCTAAGACTATAGGGATGACTCGAGAAATCTACCAAAACCCAACCAACCTTTTGACTCTACTGATTTCCAAACCACTCCTCCTCACTACCGCAGGTCTAACGACGCTATCGACAATCAACTAAAGGATGTGGTGATCCATGAGGTGAGACCCATGTCCCAGCGAGAGATATAACTTCTAAAAACATATATTGCTTACCAAAAATATGTATATTAAATAATTAAAATAGATAATATTACAGGTTTAAAAAATTAACAGTTTAAGTAAAATCTCAAGCAGAGCTAGGATTATAAATAAATTTATTTTCTCTTACCGTATTTAGAACTATCTACAAATTTAAAGAAAACAAAGCAAGCATCCTCATCCAATGTGAGTCGCCAATTAACTTCAACAGATATGTGACACAACTGAATTGCATATTTTATTAAGCCCTAGGTAGATTGAGGCATACCACTCAAACCACTAGATGAAATTGCAATCAGTCTCAGTTAAGATCTAACATGACCAAAATCCTAATATCTTTTCCCCTTGGTTAGTATGAGTCCTCCATAGTGGCATATCAATCCGACTACAAAACAACCTAGTCCGCCCCAGGTACAAAGGTGTGGGTACTAGAAACTAGGGTGTTCAACCCTCAAATCTGAGTTACGACCGCAATTTCCCTCAATTACATTTATATCTGATACACAACCTCGATCACTCTCCAAAAACCTTGGAATCAAGATGACAAGGATATACCCTTCTTGCGCCCGCATATAATCAACAATATACAACTCTGAGTTTGTTGTAGAATGCTCATTTCACTATCTAGTATGTTCTAACACTAGAATAGTTCTATGGACTCAGGGCACTACATAATTAAGGTTTCACTTGATTAATTAAGACATTTGAATGTTTTCAGACTACATCAAACAAGGTACATACAAGGTCCTATAGTAAGCTCACAAAATAATCTATGTGATACGATTCCCAAAGATGTAAAACGTATGAAATATATTCCATGTTATTCCATCAAGGTATATGTAACATCCCTGACCTGGGTTATGCCTTAACCCTAGGTGTTTTTCTTAATAAATTTAATTATATGCTTGCTCTTATTTCTTGAAAAGTAATTGAGGTTCAAGAGGAACTTATGTTTCAATTTTAGTCCTTTTTGAATAATGTTGAAACATTGTTTTGCATGTTTTGGACTAAAGTGCAAACTACCCAAGTTGAGGTGTTAAATTGCAAATGTTTCATGATAAGATATTCCTCAAGTGTTGAAGCATCATAAGGATGAAAATCATGTAGTGGTATGGCTTGTGGTAGCCTGAGTACCAAGAAAGAGCTGAAAAGGCAATGGTTGTGCATTAAAACCTAGTTTTGGTGTAATGTGCAATTTACCCAAAACACAGGGTTCAATATGCAAATTACCACTTCAAAATAGTCCCTATTGTTTCTTGGAATCATGTAGAGCAAATAAAATGAGAGGGGCATCTCATTTGTATCTCTTTGGAGGAGAGAGAATCTTGATAATAAAATAATCAAGATTTAAGCATAAATGGAACTTTACTTCAATTTAATGCAAAAATAAATATATTAATTGAAGTGATCTTCAATCAAAATTATGTGGGTTGAAATCCATATATGTGTATGACCGTGTGCCTTGCAAAGGCACGAAATTATATAAAGGAAGTGGATAACTCACTCACATTATTAAAAGAAAAAGAATTATCCACTCACTTTATAGGATATTATTATAAGGGTTAAGGTGCTTAATTTGCTTTTCTTTAAAACATGGATAATTGAGAGGAATATGAGGCAAGTAATATAGCCTCTTAACAAAGGAAGGGAAGGGGGGAAATGGCAAGGAAATGGAGGAGATAATTCCTACTTTCTCTCTCTTAAATGAATTTTCAATAAAATTCATATATGTGCTCCTTTATCCATGAGTTGAAAGGGTAATTTCGAAACCCCTTCAACTTCTTGCTTGAAAAAATGACAAAGGGATCTGGGAGCAACAGGAGGATGACCCACAACCTGTTGGTAAGCTTCTTGACCTTCTTTCACCATGATTTCATGGTGGAAATGGAAAATAAATGATGGATTTCTTCTTTTCTCCATGCAATCTTCTATCCTAGCCATTTCTTTTCACTCAAAAGCTTGAGCGTGAGCTTGGGATAGTTGAGAAAGATTCTTCCACCATTAAAGACGTGGATCTTGGATCTTTTAAGCTCAGTTGAAGGCGGGTTATATAACTTGAACCCCTTTACATTGTTATTCAACTGTTAATCTTACAATTTCGTTGATTCCTTCATCATCTTGATTAATTGTTGGTTGAAACTAGAAAATCCATGAAATCAAAAGTATTTAGAACTACAGGGATGATGGTAGATGATGATGACATCATCTTGGATACTTTTCCCAAAGAAATTGTATTTCATTCGGTTTCAGCAAACTTGCTCATTCGATTTCAACAAAACCGTTTGAAAGCAAACAGTTTCATCAAACCGTTAGAAGCTAAATGGTTTCAAACTGTTTGGGAGAGTTGACCATGGTTGACCATTTGGAAATTTTGATTATAATGATGATGGTTGATGACCCACCAAATTTTATTGAATAATTCCAAAGGGTTCATCAGTTGAAGATTAATCAATTAGCAAACCCTAATTGGGTTTAGTGTTGAAATTCAAATTAGTTGATTTAGATTTTTGGGTTGATTATCCCAAACGGTCTCAAGACCGTTTAGAGGTCACCCAAACGGTCTCAAGACCATTTTGAGGTCAACCAAGACCGTTTGGAGGTCTAGGGTTGAGCATGGTTGAGTAATTAAAGGTCCAGAGATACCAAATTGAAATACAATTAATTGTTGATTTGATGATCAACCCAATGATCTAAACCCTAATGAAATTTCACAAATTCCAAGGATAGGATGGGGCAAACGGTCTCAAGACCGTTTGGAGGTCATCCAAATGACCTCAAGACCGTTTGGGGACATGTCATGTCAAAAGTTTGATGATGGTTCATTGGTTTCAATTGAACCAATTCCACAATGTTGATCATTGATGGCTGCTAGATTCAAAGCCCTAGTTGAAGGTTCCTCGAGTTGAAATCCTAGATCAATTGGGTTCAAAACCCTAATTGATGGTCCAAATGAAGGTTGATTCAATAGTTCAAGTGATAAAGAAATCAAGGACTCAATTGATAATTGGTTCATCCATTGAAATCATGAATCATGTAAGTGTTGAAAGGACTTTTTGGTCCATTCGGTTTTGAGATGGTTTGGACCAAACGGTCTTAAGACCGTTTGAGCCCAAACAGTCTCAAGACCATTTGAGACCAAATGGTCTCAAGACCGTTTGAGACCAAATGGTCTCATACCGTTTGGATACCCAAGTCTAATCGGTTTCAACACACTTCTTGCCTAAACGGTTTCAAACCGTTTAGAGACCAAAGGGGTCAAAATCATTTGGTGACTCAATGTGATCAAATCAATTGATAACTTAAGGTGATGATTGATCCATTGATCCAATGGTTGATGTAACCTAATGATTATCAATAATAGGTACAAAGGTTGAAATACTAAGGTACCTAGATAATCAATACCTTAAAAATGGTTAACCCTACAAGCCTATGAAAGCAATGTCTCAGTACACTATGTCAATCATAGATGTATGTACTTGATTGGAGGGTTGATGTAACCTAATCAAGTTGAAAGGATGTTAGTAAGGAATTCATACAAGAGTATTGATCATGTGGTGATTAGGTTATGATCCTTAGTAAAGAGATCATGAAACCCTAATCTAGAAGGTTAATGAATCCTAACTCTAATTCAGGGTAACATAATGTAAAACCCCAATTATGGGAATGGAGAGTGAAACTCTAATTGGGATAAGAATTTCCAATTGATATGACATGTGAAACCCTAATTGAGGTTGATTCCATGAGAAACCCTAATTAAGGGTGATGCCATGAGAAACCCTAGTTGGGGTGAATAGTAAACCCTAAGTATAGGCAATGTGATGTGAAAGCCTAATGAAGGGTGATGCTATATGCAATCCTAACCCTAATGAAGTATGATAGTATGTGGAACCCTAAACCCTAATAAAGGGTGATGGTATGGGAGATCCTAATCCTAATAATGGAATGGTAACTAATACATTGATAAGGGAAATACCTAAAGTGATTGATTATAGGTAACCTTATAGCAAGCAATGCCTTAATCTGAAATGAGTCCATATCATTAAAGATAGTTGGACCATTCTTGTGTGTGACCTATGCACTTCCTGGTAAGAGTGATATGTTAGTGGATGAAAGTATTAATATGGGAAATACATTAATACAAGATAAGCTGAGAACTCAAGAAAGTTGGAAGTGATGAGGAAAGTGATACATCAAGATGTGATAGATATCACTTTTAGCATTCCAGGATTGATATACCTTGTTGCACCTCAAATCCAATATACTTGGACAAGAAGCACATGAAGTGTGTTGTGTAAACTGTTACAATGAAATGTAATGAGTTTGATATACTTTAATAAGTATAGGCTTATATACCTTGAGGATGGGGTTAAGCCAAACTAATGAGTATGATGTAATCATACCATGATAAGGATGAGAAATGAACTCATACCTTGTACTGATAATCATTTAATGATAAATATTAAGAGTAATAAACATGATTGAATACTTAAGATGTGTAATGGCCTTGTGAGCCATATGGTTAGATGTTGCCTAGTGAGAGGTGACAAGGTGTTTTATGAGCCTTATGAGCCATGAGAATGGTTGTTGCCTAGTAAGAGGTAACAGAATGTTTTAATGAACTTTGAGAATCACATGAGTAGGTTGATACCTAGTGAAAGGTATCAAGATGATTATAAAAGTCTCTTGTAAGGGATGATAATGTTCATAATAAACCAAGGAATGGAAACTTAGAAACATAATAATAATAACAAAAGGATACAATTATAATAATGGAATCCAGATCATACATGTGTGGAGAAAAGAGGAATACTGGTAACACATAAAGAATGTGTTGAGCATGATTGGCATGGCCAAAGTTTAATGCTAGTAAAAGAATAAGGTGCCCAGTGCTGTATAAATAGACATGGGGTGTAATCAAGTTTTGGATATATCCAATACCTGGCAGAGGTGTAATGCCTATAATCATGGTTGGTTAGAGTCTAATGCCTGGCTGTGAAATCATGGTTGGCTAAAGTCCAATGCCTGGCGGTGTAATCAGGTTTGGAGATGTCCAATACCTGGCAGAGGTGTAATGCCTGTAATCAGGGTTGGTTAGAGTCCAATGCCTAGCTGTGAAATCAGGATTGGTTAAAGTCCAATGCCTAGCGGTGTAATCAGGTTTGGAGATGTCCAATACCTGGCAGAGGTGTAATGCCTATAATCAGGGTTGGTTAAAGTCCAATGTCTGGCGGTATAATCAGGTTTGGAGATGTCCAATACCTGGCAGAGGTGTAATGCCTGTAATCAGGGTTGGTTAGTGTCCAATGCCCGGCTGTGAAATCAGGATTGGTTAAAGTCCAATGCCTGGCAGTGTAATCAGGTTTGGAGATGTCCAATACCTGGCAGAGGTGTAATGCCTATAATCAGGGTTGGTTAGAGTCCAATGCCTGGCTGTGAAATTAGGATTGGTAGTTTCAAATGCCTGGCGGTGTAATCAGGTTTGAAAGAATCCAATACCTGGCAGAGGCTTAATGCCTATAATGATGACACAGGATTGGTAATAACCCAATGCCTATATTAATGATATATGAGTACATGGTAGATATAATTCTATATCTGTTTAAGTAGATTGGCTAAGGCCAACTGATTGAAATAAGAATGTCTCATGGGTGACATATCAAGATGATGAGTGTCACAAGAAAAGCTTGACATGATAATATAATATGATGGATAAATGATATACATGTTCTTCCTATTTCTTATTAAGAGAATAGTTGATCTATTATTCTATCATAAACAGTTACAATGATTTAAGATAAGAATGCTTTAAACTGTTTATCCTTTTCCCAGTTTTATATCATTAAATTGCAATAATAATGTTTTTGGCAGAGAATTATATCTCCCGCTGGGGCAATTACAATTGTCTCACCCCCGTGGGATCCAACATTTTTAGGTGGACAAGCACGGAGGAGGTTGAGAATATCTTGTAGAGGAAGAATATCAGCGGCAGTAGTGACAGCAATGACAGCTCAGGTTGAGTGTACTGTCTGTTATGTCTTGTAGATAGAAGTCCTATGTGTCGTCTCTGTACTCTCAGGTCCTCAGAGTTAATAGTTAGTACTTTTAATGAATCGTTCTGAGATACTGGCTTAATTCCTCGAGGTCCTTATACTGTCTGTGTTTAGCTTTTAACAAGGTAGTGGATGTTGTAACCCTCAAGAAGAGATGGTACAAGTTATGTACTTATGAACCAGGATGTAAATGTAATACATTGGATCTTGTTGAAAGAGTTTTCCTATGAATGGATGAATGGATCTCTTTGCAAAAGGTTTAAATTTTTAGTGATTTTTCAGTAATCTGCTGTTAGTAATCACTTCCTCTTAAGCTAATTATGTTTTGGTGAGTTGTTCGCCACAATATACATGTCCATTGATATCAATAAATGGACTAAAACTCCAAGTAAGGTGCAAAACATCCCAAAATCCATTTTTAATAAAACAACAATAACTTCATATAGGGGTATCAAATGCATTCAAAATTTTAAATAGAGTTTAACAAGTTAACAACAAGATGTCACTCCAAATTTTAGCATAAAAGTCTATCGAATGTAAGAGTTATGGCCTTTTCAAGAACTAAGCTTTGATGTGATCAATACCTAGCATGGATGAGCTACCTTCAGCAATATAGTTTTTTCTAACTATCTTTTCAACATCAAAATAGTAATTTAAAGCTTTAAAACCACCATTAGTTAACCACCATATAGTAATATTTAAAGTGTGGGTCGGATTTCTAAGTATTGGGTACCAAAACATCACATATATGACATTCATAGGAGTCATTATACCTATATTTCAACACTTCATACCTTGCATGTGTAAGGAAAAGCTCATATTTCAGCAAGAAAACGTTCATAAGGCTTAAGGAAAGCCTAATAATGCATTTAACCCATTCTCATGTCAAATAGTATATAAAAGACCATTTCTTATATGATAGGTGTTTAGAGTAAGATCAAAGGCATGCACTTAGAAGGTAGGAAAGAAATGCATTCAGAGTGATTTAACTCACCTGGATAGAGAGGGAAATGAAGATATATAAGAAGAACTCTGAAAATTCAAGATGAAAGACTTCAAATCAACAACAAAATGTTGATCTAGAACCACCAAAGCTACAAGAACGCCTCCTCCTTCCAAGAACAACAAGAAACTAGAGAAAGAAGAGAGAGAAAATAGTTATCAAGCCCACAAGCATAGGGTTCCAGCAAGAACACCAAGAAAACTCAACCATGAGAGGAAGGAGGGTGAGGATCAACAATAAAATGAAAGAAAGAGCAGAGATCTTACATGAAAGAAGTAAGGCAGATGATTAATGACTCTAGATCAACCCAAGGAGTCTCTATTCTCACACATGCATCCACACAAAAATTGTGATCACCGACCTTGATGGTTTCTATTTGATCTCTAGAAAAACCAACACTAACGTCACCAAAGGTGTGAAGAGAGAAAGAGTGGGGGTTTTTATAGGTGGGTGTAAGTTTCCTACTGTCTAGAAAATCTTGACGATCACTGAAAATATTGACGACCATTGAAAATCTTGACGACCACTCAAAATCTTAACGACCACTGAAAATCTTAAATACCACTAAAAATCCTGACGACCATTAAAAATCTTAACGACCACTGAAAATCTTGATGACCATAATTCTATGCAACCACATAAAATCTTAACGACCAAGTTGTTCAGAAATATAAGCGACCATGTAAAATCTTGATGACCGGAATTCTATGGGACCACATAAAATCTTGGTGACCAAGTTTTTAAAAAAACACTAAAATTTATATTTACACCCCCATAAATGGGTAATTGTACATAACTCCACAAAATGCATAAAATTGCATAACTTGAACAAACAGAGTCAGAATTGAATCAAAATTTTGACATAACTTTATTACATGATATAAAATCACAATATAAGTTTATTTTTGAAACTAAGCATCCAATTAGGACAAACAAATTATATTTATTTGTTAATCAAGGTTAGGGGTCTTACATTGGTGTTTAAATTGTTTTCGACCTTTGACTACCTTTCTCCCTCATCCAATCCATAAATACCCCTCCCTACTTTTCTCAAACGAACCATTTACCACCATCCTTGCTCTTGGATACCTTCGGAGGCCATCCGTTGATGATGAGGAGCCATCGATTGATGGCGCGTGGGACTCCAACAGTCAAAACCTCGATTGATCGTGGATGCATGTGTGTGAATCAAGGTTCCATGGTCTGATCTCATGACATTTATTATTTCTCTTGCTTACTTCAAGTAAGTTTCTTGCTCTTTTACTCAAATTGCTTGCTATTTTCTTTCTTCTCACTTCCTACTTCGATGAAACCCATGGTGTTCCTAGCTGGAATCTTGAGTACATGGACGAAGAACCCTTTTTCTTCTCTCTTTTGCTCTATATCTACCTTATTCTTGAGGTTAGGAGCTTCTTTGAGCTTTTAGAGGAAAAAGCTTGGGTTTTCCCCTTCTCTTCCTCGTGACTCTTTGTTGTTTGGATGTTTTTCCTCACCATTCAAGTTAGTTATATAACTTTGAATGTATCTCTTGCTTACTTTTCTACATGCATGTTGTTAATCTTTCTTTAAAATTCCTTAAATGCTAGATGATGGCCTCTATAAGTGTTTTATAGTATGATAGGGTGATGATCCAAGCATGTTGGTTATATTTTAGACTTTGTGAACATTATGTGTTGCCTTTTAAACTGTTCTTTTAAGTATGCAATGTATACATTCATAATTTAGGTGTAATGATTTCTGAAATTGTCACATAAGTGTTGTTTTAGTACCCAATCTTAGAAATCTGACCCACACTATACACTTTGTTGAATAATGGTTAACCTATGATGGTTATTATATTTTATCTACTCTTATGGTGGTGTAACAATGGTTGAACAAACCCTAATATAGAGGGTAACCTCCTCGTGTTAAACCTTGAATATTCATGATACTTTTTGTATGAAGCTAATGTTGTCCTGACCAAAGTGGTGTGGATGTCTTGATGCACTCTAGTTGGTGGTCAATTCTTTTAATGAACACGATGGCTACCTTCTCTTTGAAGGAGTGTTATGGAACTGTTTAAATACATTTTATATCGTCTAAGGTTGTAAATTTCAATGACCTTTGTAATAATATTTTTAGTGTTTATATGTAACTTGATTGATACAGTAACAAATTCTCAATTGGATTAATTAATCAAGAGAAACCTTAATCATGTAGTGCATCGAGTCTGTAGAACTATTCTAGTGTCAAGATTTGCTGGATAGTGGAGGGAGTAATATTAAAGGAGCTCAGAGTCATATACTGTTAAGTATATGTAGGTACATGGAGAGTATATACCTATCATCGGGATCCCAAGGTTTTAGAGAATAATTAAGGTCGTGTCTCGGAAATTATAAGTTTTGAGAGCGACAATGATCATAAATCAGAATTACAGATCGTATCCCATAGTTTTATAAGACCCCTGACCTAGCTTTTTGGTTGATCTTGCTTACTTAGCATAATTTGATGTTTAAAACCTGATTATAATCTCATCACGCGCTTTGATAACATGTAACATGCTTATATTCTCAGTTTGGTCTAGTTTGGATTCTGTTTGAGCTAGATATGCCTTTATGTGCCTATTTTGGACCTAATTGCAATTTACCCATGTTTGTCACATTCTTGTTGTGCCTCACATGTTTTTGCATCATGTTGGAGAGAGTGGTTCTTTTGGGCACCTTGTTGTACCTTGGTTTGATGAGGTGGCATCATGTGTTGATGTTTTAGGGTTTGCTTGGATACCCTATGTGGATGGTTGACCTTACTTTGTGTGTTGATTGATGGACTTTGTTTTTAGAAATCACCTTTTTGTTTCTTCGACCATTGTTTTGTGGTTTATGAGTTTTGAGTGCACCTAGTGGTCTTGGCGGTCGAAGAGCCAAGAAACCCTAGGGTGCATTTTATGCTATTGATGGCCTTTTGATTCCCTTTGACCGATGAGCTTTTATGGACCAAGTAGGTCATTGGTTTTCTTAGTTTTTTCACCCATGATGCATGTATGATATTGATTCTTGCATGGGTGAGTTATTATGGACAAGTGCACATGTTTGCATGACACCTAACCCCCTTTCTCACTCTCTACCCTTGGATATATATACTCCTTCCTTTGCATGCAAGTGATCCCTTTTGCATCCTCTTGTTTTATCTATTCTCCTTGGAGCTCATCCCCTTGTGTTCTTGGCAGTGAAGGTGGTTCTTGAGCTTGTAGAAGGTGGCCGAACCCCTTGCATGTTGATCTAGGGTTTGGAACAACCCTTTCTTTGGTGATCGTTTGGAGTTTCTTGATCTTGGTAAGTGATCTACCCCTCTTGATCTTCATTTTCTTGCTACCCTACCTTTCTTCTTTCTCTTGGCCAAATCCATTAGTCTCCATGGTGGTTCTTCTTGAGGAACTTCTCTTTTCTTGGCCAAATTCATGGTTCTCCATGGTGGTGCTTGAGTTGAAATGAAGAACTCCTCTCTTCCTTGTCCTTTTGACCTAGGGTTTTTGCCCTCTTTCTTGTGCTCCTTTGACCTATGATTTTTCTTCTCTCTTTGAGGTGATTCTAGCTTGGCCAAAATGGTGACCATTCTAGGGTTTTCTCTCTTATTTGGAGCTTCGTTGCTTTGTAGTTTTTTCTTCATATCCAAGGCGAGTTATATAACCTTCTCCTTGATTATTGTTGCGCTTAATCTTGCATGCAAATAACCTATATCTAAAACGTGGTTCAAATTAGGATGATGGTGATATTTTGAGATAAGGATTATGTTTATGTGGTGTTCTTGAGTAGATAAACCCTTTTTACTAAAATCTAATCTAGTGCACATTTATCTTGTTGATGATGGACGTGTTGATCCTTACATGCATATGCTATACTTTAGTTTTCTTCCTCATATTTATGGTTTTTCTTTCTTGCTTGATGATGGAGGTTTTGGATACATGTATGATGGTAGAAACAATGGTTTTTTCTCTTGCTTCATAGTTTGGTTTTCTCTCATGATGATGGCTGATTTAGGGTTTTGGAGTTGCTTTCCTTCTTAAGGTTTTTCCCCTTTATGTTTTTAGTTTCATGGTGATGTATAATTTGTTGGATCATGTGGTGGATGGTCTTTCTCTCTCTTAATGAGGTCACTAAGATTTTTTTTCTACATGTTTTGGTCACCAGGGTGTTGATGCTAGTGGTTGCCATGTTTTGATGTGGTATGGTTGCTAGGGTGACCATCTTCTTTGGTCGATGAAGAAGTTGATGTTCTCCTTCAGTCGCCACTGCACTTAGTGTTCTTCGGTCGCCAAGGTTCCATTATTGTGATCCATTGTCGTTGATCTCTCTTCGGTCAATGAAGTGGTAGGTTCTCTTCGATCACCAAGTTTTCTATGACCTAGTTCTCTTCGATCGAAGACATGACCTTGATTTCCTTCAGTCTCTATGTGTAGGCCTAGGTGGTCTCTTCGGGTGATTCGCCTCTTCGACCGATGATGATGGTGTGACCTAATTCTCTTTAGTCGACAAAAATCCCTAGACATGTGATTGTCATGTTTTGTTACCTTGTAATAATAATAGTTGACCTATTTTCTTCCAAGAATGTTGGAGATGGTGATAATTAGAGTTGAGTGTTAATTGTTGATCTGAAACCCTAATTCAGTTACAATGTTGAGACCTAACCCTAATTGAAAGTACATAATGATGTTGCCTAGTTGCTTGAGTAATTAGCATGATGATAAATTATATTCTCTCTCCTAATGTTGTAACCCTCATTTGTTGTTAAATGAGCATCATAGCTAATGATTGATTATGATATCACTTATGAGAAATGTGTGTGATGATTATGAGCCTTGATGAGGCATGGAGAGATAATAATATTCTTGTATGGAACAAAGTGAATGGCCTTATGACCTTGGCAATGTCTTTGTGCTCTAATTGAGGTGATATCCTTTGTGTGATGTGACAAGGGATGGGTATCCCATGATAATGTGATAATGGTGGTGCTCTTGTGTATGACAGTAGAACAATACCATGTGTGATTTGATCATCCTTATGCTTCATACATTTCATATCTTCTAAAGCTTCAATCTACCCTTGTCTTGTAGAATCTTTTTAGCATTTGTATGTAACTTGCTTGATTGAGTAAAAGACACATTTTAATTAACTAATCAAGTGGAACCCTAATCATGTAGTTGCTCTAGACATAGATCCATCCCAGCATCAAAACTTGTTGGATGGTGAAATGAGTATTCCTAAGGGAAACTCAAAGCACAAACTATTGAGTATGCGGGGTGCTTGGAGAGTACATCCTTGTCATCCAGATCCCAAGGTGTTTAAGAACAATTGTGGTCATGTCTCGATGTTATATATGTGTGTTATGTGAGGTACACATTGAGAACAACTGTGATTGTACCTTAGTGGTAGGGATTCATATCTCAATGTCTAGTGCTGTGACATGTACCAAGATGGGCTAGAAGTTTACTCATACTGATCGAGTGGGGAGAAATCTTAGATTCTGGCTCTTCCTAGATCTTGTATGGCACTGATTTTGACTTAGTAGTGGTCATTTGTCTTTGGGTGGTATGACTCAAATCCTCAGGGCATAATTAAAGACATAATACAACTGTGTAGGGTTAAACATGCTTCACATTGGACATTTACCCTTGCCTTGTTTTGATTAATGATTAGTTGTTATAAAATGTGGTAAGAGAAATTAATTATTATACATGTTCTTCATATTCCTTCTTATCATGATACAATGCTTATATGTTATAGCTATTTGATCTACTTAACTTGTGAAATCAATTTAAATTATTCATTTAGTTGAATTTGCTCATCCTATGTAATAGTAATAAATTTGTGATAACAATAACCTTTGGTTGAGAGTTATATCTCTCATTGGGACATGGGTCTCACCTTGTGGGTCTCCACATCTTTTTCGGTGGTCATCGATGATGTGGTAGCGATCATGCTATTGAGGAAAATCAACTCAGAGATTAGTAGTCGTTGAAGGTTGGATAGATGCTAGTGTTGGGTAGTAGAGTCCTAGTGTCGTCCCTGTGCTCTTAGGTCTGGGAAGGGATGTGTTTTGTAGATGATGTATATCAATACATGTTTTGGTAGTATGTCGTGGTTTGTATATATGTGGCTTGTATATGTCAACATGTTCTTTTGTAATAGGTGTGTGGTAGATGGCCAGTGTATAGATGTGAATACCTGGTGGGTATGTGATATGATGCTAGATGATGGAACTTCATGTAATGTTTTTGCACATGATAGTAATACATGAATTAGTTTTAATTTATCCACTTTAATGTATATGTGGTTGTTTAGATATTAAACACGTGCTTTGTTTTGAGTAATCTCATTTGTGTGGCATTGGGATGTCAAGTCGGTGACATGTTTCTAATATCACTACCTATGTACCTAGGGTGGACTAGGCTGTTTTAATAGTTGGGGTGACATGCAACTATATTTTTTACTTGCACTGATCGAGGGGAAGAGATCTTAGGATTCTGATCATCCTAGATCTTATACAGAGAGGACCAAAAAAAGATCTTATATGGAGCTCATTTTTACTTACTAGTGGTCAACAAGTAATTTGAGTGGTACGCTTAAAACTACCCAGGGCTCAAAAAAATGTAACTCAACCATGTAGCATAATTGTTAGGGTTACTTGAAGAATCATTTTAGATGATAACCATTACTAATTTTCCTTTTAATCATAGATGATTTATGACGTGGTAAGAGAAATCAACCATAAAAATGTTTGTAGGTACTTGTTATTATGTGCAAGTTATATGATCTTTCAACTCTTAACTGCTTGATAAATTTTCATAATTGTGGTAAGATAGTGATCTTTTGGTGTTATATCTCTCGTTGGGACATGGGTTTCACCTCATCAGTCTCCACATCTTTTAGGTGATCAAAAATGTCATCAGACACAAAAAAGTGAGGAGGATCCATTTGAAGATCAATACAAGCATAAGGTTGGTTAGTTTGTATAGAGTCCTTGAGTCGTCCATGTACTCTCAGGTGCAGGCAGGGAATTTTATAGATGATATATATGACTCAAGCTTTTAGTAGTGTATCTTGTTTTATGTAAATGTTATAATTATGTGAACAACCTCTTTTACAAACTGGTTATGGTTGAAGCCATGCAACTTACTTAAAAGTACATGATATATATATATATATATATATATATATGTATGTATGTATGTATATATATATATATGAAGTTGGACATGTATGCAAATGCTTCCTTTAACATGTTAGAAATTTTAATTCTTGTTTTAATTCTACACAATTTTGGTAATAGGATTAATTAGTGATCAATCTGTGTTTTGGTTTTGAGTAATATCATTTAGCGTGTTGGGTTTCCACATCAAGTCTACTCTTTCTAGCATGCACTTATATTGGTTGCTCTCTTTTCCCCTACCTTGCTCTACTCTAGACGATATTCATAGAATAGATAGGGATTTTCTTTGGGGCTCATCTGATGAGAAGAGAAACCTCCATCTGGTGAGATGGAATTCAATGATCTTGCCTAAAAATGAGGGAGGTTTAGGTATCAAGGAAGTAGGAACATTACTAAATCATGCCTTATCAGTAATGCATGTGACATTTCTAGAAAGAAAGACCCGTTATGGGTCAGGTGAATCAATGAAAATATATAAAGAAAGATTTTTTTTGGTCAATTGACTCTGATAACTTTTCACGACTCTTTAACAATATTCTCAGGACAAGGAAGATATGATCTAGTTCACTAACTACAAGGTTGGAGATGAATAAATAAATAAATTTGTGGCTTGATCCTTGGATTAAAGGTAAGAAGCTTACAAATCATTTTGGTGAAGAGTTTTGCATTAAATATAGCCTTCCTAGAGACATTGATCTCTGCAATATTATCAGCAATGGGAGGTGGAAGTTTTCATCTTCTAGAATTTTAAAAGATTTAAGGGACTACTATCATTGAATATGTGTTTTCATGAGACTGATTCTATTTTATTCAAATGTGAGGAATAAAATTTGTTTAGAATAAGATAAGAGAGAAAGAGGTCGAGTCCCTATATTTAAATGGATTTGAAGTTGCAATGGTCCTAGAAGATGCACTTGGAATGCTTGGAAATATGACCACAACAAATTTCCTACCTCAAACTATGCAAGGTGGAGAGGGCTACAACTAGCCTCTACATGCTTTCTTTACAAGAGTGGTTATGAGAGTACAACTCATATTCTATATGAATGTCAATTCTATATAATATTTGGATGTTAGCTAAACGTTTAAATCCAAATTTCCATATTCTTAGAAGTTGGGGTGATGTTATCTCTATCACTGATAACAAAGCTAGAAGTACATGTATTATTATTGTCTATTGTTGTTGGATGGAGGGAGACAAGATAGTCTATGAAAATGTTACTAACTCTCATGATGACTACATACTTTGATATTTTCTATCCTAAGTGATTGTTAATTTGGATAATGATCTCGGGTTTACAATTACCTTCTTATATGATTCTTCCTATTCGTTTCTAGTTTTGAATGTTCTACTACTGTGGTCATTCCTTTGGTTAACTGGCTATTCTCATGAAATTTCTACCTTGTGGTTCTTAACTGATATATCTGTGGCGATGAACTGAGTTTAGACCTAATTTCAAATTTCCTCACATACAACTTGAAGATATTCCTTATTGTTCAAGTTGTAAGATTTTCCTTCCTCTTTTTTTACTGGTGTAAAGTTTTTTGGTTTTCATACTATATGTTTCTCCATGTAAATCCACCCCATTTGTAAAGGCCTTCTATAATGTCTCAGGATTTGAGGCATCAGATAAAATGATCATATAAGGAATGATTGGACTAACCATATAACCAAGCTGCACCTCCTTTTCAAAGATCCCATCACTAAAAAAACTCCATAGTTAAGCGTGCTCATTTTGGAGTAGTACTAGGATGGGTGACCAGTTGAGCACTTAATCTTGACTTGCGTGTGAATGGAGACAAAGCGTACAGTTAAGGATATTGGTAGTCTGTGGGGCCAGTTGTCATTCCTAAAACTCTACTAGAGCCTTGGGCAGTGGGTCCATTCATTACAAATGGTATTAGAGCTTTAACCCCTCGAGTATATGGGGGCCACATGGGCATGTGGCATGCTATTCTTGAGTCGTGCAGTCCAGGAAAGTTGGAAACAACTATCCATGGTATTGTAGCCACCCTTACATTGGTATTCCATGCTTGGGAGCTGGGTGACCATCAACCATTCTGGGTCTGCATTGAGATGGGGAGATATTATGAGGCCATATAGTTGAATCTTGACAAGGACGTCAAGAGTCTAAGTGAGGGAGATTGTAACTGTGACAAACGCTATCAAACTGACAACCCAAATCATCACAGTAATTACGTGGAATAACCATTAGTAGTAGATTAACAAAAATCACTAAAAATTAAAACCATTTTTCAAAGAGATCCATTGCTAGGAAACTCTTAAGAGAAGAACCAAAGCAATATATACATCATGGTTCACATTGTACATACATCGTACCATCTCATCTCGAGGATATCATATACCAGTTGATTTGCCCAAACATATACATAAGCAACATAAAACCTCAAGGCATACCATCATAAATCTCAGATTGTTTATAAAACCATTACGTATTAACTCCTAAGGACTTGAGAGTACAGAGATGACACATAGGACTTCTATCTATAAGAAATGATAGACAACACACTCAAACTGAGCTGTTATTGATGTCCTTATTGTTGTTGTCCTCCCTCTGTAGTACGGTCTCGACCTCCTCATCTGCGTTCACCTAAAAAAGTTTTTACCAACAGTGTGAGACAAAAGTCCCAGCAAGAGATATAACTCTCCACCAACAACATTATTATCATAGGTAAATAGTATAAAACTGAGCAGAGGATCTTTTATATTAATAATCAAGATTAATCATTGTTTATAAGCAGAACAAAGTAATATCATCTTTTCAAGTAATGCAACTATCTATGATAGAGCAATAAATCATATATTCACTTTATAAGGAATACGAAGAACACATATAACATCTATCCAATTAAGATGTATAAAAGTACTGTAACATCAACCAATGTTTTTGTATTCAATCCTTAATCAAATACGCTACACGACTGATTACATATTTACAATCACACTTATGCCCTGAGGAGATGAGGTATACCGCTCATGCTCCAACCGACCACGGCTACGTAAAGCATCGGTACCATACAAGGTCAAAGGAAGACCCGACTTCCAACACCTCACCTGTCTCAGTCAGTACGAGACCACTGGTAATGACATCATGTGTCAAACTACAATTAGCTTGCCATGGTATAATGGCATCTTCGCTATACAGTTATAGTCGCAACATGCACTCTCTTTAGGGAGATCACACAGCAACCCCGGTATATTAATATTGAGTCATGCATATAGCCATACTCTTATGATGATAAGGGAGATCACACAACAACCTTATTTGGAAGTAAGTATATTTTCACCCATTACCCCCACATATTCAAAAATATGCTCTCCGAGTTAAACTCACTTCACCATTCAGCAAATTCTGACACTAAATGGATCTATGGCCAGGGAAACTACATGATAAGGTTGCACTTGATTAATTAGGTTCATTACAGTATCTTTTATCATCAACCAAGTTACAAGCATGAATTATAACATATGCTATAAATAAAGGTGTAATACATTTATCAAGTACTTTCATAATCTTTGGAACACATTGAATGCATGACACTCGAGATCTCAACCCCTTATCACATTACTAGGGGTTCTCATCCCTTAACATTATCATCATCATGATTGCTAGATCTAGGTATTCAAACCCTTAGTTCATCACTGAACATTTTCACCTCTTATCAGGTAACTATTACCTCTAGGTCCTCAGACCCAGGTATACATTATACTTGTTGCACAAGTATTTCTCATGGCTCACAAGGCCCATTTAATCTATATCATATGAAACATCATAGCTCATACCTGGCTACGCTCATCATCTCATGATACCTGCATGGTTAGTATTTCATGATAAAAACAATATGAAGTACATATCATCACCATGCAATTTAAGAGAAATACAACCTTCCCATTATTAGGGTTAGGGTTTCCCTTTTTAGCCGATTAGGGTTTCAAGTTCATATTATCAAGAATCAAAACCCTAATTCATAGCTCCACACATATTAGGAGCATACATTGATATCATAAGTATTCAATCATACTTGTTTATTCTCATCATTTATCATTAAATGATTATCACACAAAGTATGAGTTTCTCTCTCATCCTCACTAGGATATTGATTACATCATACTTTATTAAGTTGTCTTAGACCTTTTATCAAGGTACATTGGCATACACTTATCAAAATGCATTAAACTCTTTACATCTTAATGTATCATTTGACATAACGCACTTCATGTGTTACTCAATCTAGTATATCAGATTTGAGGTGCTTACCTCCATATTGGTTTTGAGGTGCTTCCACCATATCAGGCTAGAGGTGTGTGCTTACCACCATATCGACCAAGAGGTTTGTGCTTACCATCATATCGTCCAAGAGGTGTGTGCTTATCACCATATCATCCAAGAGGTGTGTGCTTACCACCATATCGCCCAAGTGGTGTGTGCTTATCACCATATCATCCAAGAGGTGTGTGCTTATCACCATATCATCCAAGAGGTGTGTGCTTAACACCATATCATCCGAGACGTGTGTGCTTATCACTATATTGTCCAAGAGGTGTGTGCTTACCATAATATCGTCCAAGAGGTGTGTGCTTACCACCATATCGTCCAAGAGGTGTTTGCTTACCACCATATCCTCCAAGAGGTGTGTGCTTATCACCATATCATCCAAGAGGTGTGTGGTTATCACCATATTTTCCAAGAGGTGTTTTCTTATCACCATATCATCCAAGAGGTGTGTGTGTGTGTCACTTATATCGAGTTATTCAAGTATATGGTTTTGCATATCGGGTTAGACCCTAATGCTCATACCTTTTCAAACCTTCAAAGTATCAACCTAACCTGTGTTGAGTGACAATCTAGACAACTGGTTAGTCCTTTTTCAACCAACCCAAATGTACAAAATGATAGGGCATGGGGTTCCAAGGTATAAGGGATTTCATATCACCATATTGGGTTTCATTATCATATCGGGTTAGAGGTGTTTCAACCCGATATCGGTTTGTGCCATGATGATGTCATCATCATCAAGCTCTAGACTTTCATCCCTTACTATTCTAGTTCATGGACTACAATCCAATGCAACTATTAGAACTCATAGAATCATCAATCATTCAAGAAAAATCGAAATTGAAAGTAGATCAACAAGTATAGCAAGATTGAAGGTGAATAATAACATGATTGGGTTCATGTTATATAACCCGCCTCAAGAACAACTTCAAAGCTCCAAGCTCCAAAGCTTCATGTTCCCAAGGTTGAATATGAACTTATCAAAGATCCAAGACTTGTTCACAACTCCACTATATGCAAAGAATCACCATAGATAAGAACTTGGTGAAGAAGAAAAGAAAGGAAGAATCACAACCCGAAATTCATGCTTCAACCAAGGTTGAAGATGAGCATGGCTTCACCTTAAGCTTAAGGCTCGAGCTCCTTCTTGCTCCTCAACTACTATGCATGATATATAAGAGAAAGAGAGTTGTAGGTTTCAAAAAGTTTCACTAGTATGTGAAACGAGTGGTATATATAATTGAGGCTCATGAGAGAGAGTGTATAAGAGGTGTCATCACCTTATACTACTAGGTGACACATGTCCATGCATGGGTTGACATGTGTCCATGCATGCACACATATTTATCTTAACATGAAAAACTCTTCGGGATAATCTAGGGATAAGATTCTGACCATTAGTTATCTTTTTTAATAAGATATTTCAACCCAACATCACTTTATTCACAAAGTGATACAACTTTTCCAAGGAAAGTTGTAAATCGATATCCATCACCTTATTGAGGTGCTTAACTCATCATGGCCTTTTCCAAGAGTTGAAAAAATGATATGGGACCTCCTATATGGCTTCTTGGTCGATAGGAACTCTCATATAATCTCTACAACTCAATACAACTCAATACAACTCATTTTAGGGTTTCAACTATACAACTCTTCTTAGTCTTTTTATCACTAAGAAAACCATCACTCAAATATGATTCAAACATGGTGCCTCTTTCTTTCTATCTCCTCTAGATGATTCTAAGAGAGAGTATGGACACTCTAGATGTGGTAATTTGCATATCAACCCTACATTTGGGTAAATTGCAATTTGCACCAAAATTAGTACACAAGGCACAAACATTATTCAAACAAACTTCAACTCGGAACTTAAGCTTTCCACAAGACACCCATCATTATCATTATCTCTCTTATGATTCTAAACCACTTGAGGCGTGTTCAACATGAGACATATTGCAATATAACCCCTCGTCTTGGATAAATTGTAATTTACACCCAAACTATCATATAATGCACAAACAGTTTACAAATAAATTCAAACTTGAAAATTAAACTCTCCTTGAGCCTTAATTACTTTTCAAAATATTAAAAAAGTTTATAAATAACTTACTTAAGCAAAACTTCTAGGGTAATGGCATAACCCATGTCAGGGATGTTACTGTGATGACCTGATTACAAATCAAGCCGTCACCAGTAAAAATCGCAGAATTATCATAAACAACCAAATTAACAAAATCACTAAAAATTAAAACCATCTTGCACATAGATATTCTTTCCAGCAAACTCTTACACAAGTAACCAAAGCCTTATATACATATGGTTCACATTATACATTCAATATTTTGTCTCTTCTCGAGGATAACAAGTAGTTGCTTTACTTCTAATATGTACAACAGTAACATAAAAACCTCGAGATAAGAAAACCAAAATCTCAAGTTGTTCATAGAAATCACTAAGAACTATCTCCCAAGGACCTGAGAGTATAGAGACGACACATAGACTTCTATTTTAAAAAAAAACTGACAGATAGTGTACTCAACCTGAGATACTACTACTGTCCATGCTGATACGATCCTTCTTATGCAGTCTGGTTCCTAGTCCCTCGTCCGCGTCCACCTAAAAATTGTGGATCCCATGGGGTGAGACTATTGTCCCAGTGAGAGATATAACTCTCTGCCAACAATATTATTATCACAGGAAATAATATAAAACTGAGCAGAAGATATTCCATTGGTTTAATAGATATATTTTAAGTGCTATGAGTCATCTTTTACTTTAAAAGGAATATGAAGAACATGTATAACATCTATCTACTTATATGTATGAAAGTAATAAGGCATCAACCAATGTTTCCTATATTTGAAAAAAAACAAATACACTATACGACTGATTACATGTTCACATTCATACTTATGCCCAGAGGAGATGAGATATACTGCTCATACTCCAACCGACCACTAGTAAGTCGAAATCGGAACCATACAAGGTCAATGGCAGATCTGACTGTCAAGACCTCACCTTTCTCAGTCAGTATGAGAACACTTAGGTTTAGCATGACATCTTGTGTCTGTTGTAATTAGATATGTCGGGGTATAGCAACATCTTCACTATAGATTTACTGTCGTAGTGTGTACTCTCTACGGGAGAAGATCACTTAGCTTTCTCGGATTATCAGATTACCACTAAGCGATCCTATTTTTGTTTTATCAAGAAGTCCACTGAGCACCCTTATTTAGTTTGGGAGTCCACTAAGCACCCTTATATTATCACATATTAAAAAATATGTGTTCCGAGTAAAACTCGTTTCACCATTCAGCAATTGCTGACACTGAATGGATCTATGATCTGGGCAACTACATGATAACATTCATCTTGATTAATTAAGTGCATTACTATATATTTGAGCATCAATCAAGTTACAAGCAAGAATTATATCAAATGCTACAAAGAAAAGCATAATTGCATTTATCAGGTACTTTTGTATTTACTAAAACACATAGATCACTTAGAATCTAAAACTCTTGTCATCATCATTACTTGGGTATTCAAACCCTTAATTCATCACTGAATACTGTCACCACTTAGTAGATGATCATTACCTCTAGGTCATCAGACCAAGGTATTTATTCACATAGTCCACATAGCCGATTGAATCTGTTTCTTATAACAACATAGCTCTTACTTAGCCATGCTTATTGCCTTAATATACTTGCATGGTTATTATATCATGTTATCAACAATTTCAAACGCATGCCTTAACCATGAAATATTAAAGAACACATTTTCCCTAATGAGTCAGGGTTACAATCAATTAGGGTTTCAAAATTTCATTAGCAAATACTATGCCCTAACTCATACTCCACTTATCTTAGGAATATTATCATATGTTAGTTACATAATTATCTTTTCAATCTTAGTTTCTCTTTCATCCCCACTAGGATGTAGATTACTTAATTCACCTCTTTAAGGTCTTAAAGCTTATCATTATCAAACTTGGATTAAACTCATTGTTTCTTATCATTGCATTAATCTTATTCATCACTTGGGCAAGCTTAATAAATAAAAGCATGTCTATCATATCGGGTAGCATGGTTGATAATGTTATTCTATTGTTTTTGAAGATGCAAATATCATCTTAATAAGTATCCATTTTAATCATGTGGTGAAACCACATCCTTGTATCGGGTTTAAGACATATCCCTTAACATCATATCGTGTAGTCATGTTTGGGTTAGGTATCACTTTAACTTTTCTCATCTTAAGTCAACCTCATATCATGTATGGGTTAAACCACTACCCTCATATCAGGTATAGAGGAGTATTGGGTTCTCATATTGTGTACTAGAGTACTCCATATCGGGCATACCATATGGCCTTACCATATCTCATAAAAAACAATGTTATATTGGTTCTTCTCCTTAGTTGGTGATGTCAATTTTAAATTTAGACTTTCATATCGATTTTCCTTCATATCAGTTTTCCTCTTGGATTTCCATATCAGATTTCATCTTGGGTTATCATTTCATGTACTCATATTGGATTTGCCATATGTCAGATACCATATCGTGATCTTATGGTGGATATCATATCGGTTTATCTATCTTAGGTATCATATCGGGTTACACCTTTGAACATCATATCGATTTATGTGTGTAGGACACCATATCGGATTACCTCTCTTAGGCAAAACTCCTTGTTCTTAACCATTTCAATGGTTCTATTAATCTTCTATAGTTGCATGATAGGCTAAATACTTAGTTACTTATCAACTCATCTCAACATAGTAAGTTGTATCAAGTTTTTCAAAAGAAAAGGATTTCCCAACATATCGGATTTCCATGTCCTCATCTAGGGTTTTTCCCATATCGGGCAAAAATATTGTTTTACCTTTGTATCGTGTACAAGGTTATAGATAGGAATCTAACATATCGTTCATAGAACCTATTTTACAAAGTATGACCTACCTTCATATCGGGCAAGTCTCTATATCGGGTTCTATATTGGTTTTCCAAAACCTTCAACCCATATCAGGTTGTTCAATGATGATGTCATCATCATCAATCCTCAAGATCATTATCTTTCTATTCTAAACCATGTACAATAGTCCTAGTTACTTATTGGAATTCATGAATATATCAATTGATCAAAGGAAATCCGAATTTTGACAATAATCAACAAATTAAATAATATTGAAGAAAAGATAATAATAATGATGGGTTTAAGTTATATAACCCACCTCTCAAATAGATTTCAAGCTTCAAGCTTCAACTCCACACGTCCCAAGGTTGAAGATGAGCCTTCTCCAAACTCCAAGACTTGAGCTCCAAGCTTTTGCATGATATCTCCAATTCAAATGGATGATATCACCTCACTTGGTTGCTAAGTCCTACTTTGTCCTATATCCCTTCTTCTTGGGTGAATTGCACTTTTCACTTATATTATCATATAATGCACACATAGTTTGCATATAAGCTCAAATTTGAAAATAAACTTCACAAAGGGACTTATTTACTTTTCAAAAGATAAGAACAAGTTTGTAAGCAACTTACTTAAGAAAAACATCTAGGGTTAGGCCATAACCCAGGTCATGGGTGTTACAATTATCAACCCCTAAAAAGGGATTTTGTCCCCGAAATCTCAAGAGAAAAGAGAAGGGTACTTCCTCCTCATCTCTTCCTCTAACTCCCATGTGGCTTCCTCAATACCACGGTGATGCCAGAGAATTTTTACAAGAACTATATCTTTATTCTTCAAATTCTTGACTCTTCTATCAAGAATCATCATAGGACCTTCCACATAGGATATATCTTTATTCAATTCAACCTCTACAGGTTGCAACACCATCTCTGTATTGGGATGCCACTTTCTCAGTATAGACACATGAAATACTAGATGTAGTCTGTGTAGCTTAGGTGGCAACTCCAACCTATAAGCTACTTTCCCGATCCGTGCTATCACTGGGTAGGGTCCCATAAATCTAGGAGCTAACTTACCCTTCTTCCCAAATCTGAGAACACCTTTCCAAGGAGAGACCTTGAGGTACACTCTGTCTAAAGGTCTATGATGTTTATTAGCATAAGACTTCTGTCTATCCTGTGCAGCCTTCAATTGTTGCTATATAACTTTAATCTTTTCAGTTGTTTGTTGTACTAACTCAGGACCCAAAAGTTGGTATTCTCCAGTTTCAAACCAACATAATGGAGATCTACAACATGGACCATATAATGCTTCATATGGTGCCATATAAATACTAGTCTGATAACTATTATTATAAGCAAACTCAATCAATCTCAAGTGTAAATCTCAACTTCCCACAAACTGAATGGCACATTCTCTAAGCAAGTCCTCCAAGATCTGTATAGTTCTTTCAGACTATCCATCAGTCTGAGGATGAAAGGTTGTAATAAACTTTAACTGTGTACCCAAAGCTTTGTGTAATCATTCCCAAAAATGACTTATAAACTGGGGACCTCTATCAGATACAATAGTAGCTAGAACTCCGTGCAATTGCACTATCTCATCTATATAGATCTGTGCAAGCTTCTCCGCAGTGTAGGTTGTCTTGACAGGAAGAAAATGTGTTGTCTTAGTCAACCTATACACTATCACCCAAATGGAATCATGACTTTTAGATATCCTAGGAAGACCAACCACAAAGTCCATTGTCACATTATCCCATTTCCAATGAGGTATAGGTAGGGGTTGTTACATTCCTGCAGGCTTCTGGTGTTCTACTTTAACCTGCTGACACACCAGACACTGCAAAAAGAACTCAGCTACATCTTTCTTCAAACCAGGCCACCAATACATATCTTTTAAGTTATGATACATTTTAATGCTCCCTGGATGCATTGCATACATGGATGAGTAAGCTTCCTCCATAACTAACTTTCTTAAGTTATTACTATTGGAAACTACCATCCTACCATGGTAACAGACTATCTTGTCATCTGTTTCATGAAAAATGTCATGTTTCTCACTGCCCAACTCTGACTTAATCTGTTGAATCACAGTATCAGCCTGTTGCGCCTCTTTGATATGTTCTTTCAGAGTATGTTTCACATGCATCTCATCTAATAACCCTACTAACAAAGATACTTCTAACTGCACATTCATCTATCTCAAAGAGACAAGCATATCCCATTTACAACATACTAAAGAATTCAACTGTGCATTTTCTATAGGTGAAGATGAGGATTTTCTACTGAGTGCATCAACCACTACATTGAATTTTCCTAGATGATAATGAATTGTACAATCGTAGTCCTTGATTAACTCCATCCAGCGACATTGTCTCATATTTAGCTCATGCTAAGAGAAAATGTATTTTAAGTTTTTATGATCTATGAAGATCTGGCACGTCTTTTATAGAGATAATGGCTCCACATTTTTAATGCATGAACCACTACAGCTAATTCTAGATCATGTGTAGGATAATTCTCCTCATGTTTCTTGAGCTATTGAGAAGCAAAAGAAACCACATGATCACTCTGCATCAACATACAACCTAGACCATTCTTAGAAGCATCACAAAAAACAACATATCCTTTTCCCTGCTCAGGTAGAACTAATTCATGTAAACTAGTCAACTTTTCTTTCAAAAACTGGAAAGAATGTTGACACTTGTCATTCTAGACAAAAGGAACTTCCTTCTTGGTCAACCTAGTTAAGGGTAATGCTATAGAGATGAAGTCTTTAATAAACCTCCTGTAATATCCTGCCAAGCCTAGGAAACGGTGAACCTCAGTCGGTGTCTTAGGTTGTTCCCATTCCACAACAGATTATATTTTCTTAAGATCAACATGAATACCTGAAGCATATATGATGTGTCCAAGAAAAGATACTTCTGACAACCAGAACTCACACTTGCTAAACTTAGAATATAACTTATGCTGTCTCAACAAGGTCAAAGCTTGGTGAAGATGTTGTTCATGTTGTTGACTGTCTCTATTGTATATTAAAATGTCGTCTATGAAAACCACTACAAACTGATCAAGGAAAGGCCAGAAGATTCTATTCATCAACTCCATGAATGCAGCCGGTGCATTAGTTAGTCTAAACGACATAACTACGAACTCATAGTGACCATACCTTGTCCTAAAGGCTGACTTAGGTATGTCATTCTCCTTGATGCGTAACTGATGTTATCCTGATCTTAGATCTATCTTAGAGAACATCGATGCACCATGCGACTAGTCAAATAGATCATCAATCCTTGGTAAAGGATATTTGTTCTTAATAGTCACCTTATTAAGCTATATTTAATCTATGCATAGTCTCATAGACCCATCTTTCTTTTTAACAAAAAGAACTAGAGCACCCCATGGTGAAGTACTCGGTCATATGAAACCTTTCTCAAGCAACTCCTGCAACTATTTGTTGAGCTCTGCCATCTCAGCTGGCACCATCCTATAAGGTGTTTGGGATATAGGTTGCATATCCGGAACAAGATTAATCTTGAAATCAATCTCTTGAGGTGAAGGAACACCTGAAAGTTCCTCAAGAAACACATCCTCGAATTCCTTGACAACTGGAACTTCAGAGAGACTAGGTCTCTTTATTCTGGTATCTACCACATGTGCCAAGAATGTGAAGCATCCTTGTCTCATCAACTTCTTTGCTACCATAGATGACACTAGAAAGGTTGGGAGAATCTTTCTATCCCCCTAAAAGACCCATGTCTTATCACCGTATGTGAACATAGCTTGCTTGGAACCACAATCCAAGACAACTTTATACTTCTCTAAGGTATCCATCCCGAGAATTATATCAAACCCATGCATTTCAAGTGGTATAAGATCCACTTGAATGTTGTGTTTTGAGAAAGAAAGAACACAGGGAGAGCATACCTCCCGCAACATTACAGATTCGACTAACGGAGTTTCTAATAACAGATTATCCTTTCTAGGATTGACAATCATATTACAGTCATGAATCACTTCTTGAGTGATAAAAGAATGTGTAGCACCCGAATCAATCAAAACAGATATGAAACATGATGAAGACATATCAGAATGAATTAATTCCATCTGACCTGCCACAACTTGTGGGTTAACCACTGCCTCTGGCTGATTCTTAGCATAGAATCTTGTCATTGCCTGTTGCCGACCTCATCCTCTATTGGCTGGTGTAGATGATCCTGCCTGAGACGCTTGTCCATGTCCTTGAGTGTCACTACTGAACTGTTGTCTCTAAGAGCCTTGCTGAATCTGCCTTGGTGGTTGGGTCACTCCCACATCCCTAATTGGACAATCCTTTATCACATGACCTATATGTCTACACCTATAGCAGACTCTGTTATCCCATTGTGACCTAGACGATCATGTTACTGACATTGATGCTGAGCTCTAAACTCTACTTGATGGAAAACTACAGCCTCTACCTCGGCTAGACGTCCACTGTGTCTGAGTATTGAACCTTTGAGGTTCCACGGGTGCAGTAAACCTTGGTTTCTTAAAGCTGTTAAACCTCTGATTCTGAAACTGTGCAGGTGCTTTCCTACTGTTTGCCTCTCGTTTCTCTGTCACAGACCTCTCTATCCGTCTAACTAACGCCACAAAGGTGGCAAACCTCTCTCTATTCTCTAAAGCAAATACATGTGTGGTTAATTCAGTGTTCAGACCCTTCTCAAAATGCCGAATTCTCTCCTCATCTGTGGTAGCCATGTGTGGACAAAACTGCAAAAGCTCCATAAACTTAGCTTCATACTCACTAACCTTCATTGTTCCCTGTCTAATCTGCTCAAACTACAAAATCTTCTCATCAAGATAAGTCTTAGGGAAGTATCTACTGACAAATTCTTGTCAGAATTCCTACCATCCAATCTCAACACCCAATATTTTCTCTTCTTCGATGGCCCACCAATGACTAGTGCTTCCCTTCAAAAGGTGTACAACATGCTTAACCTTATCATCTTTTGGGATATCAAGGATCCTAAAGGATTTCTCTATCTCAGTTATCCATGAATCTACATCTGATGGGTCAGCAGTACCAGCATACTCAGTGGCTCCTACTCGACGCAACCATTCAAAAGTCTTACCAGATCCATGTCTCTCACTAGACCCTTATGTCCTAGGGGCTGGTGTTGGTATCCGGCCAACCATGTGTGTCATTGTATTCATGATCTTCCTGAAAAGAGTATGAAAAGTTGGGTTTTCTAACAGAGTTTGGTCAATCTGGGGATTCTCAGGCACTGGTTCTTCTCTAGCTTGATCCCTTGCACCAACTCCTGGTGAAACAACGCTACTTTGAGCAGTGTGTTCTTCGTGCGCTCCAGCCAGCTTTGGTTTTTACTTCTTCTCCTGTACGAGGAGAAATTACTATAATATATATTGGAGGACACTAGAACAGACTCAACAAACTTAATCCTATATCTTTGTAGACTCAGCAAACCTTAGGCTCTGACACCAAAACTTTGTGACGAACCGATTATAAATCAAACCATCACCAGTAAAAATTGCGGAATTATCATAAACAACTGAATTAACAAAATCACTAAAAATTAAAACCATCTTGCACATAGATCTTCTTTCCAACAAACTCTTACACAAGGAACCAAAGCCTTATATACATATGGTTCACATTATACATTCAGTATTTCATCTCTTCTAGAGGATAACAAGTAGTTGCTTTGCTTCTAATATGTACAACGACAACATAAAAACCTCGAGATAAGAAAACCAAAATCTCAAGTCATTTGTAGAAATAACTAAGAACTATCTCCCAAGGACCTGAGAGTACAAAGACAACACATAGACTTATATTTAAAAAACCCTGACAGACAGTGTACTCAACCTGAGATACTACTACTATCCCTGCTGATATGATCCTTCTTCTACAGTCCAGTTCCTAGTCCCTCATCCACATCCACCTAAAAATTATGGATCCCACAGGGTGAGACTATTGTCCCAGCGAGAGATATAACTCTCTTCCAATAGTATTATAATCACAGGAAATAATATAAAACTGAGAAGAAGATATTCCATTTGTTTAACAGATATATTTTGAAGTGCAAAGCATAGATATTGATAACAGATCTATGAGTCATCTTTTACTTTAAAAGGAATATGAAGAACATTTATAACATCTATCTACTAAGATGTATGAAAGTAATAAGGCATCAACCAATGTTTCCTGTATTTGATCCTTAAACAAATACACTATATGACTGATTACATGTTCACATTCATACTTATGCCCAGAGGAGATGAGATATACTGCTCATACTCCAACCGACCACTAGTAAGTCAAAATTAGTACCATACAAGGTCAGTGGCAGAGTCGGCTGTCAAGATCTCACCTTTCTCGGTCAGTACGAGAACACTTAGGTTTAGCATGACATCTTGTGTCTGTTGTAATTAGCTATACCGGGGTATAGAGGCATCTTCCTATAGAGTTATCGTCATAGTGTGTAATCTCTTCGGGAGAAGACCACTTAGCTTTCCCGAATTATCAGGATGACCACTAAGTAATCCTATTTTTATTTTATCAGGAAGTCCACTAAGCAACCTGATGTATTTGGGGAGTCAACTGAGCACCCTTATTTAGTTTGGGAGTCCACTGAGCACCCTTATATTATCACATATTCAAAAATATGCGTTCCGAGTAAAACTCATTTCACCATTCAGCAATTGCTGACACTGAATGGATCTATGGTTTGGGCAACTACATGATAATATTCATCTTGCTTAATTAAGTGCATTACTATATATTTTAGCATCAATCAAGTTACAAGCAAGAATTATATCAAATGCTACAAAGAAAAGCATAATTGCATTTATCAGGTACTTTTATATATACTAAAACACATAGATCACTTAGAATCTCAAACTCTTGTCATCATCATTACTTGGGTATTCAAACCGTTAATTCATCACTGAATATTATCACCACTTAGCAGATGATCATTACCTCTAGGTCATCATACCAAGGTATTTATTCACATAGTACACATAGCTCATTGAATCTGTATCTTATAACAACATAGCTCTTACTTAGCCATGCTTATTGACTTAAAATACTTGCATGGTTATTATATCATGTTATCAAAAATTTCAAATGCATGCCTTAACCATGAAATATTAAAGAACACATTTTCCCTAATGAGTTAGGGTTACAACCAATTAGGGTTTAAAAAATTTCATAAGCAAAGATTATGCCCTAACTCACACTCCACATATCTCAGGACTATTATCATATGTTAGTTACATAATTATCTTTTCAATCTTAGTTTCTCTTCCATCCCCACTAGGATGTAGATTACTTAATTCACCTCTTTAAGGTCTTAAAGCTTATCATTATCAAACTTGTATTAAACTCATTGTTTCTCATCATTGCATTAATCTTATTCATCACTTGGGCAAGCTTAATAAAAAAAAACATGTCTACCATATCGGGTAGCATGGTTGATAATGTTATTCTATTGTATTTGAAGATGCATACATCATCTTAATAAGTATCCAATTTAATCATGTGGTAAAACCACATCCTCATATCAGGTTTAAGACATATCCCTTAACATCATATCGTGTAGTCATGTTTGGGTTAGGTATCACTTTAACTTTTCTCATCTTAAGTCAACCTCATACCATGTATGGGTTAAACCACTACCCTCATATCAGGTATAGAGGAGTATTGGGTTCTCATATCGTGTACTAGAGTACTTCATATCAGTGCATACCATATGGCCTTACCATATCTCATACAAAACAATATTATATTGGTTCTTCTCCTTAGTTGGTCATGTCAATTTTCAATTTAGACTTTCATATCAGTTTTCCTTCATATCGGTTTTCCTCTTAGATTTCCATATCGTATTTCATCTTGGGTTATCATATCATGTACCCATATTGGATTTGTGATATGTTGGATACCATATCATGATCTTATGTTGGATATCATATCGGTTTATCTATCTTAGGTATCATATCGGGTTACACCTTTGAACATCATATCGATTTATGTATGTAGGACACCGTATCAGTTTACCTCACTTAGGCAAACCTCCTTCTTGTCCTCAACCATTTTAATGGTTCTATTCAGCCTCTATAGTTGCACGACAGGCTAAATATTTAGTTACTTATCAACTCATCTCAACATAGTAAAGTGTATCGAGTTTTTCAAAAGAAAAGGATTTCACAACATGTCAGATTTCCATATCCTCATCTAGGGTTTTGCCCATATCTGGCAAAGATATTGTTTTACCTTTGTATTTTGTACAAGGTTATAGATAGGAATCTGACATATCATTCATATAACCTGTTTTACAAAGTATGACCTACCTTCATATCGGGTAAGTCTCTATATCGGGTTCTATATCGGTTTTTAAAAACCTTCAACCCATATCAGGTTGTTCAATGATGATGTCATCATCATCAATCCTCAAGATCATTATCTTTCTATTCTAAACCATGTACAACGGTCCTAATTACTTATTGGAACTCATGAATATATCAATTGATCAAAGGAAATCCGAATTTTGACAATAATCAACAAATTAAATAATATTGAAGAAAAGATAATAATATTGACGGGTTTAAGTTATATAACCTGCCTCTCAAATAGCTTTCAAGCTTCAAGCTTCAACTCCACATGTCCCAAGGTTGAAGATGAGCCTTCTCAAAACTCCAAGACTTGAGCTCCAAGCTTTTGCACGATATCTCCAATTCAAATGGACGATATCACCTCACTTGGTTGCTAAGTCCTACTTTGGCTGATATCCCTTCTTCTTAGGTGAATTGCACTTTTCACTTAGATTATCATATAATGCACACATAGTTTGCATATAAGCTCAAATTTTAAAATAAACTTCACAAAGGGACTTAATTACTTTTCAAAAGATAAGAACAAGTTTGTAAGCAACTTACTTAAGAAAAACATCTAGGGTTAGGCCATAACCCAGATCAGGGGTGTTGCAGTTACAATTATCAACCCCTAACAGGGATTTTGTCCCCAAAATCTCAAGAGAAAAGAGAAGGGTACTTCCTCCTCATTTCTTCCTCTAGCTCCCATGTGGCTACTTCAATGCCACAGTGATGCCAGAGAACTTTCACAAGAACCATGTATTTCTTTTTCAACTTCTAGATTCTTCTATCAAGAATCATCATTGGACCTTCCACATAGGATATATCTTCATTCAATTCTACCTATATAGGTTGCAACACCAATTTTGTATCAAGATGACACTTTCTCAGCATAGATATATGAAACACTGGATGTAGTCTATGTAGCTCAGGTGGCAATTCCAACCTATAGGCTACCTCTCCAATCTGTATTGTCACTGGGTAAGGTCCCATAAATCTAGGAGCTAACTTACCCTTTTTCCCAAATCTGAGAACACCTTTCTAAGGAGATACCTTGAGATACACCCTGTATCCAACCTGGAATTCTAAAGGTCTATGATGTTTATCGGCATATGCCTTCTGTCTATCCTGTACAACCTTCAACTATTGTTGTATTATTTTAATCTTTTCAGTTATCTATTGTACTAATTCAGGACCTAAAAGTTGGTATTCTCCTGTCTCATACCAGCATAACGGAGATCTACAATGCCTACCATATAAGGCTTCATATGGTGTCAAATCAATACTAGTTTGATAACTATTGTTGTAGGCAAACTCTATTAAGCTCAAGTGTAAGTCCGAACTTCCTACAAACTGAAGAACACATGCCTAAGCAAGTCCTCCAAAGTCAGTATAGTCCTTTCAGATTGTCCATCTGCCTGAGGGTGAAAATCTGTGCTAAAATTTAACTGCGTACCCAAGGGTTTATGTAGTCATTTCCAAAAATGACTTGTAAATTGGGGACCTCTTTTAAACACAATTGTGGATGGAACTCTGTGTAACTTCACTACCTCATCTATGTAGATATGTGCAAGTTTTTCAGCAGTATATGTTGTTTTAATCGGAAGAAAATGTGTTGACTTAGTCAACCTATCAACTATCACCCAAATGGAATCATGACTTTTGGCTGTTCTGGGTAGACCAACCACAAAGTCCATCATCATGTGATCCCATTTCCAATGCGGTATAGGTAAGGGTTGTTGTTATAACCCCAATTTTGGTTGTATTTTTATGCAATTATTAAATAAAAAGGGGTTGCTTGATAATTTGTGTGCATTGTTTTAAAATTTGGGTTTCTTTGCAAAATGGTCTTGAATTATGAATTTCGCACTTTTCCTATTTTAGTAAGTCAATGGATGGATAAAAGAACAAAAAGAAGAATCCTTAGAAAGGAAAAAAACAAGAGGGAAGTAAATAACTTATATTTTATTTAAGAAAATGTGGAAGTCTCTAGAAGGTTGCATAAGTGGCCACAATTGGATGGTTTTATTACCACTTTCCTTCTAATATCTAGAAAATTTGGAATTGAGAGAATAACAAAGAAGGAAAGAGGAAAGATGAGTTTTAATGTAATATATATGCCTTTTTGGTGCATGACTTGCATATGAATAAAAAGAGATATTCTTTTCGAGTTTTAATCCCAAATTATATCCAATGGTAGATTTCATCACCAAGAAATTTCCCTCAAATTTTGGGATTAAAAATCCTAACAAATTGGGAGATATGGATTTTACAAAAAATCCATAAAGTGTGTGTATAAGTTGGAAATGTATTAAATGTCACCTTTTTTTAATTGAATTAGAATTTTTTTATCCTGGCACGTGTGATTGCAGCCATTGGATCTAAGATCCAATGGCAGATGTGCATCACCCAGTTCTAACGAGAGAAGGGTTTGCGCAGGGTAAACAAGATCTTTGATCTCAAATTTCTCGTAGCATGGTGCACGAGCAAATGAGAGGTTTGTGTACTTGTGTTTGGGAAAGGATTCTAAATTCTCTTAACCTAAGTTTTGTAGGGTATGGAAGTCTCTAAAGGAGATGCCTAAACCTGCCCAGAAGCCTAATGGCAGTGAGGGTTGGGAACCCTAAACCTAGCCCCCACACCTATATATAACCACCCCTGACATCACCCTAACCCCACGAACCCAAACGGCTACTACCTGTTCTGATTCTCTCGCTCCCTCTCGCAATTTATTTTGCTTCGATGAGAGCTATGTCGTGGTGCCACCATGGATTCGACTCAAGAAAAGAAGAAGAAGGAGGAGCAATAGCCGTCAGATACGGGTCCACCCTGGACGTGTAGGGAATCCAAGACCCATGAACGCTCCCCGTATCCAAGTGATTTGAGTGGATACGAGCAACGCAGGCTGCATGATCCCATCCTGGTCAATGAAGATCGGCCATCCAACAGTGCCCAAATTTCCGAAATTAGGTAATTCCTTGCCTCTCTGGTCAGAAAATCAAAGAAATAGTTCTACCTTGTAAAATCGATTAAAAATCCGTACTTTGGACAAAAATTACATATAATATATGTATCTTGATCAGAAAAATGTGATATACATGGTAAAAATATAATCTTGATCACTATCAACTTCTAATTCGAAAGATGTGCAAATTTGATGCTTTGAATGCTTTAATGGGACCAAAACCCTAATTTATGAATATTAATGATTTTAATAGACTTAGTCAATGTTGATAATCAAAGTTTGATCTTTTATGAATGGAAAGATAACCTTGGATGCATATGAATGTTGAAGTCCATGTTTTATTGAATTAGGGTTTCTTATGCATAAAAGAGTAATAAATGATGGAATTAGGGTTTGTCAACCAAATAAGCATACATTTGTCAAGTATTCATCTTTTCACTTCCCTAACCCTAATTTGGCTTGAAAAGGGTAAAATTGAGACTTTTGCATAAAAGAAACCCTTTGTAGAATAATTGTGTATATGGAATCTAAAATTAGGGTTTTTGGATTTAGGAAGTGGAAAAAGGGCAATGATTGGAGAAAAGAGTGATAGAGATAAAGACAGAGGAAAGTGGACATAAAAACCTTACTTGAGAATTAAGTCAGCCCTTTGATGGGATATAGAGTCATATAGTGACACATGGGTGTGTGCCTTTAATTTCAGGTTGACTAGCTTGATTGTGATTTAGTCTACTATTCCTGTTTGGAGTACAAATTCTCCTAAGACAGGTATGTGGTTACGCTTAAGAATACCCAATGTAGTTTCACATAGTTTCTCAAATGTTTTCTCGCATGGTTTAAATTATATTCTTGGATTCTTATTTCATTCCATGCCAACTCTAAAGTGACTATGATTATCACATTATATATGAACATGACTAGTCCAAATCTAGGCCACCTCTAGATCTATGAAAAGGCCATCCGCCTGGATAGGGGAAGGCATGTTTTAGTACTAGCCTGGATAGGGGTACATGAGAGGTCACCCCCCTGGATAGGGGAGACATGAAACATCACTCGCCTGGATAGGGGGAGACATGATAAAATCATCTACCTGAATAGGGGAGAATAATGAATATTGTATTATAAGGCCCTAAGGGGATACGACAGAGGTGGTGAAACCTATATTGGATAGCCATGGTAAAAACTTATTAATTTTGTTTGTTAAGACAATAATTGAAGAATTATGTTGTTAAGACTTATCTGTGAAATTTTGTTTGCCCCCACATACCAGTATGACTTGTCATATTGATCGACGTTTGGTTTGTCGGCGTTTTAGGTTACTCTTGCTAGAAACTGGATATTCAAGAAGAAGGCACTAAAGCAAATAAATGAAGTAAGCCATGGAGGGCATAGTTAGATAGTCTAATATCGGTAAATCCTAGATCCTATTTTTATGAACCTTGAAGAATTTTTTTTTATTATCATGCAACAAGTTTAGTAGTTTAGCAAAATTTATTAATTATTTCTGATTATGCACAAAACCATTTTGATCCTATTTTTGGGATAACGGTTCTAGTTTCCTGGCCTCCCTTAATTGGGGGTGTTCGAGGGATGGGGTCGTTACAGTTGTAATGTTCCTATAGGCTTCTGGTGTTCTGCTTTAACTTGCTGACACACTAGACACTACATAACAATCTCAGCTACATCCTTCTTCAAACCAGGCCACCAATACATATCTTTTAAGTTATGATACATTTTAGTACTCCCTGGATGCATTGCATACATGGATGAATGAGCTTCCTCCATAACTATCTTTCTTAAGTCATTGGCATCAGGTACTACCATCCTACCGTGGTAACAAACTACCTCATCCTCTGACTTATGGAAACCGTATCGTTTCTCACTACCATACTCTGACCTGATCTGCTGAATCACAATATCAGCCTATTGTGCCTCTTTAATCTGTTGTCTCGTAGTAGGTTTCACATGCATCTCGGACATCAATCCAGCTAACAAAGATACTTTTAACTGTGCATTTATTTGTCTCAAAGAGACAAACATGTCCCATTTAAAGAACATTAAAGAATTCAACAATGCTTATCAATGGGTGGAGATGAAGATTTTCTACTTAGTGCATCTGCCCCTACATTAGCTTTTCCTGGATGATAATCAATTGTACAATCGTAGTCCTTGATTAATTCCATCCAGCGGCGTTGTCTCATGTTCAACTCATGTTGTGAGAAGATGTACTTTAAGTTTTTATGGTCTATGAAAATATGACACGTTTCTCCATAAAAATAATGCCTCCAAATCTTCAATACATGGACCACTGCAGCTAACTCTAGATCATGCGTTGGATAATTCTCCTCATATTTCTTAAGTTGTCGGGAAGCAAAAGAAACTACATGATCACTCTGCATCCGCACACATCCTAGACCATTCTTAGAGGCATCACAGAAAACAATGTATCCCTTTCCCTACTTAGGTAAAACCAACACAGGTGCACTAGTCAGCTTTTCTTTCAACAATTGGAAAGAATACAAACACTTGTCATTCCAAAAAAAAGGAACTTTCTTCCTGGTCAACCTAGTTAGGGGTAATGCTATAGAACTGAAGTCTTTAATAAACCTTCTGTAGTATCCTGCCAGACCTAAGAAACTACGAATCTCAGTTGATGTCTTGGGTTGTTCCCACTCTACAACAACTCCACTTTCTTAGGATCAACACGAATACCTAAACAGATATAACATGTCCTAGGAAAGACACTTCTGAAAACCAGAACTCGCACTTGCTAAACTTAGCATATAGCTTGTGTTGTCTCAACAAAGTCAAGGCTTGACGAAGGTGTTGTTCATGTTGTTGACCATCTCTATTGTATATCATGATGTCTTCTATGAAGACCACTATGTACTGATCAAGGAATGGCCAAAAGATTCTATCCATGAGCTCCATGAATGCAGTTGGTGCATTAATTAGTCCAAACGACATAACTACAAACTCATAATGACTGTACCTTGTCCTAAAGGTTGACTTAGGTATGTTACTCTCCTTTAGGCGTAACTGACAATATTCTGACCTTAGATCTATCTTAGAGAACATTGTTGCACCACACAACTGGTCAAATAGATCATCTATCCTTGGTAGAGAAAATTTGTTCTTTAAAAGTCACCTTGTTAAGTTGTCTATAGTCTATGCATAATCTCATACACCCATCCTTCTTTTTAACAAAAAGAACTGGAGCATACCATGGTGAAGTACTTGGTCAAATGAAACATTTCTAAAGCAACTCTTGTAACTAATTCTTGAGTTCTGCCATCTCAGGAGGGGCCATCCTATAAGGTATTTGGACTATGGGTTGCGTACCCAAAATTAGATTAATCTCAAAATCAATCTCTTGAGGTGGAGGAATATCTAGAAATTCTTCAGGTAACACATCCTTGAATTCTCTGACAATAGGAACTTCAGGAAGACTAGGACTTTTTTCTTTGATATATACCACATGTGCCAAGAATGCTTCACATCCTTGTCGCATCAGCCTCTCAGCTACCATTTTTGATACTAAATAGGTTGGAAGAATCTTTCTGTCCCCCCTGAAAGACCCGTGTCTCATCAATGTCTGTGAACATAGCTTGCTTGGAACCACAATCTAAGACAAGCTTATACTTTTCTAGGGTATCTGTCACAAGAATTACATCAAACATGTGCATCTTAAGTGGTATAAGATCCACCTAAATGCTATGTTCTAAAAAAGAAAGAACACTAGGAGAACATACCTCTTGCAACACTGTAGATCTGACTAACAGAGTTTCTAATAACATATTATATGTTCTATGACTGATAGTCATATTGCAGTCATGAATCACTTCTAGAGTGATAAAGGAATGTGTAGCACCTGGATCAATAAAAATAGATACGAAATAGGATGAAGACATATCAGAATGAAACAATTCCTATCATGACTCGTGGATTGACTACTGCCTCCGGCTGATTCATAGCATAGAATCTCGTCGTTGCCTATTTTTGACTCTGTGCTCTATTGTTTGGTGCAGATGAACCTTCTTGGGATGTCTTTCCATGTCTTTGTGTATCACTGCTAAACTGTTGCCTCTGAGAGCCTTGTTGACTCTGCCTCGGTGGTTGGGTTACCTCCATGTCTCGAACTGGACAATCCCTTATTATATGGCATGTCTGTCCACACTTGAAGTCGTTTCTGTCATGTTTTGGTCTAGACGGTCCTGTTACTGACATTGATGTCGTACTATGGGCTCCACTTGGCAGAAAATTATGGCATCTACCCTTTCTTGACGTCCACTACATCTGTGCATTGAACCTCTGTGGTGCTAATGGTGCAAGAAACCTTGGTTTCTTGAAACTTCCTGACCTCTGTCCCATGAACTGGGCATGTCCTTTCCTACTGTTAGCCTCATGTTTCTCAGTCACAGACCTCTCTATCTGCCTAACTAACTCCACAAAGGTGGCAAACCTCTCTATATTATCTAAAGTAGCTACAACTATGGATAACTCAGTGTTCAGATCCTTCTCAAAATGCCAAATCCTCTTCTCCGTCATAGTAACCATGTGTGGACAAAACCATAGAAGCTCCATGAACTTAGCTTCATAGCCATTAATCTTCATTGGTCCTTACTTAATACGCTCAAACTGTGAGATTTTCTCATCCAGATAAGTCATGGAAAAGTATCTACTGACAAACTCATGTCAGAACTCCTCCCATCTGACCTCAACACTCGGTCTTTTCTCTTCTTCAATGGCCCACTAATGGTCAACGCTTCCTTTTAAAAGATACATAGCATGCCTAACTTTATAAATTTCTAAGATGCTAAGGATTCTAAAGGCTTTTCAGCTCAGTGAGCCATAAATCTATGTCTTCTAGGTCAGATATACTGGCATATTTAGTGGCTCCTACCTGATGTAACCGTTCAAAGGTCTTACCAGACCCATGTCCCTCATTGGGAACTGGTGCCCTAGGTGTTGGTGCTAGCAAATGGTCTGCCATATGCATTATTGTGGTCATGAACTGCCCAAAAAGAGCATGAAAGGCTGGGTTTTCTAGCATGGCTTCATCAAGATGAGGATTCTCAGGCATTGATTTCTCTCTAGCATGATCCCTTGCACCTCCTCTTGGTGCATTAATACTGCTCTCAACAGTAATTTCTTCATGTGCTCCAGCCATTTTTCAGCTTTACTTCTTCTCCTGATGAGCAAAAGTCACTATAAGATAAATTGGAGGATACTAGCACAGACTCAACAACCTTAATCCTATGTCTTTATAGACTCAGCGCACCTTAGGATATGATATCAAAAACTCCTGACGACCACTATCAAATCGACAACCAAATCATCATAGTAATTACACAGAATAACCATTAGTAGTGGATTAACAAAAATCACTAAAAATTAAAACCATTTTGCAAAGAGATCCATTGCTAGGAAACTCTTAAGGAAAGAACCAAAGCAATATATACATCCTGGTTCACATTGTACATACTTTGTACCATCTCATCTCGAGGATATCATATACCAGTTGCTTTGCCCAAACATATGTATAAGCAACATAAAACCTCGAGGCATACCAACCAAAATCTCAGATCATTTATAAAACCATTACGTATTAACTCCCAAGGACCTGAGAGTACAGAGACGATACATAAGAATTCTATATATAGGGCACGACAAATAGCATACTCAACCAGAGCTGTTACTTTTTTCCCAGTTGTTGTTGTCCTCCCTCTACAGTACAGTCTCTACCTCCTCGTCTGCATCCACCTAAAAATGTTGGGACCAACAGGGTGAGACAAAAGTCCCAGCGAGAGATATAACTCTCCACCAACAATATTATTATCACAAGTAAACAATATAAAAATGAGTAGAGGATCTTTTATATTGATAATCAAGATTAATCATTGTTTATAAGAAGAATTGAGCAATATCATCTTTTTAAGCAATACAACTATCTATGATAGAGCAATAAATCATCTATTCACTTCACAAGGAATACAAAGAACAGATATAACATCTATCCATTTAAGATGTATAAAAGTAGTGTAAAATCAACCAATATTTCCATATTCAATCCTTAATCAAATACGCTACACAGTTGATTACATATTTACAATCACACTTATACCCTGAGGAGATGAGGTATACCGCTCATGCTCCAAACGACCACAACTACATAAAGTATCGATACCATACAAGGTCATAGGAAGAGCCGTCTTCCAAGACCTCACCTGTCTCGGTCAGTACGAGACCACTAGAAGTGACATCACGTGTCAAACTGCAATTATCTTGCCAGGGTATAGTGGCATCTTCGCTATAGAGTTATAGTCGCAACATGCACTCTCTTCAGGAAGATCACACATCAACCTCGGTATATTAATATTGAGTCATGGCATATAGCCATACTCTTATGATGGTAAGGGAGATCACACAACAACCCTTATTTGGATGTAAGGATATTTTCACCCATTACCCCCATATATTTAAAAATATGCTCTCTGAGTTAAACTCGTTTCACCATTTAGCAAATTTTGACACTGAATATATTTATGGCCAGGGCAACTACATGATAAGGTTCCACTTGATTAATTAGGTGCATTACAATATCTTTTAGCATCAAAAAAGTTACAAGCATGAACTATAATAGATGCTACAAAATAAGGTGTAATACATTTATCAAGTACTTTAACAATCTTTGGAACACATTGAATGCATAACACTCGAGATCTCAGTCCCTTATCACATTACTAGGGATTCTCATCCCTTAACATTATCATCATCGTTATTGCTAGATCTGGGTATTCAAACCCTTAGTTCATCACTGAACATTGTCACCTCTTATCAGGTAACTATTACCTCTAGGTCCTTAGACCCAGATATACATTATACTTGTTGCAAAAGTATTTTACATGGCTCACAAGTCCCATTTAATCTGTAGCATATGAAACATCATAGCTCATTTCTGGCTATGCTCATCATCTCATGATACTTGCATGGTTAGTATTTCATGATAAAAATAATATCAAGTACATATCATCACCGTTCAATTCAAGAGAAATATAACCTTCCCATTATTAGGGCTAGGGTTTCCCTTTTTAGTTGATTAGGGTTTCACGTTCATATTATCAAGATACAAAACCCTAATTCATAGATCTACACATATTAGGAGCATACATTGATATCATAAGTATTCATGTTGGTATATATGCCCATAGATCCATCCCAAGCGATTGCAGGGAGTCAGATATTAATTAATAAATTAATGTGATTATTTGATTAATTAATGAATTCCAGAATATTCTAATTAATCCACAAGCATTTTAATTAACGTAGTGTTTTTGTTTATCGATGGGTTTAGGAAACCCTACCTCCCTTCGTCTCCTATTTAAAGGAGCTTGACAACCGATATCTATATAAGATATTGAGAGAGGCTTTTTAGTTTACGCTCACGTACGTAAACCCTAGCCGTCACCATCCTCAGGAGAGAAAGGAGATCACCGCGATGCTAGCACGCCGCCCTACATAGACGACTCCTTCCTGCCGGCTTAGGAAGCGTGACGTGGAGTTCCAGTCCATCTGTGTGGATAAAGTAGAGACGTAGACGCTGAGACGCATGTGTTCAGAGGACATCTACGATCATCCGTACGCACTACGAGTGGCATACATCACTACATGAAAGGAGCACCATCGGATCTTCTTGCGAAGCACTTAACAAACGGGAGAGAAGTTCCGTCCATGTAGGCCAGCATCGTTGCACACCATCGTGCAGCAGGACATCGCCGGACTTGCTCCGCGATAAGGTATATCACGCAAACACTCTTTCCGAATATGTTGTTGTCGACGAGATCCTATTTTGGGTTGCATGGAATTTTTTTTGCTTCCTCCGTGCATGTTTTCTCCACAAAACCCAACAGTGGTATCAGAGCAGCGTCGATTTACGACATATTTGGATTCATTTTGATATGATCAAATCACTGTATACTATTTTCTATGTTGCATATGATGTGAATTAAAACTGCTAATGTGCAAATCTAAACCTAATTCCACATACACCGCATGCTTCTGCTTTTGACGTTTTGGATGGGGTCGACTATGGAAAATATTGATTTTCCTAAGTGCACGGAAGTAAAATTCCATAGACCTTTCAGGGGCTCTGTCATAACCGATGTATTTGTGTTTGTGATTGCATGTCTATCATTTGTAGTTGTGAATATAGTAGAATATGATACATACTATAAGTATGTGGTGTTTGGATATGTATATGTATTAATAAAACCCCTCAATTAATAATATTAAGTTTTAGTTGCCTTCCATAAAGCAACACACATGAAAAGCTTGATCGACTATGTGTGGGCACGCCTCTGCGTGGTGCACTGTCTATCTCGTAGAAGTGTGATGGTGGGTGTGTGGGTCTGCCTCCGCAAGGTGCACACTCATCGTGTTGGCATATGGGTTGGACTTAACTAAGGAACCTTGATAGGATCAAGTACCTAGAGGCACACAGAATCATCATGGGAAGGAGTTGTGTATGATCATCTATCTAAGAGTTGCATATGATGTAATTGGTAAAAGTTGCCTACCTTAGTATTTGGTCCTTGATGCCGGCGTTGGCTGGACATTGATCCAATTATTTTAGATCTTGGCTCACTAGAAGGTTGTACCTTGCAATCTTCTGAGTTGATAGTGAGGTCTATCAATTTGAATAAAATAGTGGGAGTGTAATTAATTAAAGGCCTAATTAATCTTGTTTATCAAATCTTTACAAGTCAAAATGTTTTGGACTAAATGTAAATTTTTCTTTTGTAGCAATCAAATGGAAAACAACACTCACATTTTCTCATTGTGATCGGTCCTTGAGAAGGACAAACTTATCAGAACAAACTTTCAAAACTGGTTTAGGACACTGAGAATTGTTCTCACACATGAGCGTAAGCTCTATGTCCATGAAACACCAAAGCCAGTGGAACCCTCCGCAAATGCGCCCAAGGCTGAAAAGGATGCTTATAAGAAGCACCTTGATGATATCGTGGATGTCAAGTGCCTGATGTTGTGCTCAATGAACTATGAGTTGTAAGAGCAGCATGAGAACATGAATGTCATGGAGATGGTAACACATCTCAAGAACATGTATCAACATCAAGCAAGACATGAGAGATATGATGTATCCAAGGCTTTGTTCAGGAGCAAGATGAAAGAGGGAGACTCAGTTGGCACCCATATACTCACTTTGATTGGGTACGTAGAAAGCCTATCCAAGTTGGGATTTCCCCTATGTCAAGAGTTGGCCACTGATGTGATTCTACAATCGTTTCCTGAATCATATAGTCATTTTGTCATGAACTACAACATGAACAATCTTAACAAGAAGTTGTCATATTTATTGGGCATGTTGAGGACAACTGAAGCACAGATGAAGAAAGATAAGCCCAAGTCTGTGATGATGATCAGCAAGACAAAGGAAAAGTCAAAAGGCAAAGACAAGGCTAAGAAAGGTTCTAAAGCCGGGCAGAAGCCAAAGTCATCCGCGCTCAAAGCTAAAGGTGGGATCTCCAAAGAAGGTAGTTGTCACCATTGTCATCAGGTTGGACATTGGAAAAGAAATTGTCCTCTCTACCTGGAGGAACTGAGGAAGAAGAAGTAGGGGATAGAGATCTCCACTTCAGGTATATACATTATTGAGATAAACTTAAATACTTCTTTATCATGGGTACTAGATACTGGATGTGGATCTCGCATATGTTCTAATATGCAGGGTCTGATAAGAAGTAAGCCTTTACGAAAGGGCCAAGTCGAGTTGTGCGTCGCTAATGGAGCAAGAGTTGTTTCCACCACAATTGGAGTTATTAGTTTATCTTTGCCTACAAGACTTGTAATAGAATTAGAGAATTGCTATTATGTACATGCCATTAATAGAAATATTACTTTGGTATCTTGTATGGACAAGAGTGGATTTGAATTTCACATTAAGAATGGAATTATTTCTATTTCTAAAGATGAGATCTTTTATGGCAATGCCCCTATGTCTTATGGTCTCTATTTGTTAGAACTTGAGACTAGCATATACAACGTAAATACTAAAAGGTTAAAACTTGACAATCAAACAAATCATACTTATGGCATTGTCATCTTGGGCACATAAACGAGAAGCGCATATCTAGACTCCATAAGGATGGTTATCTAGACTCTTTTGATTTTGAATCATTAGAGACATGTGAGGCATGTTTATTAGGAAAGATGACCAAGACTCCTTTCACTGGATACAATGAGAGAGCCAATGATCTGCTAGGGCTCATACATATTGATGTATGTGGACCTTCTAGATCAAATGCTAGAGGAGGCTATCAATACTTCATTACCTTCACTGATGACCTCAGTAGGTATGGATATGTATATCTTATGAAACACAAGTCAAAAACTCTTGAAATGTTCAAGACTTTCATGAATGAAGTAGAGAAGCAACTTGGTAAGAGTATTAAAGCACTCCGTTCAGATTGAGGTGGCAAATACTTAAGCCAAGAGTTTGAGGACCTTCCGAGAGACCGTGGTATTGTATCACAAGTGGACTCCACCTGGTACACCACAACATAATGGTATGTCAGAAAGAAGGAATCGTACATTATTAGACATGGTACGATCAATGATGAGTTCAACCAAACTTCCAATATCATTCTGGGGATATGCTCTTGAAACTACAGCGTTTACACTTAACCGTGTACCTTCCAAATCGGTTCAAAAGACACCATATAAGATATGGAATGGGAATCGTCCCAATTTGTCTATGTTAAAGATTTGGAGATGTGAATCTTATGTAGGAAAAAATTTCCTAAAAAGCTTGGACCCAAATCAGAAAAATGCTATAACCTCAAAGAAACTCGGGGATACTACTTCTACACACCAACTGACAACAAAGTGTTTGTTGCTATGATTGCTGTAGTTCTTGAAAAGGAATTTATTTCCAAAGGAATTAGTGGGAGGAATGTAGAGCTCAAAGAAGTTTGAGACTAACAAGAAAGAAGAGAACCTGACGATGTACATAAGGAACATGAAGAATCACAAATTGTTGTGGAATTTCAAGTTCCAAATGTAACACAGGAATCTCATAGGTCTAGTAGGACATGACTTGAGCCTGAGAGATTTGGATTTCTCGTGACTCAAGACAGTGACCAATTGGGCATAACAAATGAGCCAACTTCCTATCTAGAAGCTACTAAGGGACCAGAATTTGAGAAATGGCTCGAAGCCATGAGATCTGAGATGGAATCCATGTACATCAACAAGGTATGGACCTTAGTGGATCCACCCGAAGGGGTAAAACCCATAGGGTGCAAGTGGGTCTTCAAGAAGAAGACTGACATGGATGGAAATGTTCAAACCTATAAAGGTAGGTGAAAGGATTCTGTCAAATTCAAGGTGTTGGTTATGACGAGACCTTCTCACCAGTTGCCATGGTTAAATCCATCAGGATCATGCTTACCATTGCAACTTATCATGACTATGAGATTTGGCAGATGGATGTTAAAACAACATTCCTTAATGGGAATTTGCTCGAGGATGTGTACATGACACAACCTGAGGGTTTTATCAATCCAAAGGAAGTCAATAAAGTCTGTAAGCTACAAAGGTCAAGCTATGGATTGAAGCAAGCATCTTGGAGCTAGAATCTACGTTTTGACGAAGTAGTCAAAAAGTTTGGCTTTAGTCAAAATGAAGATGAACCTTGTGTTTACAAAAGGGTTAGTGGGAGAACAATCGTATTTCTCATATTATATGTGGATGACATACTATTGATGGGAAATGGCATCCCTACTCTTCAGACAGTAAAAGGTTGGCTAGGGAAGACCTTCTTTATGAAGGATTTAGGCGAAGCATCCTATATACTATGGATCAAGATCTATAGAGATAGATCTAGAAGGCTTCTAGGCCTAAGTCAGAGCACATACATTGACAAGGTGCTACATAGGTTTAGCATGGAGGGTTCTAAGAGAGGTAACTTGCCCATGTCCCATGGGGTTACGATTTCTAAATCCCAATGTCCTAGTTCATGTGATGAACATGCACGCATGAGTAAGATTCCATATGTATCAGCAATTGGATCTATCATGTACACGATGTTATGTACTCGTCCTAATGTGTCATATTCTTTGAGCATGACAAGCCGGTATCAGTCAGATCCAGGTGACTGTCACTGGACAGCCATAAAGAACATCCTAAAGTACTTGAGAAGGACTAAGGATCAATTCTTGGTATACGGTGGTGAGGAAGAGCTCGTGGTAAAGGGTTACACCAATGCTAGCTTCCAAACTGACAAAGATGACTACAGATCGCAATCTGGATTTGTGTTTTGCCTGAACAACAGAGCTGTGAGTTAGAAGAGTTCCAAGCAAGAGACCGTTGCAGATTCTACAACAGAGGCTGAATATATTGTCGCATCTAATGATGCAAAGGAAGTTGTGTGGATCAAGAAGTTCATTTTTGAACTTGGAGTGGTTCCAAGCGCTGGTGACGCAATTGAGTTGTTTTGCAAAAATAACAGGGCAATTGTACAGGCTAAAGAACTAAGATTGCACCAATGTTCCAAACATATACTATGGCTGTTCCATCTCATACAAGAGATCGTACAATGAGGAGATGTGAAGATTTACAGAGTACCTATAGAAAGCAATGTGGATGACCTGCTCACAAAAGCACTTTTGCAGCAGAAACATGATGGACATGTTCGATCGCTTGGATTGAGATTCATGAGTGATTGGGTATAAGTAAAAGTGGGAATCTATTGGTATGTTTGCCTATAGAGACTATCATTTGATGATTGTAATGATTACTATGTAAATGATTTGTAATACTACATTGATGATATTAATCAAGGCAAGTTTCCAATCTATATGTTTGTGTTTTATATTGTGAGATGACCATAAAACTTATAGATATCTATAGAATAATGTACTCAATGACATATGTCTTCGGGTTGATGACCTGAACAGTGAGATCATATGTATGCTAAGAGTATGTATTCTTGTTTTGACCCTAATCGGTTGTTATTGTGGAAATATATATAGACATCAATAACACATAAGATTAGAATGTATGTTGGTTGATGGAAGAATATCATTATCCATGATATGGAGATATCAAACCAAATACATAAATACTTGTTAGAGAACAGTGTATCAGATAGACCCACCTTGAGAGTGACACATGGATACCATGATTGGTAGTTAGAGTCACATCTCATAATGATGGTGGTGATTGTGGTTCTTAGACCTGAAGTCACTACACTTATCACATGTAGTTCGGTGTACTTTGACATCATCCACCGTGGTCCTGAATAAGGATTGCTATAAATATGGTGCTTGGGTGCACTGTGACACATGGGGATGACTGTGAGTGATGTAGATGGAATTTTTCCTTCCTACGGGAGTTTGCTATTTTGGCCACTTGATAAGTGAGACTGAGAAATACATGGCCATGCTGATGTGAGTCAATATGATTGAACATTGAAGAGGATAATGATTCCATGACTCGAGTTCAATCCGGATATCAGTGACAAAGGAACTATACAATCACTGTAACACCAGTCATGAATGATAGGTTAAGTTGTTCTCTAACTTCTCCAATTACTTGGGTGGCAATGAAGTCTTGCTAGATACCAATCATTGCTTGTGAAATCATAATATGATTATGGATATCACTGCCAACGTAATTTGGAGCCTATCGGGTCACACACATATGATGTGTTGGAATAGGAGTATAATTGTGGATTTGATTGGAATTGCTCTGAATCACATTGATTACTAAAATGTTTATGTAATTGATTAGAATAATATTGGAGTGACTGGCTCTAAGTGCAAGTGGGAGTCTGTTGGTATATATGCCCATAGAGCCATCCCAAGCAATTGCATGGAGTCGGATATTAATTAATCAATTAATGTGATTATTTGGTTAATTAATGAATTTTGGAATATTCTAATTAATCCACGAGTGTTTTAATTAACGCGGTGTTTCTGTTTATCTATGGGTTTAGGAAACCCTACTTCCCTTCATCTCCTATTTAAAGGAGCTTGACGGGCGATATCTATATAAGATATTCAGAGAGACTTTTCAATTTACGCTCACGTACGTAAACCCTAGATGTCACCATCCTCAGGAGAGAAATGAGAGAACTGTGATGCTAGCACATAACCGCACAGAGACAACTCCTTCCCGCCGACTTAGGAAGTATGACATGGAGTTCCAGTCCATCCGCGTGGACAAAGTAGAGACGCAGACGTTGAGACGCCTGCATTCAGAGGATATCTACGACCATCCGTACGCACTACAAGCGGCGTACATCACCGCACGAAAGGAGCATCACCGAATCTTCTTGTGAAGCACTTAATAAATAAGAGAGAAGTTCCGTCCGTGTAGGCCAGCATTGTTACACACCATCGTGCAGCGGGACATCACAAGACTTGCTCCGCGATAAGGTATATCCCGCAAACACTCTTTCCGAATACGCTGTTGTCGACGAATTCCTATTTTGGGTTACGTGGAATTTTTTTTACTTCCGCCGCACATATTTTCTCCACAAAACCCAACAATTCAATCATACTTGTTTATTCTCATCATTTATCATTAAATGATTATCACACAAAGTATGAGTTTCTCTCTCATCCTCACTAGGATATTGATTACATCACACTTTATTAAGTTGGCTCAACCCTTTTCTCAAGGTACATTGGCCTACACTTATCAAAATGCATTAAACTCTTTACATCTTAATGTATCATTTGACATAACACACTTCATGTGTTACTCAATCAAGTATATCGGATTTGAGGTGCTTACCTCCATATTAGTTTTGAGGTGCTTCCACCATATCGAGCTAGAGTTGTGTTCTTACCACCATATCGTCCAAGAGGTGTGTGCTTACTACCATATCATCCAAGAGGTGTGTGTTTATCACCATATCGTCCAAGAGGTGTGTGCTTATCACCATATCATCCAAGAGGTGTGTTTTTATCACCATATCATCTGAGAGATGTGTGTGTGTGTGTCACTTATATAGGGTTACTCAAGTGTAGGGTTTTGCATATCAGGTTAGACCCTTATGCTCATACCTTTTCAAACCTTTAAAGTATCAACCTATCATGTGTTGAGTGATAGCCTAGACAACTGGTTAGTCCTTTTTCAGCCAACCCAAATGTACAAACTAATAGGGGTGTGGGGTTACAAGGTATAATGGATTTCATATCACCATATTGGGTTTCATTACCATATCGGGTTAGAGGTGTTTCAACCCGATATCGGTTTGTGCCATGATGATGTCATCATAATCAAGCTCTAGACTTTCATCCCTTACTATTCTAGTTCATGGACAATAGTCCTGTGCAACTATTAGAAATCATAGAATCATCAATCATTCAAAAAAAAATCAAAATTGAAAGTAGATCAACAAGTATAGCAAGATTGAAGGTGAATAATAACATGATTGGGTTCCAGTTATATAACCCACCTCAAGCACAACTTCAAAGCTCCAAGATCCAAAGCTTCACATTCTCAAGGTTGAAGATGAACTTATCAAAGATCCAAGACTTGTTCACAACCCCTCTATATGCAAAGAATCACCATAGATAAGAACTTGGTGAAGAAGAAAAGAAAGGAAGAATCATAACCCGAGATTCATGCTTCAACCAATGTTGAAGATGACCATGGCTTCACCTTAAGCTTAAGGATCGAGCTCCTTATTTCTCTTCAACTACTATGCACAATATCTAAAGAGAAAGAGAGTTGTAGGATTTGAAAAGTTTCACTAGTAGGTGAAAGGATGGTATATATAATTGAGGCTCATGAGAGAGAGTGTATAAGAGGTGTCGTCACCTTATACTACTAGGTGACACATGTCCATGCATGGGTTGACATGTGTCCATGCATGCACACATATTTATCTTTACATGCAAAACTCTTGGGGATGATCTAGGGATAAGATTACGGCCATTAGTTATCTTGTTGAACAAGATATTTCAACCCAACATCACTTTATTCACAAACCGATACAACTTTTCCAAGGAAAGTTGTAAACTAATATCCATCACCTTCTTGAGGTGCTTAACTCATCATGGCCTTTTCCAAGAGTTGACAAAATGATATGGGACCTCCTCTATGGCTTCTTGTCCGATAGACACTCTCATATAAGCTCTACAACTCAATACAACTCATTTTAGGGTTACAACTATACAACTCTTCTTGGTCTTTTCATCACCAAGAATACCATCACTCAAATATGATTCAAACATGGTGCCTATTTATTTATCTCTCCTATAGATGATGCTAAGATAGATTAGGGACACTCTAGAGGTGGTAATTTGCATATCAACCCTACATTTTGGATAAATTACAATTTGCACCAAAATTGGTACACAAGGCACAAGCATTATTCAAACAAGCTCCAACTTGGAACTTAGGCTTTCCACAAGACACCCCTTAGCATCATTCTCTCTCTTATGAAGCTAAAGCACTTGATGCACATTCAATATGTGACATATTGCAATATAACACCTCATCTTGGGTAAATTGCAATTTACACCCAAACTATCATATAATGCACAAACTCAAACTTAAAAATTAAACTCTCCTTGAGTCTTAATTACTTTTTAAAAGATTAAAAAAAGTTTATAATAACTTACTTAAGCAAAACTTGTAGGGTTATGGCATAACCCAGGTTAGGGATGTTACAGTAACGTCCCATGATTTATGATCTCAAATAAAATGATCTTATAAGGAATGATTGAACTACCTATATCACTAAGGTACATCTACTTTTCAGGGAGCACATCACTACAAAAATCCATAGTTAAGCGTGCTCAGCTTGGAGTAGTACTAGGATAGGTGACCAGTCGAGAAGTTGATCCTGACTTACGCGTGAGTGATGACAAAGCATACAATTAAGCTAGTGGTGGTCTGTGGGGTCAATCGTCATTCCTAAAAGTCTATTAGAGCCTTGGGCAGTGGACCTGGGCGTTACACCTTTTTGCAAAGCATAAAAAAAGAAAGAGATTTTATGTGACAAAGAAAAACATTTTATAGATATCTATTTGGATGCCAAGTGCACACATTATGCCTATTAATTGTTCTCACAATAGAAACAAAAAAGTCAAACTTCATTTTTGGAACTTTTTACAAAATCATTGAGAACCACAAATGGCCATATGAGCCTAAATCGATCTCAAACACATCAAAAACAACCGTTCGTACTTAAAATATGTGGTTTAGGGGAGGTAATTTTGGGTGTACTTTGCACTGAAGTAAATTTTTATCAAGTTCTTCCCTAGATTCAAATTGAATCTCAATAGGTTATTTACACCTTTTCTTCTTTCGATTGAGTGTAGTTTATTGCTTTGGCTTGGATGAAATTTTATTGGAAGTGGAGCAAAAATCCTAACCGCTCCATCTTCTCTTTATTTTCTCATTCTTTGATCTAGAATGTAAAGCTAGGGTTTTTACAGTGATATCCAATTTTGACGAAGTTTGGTAGAATTTTTTTGATAAAATTATAGAATTCACCTACTTGATAATGTGCATGAAGTGTTTCACCTACTATTATGACTAGTTTGGTTGGACGGAAAGGCAACTCATGCAGCTCCAACTTGATCAAATTTCAAGCGAATTGTTTTGGTTCTTTAGAGTTGTAACCCACTGTACGAAAACAAACCGCGTTGTTCAACCCAGTTACGAAAAGTTGTGTGGGCGCAGCTCGACAGATGTACCAGACATGTTTCCGTCTATGTTGATGACGTGAATAGTTATGATACAAGGAGAGACTAGAGAGCAACAAGTGATTTCACTGCGAATGAATATTGAACTTTTTTGCTTGTACTCAGCTGTACCAAACGAAAACAAATCATATAGTTTAGTCCGATCTACATCGAAACCAGTGCAGATCCATTTCTTCCCTTTTGATTTTATGTTTTCGATTTTTTCACTCCCAATCAAATTAGCCCTTACAGGAACAATGGGTGATTAAATTCCAATATTCTGTAGTTTTATGGATATTACTCGATGCTTGCTTACTTGTTGAATGAATAAGTGAAAATTATGTTAGGCGTTGAGTGTTGATTTGTTTATTAATTAGGGTTATCTTCATAACAGAAAAATGAATTCTGTAATCGATCGTGTTCCTCATATAAAAGAAATAAGATTGATTTTGAATATTTCAATCTGTATATTGGTATTATCTGGTGTCTTTCGAAGTGATCGTGACATCTAGATTTGTTTGTAAGGCTTAATTAAAAAAATCTGACATGTACACACTTAGATCTGGGCCTAATTAAAAAAAATGCACATCACACACAAGATGTAATTTCTATGCATTACATCATTCTGATGATCATTTGGATGCATATCGTGACGTGTTTATTATCATTGGGCGGGTTGATTGAGTTTGGGAACATATACGGGACCACGAGTTTGAATGGTCCCCATGTTGAAACCAATTGCTGGAGCTGAAGTGAAGGGTTGAAGAAGCTGAAACGGAAAATTGGAAATCAACTGATAGTGCAGTAGGTAAAGCAGGTGTGATCCGGAAGTAATTTAATAATCCCCCACCTCGAGCGGCGACCACTATGCGTTGGTGTGAGCGTGATGGTCCAAATGGCAGTCGCTTTCGTGTAGCTTTCAACAAAATTATAAAATAATATATTGTAAAGCAATTACTATCTGAAAACCGCGTAGACCAGCAGTATTTTGTAGTGGCGTTTATTGTATTGGGATGCGGAATGGAAACGGACGGCGATGTCGTGTACGTGACAAAAGATCCTGACAAAAAGAGGGCGGGGGGTTAGGGAATGAAGTATGGCACACACAATACCGAGGAATTTCGGGGACAGGAGTGGAAAATCAGCAGGAGGGAGGAGAGCAACATGAGTCGTCAGCCACGTGAACCCTTCAACCAGTTCGAACTCCCCGTTCTGCGTTTTGGGATCTCTCGCGAGTTGGAACTTGGAAGGAATATCTTTTCCATATCCATATAAATGAGAAAGACTTGAAACGACGACTCAGCGACACGATATAACTTTTTCAAAACCCTTTTCTTTCTCGTAAGATGCAGGATGTCACGAGACGATAAGTTGCTAACGAGACGAGATATTGAGGCTAGTAGCTAGCTGTTGGTGTTGCTGTCCAGCGGAGTTCCTCCTCTCCTGTTGTTCGGAACTCCACATGTACCCGTCTCCCAAACAGTCAAAATCAGCAAACAACACTGCAAGCTCCTCTCCCCCAACTTACGTCTCACGTCACGCTCCTAGTCCTGGAGGGTTGTGCCGCACATAGAGGAGGAGAGGGTGAGGGGGGGTCGGAAATGAACGGCTGAGATCGTCGCTGGGAACTGGCGGCAAGACAAAGGCAGGAAGGCTGGGAAGTGACAGTGACAGGCCTGTATATTGCTGTGGGGGCAGGACAGCGCTCTTGTACGAAGCGGACTGAGTGGCACGTCCACTCACCACCAGCTCCACGGCGTGGGCGGGGTATGGATCCATGGATGGAGGAAGTGGGGATCGTACCATCCACCAGATGTAGTACAAGTTTGTAATTGACTTAATTTACACGATGCTAAGAGCAGGTGTATGCAATCGCTGCCCCATTTTATTTTTTAACATTATTTTAATAGACTTATTTTTACAAGAAAAAAATATTTGAATAAGACTAATATTGACATATTTTTTATAGTAAATTAAATAATAAATAAGTATTATTTGCACATTTTTTAGAATATGCGCGTAAATAACAAATTAGTAAGTATATGTATAAAACTGCCAATTATAGTGTTAATCCACAATAATGTGATATTTTTAGAAAAATATTCAATTATGGTGCTAATGCGCTCACTAATGGTGGGAATGCCCCTTACTTGTTAAATATTATGCATAAACAACAAATTAGTACAAACATTAACATAATATGCCTAATATTTGTAGAAAACTGTCCAATTACGATGTGAATGCGCTACTTCTAGATGTTGTGCAAATTAGCACAAATTATTAACATAATGCACCTAATATTTGTAAAAAAGTACATAATTATGATACAAACTATGGTGAATGCACCTACTTCTTAGATGTCGTGCATAAATAACAAATTAGCACAAATCTTAACATAACACACCCAACATTCATCGAAAAAGTCTGATTATAGTGTGAATGTGACAAACTATGGTGTGAATGCGTATACTTTTTAAATGTGTGCATAAATAGCAAATTAGCACAAACTTATGTTATTTATAAGTTATTAATGTTTTTCATTTTTTTGCTCTTTTCTCTACACCTATGCCACGTAGCAAAAAAAAAGATAAAATAAGGCCCAACCAGGGAAACACCCCAAAGTATATAACTATATGTATAATGAAACTCGTGCTATGACAAATACAAAATAAAAAATTATCAATACAATACTCATTAATAGGAAGCTAGGCTAGCTAGCACACAACTATACATAATAAGATATGCATAAATTTAACGCATAGTATTATAAAATTAATACAAATACACACACACACACACACACACACACACATATATATATATATATATATATAAACTCAATGTTATGCAAGATATGCATATATATACATTATACTATGTATATTATATAATTTATAATGTATAGTATATAATTTATAATTCATATATTTATACACAACAATACATTACTATAAGTCACAATACACACTACGTAGAAAAGTAAATAACATGATACAAATGTATCTTACAACCAACAAACAATGTTTGTAAACGACTAAAATTAATCTGTCCATGTATTCTCCAAAGTTAAATTTCCAACTTCTATTCTATTTACCTACTGATGCTCGATTTATATCTAGTCTATTTAGTTTCTAAATCTCTTTCATTAATCCGTACTCTTTCTTTCCATCTCTTTTTGACACGCCCCGACCCCACAATTACCACTAATCATGAGATTAAGGTGTGACAATGAGAATTACAATTAACACAAAAGCACTCTTAACTGATTCTTTTCTTAATAAACTTAGAATTAACCTAATAGCTTGAATAACATTAGATTGTAATAAAACTGCGGAAGCTAACTTACTGTTTCTTAATCTTGAAAGATACCTCAGAGTTTAAATAGCATATTACATCTTACTTACGGAATAATAAGTGTAACAGTAAATTGAAAACTAAACTACATATTACATTTCATTCTCTGTCTCTACCATACCACATGTCCAAGGACTGAGGGAAAAGGACTAAGAGAACTCTAACTATCTACCAACTACATTCTAAGTACTTGGGTGATACAATCCTTCAACTTCCTCGTGCTGACGCTGACCTGAAAAATGATTCAGTAAGTTGGTGAACTACTGACTCAATGAATAAAATTTCACCCAACCATCGCAGATAACTCATTTAAGTTTATTAATTGAATAAGACTAATATTGACATATTTTAATAGACTTATTTTTACAAAAAAAATATTTGAATAAGACTAATATTGACATATTTTTTATAATAAATTAAACAATAAATAAGTATTATTTGCACATTTTTTAGAATATGCACGTAAATAACAAATTAGTAACATAATGCACCTTGTATATGTAGAAAAGCACAAATTATAGTGTTAATCCACTATAATGTGCTATTTGTAGAAAAATATTCAATTATGGTGCTAATGCACCCACTAATAGTGGGAATGTCCCTTACTTGTTATATATTATGCATAAATAACAAATTAGTACAAACCTTAACATAATATGCCTAATATTTGTAGAAAAGTGCCCAATTACGATGTGAATGCGCTCAATTATGGTGTTAATGCGCTACTTTTAGATGTGAATGCGCTCAATTATGGTGTTAATGCGCTACTTCTAGATATATTCTCTCTCCCACTAGCTCACTACGTAGAAAAGTAAATAACATGATACAAATGTATCTTACAACCAACAAACAATGTTTGTAAACGACTAAAATTAATCTGCCCATGTATTCTCCAAAGTTAAATTTCCAACTTCTATTCTATTTACCTACTGATGCTCGATTAAATATCTAGTCTATTTAGTTTCTAAATCTCTTTCATTAATCCGTACTCTTTCTTTCCATCTCTTTTTGACACGCCCCGACCCCACAATTACCACTAATCATGAGATTAGGGTGTGACAATGAGAATTACAATTAACACAAAAGCACTCTTAACTGTTTCTTTTCTTAATAAACTTAGAATTAACCTAATAGCTTGAATAACATTAGATTGTAATAAAACTGCGAAAGCTAACTTACTGTTTCTTAATCTTGAAAGATACCTCAGAGTTTAAATAGCATATTACATCTTACTTACAGAATAATAAGTGCAACAGTAAATTGAAAACTAAACTACATATTACATTTCATTCTCTCTCTCTCTACCATACCACATGTCCAAGGACTGAGGAAAAAGGACTAAGAGAACTCTAACTATCTACCAACTACCTTCTAAGTACTTGGGTGATACAATCCTTCAACTTCCTCGTGCTGACGCTGACCTGAAAAATGATTCAGTAAGTTGGTGAACTACTGGCTCAATGAATAAAATTTCACCCAACCATCGCAGATAACTCATTTAAGTTTATTAATTTAATAAGACTAATATTGACATATTTTAATAAACTTATTTTTACAAAAAAAATATTTGAATAAGACTAATATTGACATATTTTTTATAATAAATTAAACAATAAATAAGTATTATTTGCACATTTTTTAGAATATGCACGTAAATAACAAATTAGTAACATATAATGCACCTTGTATATGTAGAAAAGCACAAATTATAGTGTTAATCCACTATAATGTGCTATTTGTAGAAAAATATTTAATTATGGTGCTAATGCACCCACTAATAGTGGGAATGTCCCTTGTTAGATATTGTGCATAAACAACAAATTAGTACAAACCTTAACATAATATGCCTAATATTTGTAGAAAAGTGCCCAATTACGATGTGAATGCGCTCAATTATGGTGTTAATGCGCTACTTTTAGATGTTGTGCAAATTAGCACACATCATTAACATAATGCGCCTAATATTTATAGAAAAACACGTAATTATGATACAAACTATGGTGAATGCGCCTACTTCTTAGATGTCGTGCATAAATAATAAATTAGCACAAATCTTAACATAACACACCCAATATTTATAGAAAAAGTCTAATTATAGTGTGAATGCGCCAAATTATGGTGTGAATGTGTATACTTTTTAAATGTTGTGAATAAATAATAAATTAGCACAAACCATAACATGTTATTTATAAGTTATTCATGTTTTTCATTTTTGTGCTCTTTTTTCTACACGTAGTGAGAAAAAAAAAGGCTAAATAAGGCCCAATCGTGGAAACACCACAAAGTATATAACTATATGTACAATGAAACTCGTGCTATGACAAACACAAAATGAAAAATTATCAATAAAATACTCATTAATAGGAAGCTAGGCTAGCTAACACACAACTATACATAATAAGATATGCATAAACTTAACACATATTATTATAAAATTAATACATATATATATATGCATTAATGCATAAACTCAATGTTATGCAAGATATACATATATATACATTATACTATGTATATTATATAATTTATAATGTATAGTATATAATTTATAACGTAAGTGATTTTTATAATATATATTTTATAATTCATATATTTATACACAACAATTCATTACTATAAGTCACAATACACACTATGCAGAAAAGTAAATAACATGATACAAATGTATCTTACAACCAACAAACAATGTTTATAAACGACTAAAATTAATCTGCCCATTTATTCTCCAAAGTTAAATTTCCAAGTTCTATTCTATTTACCTACTAATGCTCGATTTATATCTTAGTCTATTTGGTCTCTAAATCTCTTTCATTAATCCTTACTCTTTCTTTCCATCTCTTTTTCTCTCCTACAATCCAAAAAAAACTCCCATGTTTAATCGCATTTATCTCTCTTGGTATCCCAAAGAAAACTCTTTTCTTTTTTAATTTCCCTCTCACCTCTCTTCTAGATATATTCTCTCTCCCACTAGCTCACACACATGGCGTAGATTTAATGTTCCTACCTCTATATAAGAGCATGTTATACCCTTTTTTTTTGAAAATGATGGGCATAACCCAGTTCATCACCAGATCCACACCCAAGCCTAGAAAAGTGTCTTTATCATCTTCATCATCATCATCATCTTCTTGATTGTATCCATTTGATCAGTTTGGATTTGAATGCACCCACCTTGGACTTTGTTACAGCCAATTTGGATTTGATTGAACCCAATTTGTACTTCATTACACCTATTTGGACTTGAATGCCCTGTTCAGACTTAATTGCGCCCAATTTGGCGTTGAATGTGCCACTTTGGACATGATTGCGCCATGTTTAGACTTGAATGTCTAGTTCATACTTGATTGGGCCTAGTTTAGACTTGCACACTCAGTTTGGGTATGATTGCGCCCAGGTAGTATTGTGCTGATGCACCTAGTATTCAGATTTGATTCCGCTCAATTTGAACTTAGTAGCGCCTAGTTTCAACTTGAATGCATTCAGTTCGGATGTGATTGTGCCCAATTTGTGTCGTATCAATACATTTTTTTTACAATGTACCATATTTTGCATATATTGCACCCAATTTATAACACTCAAATAAGTTTTATGTACCATATTATTTTCTCAATATATATAGACATTAGTTTTGTTGAATTGTATACTTTGTACAAATCTAATAAGTTTTATTTCGTCTAAAATATACTACGGATTGAAAGTTATATGCGATGTAATTTTTTCTCTCTTTTTTCCCCTCATTCTCTCTCCACAGACGTATCCTATATCATTTCACCCCCAAAACTACCCGTCCCCACTCAAAACCACCCTATTCCGGACACAGCGCCTCCAAAACCGCCCCTAGGGGACGCTTGAAGAATGCATGACCCCCTGGACGGATGGATGATACACTCATTTATAATTTTGAAATAAGAAGTTTGCAACAAAGAAGAGCATATATTGTGAAGAAGAGACCATGGAGGGGATGGAGCTAATAACGGTCCTGGATAATCTAGAAAACGATATTTTTTTTGCAGGTGCAGCCGAGTGTGATGCATAAATAGACAAACAAACCAGGAATCGTTAGCAACCACTCAGCAGCAAGCCTGTTCTTAGACGGAACATGGTAGCCACCAATCCATGTCAGCGATGGTGGGAGTATGATTTGATGCATATTGTTGTCGCCATCACAATAGGGAAGAAAGCCTGCCATCATCGTCATCACGGGGAATGGTTGGAACGAAAGGCGCCGACTGAGAAAAAGAAGGTTTTCAGCGAGCTGGTTTGGGGGTGGACAACGACCGCGCTGGAAATCTCGATATTGGAAAAATAAGTCGACCGGAAAATATATAAAGAATGAAGTGGGCGGGCTGAAAAAGACGGGCGGCAGCTAGTGTGTTCGAGAGGGAAAGCGATAGACCGGAAAGAAGAAGGGACAAAAGCCTGCATTTAAAATAGGGACGAGAAGGAGTAAGAGATACTCTAGAGCTTGGATTAAAAAGAAATGAAAAAGGCTGTAGCTTCTGCGATCCAGCCGGTGTCCCTGGGCCCGAACATGCAAATTCGAGAGAGGGCAATCGGCTTATCGCGCGGTTGGTTTCCATCTTTTCTCTTCTCTCGTCTGGTATGTAGTTTTCTCGTGAGAAGAGACGACTGACTGTCTGCTCTTGTCATGAGGGGGTTGCTTTCCGCCGTGTCAAGGGTGTCAATGGGTTGGCGAAGTACCCATTTACCCCTATACCCTGTGGCGCAGCCAGTACTCTTTGATTATGAAAAGAAGCCACACAAAAGATTAATTATAAAGCAATACTTGATCGAAGTTAAACATTAAAGCTATGCATTGATATTAGTTTCCTGTACAAACTTCGTTATAATAATGAATTTTTGTAGTTTTGTCGAACATACATACCATATTTTTTTGCTATCTTTGCTTGAAATAATTTAAGACAACTTTCAAGTTCTCATTGATTGAAATGTGTTCGCTATTGTTTCTTTTGGCAACGTGGCGGAGTAGAGCTGGGTAGGGGCCAACATCCTATCGTTGTAACTAAAACACCGGTTCAACACCGTCCATAATTTCTATTATATTTTCTTTGTATAGCGTTGGATAGCGTTTATTTTTTTCACTGCGAATTTCCTATAGCAGACGACCAACACTGGACTACCAGCAACAGAGAGGCTGCCGCTTTGTCGAGCACAACATATATTATAATTGCATGGATAGTGTATGGTTTTGGTACTTCATCTTTTGTGCTGTTCTAAATGAAATATGTAAATGCCTCAAAGTTAAATTGGTCGATCCGAATTCAATTGCCACTCTTAAACCCAAATTTGACCTTCAATATCTGTTCCAAATCACACCGTGGACAATTGAACAAAGGTCTACCGTGATGTTCATGTTTAGACGGGATATAAACCATTGTGCGATGCTAGAAGAGATAGAATGTAATGACAAAGGAAAGAGCAACAAACGGGTAGTGTTAATAATGTGAAGGAGGGTGTAGTTGTACTTTGCAAACATCACTTAGCAAACAACACAACAAAGTACCCGGTATATAAATAAGGGTTATAGATTCTACTCTTAAGGTAAACGAATGCTATTAGACAACATAAAGTCATACAATAGCTACATAAGTGACAAAGTACAAGTCAGGCTGAGACCAAAGGTACAACAACACAAAACTGATTGATTGCAAATAGGTGGGGCTCTTCTACTCAAGATCCATGTAGTAGGCGCAAAAAGAGAAATATTTTTGACAGAACCATTCGTCAACCTTGAATACCAACTGCAAGTAGTTCCAAACAATTAGTGCTTAAGATTAACATTTTCCCCTCATTATGTTGTGGTTGCACATTTACTTGAATTTTATTTCTATTGTGCGGCCTTGTGCACCTATGCTTGATGCGGAAGATTACATACTACATCCAAATATAGATTTCTATTTCACTACATGTTTTCTTGGGGCAAGGGGGGACATGTGCTCCTTCATGCTTTGCATTGCCACTACCTACACCAACCTCCTAAAACATGTGGTCGAGTTCATAGAATGTGATATTGTCTCTTAGTACTATCTTTTTTTAAAGATCAAAATCTTCCAGGACTAGGGAAACTTTCAATTATATGTTTGAAGAATGAACAAAAGATGTCTTCATAGATCTGAGGGCAAAAAATTAGACCGCCACTACCTTCTGGATGGCGATGCTTATATATCTAAATACAAAATTAGCTTGGAAGTAGTCAACATAGTGGTGTGACTTTGCTGATCATTTGATAACATAAACATGATACTAATCTGGAACTGAAGTGATATAATATGTTAAATTTAGTTTCAACCTCCATTCTAGGATGAACTTTGTCAGACAGAATCATGCTCTGAGTATGATTGAATGTGTGATCTAGATTGACCTTTTTTCTTTCAATATTTGATTTGACAAATGTTTCTAAATCAAAACCAGATTATGTTTCCAAATAATGTTTATATTCTAGACCCACACTATGGCAGTCCCAATCCAAGAACCAACCAGGTCAAAATTCATTATTTTCAATCCCATCCCAAACATGCCACACTTTTCATTTGTTTGTGCCACCATGTCCCATTGCTGGTCTCATTTCTTTCTTTTCTCATTAACAAAAATTCCATGTAGTTTACATATTGACACTTTTGGGACTAAGATGACCAATCATGATGTCTAGTATCTTTTTTGTTGTATTGTAATAGCTATTTAGTTGAAAACCCACTATAGGCAATTTTTATTGTATTACACAATTATGAGGGATCAAGTACCATATAGAATCTTTATTTCTATAAAATCATGCCACCTCGTGACTTCTTATTCCTTTTTGAATCCTTCTTACTTTACATTGATGCTTCATTATCCCACAAATTGACAACGTCTTTGGGATATTGCAATGAGGAAGTTTTCTCCCCCATGGGGATAATCAACTTCGATGCTGTAGATGTTGAGACTATGGCCTCACTTGGAGGCTCAAAAGATGTTTAAATCATCATCCCATTGTAAAATCACAGTGGTTGTCATAAGGGATTTCACCTCCATTTTGGATAGAAACTTTGATTGTTACTCACATCAAATGTCGCTCGTGACACTATCTATTAGAGCTGAGTTCTCATTGTGGGTTGTTTATAGAAGAAATCCAACCTCATCGTACATTATGAGTGGCACTCATGTTTGAAAAAATGAGCAGAAGACACATGTTATGCACGTGTTATATAGTTGAATTAATATATACGAGTCTCCTTACATAATATAAATTTTAAAAAGACAAAAATATAGTGTTCATACATAGGGACAAGTTGTAATTCTAAGAAATAATGGAAACATTTGCATATAGCCCTCTACGGGCTCTCTTATATAGTATAAATGAGTCTCCTTATACACTATAAACTTTTAAAAAGAAATGACAAAAGTGTAGTACACACACAAGGTCTGGTTTGTAATTATAAAAAATAATGGAGAGATTGCATTCATTCCATCCATGTACTTTTTTGTATAGTATATATGTGTCATCTTATACAATATATAATTTTAAAAAGAAAAGACAAAAGTATATATAATATATAATTTTAAAAAGAAAATACAAAAGTATAGCGTATACACACTTCGACTTGTTCATAATTATAAAAAACAATGGAGAAAATTGCATTCACTCCATCTACATGCTTTCTTATATAGTATAGATGAGTCTCCTTACATAATGTAAAATTTAAAAAGGAAAAGACAAAAGTATAGTGTACACATACATGGACCTATGTGTAACTCCAAAAAGTAATAGAGAAAATTGCATTCAACTTCCTACATGGGTTTCTTATACAGCAGATGAGCTTCCTTGAACAGTATAAATTTTTAAAAAGAAAAGACAAAAGTGTAGTGTACCCACACATATTGGTTTTTAATTCTAAAAAATAATGGATAAAATTTCATTCTGCCCCTGCGACCTTTCTTATATAGTATTGGTAAGTCTCATTATACAATATAAATTTTTAAAAATAAAAAATAAAAGTGTAATGTACAAACACAAGGACCAATATGTATTTTTAAAAAATAATAATTTTTTTATATGGCGACACATCACATTTAAGACGTGACACATACAATTGTCCTTCAAATAATACCCCCTCACCCTACTATTTCCTAATAGATAAATAAAAAATAAAATAGGTGACAACTATTATATAGATTAGAAATGTAAGAAGAAAATAATCTGAACTGCATGCCAAGAAGGCACCCTAGCTGTTGGAAAAGTAAGCATACAGACATGTCAGTTGCCTTATTAGAAATATCAAAAGAAAAAAAATCTAAACTGCGTGCCAAGTAGGCACCCTAGCTGTCGGAGAAGTAAGCACACAAATACGTGAAAACTAGGCACATAGACAAAAGTGTAGTGTACACATACATGGACCTATTGGTAACTCCAAAAAACAATAGAGAAAATTACATTCAACTTCCTACGTGGGCTTCTTATTATAGTGGATGAGCCTCCTTATACAATATAAAATTTTAAATAGAAAAGAAAAAAGTATAATATACACACAGATCAGTTTGTAATTCTAAAAAAAATACAGAAAATTCATTCTGTCCCAACGACCTTTCTTATATAGTATTGATGAGTCTCATTATACAATATAAATTTTAAAAAGAAATGATAAAAGTGTAGTTTACAAATACAAGGAAGGATTTGTAATTTTTAAAAATAATAAAAAGTTTCTTATAAAGTATATATGGTGACACATCACATTTAAGACGTGACACACACAATTGCCCATCAGATAATGCCCCCTCAACCTACTATTTCCTAATAAACAATTATAAAAAGAAATAGGTGACAATTATTATATAGATTAGAAATTTAAAAAGAAAAAAAAGATATGTGTGCCAAGAAGGCACCCTAACTTTTGGAAAAATGAATACACAGACATATCAGCTGCCTTATTAGAAATGTAAAAAAAAAAGAAATCTAAACTGCGTGCCAAGCAGACAGGCTAACTGCTGGATAAACAAGCACACATACACGTGAAAAGTAGACACACAACCATGTTACCTAAAGATATGCGCATACATACTATAATTTATACCAAAAATAAATGAATCACAATGAACATTCAGCTTGGAGTGGGCCTACTTATGTGGTTAGTCCTATTATGAGTCCATTAGTATTGGATGTAGTGGTAGAGTTTAGTTTTGAATATATTAAATTTTCTACTGAATCGCTGGCATAAGGCTGATTACACCCATCCAAACATGCCTTGTGAGATTAAAAACTCACAATAGAGAAACATTTGTCCTTTTTGTATAGTGTACTTCAAAACAATGTCTAGTGTGTGTGTGTGTGTGTGTATATATATATATATATATATATATATATATATATATATATATATATATATATATATATATATATATATATATATCATTCATTCAATGCCTGGGGTAGCTACTCGGTTTCTTATTTTGGTCAATTTTTTTTTCAGAATTTCTTTCTTTTGACATGTAGAGGGTTTTTTTATCTTGCAAACTGTTAATTTTTTTGCATAATTAGTTACATTTGTAAAAACTATAACAAATATACAATAACTTTTTTTTGTTGTGTATTCAATCCATATTTACTTTTTGGTCAATATAGTTACTTTTTTGTCTAACAAGTTACTTTTTGGATGGGACGAGTAGAAAAATTCAGACTATCCGTGCGGATATTAAAGATGAACGTGTATATATATATATATATATATATATATAGAGAGAGAGAGAGAGAGAGTCAGGCTAGTGTACACTCGAGTGTACCGGAGGCACTGTACACCTCAATCATTTTTGAAGATGCAATAAATTTTTGAAAAATCTAAACCGTTGATCTTCTTAATTATTATAAGAACATACTATATAATAAATTTTAGCTCATTTGGACACTTATAGGTCATGCATCTAAAGGAGGCAAAAATAATGTATTTCAAATTAGTTTTGTGCGTCAATTTTGTTGCCCTTAGTTGAGTGACTTACACTCATCCCAATGAGTTCAAATTTTATATGTGACCTATTATTATTGTAACCATGAAGATCAATGGATTAGATTTTGGAAAAATATGGTCTAGATAGGCAAACACCATTGGGGTGTACAGCGTGATCTGTACACTCGAGTGTATTCTAGCCTGACTCTCTCTCTCTCTCTATATATATATATATATATATATATATGTATATATGTATATATATATGTGTGTGTGTCTATATATATATATATATATATATATATATAAACACACAAATATATATATTCATTACTATATTTAAACTTATTTATGCTTAAACTCATTTATCTACCGTTTATGCAAACACAATGTGTAACAGACTGAATTTTAGGGTCCTTCTTGTAATTTACCCATTTTCAAGCTTTTATTTGCTTTCAAGTCCTTTTAGACCATTTTCCTAAATTTTCCATCCTTTTGTATCTTCTTTGGCCTAATATTGAAATTGAGTAAAGTTTGATGATGAAATCTATATTTTACCACATTCATGTCAATGAATGGGTTTTTGTACAAATGTTCCAATTAATGTGATAATTGGGTCTAATTATGCAAATTGACCATTAATGAGAGAATATAAGTGGATAAATTCTAATTTAGAGCTTTTATCTCTTTTTGGATAAATATATGATTAATAATGAGTATTTGAGTTAATGTATGAGAGTAATTAACCTTTTTTCTTTCTCTCTCCTCAAATATGATATTAATGCATGAAAAGATGGTATTACAATGAGATATGACTCTTAATGTTGATATGTCCTGAATTTCACTCACTTATGTCATTAAGAGACTCTCTATATATTAACCATTCATTTTATACATTAAAATATGCATTAATATTCAATATAGCATTTAAGGGCCAAAATGTGTGTAAAATGAGAAACTAATGACAACATTGTCCCAGGAGTTGTAGTTAAGCTATGGTTAAATTTTGGTGGCTTTTGGACTTTATTTGACCCTCCAAATGGAGTTTACAAGTTTCCATAAAGTGTAACTATAGTAGATGAATCGATTTCACATTTATTCCATTTATTTCATGTGTCACACTATGGTCTGCTCGTTTATTGTGTCACGAGTCAGCCCCACCGTCTGATCTTGATCCAACGGCCTCAGAACCATCTTCAACCTCCAGCCGCCGGGAAGCTGAGACCCCCTCGGCTCCCAGACCCCGTTCTCCCTCTACACTCAACCTTTTCCTGAGATTTTTTGCCCGCTAAGCTCGCCTTTCGCCACCGGTTTGAGCAAGTCATGGCTCGTCGGCCGCGGTGGCCAATTGATGAAATGCCCATTCAAGCTCTCCACCCCTTCTCCGCGACGAGGTTGCAGAGAGTACTAGAGCCCTCCTCTGACCTATAAAAGGATATCGAGAGTACCCTTGAGCCCCGCACATTCCTACCCCTTCTCCAATTTGACCCCTAACACCCCTGAGCTCCACGACCTCCTTACTTCTCTTCTCCAATGACCTTGGCTACTCCCTCGCATCTCCGGCCATCTTCTGATCAATTGTATACTTGGTAAGAAACTAGGACCTTCGTACTTCCCTCTTCTACCCTCTTCTTGGCCCACGGGTGCCCCAAATGTTGGGGCCTATAGCCTGGTTCAGACCTCCGCCGCCACCGCCGCATAGGTTTTGGGTTTTTTGAAGCTCCTCTACCCTCGTAGAGACTTGCTTCGACCTCGCCGTGCACTGACGTTCGATTCCTGATCCTTGGTTTTGTATTTCTCGGCCCCTATACTCAGTTTTTGATCCCCGTCTTGCTCCCCTATTTTCGGCCATGTTGAGCCTGGGTTCTTTGCTCTCGGGCACGCAGGTGTTGGTCCAGTAGGTCGCTACGACCGGGAGATCTCAGGGAATCTATTCCCGATTTGCTTCTATCTTCTCTCATCCTGGTTGCGGTTCGAGCAATGGAGCCCCGAGCTCCAGGCTGTGCTCGAAATCCATGGATTCAAGCAACAACAATCCAAGAGGTCTAATGACCCTGGAGCCCCCGCTACTTCAATTCAACTATCATAATCACATGGGAAGTAATGGTATTTTACCTCTTGTTTTATTTTTCACTGCAATTATTCGACATGCTTATATGATAGTACTGCCCTCGGTGTTTCAATTGATTTCATTTTAAACACATGGACAGTTTGGTCATTTCACATACTATTTACATCGATTTACATTTTCATTTAAATAACTGTCATACTATGATTTTCTTACATTCTGATTGGCCAATTTTACTTAATTCATAGTAAATCGATCCATGGTCAGAAAAATGCAAATAAATAGTCGATGGAAAGGATTTTTCATGTAGAATCCGAATTTATGGTTTCTGAGTCATGATTTTATTTTCTTTTTCAATGTTTGCTTTGGATGCTAGTTTGATCATATAAAATGTTCTAAAAATGATAATTAATTCATTTTAACTCCAATTTGTAAAATAAGATATGTTTTTCTAATCAGTGAAACCTAAGTGAGCTTTTAGTCCTAGTTTTGAGTCCAAAATTAGTGGTTTTCGAACAAGGTCTAAAATGAGTATCTTTTATACACCTTATGCCTTAATACATACTAATACATGTGAAAATGTTTATAACTTGGATAAAGTGGAATTGGTCACAATCAATTTGTGTTATGAGTATTCAATAAGGTATGTGAGCCCTATTTCAGTATGTGAAGCCTATTTCAATATTTTACCCCTATTTATGTATGTGAAGTCTATTTATGAATGAATGATGAATGTGTATATGCAATTAACCTATCTTTAAGTTGGGCTTTTATCCAAATCCTAATTTCCTAATGAGGCAAATACTAGCCTTAGAATCTCTCTATTGCCTTTATTTGGCTCTTTATTTATTGGAACTTTCTATTTCCTATGTTGGCTCATTTATTTGATACTTGGATGTTGTCACTGCCAATGTTGGCTCATTTATGTGATTATTTCTTGGGTTGTGAAACCCCTTTTTCTATGATGCAATGTTACTTCTATATTTTTACTACTTCCAAGTGAACTATTAAGCATGATGTATTTTTGGCCAAATGACAATGTAGTGTACATGAGTACAAACCACCCATAGGGCACTGAGGTTTTAGTCCTCCTACCAGGCACTGGGGTTTTAGTCCCCCTGCCACATTATATAGGCACTGGGGTTTTAGTCCCCCTACCACTTTATATATATTTGAGGTTTGGGATGTGTATGTTCCCCTCTCCTTTTGGTGTAGGTCTGGTAGGTGCCTCACCCTACATTGGTATGATTTTGTATCATAATATCATTCATGCTTTGTGATTATTGTTGTGGATTGATCTATGGTAGTATTCTATTTCTTATTTGATTATGTGTCTCATTCTATTAAAATCTCTTTGTATAATGAATCATTTTATTTATGTGATGTTGCACTTTATATTTGACCTTATTCCTTTTGATTAACACATACTTTTATCTATCTCTTGCTGGGTGATCCCAACCACCCAAGTATAGGATTAGAGTGTGCATTGGAAGTTTGTTGAACCTGTCTAAGGCTAAGAGATATGAGTTCAACCTTCTAGCTCAAGCATAACTGCCTATATAAATTAAGTTGTCTATGTTTGGAGACAAGTTGATTTGGTTTTATTTTTCCACTACCTAGATCATGTTGTTGTGTATAAAGTTATACACCCTTTTGAGAATTTTTTAAACTACTCTTTATACAATAGAATAGTCAAAGTTTTAACTTCCGCTGCTACACAATTGGTGTTTTTGTTTGCCATGAGTTTTTAGTAGAGTCTATGTCTTTACACGATGCCCTAACAATTCAACTCATATTACAAGGAGTTAAGTCAGAAAAAAGAATGAAAAAGTGTATCTTTTAGGGTGGATGAAAAAGTGTTAATCAAAAGAGAAAGAATGCTAAGCTAGCATCATCATTGTACATTTACGTATCTAAAAATGCTTAAAAAGAGAGAGATGGCAAGGGGTGTTTGTACCTTAAGCTATGAAATGACCTAGAGAATGGATGATCAAACAATATACAAGTGGAGCAAACAATCAATTACATCTGGTTACTTTTCTCTTAGTTATTTTGACATAATAGTCTCAGAAGAAAAATATTATATTAGCTTCGTATGTGTGTGCAAATAATTTTTCGAAAGCTTCAAATTTAAGAAAATTCGTTATGAAAAGTGCAAAGTAAGTATGCACTGTAGCAGTCGTATCGACTGAGACAAACACCAAACAAATAGACAATAAAAGAACAAATTGACAAAGAAGATCATGATTTATTAAGAAAAAACTTTATAAGATTATAAAGATTGTTGCTCTCTCACAATACTTTGCTCATAGTAGAATCCCTTAACACATTCATGTTCTCTTTTTTTTTTCTTTTTTTTGAATTCCTCTTTTTCCCCATGATATTGACGCAAATTGATGCACCTATATTGCCATATGTTGACACAAAATGTTGTTGTCGTTGCCACACCTAAGTTTATCACATGTTGACAGACAATATTTCTGTCGTTGGTACACTTAAAAGTATCACACATCGGCACGTATCATGCGACTTTATGTCTTATTTATAATACTTGCATGTACTAGATAAGAATATACAAAAAGATAATGCCAAAACACGTAAAGCAGGATGAGAGGATAAGACTAATCTATTAGAAAGGATAATAGAGAGATAATGTCAAAGTAAATAGGAGGGAGGACAAGATAATAATAAACATTACCTTAGACTTCAAGTCTATAAAATGTAATTTTTTCTTCTTCTGATTTTTCTAGATAATACTTATTATCTTAAATAGATAATAGACACTATCTCAACAATCTTCATATTGAATCTTATCCGTTGAAGTGTAATTTCTTCTCCAATAAAATTTTATCCCATTCTTTTTCTATGCTCCTTCCCTTGGAAGTTGATTCTGTGAAGGGCTCTACCATACATGCCTACATAGAGTGTGTGTCCAATCATGTCTTCCCATATCCATTGTGTGAGAGTTCCTTAAGATTTATAGTTTAAAAAACTACACTAACTCCACCTATGGTTGAAAGGACTTCAAACTTTGCACCTTTGGTCTTCATGTATAAGAGTTGTGACTTATACGAGTCATGTCTATTTGAAGGTACTCTGTGGTCCGTCCTACCACGTATTCCTCCTTTCAACAAAATAGAGCTTCGTCTATGCGCTTGTTAATATTTATAGCTGAATTTATAGCCTCATGTCACAATACCTCTGAGAGTTATATACATATAACATTGGTCGGGTTCATGACACCCACCACCCATATCATAACTTCATTTACGCCTCTCTTGTTGGTAGATCTCTCATATGTTCCTCTTATGGTTGGAAAATCTATAACCAGTCAATATGCTCTATTGGACCAAGTACTCTTCATGTTCACTTTCTCATTGTAAGTGACTTGCACAACTCCATCTTAGGTTGATATTTAAAAACCAATAGATTCCAATGCCCACTTGGATATTAGAACACTCTAAAGGTGTAGGACATTTTCAACCCCGACGATGTCTGATGTGCTCCACCACAAATCTTAGTAGGATATGTAACAAAATGAGAACTCAAATCTAACATCTTTCCATGAGAAGTATATGATTCCATAGTAAAGTTGTAATCACGTTTTTCTAGCACATTACTCCCAATAGCAATTGTCGATATCATCTTGCTTACATGTGTCACTATACATTCTAATCATTGCATGAATAGTACTCTGATACCACATGAAGTAATTTTACGGAAGCTCTAATACCAAGATAACCCATTAGGAGAAATAAAACTCATGTATGAACAATACAAAACAATAACAACCCTTCATCAATAGAGTTAGACACCAAGAAAACCGTCAATGAGAGAACAAACTGAAGAATTAGGATGCAAATTTTAAAAACTTCATAAGATTACAAAGATTATCACTCTCTCACAATACTTTTCTGACAATAGAATCCCACAACACACTCTTGTTCTCTCCCTATTTTGACTATATTTTTGACTTCTCCCTAGGCCCACATTGTTGGCACACATTGTCACATCCACTATTACCATAGGTTGACACATAATATGTCGTTGTTGGCACACCTGAAGTTACTATAAAGATGCACACCATGTTACCGCCCACATTAAATCTATCGCATGTTGGCACATCACATAATATGACTATGTGTATTATTTATACTACTCACATAATAGTAGATAAGAATACCCCAAAGATAAGACCAAACCATATAAGACAGGATGAGACGATCATGCTAATTTTTTAGAAAGGATAATATAGAGATGATGTCAAGTCAAATAGGTTGGATGAGAAGATAATGCTAAACATTATCACAGACAATGTCTACTAAATATTTCTAGATAATACTTATTATCCTAAAAAGATAAGAGATTTTATCTCAATAGTATCTAGTGTTGCCTCTATCTAAATAAACTCCCATATCAACACTGAGTGACACTCAAAACTTTGGGTGGCTCACTATTAATGTTGGTCATTTGTGTAGTGGGGTATTTTATGAGAGAGGTATTAAAAGAGAGAGAAGGAAATATAGAGAGAAGTGGATAGTAGAGATATTGGTGACAAACATAGAGGGAGAATGAATGATAAGATATATATATATATATATATATATATATATATATATATATATATAAATATCATTGCTATTGTGTGTATTTTTTGTTGATGTATGAGTAGTTTTATACTTTTATTATATAAAATTGTGTACTGGTCGATATTATTTTTTAAATTAAAAAGTCATATGTGTATATTTTATATAGTATATTAATATGTGCTTTGTTGACATATTTTATTAATTGTGAGAATATGTATAACTTTATTTTAAATTTATTATGTGTTATGTGTATCATGATTATTTTTAGATGTGACATGAATGATGTTAGACTACTCTATATATCACATTGAATAACATAATATGCAAGTTGTAAACTATATGGAGTGAAAAATAATTCAAAAATATTGAATATAATACACATATACAAGAATGACCATACACAACAAAACATTATATATATATATATATATATATATATATATATATATATATGGGGATTTATTCACTGCCTATGTGGGTAACAAGGATTTAGTTATCCGTGCATCCAGAAAAGTAAAAAAGGAGCTATTTTGTCAAGTAAGTGACTATTCTAGTGAAAAAGTAAAAAACATGTAGGTTTTAGATTAAAAATTTGGCAAATAGGCAGAAAAAGATGTAGCTATACATATATAACAACTGTAACTGCCATGCATGTAATGTAACAACTTGGAAAATAATATAACCCTATTCACATGTATAGTAAGAAATTACAAAAAAATAACTATTTCTTTGAGCGGGTACCTACCCACGCATGTATTGAAAACTATATATATATATATGCATACATGGATGCATACATATATACATGTGTATATATATATCAATAATTTTGTTATACATATAAGTCAATAATACACACATATGGTCAAAAAGTTGATAAACTATATGCATAATAAGTAGATATAAGTTTACCTCCCGCATCCATGTTGACACATTATGCAACAATAAAAGCATGTATTGTATACAAAATAACCATTTTACACCCATTTTTCACCAGAATATACAATCAAACTACAAATACTCATTTATACAGACGTGTGACACAATAATATACACACACATTGCACACATAGCACACAAAAATACACATTAATTGTTCCAAATATGATCCTATTTGCTGAGATTTAATTTTAATTTTATAGTAAACATTGATATATTAATGAACACAAAGTACTAATAAAAATATACAAATTGTCACTATCGAATTCAAAGTGAAAATATTGCAAACACATAGTAAGTTGATGTTCAACTATTGACCTACTTTTTTTTTCTTTTAGCCTTTGTTTGGCAAGCTGTTGTAAGTTTTTGATAAAATTATTATGATGGATATATTATTTATGATACCCATTTATGCATCAACAATGTAGAAAGTACATGCAATATATGCATAATATGTTGGACAACAATACATAAAAATATAAACAAGTGCCAAGTTAGTTTATGTCCTTTTATCTTTGATTTTTCTCTTTCACCTTATTCCTACCCATTTATTCATCATATTATATCACAAACTTATTCTCTTTTATCTATCCTTCTTTCTCTCTCCCACATTCCTCCTGTGCTATCTTGTAGAACACTTTCTTCTCTCTTTATGGTCATTGCATACATATATGTTTCCTTTCTAGCACAACTCCCCATGAATAATCAAACTTCACACATTCCACTTAGAGGGGTTTACTACTCAAACACAAAGAACATGACATGTGTACACAGTTATCATGTCAAGCCACTAAACACCTTATTGAGAATCAATATCCATGTTGCTAAATAACAAAAAATGTTCAAAGTCATTCACATATTTATTTATTAACATGATGAGTTTAATCCTTTATAATTCATGTTAGTTTTTTATTTTAACCAAATTTTCATTACACTATTGTGATGATGTCATGAAGAAACAAATGAATGAATAAAAAAGAAGACCACATATATTTCTTCTGTCTAAGAGGAACTGTAAGGAGTGGGACCCAATAATGGGCCCACTCAATCGTACAAACACGAACCATGAGATATTAAGCAGCAGAAAACATAACTATTTACAAAGTTACAAAATATTTATATGTACATAACTCTCTCACCCTTAGGTGGTACATAAAATGAAAAGGTTACATCTATATACATAAAATCCCATATGTAGAGGGTAACAATGTTATTTCAAGTTGTCCTTAAGTTCACCAATGAGCTCATGATCATCCTGAGTCTCTGTCCTATAAAGAACCTACACCTGGGTGGAGGGAATACCCAGAAAAATAGGAAACAAGGAGTATACATTAGAAAAAGCTGAGTATGGACTTATAACAATATTTTGGGCATTTAAATGGGTTAAAAGGGTAAAAGAGATGTTCCCATAAAGGAGGGTCGTCAAAAGATAAGTAATTCCAAAAATAGATATATCAAGAAAATGAATTCTAAAAGAATGAGGCATATAAATAAATAAATAAATGAGATAACTCATATTACCATTTACCATTCACAACATCACAACAATCATAATCATCCACATGTAGATATAATGGACTAAAGTAAGTATAATAGGGACAATACACCACTGAGTCATTGGCCTATATATATTGGGTAGAAAAGCACACCCATAGGCAGAAAAGTACGCCTCTATATATATAAGGTAGAAAAGCACACCCCGGGTAGAAAGGCACACACTAACGATTACACATAAGTGGTTACAATATTTATCTAGTCAAATTATCTAACATGCGTAAACAGAGTGGCAAGATAGTAAGCATTCACCATTCACATTTCCAAGTACAAACAACAAGGCTGTTGGGGTCATAGACCCGAGGCAACAAAATATTCATCAAGCATTGTGGAATTAGATGATTCAATATTAAGAAATTAAGGATTCACAACATGGTGAATTAAAAGGAGATAATATTCAAAAGGATGCCTCATTGTAATAAGATTTAGTCAATTTATACCTTTAATTAATGTGGCAACACATCCCATTATCATACAGATAACGAGGTGTTACGCGAAAACGTGCGGAAATCACCATAACCACAGATTATGAAAAACACGGGTTAATTAAAACCGATTGCGGAAAACAGATAAACTATGAAACTATTACTTTCCAGTCCTCATCCTGCACATAAACATGTCATATATATACATACATGAGATCTGATACGTGTCTACAGCCCAGGAACAACTGTTCATCCATCACATGAGTTCACCACCTGTTCATACACATAAAGGCCCACATCTAGCCAGCAGCAGGATATACAAAACATCATCGATCGTTCGTCGTGAAACATCATCAAAACACTGCCAAGGACATGAGAGTACAGGGATGACTCTAGACTCTACTACAAAACATCCAAACAACAGCATATCCATTGCTTGCCTTCTACTGCTCCTCAAGCTACTCGTCCGCAACACCACGACCACGACCACATCTACCTCGACCACCTAAAAAGGGTGCAAACCAGTGGGGTGAGACAATTGAACAATTTTCCCAGTGGGAAACATAACTTCCCACCGCAACTATATAACCTCAGCAAGATAAACTATAAAGGCAGATAACTATCAACAGGTATATCAAGAGCAGTCTATATAAAGCAAAGCTATTCTTACCGACAAGCTTACCAGCTGTACAAAAGCATATACCAGATATTTCTCAATGGAAAATGATTGACAAGATAAGATATATCACTACGTAACATGATTATCAGGACAAGATATAATGCCACATAACCTGATTATCAAGACGAGACAGATTTCCACATACCTGATGAATATAGAAGTAACTGCAAGGTATAACAGAGATATTACACAAACAAGGCTTCAACCAATGTTTCGTGTTTATCTTAAGCAGTAATTACTAAACGGTTGTATTACATATTATTATGCCCTGAGGAAGTGAACCGTACCGTTCAAATCCAACCTTCGGTTACGAAACCCAAGCCGGTGCCATACAAGGTCAATGGAAGAGCCGGACTCCATGACCTCCCACCTCGTGGTCAGTACATGAGTACAACACAAGAAGGACCGCAGTCTCATGCTGAAGTGGTCTTAGCCACAGGGTCAGCTCCATAGGCTACCCTCACTCTAGCCCGCCTTGGTACAGGTCTCAGCGCTAGTAAAACTGAGCCACGGGCCTGTTCACCGTGCTCTGAGCCATGAACGCATTCATGCTCCTCACATCACATATCCTGAGCCATGGGCCTATTCACCATGCTCTACACATACATATATCTGAGTCTGTAACTGAAGTTACACTCTTACCTCCTCATTTTCAGGCTAGGAGCAACCTACACCTATTCAACAATATGCGCTTCCAGGTTAACCCGTAGGAGAACCTGTTTCACCATCACCAGGTCCTGACGATGATGGATCTATGGCCAGGGAAAACTACATGATATGATTTCACTGTAATTAATTAGTGTCTTTTGGATGGATTGCAAGATTCAACCAAGTTGTATAACATGCAAGATATAACAGAAAGTAAATAACATTATATTATTATTTAAACCATATCAACCTGATCCATTTCAAGGATCCAACATCACATGTTACTACTTGGCCTCTTGCCAACCATCCAGATCCATCTCAAGGATCATCACATACTATGGGATCTCAATCCCTCATCATATACTGTCACTGCCTCTTCACGGCTTATATCAACATTATGGGACAAACACATCATTTATACAACCTCATAGAATAATTATCAAAGTGATGTTACTCATCACATGTGTCTCGTAGCCTTTTCATGGCTAAGCATCACCTGCATGGTTATAATATACAATAATTGTAGATTCAACATAAGGACTATAAAATGCCATTCAAGATACTCTTCTTGCCATTTACACTATTTGGTGATAAAGTGAATTAAACACATCATTAACAAACCATATCCATGCTTATCCTTATCTCAAGATTATATAAGTAACCAATATGTTCATTTATGTAAGAAGTCATATTGAACATACAGAACAAGCACTATAGTTACCACTATCATTCTGTCACCATCCACTATCATCATTATTATCATTATGCAAGCTATTAATGTAACTACCACCATTATTACCATCATTATTATGATCAGCATCATTATTATCATTAGCATTGTTATTGCTGCAAGGCATTACTTCTGTTTGTGCATAAACATTCACTTCCATAACATATGAGACCATCACTATAGGATCACCTAACCCTCACTATAACTCATCAAGGCCTATCGGCCGACACACACCAAGACAAGGGTGCAACGCCCGATACAAACCAGCCCTATCGGCTGTCACGACTCAAGGTTGTCGCCCACCATGGCTATCGGCCACCATGGCTATCGACCACCATGGCTATCGGCCAACACCTCACTCTAGCCTATCATCCAACCCAAACACACATGCCATACATGGCCCTACCGTCCACCACAAGGACTACCACAAGGATCACCATGTTACGTAGGTCTATCATCCATATTAAAGACAAGGGTGTCTCTTAACACAAGAAGGACCATATCGCCCAACATGATCACCATATCGTCCGACACTCACACTATCTCAACCTATCGTCCAACACAAGGGCAAAGATATCGTCCAACACCAAGAACACCCATCATGTCGTCCATCACCAAGACACTCATATCGTCCATCACACCAAAACAAGGAAGGGGTATCGCCCAACAGGTCATCACCAACCTCCAGCACAAGGAGACTCAAACCCTAGAAAGCAAGGTACACATGGAAACCCTAAACCTTAAGGGGAAAACGACCACCAAGAGCTATCAAAGAAAGGTACAAAAGCAAGGAACTAAGCTAAACTACTAACATGCAACAAGATCATAGATAGAGGTAGAGGAGTTAGGGTTAGAAATTATGCAACCCGCCTTAAGCTCCAAGCTCCAAGGAAGAAGAAGCACTCCAAGGTCTAAGGGATATCGTCCACCAAAGCTGATCCAAGAGAGGGTATCGGCCACCACTGCAACTCCAGGAGAGTGTATCGGCCGACACAAGCAAGAGAGGGAGGAGTGTCGTGCACTCAAGGTGGAGGAGAGACCAAAAGATCAAAGGAAGCTAAGGCAAGGGAAAGAGCCACCTATATAGAAGGGAAGGGAGGAGAAAACAAGGTAGATCCATGCTAAGTGTCGTCCACCCAAGGGACACTTGTCCTAGGGTTCAAGCCAACACTCTAGCAAGCCATGAGACACTTGTCCAAGATATGCATCAAGTGTCCACCAAGCAAGACCAAGCCTCATGGGCGACACAAGCAACAACTCTACTGGGCGACACACCAAGGCACCTGGGCGACACACACCACTATAGGTTGACACCCTACTCACCTTGGGTGACACAAGCTTCACTTGGCCGACACAAGGCTCAAGCAAGCCCAAACAAAGCACCTCAAGGCCCAAACAAGCTCAACTAAGGTCCAAGAAACTTAAACAACAAGCCCAAGCCTTCCCCTCAACCCTAGAGGAAGCAAAGAGGGGAAAACATCTCATAAGATGGCAGACTTGCACAAAAAACCCTAAACTTGGGTTATTTGCAAGTAGCCCCTCCAACTCTCAACAAAGCACAACAAAGCCCTAATCACCACTAAAGGTGATTAGCAAGCACCAAAGCACCAAGGTTAAGCAAAACAAATAGGGTAAACCCTAAACGCAGGTCAAGGTCCTTACAAGATAACCCCCTTTAAGGGATTTCGTCCCCAAAATACGAAGAGAAAAGCGAGGGATACTTCCTTCTTATCTATTCCTCAAGCTCCCACATGGCTTCCTCACTGCCACAACGCTGCCAAAGAACCTCACAAGAACCAGGTCCTTCCTCTTCAGCTTTTTGATCCTTCTGTCAAGGATCGCCACAGGACCTTCCTCGTAGGTCACATCTGCATCAAGCTCAACCTCAACTGGTTGTATCACTGTACTTGAACCTAGATGACTTTTCTTCAGCATACTGACATGGAACACTGGATGCAACTGGTGCAACTCTGGAGGCAACTCTAACTCATAAGCTACCTTACCAATACATGATATGACTGAGTAAGGCCCCATATATCTGGGAGCTAACTTACCCTTCCGTCCAAACCTTAGCACACCCTTCCATGGTGAGACTTTAAGATATACTTTGTCTCCTACTTGGAATTCCAAAGGTCGTCGGCGATTGTCTGCATAAGATTTCTGCCTGTCCTGTGCCACTTTCAACTATTGCTGTATCACTTTGATCTTATCTGTTGTCTGCTGTACTAACTTAGGACCCAAAAGCTGATACTCACCAGACTCATACCAACACAAAGGAGATCTGCACTTCCTTCCATACAAAGCCTCATAAGGAGCCATGTCAATGCTCCACTGATAACTGTTGTTGTAAGCAAACTCTATCAAACTCAGATGTACATCCCAGTTGCCTAGAAACTATAGAACACAAGCTCGAAGGAGATCCTCCAAAATCTGAATAGTCCTCTCAGACTATCCATCTGTCTGCGGGTGAAAAGTTATACTGAACCTCAACTGTGTTCCCAACGCTCTGTGCAACTGTTCCCAAAAACGACTTTTAAACTGAGGACCTCTGTCAGAAACTATCATTGCTGGCACTCCATGCAAATGTACTATCTCATCTACATATACTCGAGCAAGTTTCTCAGCTGTATACGTCGTCTTCACTGGTAGAAAATGGGCAGACTTAGTCAATCTGTCCACTATCACCCAAATGGAATCATGATTCTTAGTTGTTCGGGGTAGACCAACTATGAAATACATGGTTATATGATCCCATTTCCACTATGGTATCGGCAAAGGTTGCAACATACCTGCCGACTTTTGATGTTCAGCCTTCACTTGCTGACAAACCGCACATCTCGCCACGAACTCAGCTACATCTTTCTTCAAACCGGGCCACCAATACAAGTCCTTCAGACTATGATACATCTTGGTGACACCTGGATGCATCGCATACATCGATGTATGTGCTTCCCCAAGCACCAACTCCCTCAGATTATCTACATCTGGAACCACCATCCTATCACGATAGCAAACTAGTCCATCCTCGGACTCATGAAACCCATCACGCTTGTCGCTGCCGAACTCTGATATGATCAACTATACCACATCATCTATCTGTTGTGCATCCTTGATCTGCTGTCTCAACGTAGGCTTAACTTGCATCTATGCGAAAAGACCAGACAACAAGGAAACTTCAATCTACACATTCATCTGTCGCAGAAACATATCTCGCTTATGGCATACCAGAGAACTCAACTGTACCTTCTTTGAAGAAAGAGAAGAAGACTTTCTGCTAAGCACATCAGCTACCACATTCGCCTTACTAGGATGATACTCGATAGTGCAATCGTAATCATTGATCAACTCCATCCATCGTCGTTGTCGCATGTTCAACTCTTGCTGTGTAAAGATATACTTCAGATTCTTATGATCCGTAAAGATCTGACACACTTCCCCATACAGATAGTGTCTCCAAATCTTTAACGCATGAACCACTGCTGCCAACTCCAAGTCATGAGTCAGATAGTTCTCCTCATGCTTCTTGAGCTATTGTGAGGCAAAGGAAACCACATGATCTTCCTGCATCAACACACAACCTAAACCCTTCTTGGAAGCATCACAGAAAACAACATAGCCTTTCCCAGGCTCTGGCAAGATCAACACTGGAGCACTGGTCAGCTTCTCCTTCAAACTCTGGAAAGCTTGCTGACATCGATCATCTGAAATAAAAGGTACATCCTTCCTGGTCAACTTCGTCATCGGTAACGCGATCACATTGAAGTCCTTGATAAACCTCCGGTAGTATCCTGCCAAACCAAGGAAACTACGAACTTCTATCGGCGTCTTTCGTTGTTCCCAATCCGCAATGGATTCCACCTTCTTCGGATCTACTTTGATTCCTTCAGCAGATATCACATGACCCAAGAAAGTCACTTCTTCCAACCAGAACTCGCACTTACTGAACTTGGCATACAACTGATGTTGACGAAGAAGAGTCAACGCTCGTCGAAGATGTTGCTCATGCTCTAGCCTATCCCGACTATAGATCAAGATGTCATCTATAAAGACTACTACAAACTGATCTAAGAACGGATGAAACACTCTGTTCATCAGATCCATAAAAGTAGTAGGTGCATTGGTTAATCCAAATGGCATAACCACGGACTCAAAATGGTCATACCTCGTCCTGAAAGCTGACTTTGGTATGTCATCTGCCTTTATCCTCAACTGATGATACCTAGACCGTAGATCGATCTTCGAAAACATTGCAGCACCACACAACTGATCAAACAAATCATCTATCTGCGGCAACGGGTACTTGTTCTTGATCGTGACCTTGTTCAACTGCCGGTAGTCTATACACAACCGCATTGAACCATCCTTCTTCTTAACGAACAACACAGGAGCACCCCACGGCGACGTACTTGGTCGGATAAAACCTTTCTCCAACAACTCTTGCAACTATTTTTTCAACTCTGCCATCTCCGCTGGAGCCATCCTGTACGGTGACTGTGCAACTGGCTGTGTTCCAGGATCCTGATTGATCTCGAAATCAATCTCTCGGGGTGGAGGAACACCAGGAAACACGTCTGCAAACTCTCGAACCACTGACACCTCCTCAAGACTAGGACCTTTCACCTTGGCAACCACAACAGTATCTACCACGTGAGCTAGGAACGCCTCACATCCTTGTCGTAACAACTTATTTGCCACCATAACTGACACCAAACACATCGGAAGAATCTTCCTATCTCCCTGGAAGATCCACTGAGATGGTACACCAGAACTTCTCATCACTGTCGGTGCCGAAAACCTAGGCTTCTTAAAGCCACCAAACCTTCGTCCTTGAAACTGAGCAGGTCTTTTAAGAGACATAGACTCTCTTTCCTCCCTTACTGTCCTCTCGATCCGTCGAACTGATTCCACGAATGTAGCAAACTGCTCTCGGTTCTCCAACGCAGACACTGGGGTTTTTAAATCAGCACTCAAACCCTTCTCGAAACGTTTGATCCGTTCCTCATCTGTTGCCGCCATGTGAGGACAAAACCTCAACAGATCCATAAACTTGGCTTCATACTCAGTGATGTTCATCGTTCCTTGTCTCAGGTTCTCGAACTGACTGACCTTCTCATCTAGGTACGTCTTCGGAAAGTATTTGGTGATGAACTCACATCGAAACACTTCCTAACAGATCACCTCACCAGGATGCTTCTCTTCTTCGATGGTCCACCAGTGACCAACACTACCTTTCAGAAGGTAGACAACATGCTTTACCTTGTCTGCTTCGGGGATGTCAAGGATCCGGAAAGCCTTCTCGAGACTTGTCAGTCACAGATCTGCATCCGCTGGATCAGCCGTTCCAGCATATTCCGAAGCTCCAACTCGGAGAAGCCGCTCGAAGGTCTTCCCAATACCCAATGCTTCTCCGTGGGGAACCTGTGCTCACGGAGGAGGCACTGGTAATCACTCAACTATGAGATTCATCGTAGCCATTAAATGCCCCATATGCTGTTGGTAAGCAGGATGTTCAAGTATGGTTGGGTTAAATTGGGGACCCTCAGGCACCCGATCTCCATGTGCCTGTCCATCTGCTCCATCAACTGATGCAGCATCACTAAGCTCAGGAGCATGTTCCTCATGGTTTCCATACATCTTGGCTTTTCTTCCGCTGAGGGCAGAAGATTTTGTAAGAAAATCTAGAAAACTCACAGGAACAGACTCAACCTAGTCCTAGATCCCTGTAGACTCAGCGAACCTAAAGCTCTGATACCAAAACTTGTGGCAACACATCCCATTATCATAAAGATAACGAGGTGTTACGCAAAAATGTGTGGAAATCACCATAACCACAGATTATGAAAAACACGGGTTAATTAAAACCGATTGCGGAAAACAGATAAACTATGAAACTATTACTTTCCAGTCCTCATCCTGCACAGAAACATGTCATATATATACATACATGAGATCTGATACGTGTCTACAGCTCAGGAACAGTTGTTCATCCATCACATGAGTTCACCACCTGTTCATACACATAAAGGCCCACATCCGGCCAACAGCAGGATATACAAAACATCATCGATCGTTCGTCGTGAAACATCGTCAAAACACTGCCAAGGACCTGAGAGTACAGGGATGACTCTAGACTCTACTACAAAACATCCAAATAGAAGCATATCCATTGCTTGCCTTCTACTACTCCTCAAGCTGCTCGTCTGCAACACCACGACCACGACCACGTCTACCTCGACCACCTAAAAAGGGTGCAAACTAGCGGGGTGAGACAATTGAACTATTGTCCCAGCGGGAAACATAACTTCCCACTGCAACTACAAAACCTCAACAAGATAAACTATAAAGGCAGATAACTATCAACAGGTATATCAAGAGCAGTCTATATAAAGCAAAGCTATTCTTACCGACAAGCTTACCAGCTATACAAAAGCATATACCAGATATTTCTCAATGGAACATGATTGACAAGATAAGATATATCACTACATAACATGATTATCCGGACAAGATATAATGCCACATAACCTGATTATCAAGACAAGACATATTTCCACATACTTGATGAATATAGAAGTAACTGCAAGGTATAACAGAGATATTACACAAACAAGGCTTCAACCAATGTTTCGTGTTTATCTTAAGCAGTAATTACTAAACGGCAGTATTACGTATTATTATGCCCTGAGGAAGTGAACCGTACTGTTCAAATCCAACCTTCGGTTATGAAACCCAAGCCGATGCCATACAAGGTCAATAGAAGAGCCGGACTCCACGACCTCCCACCTCGTGGTTAGTACACGAGTACAACACAAGTAGGACCACAATCTCATGATGAAGTGGTCTTAGCCACAGGGTCAACTCCATAGGCTACCCTCACTCTAGCCTGCCTTGGTACAGGTCTCGGCGCTAGTAAAACTGAGCCACATGCCTGTTCACCATGCTCTGAGCCATGAACGCATTCATGCTCCTCACATCACATATCCTGAGCCATGGGCCTGTTCACCATTCTCTACACATACATATATCTGAGTTTGTAACTGAAGTTACACTCTTACCTCCTCATTTTCAGGCTAGGAGCAACCTACACATATTCAACAATATGCACTTCCAGGTTAACCCGTAGGAGAACCTGTTTCACCATCACTAGGTCCTTACGATCATGGATCTATGGCCAGGGTAAACTACATGATATGATTTCACTGTAATTAATTAGTGTCTTTTGGATGGATTGCAAGATTCAACCAAGTTGTATAACATGCAAGATATAACAGAATGTAAATAACATTATATTATTATTTAAACCATATCAACCTGATCCATTTCAAGGATCCAACATCACATGTTACTACTTGGCCTCTTGCCAACCATCCAGATCCATCTCAAGGATCATCACATACTATGGGATCTCAATCCCTCATCATATACTGTCACTGCCTCTTCACGGCTTATATCAACATTATGGGACAAACACATCATTTATACAACCTCATAGAATAATTATCAAAGTGATGTTACTCATCACATGTGTCTCATAGCCTTTTCATGGCTAAGCATCACCTGCATGGTTAGAATATACAATAATTGTAGATTCAACATAAGGACTATAAAATGCCATTCAAGATACTCTTCTTTCCATTTACACTATTTGGTGATCAAGTGTATTAAACACATCATTAACAAACCATATCCATGCTTATCCTTATCTCAAGATTATACAAGTAACCAAGATGTTCATTTATGTAAGAAGTCATATTGAACATACAGAACAAGCACTATAGTTACCACTATCATTATGTCACCATCCACTATCATCATTATTATCATTATGCAAGCTATTAATGTAACTACCACCATTATTACCATCATTATTATGATCAGCATCATTATTATCATTAGCATTGTTATTGCTGCAAGGCATTACTTCCGTTTGTGCATAAACATTCACTTCCATAACATATGAGACTGTCACTATAGGATCACCTAACCCTCACTATAACTCATCAAGGACTATCGGCCGACACACACCAAGACAAGGGTGCAACGCCCGATACAACCCAACACTATCGGCTGTCACGACTCAAGGCTGTCGCCCACCATGGCTATTGACCACCATGGCTATCAGACACCATGGCTATCGGCCAACACCTCACTCTAGCCTATCATCCAACCCAAACACACATGCCATACATGGTCCTACCGTCCACCACAAGGACTACCACAAGGATCACCATGTTACTCAGGACTATCATCCATGTTAAAGACAAGGGTGTCTCTTAACACAAGAAGGACCATATCGCCCAACATGATCACCATATCAGCCAACACTCACACTATCTCAACCTATCGTCCAACACAAGGGCAAAGATATCGTCCAACACCAAGAACACCCATCATGTCGTCCATCACCAAGACACTCATATCGTCCATCACACCAAAACAAGGAAGGGGTATCGCCCAACATGTCATCACCAACCTCCAGCACAAGGAGACTCAAACCCTAGAAAGCAAGGTACACATGGAAACCCTAAACCTTAAGGGGAAAACAACCACTAAGAGCTATCAAAGCAAGGTACAAAAGCAAGGAACTAAGCTAAACTACTAACATGCAACAAGATCATAGCTAGAGGTAGAGGAGTTAGGGTTAGAAATTATGCAACCCGCCTTAAGCTCCAAGCTCCAAGGAAGAAGAAGCACTCCAAGGTCCAAGGGATATCGTCCACCAAAGCTGATCCAAGAGAGGGTATCAGCCACCACTGCAACTCCAGGAGAGTGTATCAGCCGACACAAGCAAGAGAGGGAGGAGTGTCGTGCACTCAAGGTGGAGGAGAGACCAAAAGATCAAAGGAAGCTAAGGCAAGGGAAAGAGTCACCTATATAGAAGGGAAGGGAGGAGAAAACAAGGTAGATCCATGCTAAGTGTCATACACCCAAGGGACACTTGTCCTAGGGTTCAAGCCAACACTCTAGCAAGCCATGAGACACTTGCCCAAGATATGCACCAAGTGTCCACCAAGCAAGACCAAGCCTCATGGGCGACACAAGCAGCAACTCTACTGGGCAACACACCAAGGCACCTGGGCGACACACACCATGATAGGTCGACACCCTACTCACCTTGGGCGACACAAGCTTCACTTGGCCGACACAAGGCTCAAGCAAGCCCAAACAAAGCACCTCAAGGCCCAAAGAAGCTCAACTAAGGTCCAAGAAACTGAAACAACAAGCCCAAGCCTTCCCCTCAACCCTAGCGGAAGCAAAGAGGGGAAAACATCTCACAAGATGGAAGACTTGCACAAAAAACCCTAAACTTGGGTTATTTGCAAGTAGCCCCTCCAACTCTCAACAAAGCACAACAAAGCCCTAATCACCACTAAAGGTGATTAGCAAGCACCAAGGTTAAGCAAAACAAACAGGGTAAACCCTAAACGTAGGTCAGGGTCCTTACAAGTAAATAGAGTGGAGTACATACCTTATCTTCATGCTTAATGGTTAGTTCAATAGGCATAATAATTGATATCCAAAGTTGAGTAATCATCCTAGAAAAAGATTATGTACGTTAGTCAACCAAGTCTAACACATATATACATTCCTATTATAGGTTTTCATATTCTAATCCTAGTCCCAATCATCTAGTGACATATTAGGATTTTTGATCTTATTAAATGACTATATAACCCATAGGGTATCTGTTTTAGCTCTCAGATCCATATTTAGTCACATAGGCCTAACTATGTCTAGGTTATATATATATGTGTATGTAATAATATGCATTCTTCTAATTCAAGTCTCATGATTCCATTCCCTCTCATTATATCATGTAGATCAACATGGTAAACTAGGGTCAAGTATATGTGTTACATGAGATACTATTAATCACATTACTCTTATAAGAGAAACATAGGGTTTCAATTCCACATACATCCATATATGACTAACTTCGTCGTAATATAATGTCATACACACTTAAATTATAACATAAATCTTCCTATACATATTGTTTTCTCAAAATTTTATTTTATTTAAGATAAACTAGTTATTCATTTGTAGGTTATAGTTTTCTTATCTCTAATCGAGTATATGAGCTATTTCCACTTAAGTCATTATATTGTTGATCGGCCTAAATCGCACATCCAAAATGGAGCGGATCTAGAGTAGTCAGACTTTTAAGATTATAACCCAACACTCAAGCCCCCACAACTATTATAAGGGACCCGATGTAGTATTCGAGGTTGAACCACAGGGACAAGGTCGACAAGTGTTAAGTACGTAGAGTCTCACACTCTTACACTCCAAACGAACATGTGGGATAAAAAGGGTGTTCCCTAAGGAACGATTGGGACTCAACCAAAACAAGACAGTTAAAAGAAAGGAAACAATAACAAGAAAAAAGATATGGAAGGAAACTTGGATCGGGTTTCACCTACTAAGATCTCTCACCAACATGCAAAACTCACACACCTTTGTATACTCCTATCAAGATTACAAGCAGTCATTAAACGTCTATTCCCTCCTCTCTCGAGATAAAGATAGATCTAGGCTCTAGGGTGGCCTCTCTTTCAAGATAACAACACAACAACCAAAAAACAAACCATATGACCGTTAGCTTTAGCATTCCAACTCTTTCATGCATTCATACTAAGGTACTACTCTTTTGAGGTACCAACAATTAAACATCACAAGATGGTAGCTAAGCATACAAGTGAAACATAAAAAATAAGCATATGGAGATAATCTTGATAAGAGAACATATATATATATATATATTCAAAGGGGAGAATGAATATACATGTTGGGAGATCGTTAGTGGCTACTCCCAACCCAAGTTAGATGTTAAGCCACACATGTTGACGGGCAGCATAACGATGTTACAAAATGATAGATACATCAACTACCACAAAGAGGGGAAGTACAATGTGATGAAGATGGTAGATCTAGATAGAGAGAGATGATGGCGATACACCACTATAATTATTTGAATCTAGATCTGGAGTGGGCGATGCGAAGGCTTCTCCTTCCTTCTAAGAAGAGGGTGGTCAATCTTCTCTGTCCTCCATCTTTCACCTTCAGAGATCCAAGACTGATAGTATGGATGTCAAACTCTGGAATTTGGCAGCACTTCGTGGTCCTTGATGATATGATGATGTGACAAGTCAAGGTGGGTGGCCTATTTATAGGTGCTTCTCACTGACTTAACTATATGGGCCACGGTCATGGTAGGGCCTCAGTCAAGGTTTGGATGTGATCCATGATCGAGACTTGAATGTAAGCCACGGTCAAGGCATGACCTAGGTTGATACTCTCGTCATGGTCATGGTGTGAAGGCTCTATGCCGCGGTCGAGGGGAAGTCTCAATCGCGGTAGGACCTTGGTCGCGGTAGGACCTCAGTGGCACTAGGACCTCGGTCGCGAGGCATAGCGATGGTATTAGGGGCATCGATCGTGGTAGGGTCCTCAGTGGATGATATATCCACGGTCGAGGTGCTGACCGCGACTGTTTCTTGGCATGGCTATGCAAAAGGTGAAAGATGTATGCAATTTGAGATTTTTGACATAAAGAAATAAAACAAGTAGAAAAATATATAAAAGGTATGTTAGCAGAAGCATAAATGATATGCAAAAAGTGCATAAAATGAGATGTTATCAACTCCCCCAAACTTAGGATCGAGCCTCTCCTCAGGCTATGGTTAGGCCCAAAATCATAGAGAGATGTGAAAAGTGTGACAAAATTTTGCAAAAAGCTTAACATTACTGAGTTATCTCATTCTTACAACAAAACTCTTGTGGTATGTTCATTCAATCCTGAAATCCTATTTCTTCCCCTTCGTAACTAGAGTTGCGTGACTTCAAATCCTTGCAAGGCCTTTTGGTAGTAAAGGTCTCTCTATCTCAATGACTTACCCCTTTCTACATTAGGTTGCTAACCATACTGGTACAACATCCCCTTGAGGGGTAATTTTCACTCCCTTCCTTTATTTTTAATTGGCCCTTTGCTAGTGTGCTCGGGTATGTTTTAGGCTTTAAGTGTTTTCCTACTCCCCTCAATTTCCCTCACCCACAAGCTGTCGTAAGGATAGTGTTGCCCCAACGGCTCCCAACGTTAAGTCAGGTGGTTGTGTGAGGGTCATTTGGGATTGTAGGTGGATAAATTTGTCTTTATGATTCCACTTATGGGCACAACATATCTTCATTCATGAGTGCAACAATACACCAGCCGTGTGGGACCCTTCGATATCTTTTGGGTACATCTCTCATTATATATATATATATTTTTTTTCTTTTTAGCTTTTCATATCTCCTCTCAGGTTTGAGTGAGGGGGTTTTTACATGATTTTCTGGGTGGCCAAGCTTCTTTTCATCCGAAAGTTGGGATAATTAAACTCAAAAGGGGTAGTTGTTTCCTTCTTGAGGGAGGTGAGGATTTTCTATCTAGAACTATCAGATTGGGGTGATTGGTTGGGAGTATGGCTCGATGAAGTCCTCCAGTTTTCAGGGATTCCATAGACATAGGATTGTTCCACACACAACATTTTGTTGTAAGAATGAGATAAAACTATATTGTTATGCTTCTTGTTTTTACTATTATGGGCGTTAGTCACTCATTTATGCCTCTCTAGAAATGATAGCACTATAACATTTAGCAGGGGATTGACAAATCCAAGAAGCTTCTAAACAAAATTGTAACTTATAGCAAAATTTCATAAAGTAATTTTTTGCAAAATTTGTTTCTCATATTTGCTTGTGGTGGAAACGAGAATATGTATAAGTAATTTTTTGAAAATTTGGGATAAAATTGTACCTCCTACTCCTGTTTATGACTCCTCCCCCAAACTTATCATTCACCCCAACCCACAATATAAAAATTAGAGTTAGATGTATAAATTGGCTTTCTTTATTTCTGCTAGTTGGTTTTGGTGGACCACTTTGACTCGAAGAGCATGCTGGCGTACACTCTACGTAGTGGGTGGTATTGCTCATATTGCATGTCCTCCACCTTCGTATTCATCGTAGCTAGGGCCATTATCTAGGACAGACAATAGAAGCCACAATCATTTGATAGAGGCACTTGTTGAGGGCTTCTATGGCAAAACAACATCTTCTTGAAGTCTTTTCCTTTTTTATGCTTGTACCCTTTTCCATGACTTTTGAGCATCCCTACAATTTCCTTGATGCATGTGACTGCCTTTTCTTCTATAGGTGTATATGCAGTAGTCATGTTCGTTCTTTTATTGAGTGCAAAAGCTGCATCTGAGCTGTTGTAAAGTACTACAGTCCTTGTTATAACACTGACTACTAACAAAGTCCAATGACTATCATGTAGAATAGGTAGGAATATGTAATCCAGAAGAGATGTCGCTAGGCGTTGCATCAAGCGGTCTTTTTTTCCCGACCTTTTGTCCTTCAAGATGTCATCTACAATAGAAAGTAGGCCATATGTACGTTCAACATGATGTCATTCAGTAGTGCTTGATAAGCCGACATAGTGCTCACTGAGAGGTACCCTCCTATTTTTAGTGTATCCCAGAGGTCGTCCCTTAGCACGTAGATGCCATCCCTTTTGATGTTTGCCTCTGTCGTGGTGTCATCTTCCTTCAAAGATTTCATTATTAGATACAAGGATTCTAGTGATAGTCTCTCGTAGCTCCACCTGTCACAATCCTTGAAGGTTGGCACTATTTCTCATGCCGGCGCATCTGGTTTAATTTATGGCATATCTTCTTCCTCTATTTCTCCTTCTTCTGGCTGGCTAGCTAGAGGTTCTTCTTTCTTGTCTTTTGCCATTGGCGGTTGTTCTGGCTTGCTCTCAAGTTTTCTCTCTACTCTGTCAGGTGTGTTGGCTACCCATCCCTCTTTCCAAGTAGACGTTCTAGTAGTCTCTTCAAGGTCGATCCATAGGGTTTTAAGTTCCTCCCTGTATGTTTTCTTTTTAGGGAGAGGTATTTCTTTGTGAAGCCGTCGTGATACTACATATGAAGGCATCGCCGGATCATTGAAGAGGCAACAATAATAAATAACCTCCATTGCATAGACACCATGTAACCCATGTAGAACTTCTATGTAGAGGTCTTCCAACGATACTCCCTTATTTATTGCTTCCATCATTCTAAAAACTATAAAGGTGCAGTCCCCCATTCCAGCCTTTTCTTTAGGGACCTTTTTACAGATAGAGAATTGCTTCCACATCCCTTTATGTCTGTTGTCTTCCATCTGTATAGCCCATTGCAGATGCAATGGCACCTTTAAGATATCCCTTGCCTCCTTATTTTTGTAGAATAGGGAGATGTTGTCCAATTCAGTTGCGCAATAGTTGAACACTATTGTCTGTCTCTTGTATAAGTTGACGATAATCAATGCCCAGTTCCTTATAGTCCTTATGGATAAGACCACAAATTTCTTTTTTTCCCTACTCACTATACGTTGTATCTCTTTCACATCAGCAACTTTGTCATTTTTATCGAGCAGAAGACCTGCTATATGCGTGGTGTCATTGAATACTGGTTGCATTTTGTCAGGATGTAAGAATTCTTCAAGTATATTTGCATAGAGTACTTTGAACAACTTCTTATGTACTCATGCTCATTTCAGAAAGATCCCTCTAAAATTATCCCTATTAAGCGATCTACCCTTATTGTGATAAAGAATATAAGTTCTTGGAAGGTTTTCATCTAGTATATCTGCTAGGATATGGACATCTCTACATGTGATTCTTGCTATTGTCTTCATGTCCATGCCCTCCATCTTGTAGGGTAGAGGGGGAGCAACACCTGATGGTACATTATGAACTGGTGCACTCTGCTTCCTGACTGGATCATTAGTAAATAAAGAGGCAAACCCACCTTCTTCGTATTCAGAGGTGCCATCTCCTACTATCTACATTGATGTGGGTGGTGCTTTTGTAGTTGGAGGTTGTACCCTTATTTCCATCTGTGTTTGGGTTGTCACCTTGCTAATATCATTCATGGATATCTTGGTGATTACATATTTATTAGTTGGTTCTCTTCTGACGGTTTCTCTAATTCTAGAGAGTTGAGTGCGGCTAGCATTGAAACCATTTTCCCGTCGTAAAGTGAATCATCTTGTTCGTCTGCGTTGGGTCTTTGAAAAAGTCATTGCAGATATCCATCCGGAACGTCAGATCGTCCAAGAATTTGTTGAGATCTCTTATTTCTCATGATGTGAGATCTTCTATCACAGTGCTTTCATCTCTGGTGACAACGACTTGTTGAGGTTCTTCAGATGCAATCTTATTTTCTTATGGGCTGTTGTTTAAGTCAAACATCTTTGACAATCAATTTGTTTTCTTTGTCTTAGTGTCCTGACGAGTTTCTTACTGTGGTGGTGCTTTTTTTGCCGGTGGTTCCACCCTTGGGGAGGTCTTCACGTTGGTACTTTCATCCTTTGAGTCTGTTCCCACACCTGTCCCTCCCATGTCATTATCGTCTTTGTCTGGGCTCTAGAGGTGTGAGGAAGATTGAGATGTGGAAGGGTTCGTCAGACGCTTTGCCTTCTTTCTCTGCTGCCAACCATCTATTTCCTGGTGTTCATCATCCAATTGTCAGTGTTCTTCATCTAAGTACTAACGTTCCTTCTTTAGGTCATCTAATGCTTCCTTGTACCCCTTTCACATCAGCTCTTTATCTGCTCTCATAGCATCTCATTCCTTTTTGAGGTCTACCATTTCCTCCGTTAGAGTCTTTAGAGCTTCCATCATCACGTTCTAGGTGTTGATAACCCCTTGCATGAACTGGGGAAGTGCCTCAGTTCAGTTCTCACATTTAAAATTTTTTACCTACGTATTTAGTGTACACATGCTAGAGGTAATGTTTAAATTAATTTCAGAGCTATAATGTATGTGTAACCACATGGCATCAAACTTATTTCCTAATACATCACCAAACATTTGTGGCCATTGGTGTTGCTGCTCTGCGAGTGTGGTTGACGGTGCTGTGGATGTTGGGGGCTCCTTGGGTTGTGGAGCTGGCTCATTTCGCATAGAATCAACATGTGTTTCTGGAGCATAAGTGCTCACCTCTGGTTGCTTTGGTACTTGTAGTATCACTTCGGGGATTATAGAGTCAGATGCAACCTTAGGGTCCTTGATGGGTTTCTTGCTCGATCTCTAAATGTTGTTCCTCTATAGTGGCTTCGAGGTTCACTAGGTCACCCCCTTCATTGATTTCTACCTCAGGTTGATCTCCTTCATTTACTGTCATCTCCACTGGGACGTGCGGAGAGGGGAGATTTAGGGAGGCAGACTTGTCTGACGTTTTCTTCTTTATTACCAATTTCTTTCTTTCTTCTGGGTTCTTCATCTCCATTTCTGGAGTCTTGTCCGTCACTTCATTCTCACCCGCAGTAAGTGATGGGCCTGCGGTAGTGCTGATAGCCCCCGAGTACATCTTATCTACATCTTCTTGCAGTGGAGGCAGAGAGGGGCAAACTGGGGCAAGTACCCCCTCCACTTTTGGAAACCAATTTACTTAATGTATGTGATAGTAATTATCTAACTAAACAACCTCAAGAAATTGCCCAATTTTTAATATCTAGAATGGTCAAAAGGCAATTATGTCTGTATTAAAACTTTTCCAAAACAATCAAACTATGTAAATGTTTCCCTGAAGTCCCGATCCCTAATCACATCACTACGAGTCTCTGAAAAGTCTCTTCGTTTCTTTCCGTTGTTGCGACTTGACGACTTGTCATGGATTAGAGGCCTCTCACGTCCTATGCCGTTCATATCAGACACTCCAGTTGCACAAGAATTGTCTATATTTTTCAACGATTCAGACTTTTGAGTTGCACGATCCATATTTCAAGTTGCTCATCCAATCATCGTCTGAGATTTTTTTATATTCGTGATTCCATCTATCTTGTCACTGTGGTTTGTTAGCCGAGATTTGAGAAATCAGTTCTTGTTCATCCTTGCGACTGTTGCACATCACCATAGTCATCTCTCATCTTTCCGTGAAGAAACTGGCTTTGTCTCCACCATTGCGGTAAACATTTTACTTTCTTTGACAAAATCAAGATGGTTATATTGTTGATTATTGTATATAAATTTATTATTTGATGCAACAATATTTCTTTCAAAGTGAAGGCATCAAAATTTTTATCCGCAACACATTATTGAATTCTCCTCTTTTTTACTAGTGTTGTAATAAAGAGAGAAACAATATTTTCTTTGTCAATCTTTTATATTATTAGGTAATATTTTTTAATGAAAACACACTTTGTTTAATATTTTTTAATTACAAAATCAAAAGTTATATCTTGACATTTATAGCCTGGATTTTATACATGGAACTTTTATGATTTTTATCTGACCCTGACATAGTTGAGACTGGGGCTTAGATGATGATAAGGATGAATTATTATGAATTATATATATTTTTTTGCATCAAAAAAAAGTTGTGGATAGTATTTGTACCCCTCGTTCAAAACTTGGCTAGCTCCGCTGCAGTCTTCTTGGGTGGGCTGTAGCTTGTGGGCATCATAGCATGCCATCTCTGGGAGGGGAAAAAGTGTCTTGGTGTAGCTATGTTTGTAAAAGAGTTTGCTACCTTTCTGTGCTAGAATCTCCGTGTTGATGAGGGACTTTATGTCAATCTTTGTATGTCCCTTAATTTTCTTATACTTCATCAACATGTTCATGTCCATGAAGTGGTAGGCTATTTTGGTTATTTGGCTTCCCATGCAAAACTCCTTCGTTTTCTTTGCCTCCCCTCCCACTGCGGTTGATAACCTTTCAATCAGTACCCTTCCGATGATCACCGACTTCTTATTGAGCATGGACCATATGATAAATATGTCTCCTTTGGTTACACTGTCAGTTTATGATCTCGTAAAGGTGGTGTTGGCTGTTATTTTCTACATCACTCGGATGAAGTAGGAGGTGATGAGAGTCGCCTTTGAGTTCTTTGAGTTATTCTCTTATTCTTTGGTCAGCTTCTCCTACATGCTATGGCTACTATATCCGATAGTGTCTTTTTTGCCTGGCGCAGCAGAGCAGGATTGTGCTTCTTCGGTCATTCTGGTGAATATTGTATTGAGCATTACCTTGGTGATCATATGAGACTTTCCTCCTATTGTCACTTCTAGTTTGAAGTCGCTGCCACCCTTCTAGCATTCATTGTCACTGTCAGGGAGCTTCTCTAATGACGACATGAATTCCTCCATCAACTGAGTCAGGGAAGGAGCTTCTGAGGTACACAGGATGCACAAATTTGCTCCCTCCAAGAAGCTGATCACCTTGTCATAGATTCCCATCTTCTTAAAGTCCTCAATGTCTAGATATCTCATCGATTTGAATCTCTTTATTTGTAGTACCCAATCAAATTGTGACTGCTGTGTTTGATCTCGAGGTACGAACATCGACACCGACTTGCTGATGGCCTCCTATTTGTCCTCATCAGCTCCCTCAGGGGCTGCTTCTTTTTCCTACTCCTTTAACTTCTCCACGGCTGTCACTTTCCTCTTCTTGCTACTTTTCACCTCTTTGTCTGTAGACTTCCTCTTCTCTAGCTTCTTTAGCTCAATCTCAAGAGGCAGGTACTCTGAAGTTTCTATTTGTGATGTCTCCTGGGACTCCTCAAAATCTTCTGGCTTCTTATGGGCCAGAATATACTCATATTTTTTCTTATGAGTTGCAACTGAAGCCTTTTTGTTGGGGAGAGGTTTGGATTATCCCCTAGTGTGTTGGTTATCTTTTCTAAGATCTCCTTTACACCATTCAAAGTTGCCTTCTTTATCAATGTGTCCTCATTTGAAGCTGACATTCTAAAAGTTTCAACATTAAATTGGTTGTTAGCATAGTCATATTTTATATTTTATTTAATGCATTAGCATTTAATTCATCATTTTTTTGTTTGTTTATAATGCATAAAGTGCCATGACCAAGGCCTAGATAGAAAGCAGTACTACGGTTGAGGAAGGTGTCGTGACTGTGACATCATTGAACCAAAAGATTAGCAAGCAAGAGACATGCCGCGACCGCGACCCAAAACCCTGCGTGACTGTGGCGGGTGATTAGCAAGCAGAAAAACATGCCTCGACTGTGGTAGAGAAATACTGTGACCATGGTCATTGTTTGACCACGTTAAGAAAATTTCACACAAAAGAGGGTCACGATTGCGGCCAAAGATATGGTGCCACGACTGTGGCCAGGAAAACACCTATTTGATTGTAAACACGATGCAGTGGGGGTTCCTGCTCGAAGATTAATTTACAAAAGGCTAAACTACTGGGATCATGTGAGTAAAAGAGCCACATCAAGCCCAAAACATAGGTTGAAAAATTCTAGAGTAGTCATGAATAAGGGGGAAGCGTCGGCAAACTCCGATGAACCCCGCCAAATATAGGAGATAGGGTTTTGGCAGTCGTTGTGACACTAAATAAGCCGACAGGATCTTGCATGCTCGAAAGAGGCGATGAAACTTAGGAAAATTGAGGAATCCTAATGACATTGATCAAGAGGAAATGTCGAATAAGTACTTTGGCTAGATTAGCAATTTGAAACAACAGTGAAAGAGGCAGCAACGGAGGAGTGTTGTTGTGGAAAGGGTGCAAATCTGCCGACAAGGGTCCAAATCTTGTTCGTTCGTCATATCGTACACTCACACCTTGCAAGATAGTTCAGTTCCTTCCAATTGTTCGGGAATCACAGAGAGCGAGAAGTGAAAGAAGAACCATGCTGTCGGAAGGGTTTAGCTTATATAACCTTGAGAGACCGCGATCGCGACTGTGATATGATAGATTGCCACAACCACGGTCAGGTGCTCTTGCATGCTCATTGTGACCGTTGCTCTAAGGAGTTTGAAGAAGGTACCGTGACCGTGGCAAACACAGCAACCGCGGTGCTTTCAACACTACAAAAAAAATCAACTAACTAAAATAAGAAATCATAATTCCCAATAATTTTTTTTGGTGAAAAGAGATTAATATACATACTAAATTTATACCTCTACTAGGAACAAAAACTCAAAACATTAAAAGGTAAAGAGGTACATAGCTCATAGACTAAAGCATGAGATAAAGAAAACATGAATTAAAGAAAGCAGTATAAACTTGGGTTTCCTCTAAGAAGTGCTTATTTAAAGTCTTTTAGCTTGACTTTCTCTCTCATCTGACTTCATTTTCCTTCATCTGGTGCCTATACTTCCTCATTCATTTCATCTGCTAGAGGGATGGGCTCCCCAAAACATAGTTCTGTCCTTCTCACAAAAGCTTTGTCTTCATAATATCTTTTCACCCTCTGCCCATTCACCTTGAAGGTGTCTGTCTTGTCTCCAGCTATCTCCATCCTCCCTGACGTATATATTTTTATGACAGAAAAGGGGCCATACCATCTTGTTCTTAACTTTCTGGGGAACAACCTGATACTTGAGTTGAATAAAAAGACATTGTCTCCTTCATGAACATCCTTGTTCTTTAGATGGGCATCATGACATACCTTTGTTCTCTACTAATAAATCCTTACATTCTCATAAGTGTACAGTCTCAACTCTTCAAGTTCCTAGAGTTGGAGAAATCTTTTCTGCCCAGCCTCGTCGAGGTCCATGTTCAAAAATTTGATAGCCCACATGGATTTGTGCTCTAGTTCGGAAGGTAGATGACATGATTTCCCATAAATTAACCTATAGGGTGTCATACCTATATGTGTCTTATATGCTGTACGGTAGGCCCATATTGCATCATAAAGTTTCATGGACCAATCCTTCCTTACACAACTAACAATCTTCTCTAATATCTGTTTAATCTGCTTGTTTGACACTTTGACCTGGCTCGACGTTTGGGGATGATATGATGTTATAACCTTATGTTTTACCCCATACTTTCTCAACAAAGCTTTAAATTACTTTTCACCAAAGTGCGACCCTCCGTTGCTTATAACAGTGCATGGTACTTCGAACTGTGGAAAGACAGTTTTCACGAACAACCTTATTACTGCCTTGGAGTTGCAGGTTTGGGTGGCAATATCCTATACCCATTTGGATACGTAGTTGACAACAACAAGTATATACTAGTTCCCTTTTGATGATGGAAAAGGTCCCAAGTAATCGACCCCCCCATACATCGAAAATTTCAACTTCCACCCAATCTGCCATCGACATCTCGTTCCTTCTGTAGATGTTTTTGGTAAGCTAACATTCCTTACAAGTTTTAACAAATGACGCAACATCCTTAAAAAGAGTTGGCCAATAAAATCATGATTATAAAATTTTTGCAGCTGTCCTTTCCCCTCCGTGGTGTCCCCCGTAAGGTGAGGAGTAGCATTCCTTGAGGATTAAGGGTACTTCTTCTTCTGGTATGCATCGAAGATATAAGTTGTCAGAGCACCTTTTGAACAACAGTGGATCATCCCAATAGTAATTTTTTAGCTCAGAGAATAATTTCTTCTTTTGATTATACGTGATCTCTGGTAGAAGTTGTCCACATGCTAGATAATTACAAATGTTTGCGAATCAAGGCAGGCTATGCTCTTTCGATTGAGCCATCAAAAGAGCTTCATCAACATAGTTGTTGTTTACTGGCAATTGATTTTCTTCATAAAAAAAATCCTTGACAGGTGGTCTGTAACCACATTTTCTTTCCCCTTTTTATCAATGATCTCATGGTCGAACTCTTGTAGTAATAAAGCCCATCACAAAAGTCTCGACTTTGTGTCCTTCTGCATAAGATATTTTATAAACCCATGATCAGTGTACACTTTTACTTTTGACCCTACCAGATATGATCTGAACTTATCAAAAGAAAACACGATAGCCAACATTTCTTTTTCAGTGGTGGTATAGTTCACTTGGGCTTCGTCCAATGTTCAGCTTGCATAGAAAATCACATGGTGTCTCTTACCCTTCTTTTGTCCAAGGAATACCCCGATGGAGAAATTACTAGCATCACACATGATTTCAAAAGGTAGCTCCCAATCTGGTGCTTGTAGAATCGGTGTTGTTTTTAATGCCCTAGGGGTATGGAAGGCGTCCAAACATTCATCGGTGAACTCAAAATCAACATCTTTAATCAGGAGATTCAAAAGGGGCTTGGCAATCTTGGAGAAATATTTTATGAATCTTCTATAACACCATGCATGCCCTAAGAAACTTTGTACTCCTGTGATAGATTTTGGTGGCGGAAGCTTGGATATGGCTTCGATCTTACTTAGGTCCACTTCAGTTCCTTTCTTGGAAACCTTATGGCCTAAGACGATACTATCTTGGACCATAAAATGGCATTTCTCCCAGTTCAAGATAAGATGTTTTTCTTCACAATGTTGCAACACTAGAGATAGGTTTCTTAGACATTCTTAAAAATCTATTCCATATACAAAAAATTTGTCCATGAATACTTCTACTATGTCTTCCAGAAAGTCTAAAAACATAGATATCATGCAGCACTAGAAAGTTGTCGATGCGTTACACAATCCGAATGACATCCTTCTGAAGGCATAAGTGTCATAGATGCGGGTGAAAGTTGTCTTTTCCTAATCATCAGGATGAATTGTTACTTGATAGAATCCCAAATACCCATCTAGAAAACAGAAGTAATCATGGTGAGCTAATATTTCTAGCACTTGATCTATAAATGGCAGAGGGAAATGATCCTTTTTGGTAGCTGTATTCATCTTGTAATAGTCAATGCACATACTCCAGGTTGTTACCGTCCTTGTTGCCACTTCATCTCCATTCTCTCCTCTTAATATTGTCATTCCACCCTTCTTAGGCACCATATGGATATGGCTCACCCAGTTGTTGTCACTTATTGGGTAGATGATCCCATCATCTTACAGATTTATAACTTCCTTCTTTATGACTTTCTTTAGCATTTAGTTCAACTTCCTCTGTGGTTGAGCTAAAGGCTTAGTTGTTTATTCGAGACAAATTATATGCATGCATAGGGAAGGGTTGAGGCCTCTGATGTCTTCTACAGAATACCCTATAGTCTTTCTATGCAACCTGAGCCCCTTTAGAAACCTTTCTAGCTGGTCATCTGTAAGTTGGCATTAACGATCACAAGATTCCTCTCTTCTTTGTCCAAAAATTCATATTTCATCCCCTATGGAAGTGGTTTTAATTCTGGCTTTGGTTTTGGTGCTCTCTTCTCCTCAAGTGTTTTCTCGAGCAAAGCGTACTTCACGATCTCAACTGTCTCTTCATCGTCACTGAATTCCTCTTCAGGTTGATTCAGGTAATCCAAGACATCTACGACCTCTCGGTCTTCCATTGTAGGGCCTTGACTATTTAAGGCTCATATGAGGGGATCAACAATTGCCTTGTCATCTTGTACCTCTTCACAATATTGATTGTAGCTATCCATGAAGTAGACTGACTCAGAGAGAGAGGATCCACTCATATCGTCTTATACTCAGAAATTGAGGTGATCATCCCCTATGTGCAAGGTATGATTCCTTACACTACATCTATTAGGGCTCTTCCAATTGTAAGGAAAGGTCTCCCAAATATCATTGGACATTTAGAGTCCTCGACCATGTCTATCACTACTATATTGCATGGTATGGAGAATCGCCCAAACCATATCGAAAGATCCTCGACTATTGCTACATGTCTTGTAAAGGTGTGGTCAGCTAATTCGATCCTCATGCCCCTCTTTACCATGTCCATCAACCTGAGTCTTTGTGCTAGAGTCAAGGGCGTTAGACTAATGCTCACTCCCAAATCGGCTAACCCCTTCCTTTCCACATTGTCTCCAACTTAGAAGGGTATGTTGAATGCCCCGAGGTCCCTCTTCTTGGTTGGTGACTCATCTTGAACAAAGGTGCTTGACATTTTCACCAATTGCACGGTTTTGATATGGTCTTCTCTCCTTCTTTTTGTGATTAGGTCTTTAAAGAATTTTGCATGTGTTGGCATTTCTTCAATAACATTGAGAAATGGGACATCCAAGTGTAGTTTCTTTACTGCTTCCATAAACTTTTCATACCTCTTCTTTAAATGTGCCTTGATCAGTTTGTAGGAAAAAAGAACTCTTGGGGCATAGGAGTTTCTCTTCGAAAGGACTTCTCCTATATGATCTAAATTATTTGCCTCTTCCTCCTTCTTCTTTTCATGATTCCCTTCTTCTCTACTGCTTATAGATGGCTCTTGCCCCTTAGACTCTTCTATTGCAATCTCATAGTCAGATTGTTGCTTACCGTGACTGTCTCCTTCTTTGGTGTTGTTAGTTCTAGGATCTTCCAAAATTCTCCCTGACCAGAGAGTGGCCATTTTTGTAGTCTCTATATTTGATGGGATCTTCCTTGAAGGGTTTTTCATAAGTTTAGCTAGTTGTGCAAGATGTCGATCAATCTACCTTTGGTGAGTTTGCATGTCCGCCATCTGAGTTTGCATTGTAGTTAACACTCCTAACTTGGTGATATCACTTTGAGAAAGTTGTTCATTTACCATAGCTTGACTTTTCACAAAGTTGAATAGTTGAACAATCATGTCAGTTTGGTGGCTATCTTTGGCTTGGCTCGGCCGTTGGCCTTGTCCTTTGCCCTGTCGACTCACATATTTATTTCGACTCTGGTAGCTATTTTTATTCCTCAAATAGTTAGTAGTTCTAGTATATTGAGTCTGTCCTCCTTTCTTCTCGAATCCTAGAGGCAGTTTACATGAATTATTCAGTGGATGAGCATTTTCAGCAACTTCTTTGTTTCCGTAGTTAAACCCAGGATGATCTGGTCATTTGAAATTTACATAAGAGATATTCTCTATTTCTTCTTCGGTTTCACTTTCCTCACTCTATTCTGGCCGTGTATAGATACAGTTGTCAACTCCATGCCCTCCTTCTCCGCATGTAATGGATTTCATGACTTTCTCCATTTGTTTCTTACCCTTGCCCCCAGTGTCTTTTAACAATTTACATCGGTGATGATTTTCTAAATCTGAGCTGTAATAGTCTCCACGGCTTTGGCATCGATTGACAAACCTTCAGATCCTGCCTTCTTGGCTGATCCTTTATCATTTCTATCATAATCCATGCCTACTTGCAGTACATCCATGTTATCGATTATCTTCATGGTTCTGCTCAGCTTCTTACCAAGAAAGTCACTTTTGGTAGCTGCATTCAGTGAAGTTCTTTCAGTGGGAGTTAGCCCATTGTAAAAAGTGGTCACAAGGACTCCCTTATAGTAGTTATGGTGGGGGAAATCTCTCTGGTTTTCCTAAAAGCATTCCCATGCCTCTTGAAGGTTCTCTCCTAGTTTTTGCACGAAAGAAGTGATCTGTTACATATTACAGATAGTTCTCTCAGTGGGATAAAATTTAGTGACAAAAGCATCTACAAGGGGTCTCCATCCATCTATGGACTGGTGGGGTAAGTTGAGGTACCATGATAGAGCTTTATATTCTAGGGAGAAATCGAATCCCTTGTAATATATCACTTCTTGAGGAACTCCCCTCATCTTGAAGGCATCACAAATGTTTTTGAAGGAATCAAGATGATGGTATGGATTTTTTCTCCTTGAATTTCCACAGAAGGTCTTGCTCTGGATCATTGAGATTATAGTTGGTTTCAAGTCAAAATTCACTGCATTGAAGTGCGAGACGATAATTGGGCATCTGGATTCATTGGCTCTAGTTGCGGCCAACTCTGTAAGAGTTTTTCCTTCTTCATAATCTTCACTCTCACTATTCCGGTCATCACATTCACGTTCATTTTCACAGTGATTTCTATGACGCCTTCCGCGGTGATGTTGACGTCGTTCTTCCTCATGTCGTTCTTCCTCACAGTGATGACCATCTCTATCTTCATCCGCCTCATGCGACAGTGGGTCGTATTGAACTCTTGCATTCTGATCATCCCCAGTAAGACTTCCGTCCACACAAGGTGGCATGGTGACTTGAGGTTAAGGTAAAAAATCGAACAGATATGCTTCCCTCCAGGTTCCCTGAATAGACCGCACATTTAAGTTAGGAAACTAGAAGTGTTAAAACAAACTATTACGTAGGGTAGTAGATTTAAAGTTTCTATGCAGTCAAGCTAATCACTAAGCTTGAGGCACATGAGTATAATGAGTGGACTCGAGTTCTTAACAGTGCCATTTTGCCTCGTCCCCAACAATGACGCCAAAAAGTTGATCGGCCTAAATCGCACGTTCAAAAATGGAGCGGAACCAGAGTAGTCAGACTTTTAATATTATAACCCGACACTCAAGCCCCCACAACTATTATACGGGGCCCGATGTAGTATTCGAGGTCAAACCATAGGAATAAGGTCGACATGTGTTAAGTACGTAGAGTCTCACACACTTACACTTTGAATGAACATGTGGGATAAAAGGGTGTTCCCTAAGGAATGATGAGGCCTCAACCAAAACAAGAAAGTTAAAAGAAAGGAAACAATAACAAGAGAAAAGATATAGAAGGAAACTTGGATCGGATTTCACCTACTAAGATCTCTCACCAACATGCAAAACTCACACCCCTTTGTATACTCCTATCAATATTACAAGAAGTCATTAAACATCGATTCCCTCCTCTCTCGAGATAAGGATAGATCTAAGCTCTAGGGTGGCCTCTCTTTCAATATAACAACCCAACAACCACAAAACAAGCCATATGACCGTTAGCTTTAGCATTTCAACACTTTCATGCATTAATACTACTCCATAACTGTGACGACCCGATTACAAATCAAGCCATCACCAGTAATAATCACGGAATAACCATAAGCAGAGAAATTAACAAAAAATCACTAAGAATTAAAACCATTTTGCACATAGATCCTTCTCCAGGAAAATCTTACAAACAAAACCAAAACTTTATATACATGTAATTCATATTGTACATACAGTGTACCGTCTCTTTTCGAGGATAGAAAGTGCCAATTACTTTACTCTAATATATACAACAACAACATAAAAACCTCAAGGTAAGCAAAAAAAATCTCAAGTCGTTCATAAAAACCACTAAGAGCTATCTCCCAAGGACCTGAGAGTACAGAGACGACACATAGGACTTCAATCTACAAGACACGATAGATAATGTACTCAACCTGAGCTACTACTATTGTCCCTGGTGATGTGGTCCTTCCTCTACAGTCCAGTTTCTATGCCCTCATCCACATCCACCTAAAAATTATGGATCCCACAGGGTGAGACTATTGTCCCAGCGAGAGATATAACTCTCTGCCAATAATATTATTATCATAGGAAATAGTATAAAATTGAGCAGAGGATATTTCATGCGACTAGCAGGTATATTTGCAGTGCAAAGCATAAATATTGATAATAGAATTATAAGTCATCTATTTGCTTTAAAAGGAATATGAAGAACATGTATAACATCTATATACTAATATGTATAAAAGTAATAAAGCATCAACAAATGTTTTTTTGTGTTCAATCCTTAAGCAAATAGGTTACACGGCTGATTACATATTCACATTCACATTTATGCCCAGAGGAGATGAGGTATACCGCTCATACTCCAACTGACCACTAGTAAGTCAAAATTGGTACCATACAATGTCAGTGGAAGAGTCGGCTGTCAAGACCTCACCTATCTCGGTCAGTATAATACCACTTAGACTTAGCAGGACATCTCATGTCAGCTGCAATTAGCTATGCCGGGGTATAGCAACATCTTCTCTATAGAGTTACAGCCATAGGATGTACTCTCTTCGGGAGAAGACCACTAAGCTTTCCCAGATTATCAAGAAGACCACTGAGCGATCCTGGTTTAGTTGCATCATGGAGTCCACTGAGCAACCTGGTGTATTTGGGGAGTCCACTGAGCACCCTCATTTAGTTTGGGGAGTCCACTGAGCACCCTGGTATAATAATTTACATATTCAAAAATATGCATACCGAGTAAAACTCATTTGACCATTCAACAAATGCTGACAGTGAATGGATCTATGGTCTGGGCAACTACATGATAATATTTAACTTTCTTAATTAAGTATATTTCAGTATCTTTTAGCATCAATCAAGTTACAGACAAGAATTATATCAGATGCTATAAAGAAAAGCATAAATGTGTTTATCAAGTACTTTCATATTCTTTGAAACACATAGATCACTTAGAATATCAATCTCTTATCATAACCATGATTGGGTATTCAAACCCTTAGTTCATCACTGAGTACTATTTCCACTTAGCAGATAACCATTACCTCTAGGTCATCAGACCAAGGTATTAATTCACACAGTTCACATAGCTCATTAAATTTGTATCATATAACATCATAGCTCTTACTTAGCTATGCTCAATACCTTATGTTACCTGCATGATTAGTATATCATGCTATCAACAATTTCAGACACATGTCATAACCATGTAATGCTAAAAAACACATTCTCCTCAATGAATTAGGGTTATGATTCCCTTTTATCAACCAATTAGGGTTTCAAGATTTCATTAGCAAAGATTAAGCCCTAAATTATACTCCATTCATCTTAGGAGTATTAACTTATGTTCATTATATCATTAAATTTCCAATCTTAGTTTCTCTCTCATCCTCACTAGAATGTTGATTACTTAATTCACCTCTTAAGGTCTATTAGTTCATAATTATCAAATTGAATTAAACTCATTGTATCTCAATGTTGCATTAATCATACAACATACATCACTTAGACAAGTCTAATGAATTGGAACATGCCTACCATATCGGGTATCATGGTATATATAATATTATCCTATCATGCTTGAAGATGCACATATCATCATATCATGGATCCATATTAGTCACGTGGTAAAACCACATCATCATATTGGGTTTAGGGTTTATCACCTAACACCATATCATGTAGCCATGTCGGGTTAGCTATCACTTAGCTTTTATCATATCAAGTCAACCTCATATCATGTATGGGTTAGACTCTTGACCTTATAGCAGGTATAGAGATATATTGGATTCTCATATTGTGCACAAGAGTGCACCATATCAGGCATATCATGTATTGCTTTACCATGTATCATTTAAGTAATATAGAGATAATATCATATTGGTTTCTTACCTTGGATTGTCATATCGGTTTTCCATCTTGAACTACCATATTGATTTTCCATCTTGGATTACCATATCGGTTTTCCATCTTGGATTACAATATCGGTTTTCCATATTGGATTACAATACTATATCAGATTCCCATCTTGGGTTTACCATATCAGTTTATATGTTGGGTATCATATCAGGTTACTTATATTAGATAAACCCTTGAGCTCATAACATTTTTATACTTTCAAGGTTCAGTTCTTTCATTATAGTTACACAACAAGCTAGATACTTAGTTACTCTTCAACCCATCACAAGGTAATAGGAGTATGTCGAGTTTCAAAAGCAATTCATCTCAGGTTCCCTTTCTTTGTCTAGGGTTTTCACCATATCAGGTAGAGTATGCCATATCACGTAAAAGGTATAACCTTATACTTGTATCATGTATAAGGTGCAAATAGGTGTCTCCCATGTCGTCTATAAGGTATACCTCATATCGTGTATGGGGTGTCACCCACTTCTATATCAGGTGAACCACCATCTTGGGTTCCATATCAAATTTCAAGGTACTTCAACCCATATCGGGTTGTACCATGATGAAGTTATCATCATCAACCTCAAGACCTTTGTATTGATATTATATACCATGGACAGCAGTACTAACTACTTATTGGGACTCATAGATATATCAATTAATCAAAGGAAATCTGAAATTGAAAGTAATCAACAAGTTCAATAATATTGAAAAGGAATAATAACATGGTTGGGTTCAAGTTATATAACCTGCCTCTAAAGAAACTTCCAAGCTCCAAGATACAACTCTTCACTTCCCAAGCTTGAATATGAGCTTATCTAAGATCTAAGACTTGAGCTCCTAGCTTTTGCACGAAATCTCTACTCACAATGGTTAATATCACCTTACTAGGTTGCTATGACCTACTTGACCGATATCCTTTGTCCTTGGACAATGCCAAGCCCTCCTACTCAACTCTCCTCACTTAAACACAATACAAGAGTGGTATGCACGATATGGAAGGGAAGGTTGATAACAAGATTTCAAAAATTCTACTAATAAGTGAAGGGAAGGGTACTTAGACTTGGGGTTTTACAAAAAAGAGTGTAAGGGGCGTCATTAGCTTAAGCTACTAAGTGCCACATAGCCATGCATGGTTGACACATGTATTTGCATGCATCTTATCTTTATATTACCATGCAAAAATAAAAGCTCAAGGATAATTCAAAGGATAAGGGTCGGGATCCTTAGTTATCTTCTAGGACAAGCTACTTTCCACTCACTTCATTATTATATTCAACATAATCATTTCCAAGGAAAATGGTAAGCCGATACATATGACCTCCTTGAGGTGTCTCACCCATCATGGGCAAAGTCAAGACCCCAAAAACCGACAGGAGACTCCCTTTATGGCTCCATGGATGATAGGGACACCCATTCTAAGTCCACAACTCGATATAGCTCATCATATATATAGCTTTCAACTATGCATTTTCTTGGTCTTTTCATTACTAAGAGTGCCATAACTCTAGGATGATTCAAACATAGTATCTCCTTCTTTATATCTCATCTAAATGATACTAAGAAGGGGTAGAGACAATCTAGAGGTGGTAATTTACACATCAACCCTACATTTTGAATATATTACAATTTGTACCATAATTTATGCACAAAGCACTTAGCATTATTCACACAAGTTCTCACTTAGAATTTAGGATTTCCACAAGCCATCACTTAGCATCATTCTCTCTCTCTCTCATGATGTTAAAACACTTAGAATACATTCAACATGTGACATTTGCAATATAACCCCTCATCTTGAGTAAATTGCACTTTACACTTAGACTATCATCTAATGCACACATAGTTTGCATATAAGCTCAAATTTGAAAATAAACTTCACGAAGGGCCTTAATTGCTTTTCAAAATATTAGAACAAGTTTGTAAGTAACTTACTTTACGCAAAACTTCTAGGGTTAAGCCATAACCCAGGCCAGGGATGTTACAATAATGCTAGATAAAGAATGTACTACTCTTTTGAGGTACCAACAATCAGACATCACAAGATGGTAGCTAAGCATCCAAGTGAAACATTAAGAACAAGCGTATGGAGATAATCTTGATAAGAGCATATATATATATATATATATATATATATATATATATATATATATATATATATATATATATATATATTCAAAGGGGAGAAAGAATATACATGTTGGGAGAGCCTTAGTGGCTACTCCCAACCCAAGTTAGATGTTTAGCCACACATGTTGACAAGTAGCATAATGGTGTTACAAAATGATAGATACATCAACTACCACGAAGAAGGGAAGTATAAAGTGATGAAGATGGTTGATCTAGATAGATAGAGAAAATGGTGATACACTACTACACTTCTTCAGATCTAGATCTAGAGTGGGTGATGCGGAGGCTTCTACTTCCTTTGAAGAAGAGGGTGGTCAATCTTCTCTCTCCTCTAGCTTCCGCCTTTAGAGATCCAAGACTGATAGTATGGATGTGAGTGACTTTGAATTTGACAACACTTTGTGGTCCTTGATGACCTGATGATGTGACAAGTCGAGGTGGGTGGCCTATTTATAGGTGTTTCCCATTGACTTAACTATCTAGGCCACGGTCGTGGTAGGGCCTCGGTCGAGGTTTGGATGTGAGCCACAGTCGACACTTGAATGTAAGCCACAGTCGAGGCATGACCTAGGTTGATACTCTCATCATGGTTGTGGTGCGAGGGCTGTATGCCATAACCAAGGGGAAGTCTTGATCACGGTAGGACCTTAGTCACGGTAGGACCTCATTCACAGCAGAACCTCGATCGTGGGGCGTAGTGATGGTAATAGGAACATCGATCATGGTAGGGTCCTTAGTGGATGATATAGCTGTAGTTGAGGTGCTGACTACGGCCGTGTCTTAGCATGACTCTACAAAATGTGAAAGATGTATGTAATGTGATATTCTTGACATAAAGAAATAAAATATGTAGAAAAATCTATAAAATGTATGTTAGGATAAGCATAAATCATATGTAAAAAGTGCATAAAATGAGATGTTATCAATTGTTCATTATGTGAATATACCAATTTGTCCTTCCCATATAAAGGACCTAATTTCTTTGGTTGTTATAAATTCTCCTTAGGACCCACTTAATGATATGATTAATTTAGTGTGTGACATATTAAGCATGTATCAATATATTAAGTAATATGGTCATATTATAGTATTAACATCTAACTTATTATATAGTAGCACATTGGTAGTCATTTCTATATGTCACATTTACAGGAAACCATTGCTAACTTTCTATATACTAGTTTCTATCTTACATGATATATTAGTATAGATGTATATGTACCAAATATATCCAAGTAATCATACTCATCTCTAAGTTTAGATTATCAAAGACTGATATGCTTGTTGGGTTAGAGGGACTGACCTGTAGGACATAATGGCGGTAGGATTAACGATGGCAATGCAACAGGGGGTGTCAAGGTAGGACCAGGAAGAAAGATCATCGTCTACTTTTCATCATCAGGTTGTTACAGTTCCTTGAGTTAAACCACCTCACAAATTCTGGTGTTGTAGGGAGGAAGGGGATGTAGCTCCTAGCAGCTATTATCTGAGAAGTTCTAAGGATGATGGTCAAAGGTGGTGGCAAATAAATAAAGCAAGTGGTAGAAAGATCTATTATGTGGTGGACATGGTTGCGGATCCAAGGTGTTGCAAGCCATAAGGGAGTCATAGTCACAATCTCATTCAGACTTGATAGCATCGTCAATTATGTGGATGATGGTGGTAGGGGAAACATCCAGTCTCAATCAACAACCATTAAGGTGATGGATAGTTGTAGATATGGTGGTGTAGTGTGCCCTAGTGAGGTGAGGCAAATGACTTGCTATGATGATTCAAGTCATCATCCTCATTTTCAGGGTAGCAAGGGCATCAAGAGTTGACCAGGTTGATGGGGATTGGAAAGAGGATCGACTGTTGGCGAGGTATGGTTGGAAACATTGGTGATCAGAGGCGTCGAACGTAGTAGATGCTTCCTCGGCTTGTGGTCATGGCCGGTGTAAGTGTTGTCCACATTAGTGTTGATGACGAACTTCACCCTTTTGAGGATTGATGAGGCAGAGAGAGGGAGTTCACGACTATTGGAGTTCATGAGAGGGATGGAAGAAAGGATGAGGAAGATGGAGATAAGAAGAAAAGTGTTAGGAGACAAGGTTGTTAGTTTTCCGCTGGGCACTAGGAGTAGAGGCCAGCGGTAGCTAGGGTTTTACGATGGGGGAAGGATGGAGTAGGGATTGGCTTCTAGGGATAGAGGAAGACAACTCGAGGGTAGGAATATAAGAGAAAATGGAAGGAGAGGGTGGTGAGAGGAAGAGAAGAGGGGAGCGATTGTCGGTTACAGGTTGGTTGCGACATCATCGCCAAAAGGAAACTGTGATGCCCTTTGTCACACAAACTGAGATTACTCAAAACAAAATGCAAAATTAACACTAATAACTATATTACCACAAAATAGGGTAAATTTAAACCAACTGCAATTTAATATCTTAAGCAGAAGTATTTACTAAACCACTTCAACTCAGACTATCTCTGATTCATATATATACAAAAGGATATTGCATCACATGTTTGCATGCTATCCAACCATCATTGTACAACATGTTTACCACTTGTTGCATGCATATGCTATTGTTTGTACATACAATGCATGAAGCCAAAATCTACGTGTCGATAACCAAAATGAAAAAATATCTCCAAGGACCTGAGAGTACAGGGATGACATATAGGACTCTATTACATAACTATAGCAACATCCAACCTATGGAAGATAATTGTCCCTCTTGGTTCTCTACACCTGAACCTCGATCTCCTCCACCTTGTCCATGACCACCTAAAAAAGTTTTAGATCCAATAGGGTGAGATCACATCTCACCAGGAGATATAACTCTCCACCAACATCTATTATAAGCATATTAACTATAATATAACACTTAAAGTTAAGCAGTGTATACGGAATAAGTTGTTCATGTACATGCAATTGAATAGTAGAACATCGTATTCTTTTAAAAGAAATATGAAGAACATGTATAACTATTGTAAACTAAACAATAAAAGAAATAAGGTATGGGATCATCCAATGTGATTTGTATTTGACCCTTAGAAAATATACTACACGACTATATTAGCAATTTTATTATTATTGTCCTATGGATTTGAGGCGTACCACTCAAATCCAACTGACCACTACTAAGTTGAAACCAGTTCCATTTAAAAGCAATGGAAGAGTTGGACTCCATGATCATCACCAACACCACTTGGTCAGTACAAGTCTACAATGCAATGACATAATAGTCAAACTGCTCAAAGACAGCAACTTATAGTCATAGATATAGTCTTGTAGAGACAACAACTCATAATCAAGCTATGGTCATCTAAAAAAACTAGCCTGCCTTGGTACATGGCACAACACTAGAGAAGTGGCTCACACATGGACGTTCTATAACAAAGTATCTCATCACTATTTCAACGATTTAAAGGTACAAGGAAATAATTCAATTGCACCCCGTATATTCAATAACATGCACTTTGAGTTTCTCATAGGAGTTACTCATTTCACTATCCAGCTAGAAACTGAAGATGGATCTATGGTACATGACAATATATGATTAGGGTTTCACTTAATTAGATATTCCAATTGGTATATTTAATGCATCAATCAAGTTATAACGTAACAACCCTAAATAGATCTTACAAATGTAAGAATAAAGTACAACTTTAGAAGACATAAAATGTACATGGTGAGAACTTGTCTCATCATTTCAAGATACGTGTATCACAACCATTACAAGGTCATCAATGTCACATCACTATGGGTATCAACCCCTTACTTTCATATATGGTGGGTTTTACCTCTCAAAATGTACTCAAAGTACTCAACAACTTACTAGGTTCATATAACCTGAAACATGTGCAATGAATATCATAAGATATCTCAACAATTGATATGTGCTTATAATCACCACCTTGTATTGTATAAGGTTCACCATAGCATTATCTTATATATGCACATGCATCACACTTGCAAGATTAGTGATACTTAAATAGGAGAGAGAAAACTCTATTATAATACAAGAATCTCCAATTAAAAAAATCACATACATCACATGAACCATGGATTAGGGTTAGGGTTTACTCACTTAGCCATTTAAAATTTACATCATGATTATAGTACCAAACCCTAGTTGAGTCATCTCCCATTTTCTTGGAGCATATTAGGGTTAAGGAGCATGCTTAGTATTAACTATATAATCCTTCAAATAGCACTACCATCAATCATTACTTTTTTACTCATACACATGTGTTCATGTATGTATCTTGACCATCCATCACATAGGTGTCTCAATCACTCATGAAACAGGTGTCTCGACCATTCTCAACATGGTGTCTCAACCTACCATCAACATGGTGTCATGACCTACCATCAACATCGTGTCACGACCTATCATCAACATAGTGTCATGACCTACCATCAACATGGTGTCTTGACCTACCATCAACATGGTATCATGACCTACCATCAACATGGTATCATGACCTACCATCAACATGGTGTCACAAACTACCATCAACATGGTGTCATGATCTACCATCATTATGGTGTCACGACCTACCATCAACATGGTATCACGTCCTACCATCAACATAGTGTCACGACCTACCATGATCATGGTGTCACAACCTACCATCAACATGGTGTCTAGCCCGCTACCACCAGGTTGTAACACTTGGACATGGACATGAAACACTAAGCATCAATCCAAGAACAAAAACCTACACAAGGATGGTCTTCAAACCCTAAAATCAAGATCATCATAATGATCAGATCTAAAGATAAGGAAACCTGGTTCCTTACCATTCAACCATGATCGTGGTCATAAACTAAACTTATATGAACATCATTTAAATAGAACATAACAGTTCCATGAACAAGAACAAGAACACATCATCTATTTTATAAGAATTTTTAAAACTGGTACACGAATATTAGGGTTTATAAAAAGTACATATCATTCTCGAAATACAACATCATTCAAACATAACTACCATCTCTTTCTTTACTAAAAGAATAGATTTTTAAGATCTAGAACAAAAACATACAAACAACATATTATCAGGTTCAAGTTGCACATAATAGAGGAGGAAGGAGTTATATAACCCAGCTATGGTTGATGATCCAAGCCTCCAAGATCACAAGCTTCAAAGGAGAAAAGGAAGCCCTAACTAGATCCAATCTTTGGCCACCAAAACTCCTTCAAGAAGGAAAGAACACCATGGTTAAAGAAGAGTCCAGGGAAAAGAAAACCCAAACCCTAACTTCGAACCAAGGTAGAAGATGAAGAAACCCTAGGTCAAAGCATGATATTTGACCTAAAAGAAGAAGAAAACCCCAAGAAGAATCACCATGAACCATGTACCACCCTCATGGTCAAGATGGTGGTAGAAGAAGATGATGAAGAAAGGGGTAAACTAGATCCAGAGTTCAAATCACATACCAAGAGAAAAGTCTCTCCAAGAAATCACCACCAAGGAGATGATCTAGCTCCAAATCATCCACATGCAAGATGAATCAGCCACCCTAGCTTCAAGGTCCACTCCTTCTTTCTCCTACAGCTCCAAGGGCAGTTCATGTTTGAAGGAATAAGATGAAGGAGTCAGAAAAAGTCTCTCACTCATGAGGAGAAAGGGATATATATCCTAAGGGGAGAGTAAGTGGTTGGTGATGTGTCACCATTCTAGACCGTCTCAAGGACATGTATCCTTCAACCCCATGGTCTTATCATCTTCCACATGAAAAAATACAAAGATTCATATTTATCCAAAAAATATTGTAACCTCCATGGTCTCTACCATCATCAAGGTTGAGACACCTCATCTATGCTCTCTTGTTTCGGCCCAAACCCTAGTTCTCATATATACATATGTGCACGGTCGATACACTAAAGGATAAGATTTTGTTTTGACCTCTAGGTTGTCTAGATTGAAACCAAAACCCTTAGGTATGGTGTTGCAGTCTCTACCCTCACCAAAGTGTGTGGTAACGGTCGCTACACCCAAACCCTAGCTTCATCACCACTTACACATGGCAACCCTAGAAACCCTAGATCAACATGAAGTGTTCCATTATCAAAATCAATCAAAAAACGCACCCCATGCCATAATCTTCTCTCTCATGATGTCATGGTACAAGAAGCACTCTCTTCATGTGATATTTTGTATGTTAACCCTCAATTATGGATAATTTACAAAATAGTCCAAAACAAGTACTTATATAGCAAAGGTGGTTCAAATCTCAATCAAATTGAACCAAAATGAAACCAAAGACCTGTCACATGATATTAAAGCATTCCACATGATTAAATTAAGGTTTAAGTATCTCATTATGTAAAGAAAACATATTTAAACACAAAGTTAGGTCAGGGATCTTACAACTATAAACCCCTAATAGGGATTTCCCCCCAAAAATCATATGCAAAAAGAGATAGATATTTCTTCTGCATCTCATCTTCAAGTTCCCACACAACTTCCTCTACGTCATGATGATGCCACAAAACTTTGACTAAAACAATGTCCTTTTTATTCAACTTCTTGATTCTTCTATCCAGGATCAAGATGTGACCTTCCACATAAGATATGTCATTATCTTATTCCACCTCAACTGGCTAAAGAGTCAACATAACTAGATGTAATTTATATAAATTAGGTGGCAACTCTAACTTATAGGCCACCTTCCCAACACGTGCAACCACATGATAAGTTCCCATATATCTAGGAGACAACTTACATTTTTTCCCAAACCTTTGAACATACTTCCAAGAAGAGACTTTGAGGTACACCAAGTCCCCTACTTGAAATTCTAAAGGTCTATGACAAATATCAATGTAATACTTTTGTCTATCCTGAGCTTCCTTCAGTTGTTATTGAATGAGTTTGATCTTTTCTATCATTTGCTGCACTAGCTCATGACCTAAAAGCTAATATTCTCCCGTATCATACCAACACAATGGAGATCTACAATGTCTCCCATATAATGATTAATACGTCAATTCCCACTAGTAGCTATTATTATAAGCAAACTCTATAAGGCTAAGGTATTGTATATCCCAACTGCCCAAAAATTGTAACACACAAGCTCTCAACAGATCCTTCAAGGTATATATCGTTCTCTCAGACTTTCCATCTATTTGTGGATAGAACACAGTGCTAAACTTTATCTACGTACCCGTTGACGTGTGCAAACATTCCCAAAAATGACTAGTGAACTATGGACCCCTATCTGAAACTATAGTAGCTGGGATCCCATGTAGACATACTATCTCATCTACATATAAATTAGTAAGCTTTTCAACTATATATGTTGTATTTACTAACAAAAAGTGTGCTGACTTAGTAAACCTATCCTCTATTACCCAGATGGAATCATGACCTTTGGATGTCCTTGGAAGTCCAACCACAAAGTCCATTGTAATATGATCCCATTTCCACTGAGGTGTAGGCATTGGTTGCAAAGTCCTTGCAGGCATATGATGTTCAACTTTGATCGGTTGACATACTTCACACTTAGACACAAACTCAACTACATCATGCTTTAGTCATGGCCACCAATATAGATCTCTCAAATTCTAATGCATCTTGGTGCTACCTGGATGCATAACATACAAAGAAGACCGAGCTTCTTCTAGAACTAAAGTCCTCAGATTATCCACATCTGGCACCACTGATCTACCATGATAACACACTGTCCCATCCTCAGATTCATGGAAGCCATCACATTTCTCACTGCCCAACTCTACCCAAATCTGTCGTGTTATAGTATCATTCTACTGTGCATCTCTAATATGCTAACTCAATGTCGGCTTTACTTGATCATGCGTTGGATAATTCTCTTGTGTTTCTTAAGCTATAGTGAAGCAAAAAAATCACATTCTTATTCTACATTAGCACACAACCTAGACCATTCCTAGAAGCATCACAGAAAACAATATACCCCTTTCCTTGTTCTGGTAGCACTAGCACTGGTGCACTAGTCAAATTTTCCTTATGAAGCTAAAAAGAGTGTTGACATTTGTCATCCCATACATATGACACATCCTTCCTTGTTAACTTTGTAAGGTGTAACACCACTACACTGAAGTTCTTAATGAACCTTCAGTAATACCCTACTAAACCTATGAAGCTACGAACTTTTGTAGGTGTCATTGGCTGATCCCACTCTAGAATTGACTCTACTTTCTTTCAGTCTACATAGACTCCTTTAGTAGATATCACATGTCCTAAAAAGGCCACTTCCTTTAACCAAAACTCACATTTACTAAACTTGGCATATAACTGGTGTTGTCTCATTATTGATAAAGCCTGTTGTAAGTGTTGCTCGTACTACTAACCATCTCTAGAGTAGATGAAGATATCATCTATGAACACAACTGCAAATTGGTCTAGATGTGGTATGAGTATTCTATTCATCAAATCCATGAATGTTGTTGGTGCATTGGTTAGCCCAAATGACATAAACACAAACTCATAATGACCATACCTTGTCGTAAAGGCTGACTTAGGTATGTCACCTGCCTTAATCCGCAACTAGTGATATCCTGACCTCAAATCTATCTTAGAAAATATTGTGACACCCCATAACTAATCAAAAAAGTCATCTATATGTGGTAATGGATACTTGTTTTTTGGCATCATCTTATTCACCTATCGGTAGTCCATACACAACCTCATTGATCCATCCTTCTTCTTTACAAATAGAACAGGAGCACCCCAAGGTGACTTTCTCGACCTAATGAAACCTTTCTCAAATAACTCTTGCAACTAATTTTTCAGTTCCCACATTTCTACTGGTGCCATCCTATATGGTGTTTATGCTATAGGTTGAGTGCCTGAAACTAGATTGATTTCAAAATCAATCTCTCTTGGAGGAGGTACACCAGGAAACTCATTGGGAAACACATCCTCAAATTCCTGTACAATTAGAACTTCCTAAATACTAGGACCTCTGCCTTTGTATCCACCACATGTTCCAAGAATGAATCACAACCCTGTCTCATCCACTTCTCTACTATCATAGTTGAAACTAGACATGTTGGAAGGATTTACTATCACCCTGGAAAACCCAATAAACATTACTATTTACAAATGTTGCTATCTAGGCACTATAGTCCAAGATTACCCGATACTTTTCCAAAGTATCCATCCCAAGGATTACATAAAATCTATGTATTTCAAGTGGTAAGAGATCCACTTGAATGCTATGTCTCAAAAAAGAAAGAATACAAGACAAACATACTTCCCATTACTCTACGAAACCAACTAAAGGTGTACTTAGATGAAGATTGTCATGTCTATGACTAATAGGAAAGAAATAGTTATCTATCACTTCTCTAGTGATAAAGGAATGAGTCACACCAAGGCAATCAAAACAAATACAAAACATGAAGAAGACACATTAGAATGAAATAATTTCCCATGACCTCTTACAAATCTCAAATTGACGACTCCCTCTAGTTGACTCATTGTGAAGAATCGAGTTGTCTCCTATTGTTGCCCTCTCTCTCTGTTAGCGTCTCCTGATGAACCATCCTGTGACACTTGTCTACATCCTCTACTAATGTATTGTTATTACTACTACGAACTCTACTGACTCTGCCTAAGCTGTTTAGTCACCTCTTTATCCTTCACAGGGCAATACCACTTTGTATGCCCCACCTGTTCTCAATTGAAACATGTTGTACCCTCATACTAAGACCTAGACAACCCTATCACAGATACCAACATCACACTTTGAGCTCCCACATGTGACAAACTATGACCTCTGCCTATGCTCTATTTCCAGTGTGATTGCATCACTAACCTTTTCTAGGACTGTGGTACTGAGTACCTACGCTTCTTGAATCCCCTAGAAGATTGTCCTTGGTACTGTGCAAGTCTCTTTTTGACCTTCACCTCACATTTCTCTATCACAAATCTCTCCACTCTTCTAACTGACTCCATAAAAGTATCAAACCTCTCTATATTCTCTAAGGATGATATTGGAGTGGTCAACTCAGATCGCAGACCCTTCTCAAAGCGTCTGATCCTTTCCTTGTCTGTTGTAGCAATATGTGGACAGAACCATAAGAGTTCCATGAACTTAGCTTTATAAGCATTGACTAACATATATCCATGTCATATATTCTCAAACTATACAATATTTTCATCTAAGTAAGTCTCTGGATAGTACTCACTTACAAACTCCCGTCTGAATTCCTACCATGTATTCAAAAAGTCCTGATCTTTTCTCCTCCTCAATGGCCCACCAGTGGTCAACACTCCCTTTTAACAAATATGTTACATGCTTCACCTTGTCCTCTTCGGGGATGTTGAGGATTGTAAAGGCCTTTTGCATCTTATTTATCCACATATCTGCATTAGTTGGATCATAGGTACCTATATATTCCAACACTCCTACACATTGGAGTCTCTCAAAAGTCTTTCCATCACCATGAGTTTCTACAACGGAAATGGTTTCCCTAGGTTGATTTACATGCATCCTATCCATCATGTGTGTCATGGTAGCCATAAACTGTCCAAACATATCCCTAAAAGCAAGATTGGCTACCCCTACTGGGGTGACTTGTGGTATCTCGGGCACAAATTCTACCCTTTCTTGCCTCCTAGCAGTATCTCCTAGTACAACAATATTACTCTCTACAACATGCTCGTCATGTTTTCTGTATATCTTTCTATCTTCTTCTACTTCTGTAATAACAGAAGGTACTATAAGATATATTGGAGGACACTAGAACAGACTCAAACCCTAGCCCTATGTCCTTGTAGAATTAGTGAACCTTATACTCTGATACCACAAAATTGTGACACCCTTCATCACACAAAATGAGATTACTCAAAACAAAATGTGAAATTAACACTAATCACTATATTACCACAAAATAGGGTAAATTTAAACCAACTGCAATTTAATATCTTAAGAAGAAGTATGTACTAAATCAGACTCAACTCAAGCTATATTTGATTCATATATATACAAAAGGATATTGCATCACATGTTTGCAAGCTATCCAGCCATCACTATACAACATGTTTACCATTTGTTACATGCATATGCTATTGTTTGTACATACAATGCATGAAGCCAAAATCTATGGGTCAATAACCAAAATAACAAAATCTCCCCAAGGACCTGAGAGTACAAGGATGACACATAGGACTCTACTACATAACTATAGCAACATCTAACCTCTGGCATATTATTGTCCCTCTTGCTGCTCTACACCTGAATCTCGACCTATACCACCATGTCCACGACCACCTAAAAAATGTTATGGATCCAACGAGGTGAGATCACATCTCAGTGGGAGATATAACTATCCACTGACATCTATTATAAGCATATTAGCTATAATAGAACCGTTAAAGTTAAGCATTGTATACTTAATAAGCAATTCATGTACATGCAATTGAATAGTAGAGCATCATATGATTTTAGAAGAAGTATGAACAACATGTATAACTGTTGTAAATTAAACAATATAAGAAATAAGGTATGGGGTCATCCAATGTGATTTGTATTTGACCCTAAGAAAATATACTACACAACATATTAGCACTTTTATTATTATTTCCCTGAGGATTTGAGGCATACCACTCAAATCCAACTGACCACTACTAAGTCAAAATCAGTACCATATAAGATCAATGGAAGAGCCAAACTCCATGCTCATCACTAGCACTACTTGGTTAGTACAAATCTGCAATGCCATGACATAATAGTAAAACTACTCAAAGACAACAACTTAAAGTCATAGCTATAGTCTTGTAGAGACAACAACTCATAGTCAAACTATGGTCCTGTAAAACAACTAACCTTCCTTGGTACATGGCACAACACTAGAGATCTGGCTCATGAATGACCGTTCTATAACAAAGTATCTCATCACTATTTCAAAAATTTAAGGGTACAAGGAAATAGTTCAATTGCACCCCATATATTCAATAATATGCACTTTGAGTTTCCCATAGGAGTTACTCATTTCACCATCCATCTAGAAATTGATGTTGAATATGGATCTATGATACACGACACTATATGATTAGGGTTTCACTTGATTAGAAATTCCAATTCGGTATCTTTTAATGCATCAATCAACTTACAATTTAACAACCCTAAATAGATGTTATAAAATTAAGAATAAAGTATAACTTCAGAAGACATAAAACGTACAAGGTGAGAACTTGTCTTGTCATTTCAATATACTTGTATCACAACCATTACAAGGTCATCAATGTCACATCACTATGGGTATCAACCCCTTACTTTCATTACTGGTGGGTTTTACCTCACAAATTGTACTCGAGGTACTCAACAATTTAATAGATTCAGATCACTTCAACCCCTTACTTTCATCTATGTTGGGTTTTACCTCTCAAATTGTACTCGAGGTACTCAACAATTTACTAGGTTCAGATCACTTGAAACCTATGCAATGAATATCATAAGATATCTCAACAATTGATGTGTGCTTATAATCACCACCCTGTATTGTATAAGGTTCACCATAGCATTCTCTTAGCTATGCACATGCATCACACCTGCAAGATTAGTGATACATAAATAGGAGAGAGAAAACTCTATTATAACATAAGAATCTCCAATTAAAACAATCACATACATCACATGAACCATGGATTAGGGTTAGGGTTTACTCACGTAGCCATTTAGAGTTTACATCATGATTATAGTACCAACCCCTATTTGAGTCACCTCCCATTTTCTTGGAGCACATTAAGGTTATGGATCATGCTTAGGATTAACTACATAATCCTTCAAACAAAACTAACCATGAATCATTACTTTCTTACTTATACACATGTGTTCATGTATCTATCTTGACCATCCATCACATAGGTGTCTCGACCACTCATGAAACAAGTGTCTTGACCATTCTCAAGAAAAGTGTCTCGACCTACAATCAACATGGTGTCTCAGCATACCATCAACTTGATGTCATGACCTGCCATGAACATCGTGTCATAATCTATCATCAACATAGTGTTACGACCTACCATCAACATGGTGTCACGACCTACCATCAACATGGTGACATGACCTACCATCAACATGGTGTGACGACCTACCATCAACATAGTGTCACAACCTACTATCAACATGGTGTCACAACCCACCATCAACATGGTTTGTAAACCACTATCACCAAGTCATAACACTTGGGCAGGGACATGAAACACTAAGCATCAATCCAAGAATAAAAACCTACACAAGGGTGATCTTCAAACCCTTGAATCAAGATCATCATAAAAATAGGATCTAAAAATAAGGAAACTCAGTTCCTTACCCATTCAACCATGATCGTGATCATCAACTAAACTTAGATGAACATCATTTAAACAGAACATAATGGTTCCATGAACAAGAATAAGAACACATCATCTGTTTTACAAGAATCTTTAAACCGGGTACAAGAATATCAGGGTTTACAAGAAGTACATATCATTATCGAAATACAACATCATTCAAACATATCTACCATCTAGTTCTTTACTAAAAGCACAAATTTTTAAGATCTGGAACAACAACATATGAGCAACATATTATCAGGTTCAGGTTGCACATAATAGAGGAGGAAGGTGGTATATAACCCGCCTATGGTTGATGATCCAAGCCTCCAAGATCTCAAGCTTCAAAGGAAAAAAGGAAGCCCCAACTAGATCCAATTCTTTGGCCACCGAAACTCCTTCAAGAATGAAAGAAAACCATGGTTAAAGAAGAGTCTAGGGAAAAAAAAACCAAACCCTAACTTTGAACCAAGGTAGAAGATGAAGAAACCCTAGGCCAAAACATAATCTTCGATCCAAAAGAAGAAGAAAACCCCAAGAAGAATCACAATGGACCATGTACAAACCTCATGGTCGAGATGGAAGAAGAAGAAGATGAAGAAGGAAGGGAGAAACTAGATCCATAATTCAAATCACTTACCAAGAGAAAAATTTCTTTAAGAAATCACCACCAAGAAGATGATCTAGCACCAAATCATACACATGCAAGATGGATCAGCCACCCTAACTTCAAGATCCACTCCTTCTTGATCCTATAGCTCCAAGGATGGTTCACATTCGAAAGAAGAAGATGAAGGAGACATAAAAAGTATCTCACTCATGAAGAGAAAGGGATATATATCCCAAGGAGAGAGTAAGCAGTTGGTGATGTGTCACCATTCTAGATTGTCTCAAGGACAAGTGTCCTTCAACCACATGGTCTTATCCTCTTCCACATGCAAAAGTATAAAAATTCATATTTATCCATAAAGTATTGCAACCTCCATGGTCTCTACCATCTTCTAGGTCAAGACACCTCATCCATGCTCACTTGTTTCGACCCAAACCCTAGTTCTCATTTATACATATGTGCATGATCGATACACTAAAGGACAAGATCTTGTTTCGTCCTCTAGGTTGTTTAGATCAAAACCACAACCCTTAGGGATGGTTTTGTGGTTTCTAACCTCACCAAAGTGTGAGGTAACAATCACTACACACAAATCATAGCTTCATCACCACTTACACATGGCAACCCTAGAAACCCTAGATCACCATGAAGTGTTCCATTATCAAACATCAATCAAACAAAGCACCCCATGTCACCATATTCTCTCTCATGATGTAAAGGTACATGAAGCACTCTCTTCATGTGACATTTTGCATGTTAACCCTCAATTATGGGTAATTTGCAAACTAGTCCAAAATGAGTACTTATACAACAAAGGTGATTCAAACCTCAATCAAATTGAACCAAAATGAAACCAAAGGCCTATCACATGATATTAAAGCATTCCAAAAGATTAAATTAAGTTTAAGTTTCTCATTGTGTAAAGAAAACATATTTAAACACAAAGTTAGGCTAGGGATCTTACAGAAATGATAAGTAGAGAGTGAACGTCACACATATCTGAGAAAAAACTTAGGGTAATTCAAATTTAGCTTTTGATTGCATCAATTAACACTAGGTTAGTTAATGTATTTATTTACTTACTCAATTAAATGGAAAACAATATTCAAAAGATATGAAATTTGGCATACTTGCTAATTGAGATGTGATAAGCCATGATTTAACATCAATTTCATCTTTCAAGAAATTTTGATATTAATCATTCTATACATTCCTTCATAAATTTTGGTATGTTATTTTGTATTTTATTTATTTCCTTTCTATCACTAGACCTAGGATGTATCTAGAGTGTCAAATTAGGGTCAATATGCTAATTTGTGAATTTAGACAAACTCCCAATTGAAGATTTATTAATGAATGAGTCGTTAACATCATACAAAAGGTTATTTGTTGCAACATTACATTTTCTTGACTCTAATTTCTATTATTTCATTAAATTTTATGAAAAGGATTTGAATGTTACATTATTAAAAGTTGGTTCTAAAGATGGGGATGGTTGAGCTAGACATTGATGTTTGAGTATGTTACAACACTCCACCACTTAAAGATGATGTTGTCACTGAAATCCATACATCACTAACTATGCAGGATAAGTCATATTTCTAAGCCAACTTAAGTGTTTCTAGTTTGTCTCACTAAATTAGATCATGCCATACATTCCATATTACTCTTATAGTCCATACTCGAAGTGGAACTACAATACTAAGTTACATGAAAATATATGATTATCTTAATAAGGTTCTATTCATTATGATTACCGACATTATTATGGTTGTTTCACCATGCTCCTACATGTTTTTCATCACTTTCATAATTTATTCTGATTATATATATATATATATATATATATATATATATATATATATATATATATATATATATATGCGTTCATTCAATGCTCGAGCTGGTAGCTACCTGCTGCATATTTGGTTACTTTGTTTGGAGTTTCTTACTTTAAACATGTAGAGGGTTACTTTACCTTATAAGCTGTTACTTTTCATGCGTAAACAGTTACATTTGTAATAACTATAACAAATATACAATTACATATTTATTCTAGAATTTTTGGTGTGTATTTTGCACAGTTTTACTTTTTGAGTCGAATGGTTACTTTTTGGACAACATAGTTACTTTTTTGTCCATAGAGTTACTTTTCTAACCAAATTACTACTTTTTGGGTGGCACGGGTAGCAAATTCTAGGCCACCCGTGCATGTATTATATATATATATATATATATATATATATATATATATATATAGTAACCTACCTTGCTTATGCTCAACATTCTAGTTAGGTGGTCATAAATTTTAATTTTTTTGTATGTAATGCTTATGATGTTAAAATTTGCAAGGCTTACTCCTATATCCTAGTTAGAAGTTAGATTCACACCTATGAACCAAATGCTACTCATGTATCACTTACTATACTATTTAGTTTAGATCGTCCTAGGTTAAGTTATACACCTAAAGAATAAAGTGTCAATACTCCACACCTTAAAAAGATTAGGATATATCTTAACTAACCATCTAGATGGGTAACATGGGTAGAGCAACTTGTTCATTTCTATCTAGACTCCTTACTCTCTACTTCCTCTTAGGACTAGGGTCTCAAGATTAATCTATCCAGTCATAGGGTTCTCTACTAAATATTTTCTCTACTACTCAAACTTTCTTGTGGTGGTGACTTGGTTCCAAAATTATGGATGACTTCTGAAAAAGTGTTTTATATATATACTCATAATTTCATAATGAAATAAGTTTGACTATGAGAACCTTGCGATGAGAATCCAAAAAGGTGCCAAAATCAATTTGAGAACCAAGTCAGCCACTTTCTACAAGATACAACATATACTGTCAACCTAACATCACTTCATCTCCGCAAAAGAGGCTTGTCACACACATCATCGAGGAATACAACAAGCATATCCAAATTCTAGATACATGTTTCTTCTAGCATACAGTTAACTTATGCTAGGTCCTACTAGGTAAGACCTTCATTATTCTACCGTTCTCATAATCATGAATTAGGCCATCACATTCCAAACATCATTTATTTAAAATATTGTGTAACCATAATAGGAAGAGATTAGGTTCTCTACTTACCTAGTTGGTTTACATCCATGTTGTCATTATAAGACCATATGAACTAGCTAGTCAATCTATTCTTTATCTCACACATCAGATAAACTAATTACAAGGTGGTGATGAGAGAAGGGTCAACTCTTTAAGGATCAACCCTAGATGTAAGTACATCACCTAACCTCAGTATCGATGTACATCCAAAGTTTCAAGAAAAAGAGTATCCACTACTGCTTCCAAACATGACTGTGCCTCCATATGTTCTCAGGGAAAATAACATGGCACAAATTTTTATTATGTGATCCAACTATGTGATTGTTGCTTTATAGGACAAGGGATACAATCATAATTCCTACCTTATGGGTATGAGAGGAATGAAATTCCAAGTATCCTTATTGGAAACTGATGAATCCTCCAAATTCATCCTCACAGTCGCCAATTCTTGGGATTTTGTGCCTCATATCGACTGATCCACCCTTGTTTTGGTTTACTAATAAATGCATATTCATCATGATTTTAGTCTCCATCTGGGGCCCAATTCGGCTCAATACATTCACTTGTATCTCCTAATGTGCAATCTTGCTTAATTGATCGGATTATCAAGCTTATTAACTAGGTTTATATGAATTTCATGGAGATTAAGTAGATCATATTGAGGATGAATCTTCAACTAGGGGCCACCTTCACTCATCCCTAGATCCACCTTCATCAAACACCCTTCATCTACTTCACCTTCCATCAATGGTCATCACCTTTCTTCACATTCCACCTCCCTCTTCATCAACATCCTCCTTCTACCTTCACCACCCTCACCTCGACTCTCAACTATCCGATCACAAATCAATGCTTCCTTGCATTCTTGACCCTAGCGGTTTTTCCCATGCGGTCTTGCCTCAAGACTGTGTGATGTCTTCATGGTCCCAAGACCGTGAGAACGCTCACGACCTCGAGACTGTGAGGACCTACACCAACATTGGTGTCTGACGACTACATCCCTGCCTCCGTCAACACCTCCTCATCACGACGCCATCTCCTCGTAATCTTCTTCCACCTACACACATGTCGCTCTCATCCTTCTCACTTGCAACTCTAAAATGACTACACCTCCGCCATCATCAGCTCTAAGCTGCTTGGATCTCCAGACCACGAGACATGCTTCCTCCACCTTTCCTCCCTCCGTCTCCCTTACCTGACCCTCGTACGTGACGCATCAACAACCACCCGTCGTCGTCTCGAGACCGCACAGAGTTGCACCTGCAAAACCATAAGGGATCCTTCTCAAGACCATTTTCACCTGCTACTACAGTGCCTCCAAGACTGATCCTCAAAACCGCTTGGATGTGAAGACCGTGTGGACGGAAAAGACCGCTTGGCAGTGTTCGATCCCCAGACAGTATGGGCGACACTCACGGTCTCAAGACTATGAGAAAGGGATCAAATGTTCAAGACCGTTTGAGTGAGACCGTGTGAACCCAAAACCATGAGAGAACGGAAGCCCAAGATCGCTAGGATGGAAGACAGTGAGGAAGTCATCTCAATCAAAGACCGATCGGAGGTGAGGACCAGTCGGAGAGAAGAGAAGACCGCATGGATGGGTGATCAGTTTCCATAGAGCGAGAGAAGGCTCGTGGTTTCCAAACCGTGAAGAACGCTCACGATCCCAAACCATGAGGGATTATCAGGAGTCGAAACCATTCAAGACTCCACCGATGACTATAACTAGGACCAAAAGTTTCCTCATTCAGAGGAGACCCGGGGAGGCCGTAAGGCTGCTCCACTATTCCATCATCTCCATTATTCCACCAAGCTCTGCTTCAACCCACTGTGAGAGAGTCGAATTGATCCAGACGCTCCGTAATCGCCCTACTCGTATGTCTATGGAGGTGTACATGAGGATCAAGGCAGAGAGACTGACTTCATCGACCAAGTCAGAGCAGTCCCGAAGACTGGGGTGATCTACATCGGGCAGTCGTAGATCTACTATTCTGCTTCAAAGATGCTTGTTCTATCTTTCTTCTCTGTCTTTATTGCTCCCTCTATGAGGAGCGAGTAGTGTAATTCACTGGGGTGCGGGGACTAGCCCCGCTACCCATGCTTTGTAATATGTACCTAAAGATACAATCTTTTTGATTCAATTCTAATCGTTCCATTGCATGCTTGAACGTTGGCTGCCTTCTTGCATGATCTATTATCTTTTGTTGTGGATTGTCTACGTCTACTCTTGAGACTCAATTATCGATTTAGTGTTGGTTCTTTATGTGTGTATCCAACACACATCTGTTTCGATATCTAGGAACACCTTTCAAAGAGTGGAGTAAACTCACCCCCATCGTTGTACTTGCATACTATGAAATGGAATCAGTTGACGTATGAAAGTGCAATCTTGATAGGTCAAGGAACACACTCTGTGAAGGGAGTGATGCAAAGTAAGTGACCATTCATTCGGGGATGGATGGCATTGCAACACTCCCACGTTTCTCATAGCTATGACCTCAAAAGAGGGATAGTCTATAAGGATACTAATTGAATAGATAATATCGCTCACTTGTTAGTCTTTCGATGCACGTTTCACGAGGTTGAGTAAGATCTCCCTTCAGAGGGCACATATCTCCATTGAAATGCAGATATGTACTGGATGGGAGCTGCCTAATCTGTAAAGGATGTGTGCAATGCTACTTGTCTAAGAGGGCATCGACATTGCACAACATCCATGTATCTTGCTTTTAAGTCTTGCTATGTTGGTACATGTATAATGCATGTGTAGTGGTGGTGAATATCCACATCACCCCAGTGATCCATCATCATATGATAATCTTAGATTTCAAACTTTAACTAGATTTCATACTTGCCTTTACTTTTGCATGTTCTAGATTAGTTTAGGTTAATCCTATCAATCTCTTGGTTGTAAATGATTAACTTAGATCGAGACGAGATGAGACAAAGATATCCAAATTCTTCACATTGTCCTTTGGGTTCGATCCTAAATCTGTACTACGATAAGGCTTCCACACTCTTGTTGGGTTGGAGCATTTATCTAGCACCAGTTGTAGGTAAACCTAGAGAGAACATCAACTCCCTAGGGTTTTTGGTGCACATTAGGACTTCCATTGGAAGAGCAATCTTTCGGTGTAAATCCTAGCTCCATCGAAAAATGGCGCCGTTGGCGGGGGCAACATCGTAAGAATTGTCTTCGTCGAATTCTGTGTTGACCTAGGTTTCTCTAGGGTTTTTCATTTTACTTTAAAAAATCTAAAAAGTGAAAACCTTAGTCTCAAAAGTTAAAGTTTTTATTGCATACTCTCTTGAATTTGAAGTGATTGATCAATCCTGATAAACACCTTCTTTGATTTCAGACCAATTCTCTTCAAAATGAAGCAGTCAATGCCACCAACCTTTAGATGTCAATTATGTGGCGATTATTCCCATTCATCAATCAACCGCTTCAACGCTCCTCCTCACTACGTAAGTGCACTACGTCAGGTGATCACAAATCATATAGTTGGGAATCTCAATGCATCCTCTTCATACAACTATGGATATAACACAAGTTATAATCCATATCCTCCTGGAAGCTACTACGAAGAGCCCAACTATGACAAATTTCAAGGTGTAGATTGTAATACAAAAGGGAATCTAGATTACAATGAAAATCAATACTATGACGAGGAGAGATACTATCAGCATCAACCCAATGGGTACAGTGAAGAGACATACTATGAAGATCGATATACATTAATAGAATAAGTGTGTGCTCTATAGAAGTTGATAACTCAACAACTAGCTGATCAGACAACCACAAACAAGAAGTTGATAGCCACACTTGATCAACTTATGCAACTTGTCCACGCTTCTGAGCAACATGAAGAAAAATCACCAGTTTCTCTTGGGCGCATTCCTCATCAGCATATTGCAATCGACTACAATGACGATTATGATATCATTCGGGAGGTGCCTTCCAATGATCTTCTAGCATCAGTGCAGGGAGAGGAATCATCCTCAGAGCTAATGATTGAACTCGAGGATTATTTCTCCACAAAATCACAAGAAAAAGAATCATTTTCTGAGCCAAAGTCTGACTCAAAAAATGACTCCTGCACTATTCTCTTAGATGAAAAATTGATTAGCCAATATGGATATTTTCTACAGTAGAGAGATCAATTGGGGATAAATTTCGGTATTCACCCATTTTCTCTCCCCGTAGAGCCAGATCCAACCATATAGATTGAGGAGCAATCAGTAATGATTGACTCCCTATACAACAAATACTCTTTGACTTCAGATGTCTTGTTGATGAATTCTAAAGAAGAAGGGTCAATGTTACAATAACTCTACACTCCTTCACAGTTAGACTCAGATGAATATGCGTCTGATTTAGATAAGGAGATGTCTTTTATGCAAGAAAATAAAAAATCTCCATTACTGGAATAGGATCAGATGTTATGGACTTAATTCTAGGGTGTTTAAAAAACCCTAAAGGTGTTGGGATATGGTTCCCAACCCTAACCTTAAATCCTAACCGTACACAATTGAGAGAGGAGATAGAAAATACAAGGAGTTTATTAATGCATGTAGGTACATTGGGTAAGGCATGCAAGATATAGATGCAGGTTGAATGTACATGCAAACAATGGGAAATAAGTGAGTACACAACAAGGAAAATATGAAACCATTTAGTACAACTTTTCGGATTGATGACCCGACCTAAGGTGGGACAAACCAAGAGTGGAGAAAAGATCTATGGGAGAGTTAAACCCTAAGATTGATTTATGACTAGAAAGTCTAAGTTCCTTCTGGTAGGAGTGGACCATACCACTCTCACTTACCCCGATAATGATGAAAAAGAATCATGAGAGGATGATGGGTCTCAAGATGATGATTCTATGACCAATCCTTTCCTAGAAATGACTTTACCAGAGCTACCACCTCCGCAAGAGGTCCCGATAGAACCATCTCTCGAGCAAGAGTTCTTTCTTCCCATTGAATCTTTCTCTAGTCACTCACATAAATTAAGAGTGAACTATGATGAAGAGTCAGAACAACATATTGACTCTAGGATGGGATATGTAGCTCCATCCAACATCAATGACAATTCCCCAGGGGATAACAGGCCCCAAGATGATGACTTCATGACTGATTGTTTCCATGAAATGATGTTACCAGAGTTTCCACCCCTACAAGAAATCCAGATGGAGCTAGTTCTCGAACAAGAGTATGTTCTTTCCGTTGAATCTCCTTCTAGTCACTTGAATGAGTTGATGGTGTACTATGAAGAGAAACATGAACCATCTCTTGATTTTGGAATGGAATACGATATTTCTGTAGACCCTTGTAATGACAAGGAGGACCCTTGGGAAGACATCAAGCCACAAAAAAATCTTCTTATGGCCACTCTTCCCTACGGAGAAGCTCCTCCCGAGCTACCAAATATACAAGAGACTGACATATCTTTGTTACCTGAATAAGGTTTCATTCTTCCCATAGAAACTCTTCTCGAACACTTAATAGAACTAGAGGAGTGCTATGAGGAAGAATTGGAACAACAACTTGACTCAGGAATGGAGTATATCGGTCTCAATTGCAAAACAATATGCCATGGGCTAACCCTTCCCACAAAGAGACGTCACTAGAGCATCTACTTTAGGTTCTCATGATTCCCTTATCCGATAAAGAGTTCGTTCTACCTGTTGAATCTCGCTCTAGTTACTCAGACGAATTAAGAGTGCACAATGAAGAATAATTTGAACAACACCTTAACTTCAGAATGAAATATGCTTCTCCTATAGACCCCAACATTGATAAAGATAACCCTCTGGAGGATACATGGCATCAAAATGATGATCCTCAAAACAATCCCCTTGATGAAGAAATGTCACCCTAGCCGCCACACCCTACATAAGAAAAGCCGGGTGATGAAATGAAGCCTGAACCAGATCCACCACCTGATATGGTACAAGAAGAATTTCAAGTGGCCGACCCTCTATCAACTGTTTTGGATCATGAAGAAGGCAGCTTGACTCCAAACTTTGAGGGCCAGCCACAACTAGAGGGCACAAATAGGCATGACTAAGACTATTCATCTAGTCGTCCAGTTTTAACTGCATATATTCCACCTCCCTCGCTGATGGGGGAATGTCTATGGATTCTTCTAGATGGAAAAAGAGGTGAAAGAAACATGCATCCAAGTCATCCAAAAAATCCGTTCGAGTTGCCACGACCACTCGATCAACAGATGGTCCATGCCACTTCCTCGCTCTCAGTTCTGACCATCATGAAACATCTTTGCTAGGCCTTCTTTCAATTATGAGGACCACCTAGTTAATACTACACATCTCTTCCCCACCATCTCGAACCTAATATTTGTCCGAAGACAAGAAAACTCATCAATTTGAGGTGGAGGGTGGGTGGTATGTTTCTCACTCCACCCTCTATCTTTATTGCTTTCCATTTTTTCACTCTAGTTTCTCTTTCATAATTTTTCCACATTTTTCGTAATTTTGTAGTCTTCTTAAAATAAAGCCTTTATCTAGTCGGCTTTTTCTTTTCAAATATGTGTCCATCACCTCTTTTCGTTGCAAATCCATGAGAAAACAATGCTTAAAACTAACCGATGCATGATTTCATCTTGTATAGTCCATAATGTCATATCTTTAAAAGATGATTAGCCTCAAAAAGAGTGAGATAGATCAAATGCATCATGCCTCTCACTGATTAATGGATCAACTATATGGATTTCTCATTTGAAGTTCTATCGTCTCACTATTTGAGCAGAGTGTGATGAAGAATAGGAACCCGTCATATGGAATCGCTAAGAAAACTACATTATGATCCGAACACTCACCAACCATGCCAAAGCTTTAAGTTCGGTGTGGCACACAACACTCTTTTCTAGTGAAAACTAGAACATCTCCAAACTCTAAGTTCAGTGTGGTAAGCCACACCTCTTCCAACGAAAGATAGGACATTGCTGAAATCTAACTTCGGTGTGGTACACCACACCTCTTTTTCTATAACCGCTTCCTCCATACCCCTCAATACATAACAAGGGCGTATCACCTTCTCATTTTGTTCAAAAAGTATACGATGATGATTGTGCACATACCAAGGTTGAGGAAAAATCTACCCCTATTCCAAAAAAAGAGGCCCGATAGCCCAAATAAACAAAAATCCAAAAATACCCTTTCTTCTAAGCCAAGTGAGAATGAATAAAAGTCAGAGTGTGAATAAAAGAATGAGAGTTGTGCCCTGATTAAGGATAACTGATAAAGTTCTTACCCAGCCGATACATTAGCTGCCCTCACAAAGGCAGATGTGTCGCACCCTATAGTGAGATCCTAAGGATCCAAAAAGAACCCATTACCTCCTCTCAAAGAGGTAAGTTAACTAGAAGCCTTAATCCAACCTATACACACTTCTGAGTTACCTTTAAAAAAATTAGGTGTAAGGCTAAGTCAACCAGAGTTGTGCACAAAGCATTCAAAGTATCTTGATGATCCACCAACAATAAGTGTCTTGAGTCGATTAGAGGAAAGACTCTTATCTCTTGATCACACCTCCTGGCACCCCAATTGCCTCCATTTCAACCATTCTCTTGAAAACACCAGCAACAGATCATATACATGTTTGATTGTTTCTACAGCCCTTTTTAAAGTTTCACTAAACTTTTAGACATGACCGATTCAATAGGAAATGAGAAGTAAATACTTTAGTAAAGTGAACTCAGAAACGAGGATATCATAAGATGTATTCCATGATCTAAGGAAACCTAGATGTTGTATCGATTTGAGCCATGAACAGAATTATGACATGACATAAGGATGAGGCAATCACGAGACGAATGATTTCATTGGCAACTATTTTAGGTTTTTTGTTCCTCGAGACGAGAAACACTTAAGTTTAGTGTGGTGATGAATTCCTCCAGATTCATCTCCAGTCACCAATTCAAGGGATTTCTGACATTTTTACCCTAATTCTATTTTGCTTCATATTTTTTTCTTAGTTTCGTGAAAATTATGACATTTACCGAGGATTAGGTAATTACAAGATGAATGAGCTCTTTGGAGATTGTCTTAGGCTTTTCCACTCCTTGAGACGAGCAACACTTAAGTTTGGTGTGGTGATGAATCCTCCAAATTCATCCTCACAGTCGCCAATTCTAGGAATTTTGTGCCTCATATCGACTGATCCACCCTTGTTTTGGTTTACTGATAAATGCATATTCATCATGATTTTAGTCACCATCTTGGTCCCAATTTGGCTCAATACATTCACTTTTATCTCCTAATGTGAAATCTTGCTGAATTGATTGGATTATCAAGCTTATTAACTAGCTTTATATGAATTTCATGCAGATCAAGCAGGTCATATTCAGGATGAATCTTCAACTAGGGGCCACCTTCACTCAACCCTAGATCCACCTTCATCAAACACCCATCGTCTACTTCACCTTCCATCAATGGTCATCACCTTGCTTCACGTTCCACCTCCTTCTTCATCAACATCCTCCTTCTACCTTCACACCCTCACCTCCACTCTCAACCATCCGATCACAAATCAACACTTCCTCACATTCTTGACCCTAGCGGTCTTGACCCTAGTGGTTTTTCCCATGCGGTCTTGCCTCAAGACCGTGTGATGTCTTCATGGTCCCAAGACTATGAGAACTCTCACGACCCCGAGACCGTGAGGACCTGCACCAACATCAACCTCTAACAACTGCATCCTTACCACCGTCAATGCCTCCACGTTGCGACGTCGTCTCCTCATGATCTTCTTCCACCTACACACATGCTGCTCTCATCCTTCTCACCTAAAACCTTAAAACGCCTGCACCTCCACCATCATCAGCTCCCAGCCGCTTGGATCTCCAGACCACGAGACCTGCTTCCTCTGCCTTTCCTCCCTCTATCGCCCTCGCCTGATCGTCGCGACACATCAACAACCACCCGTTGTCGTCTCTAGACCGCATAGAGTTGCACCTGCAAGACCATGAGGGATCCTTCTCAAGACCATTTGCACCTACTACTGTAGCGCTTCCAAGACCGATCCTCAAAACCGCTTGGACGTGAAGACTACGTGGATGGAGAAGACCGAATGGGCGACGCTCGCGGTCTCAAGACTGTGAGAAAGGGATCGAATGTTCAAGACCATTTGACTGAGACCGTGTAAACCCAAAACTGTGAGAGAATGGAAGGCCAAGACTTCTAGGATGGAAGACCGCGAGGAAGACATCTTAGCCAAAGACCGATCGGAGGCAAGGACCGGTTGGAGACAGGTGAAGACCACATGGACAGGCGATCAGTTTCCATAGATCAAGAGAAGGCTCGTGGTTTCCAAACCATGAAAAACGCTCATGATCCCAAACCGTGAGGGATTATCAGGAGTCCAAACTATTCAAGACTCCACCGATGACTATAAATAGGACCAAAAGGGTCCTCATCCAGAGGAGACCCGGGGAGTCCATAAGGCTACTCCACTATTCCATCATCTCCATTATTCCACCAAGCTCTACCTCAACCCACTGTGAGAGAGTCAGATTGATCCAGACACTCTATAATCACCCTACTTGTACGTCTCTGGAGGTGTACATGAGGATCAAGATAGAGATACAAACTTCATCGACCAAGTCGCAGCAGTCCTGAAGACTGGGGCGATCTACACCGGGTTGTCACAGATCTACTATTCTGCTCTGACGATGCTTGTCCTATCTTTCTTCTCTGTCCTTATTGATCCCTCTATGAGGAGTGAGTAGTGTAATTCACTGGGGTGTGGGGACTAGCCCCGCTACCCATTCTTTGTAATCTGTACCTAAAGATACTATCTTTCTGATTCAATGCTAATCATTCCATTGCATGCTTGATCGTTGGCCGCCTTCTTGCATGATCTATTGTCTTTTGTTGTGGATTGACTACATCTACTCTTGAGACTCGATTATCGATTTAGCATTGGTTCTTGATGTGTGTATCCACCACACATCCGTTTTAGTATCTAGGAATGCCTTTCAAGGAGTGGAGTAAACTCACCCCCATCGTTGTACTTGCATACTATGAAATGGAATCAGTTGACATATGAAAGTACAATCTTGATAGGCCGAGGAACAAACTATGCTAAGGGAGTGATGCAAAGTAAGTGACCATTCATTTGGGGATGGTTGGCATTGCAACACTCCCATGTTTCTCGTAGCTATGTCCTTGAAAGAGGGATAGTCTATAAGGATACTAATCGAATAGATAATATCGCTCGCTTGTTAGTCTTTCGATGCATGTTTCACGAGGTTGAGTAAGATCTCCCTTCGGAGGGCACATATCTCCATTGACACATAGATATGTATCAGATGGGAGCTGCCCAACCTATGAAGGATGTGTGCAATGCTCCTTGTCTGAGAGGGCATCGACATTGCACAACATCCATGTATCTTCCTTGTAAGTCTTGCTATGTTGATATAGGTATAATGCATGTGTAGTGGTGGTGAATATCCACATCACCCCAATGATCCATCATCATCTAATAATCTTAGATTTCAAACTTTAACTAGATTTCATACTTGCCTTTACTTTTGCATGTTCTATATTAGTTTAGATTAATCTTATCAATCTCTTTGTTGTAAACGATTAACTTAGATTGAGATGAGACGAGACAAAGACATCCAAATTCTTCACGTTGTCCTTTGGGTTCGATCCTAAATATGTACTACGATAAGGCTTCCACACTCTTGTGGGGTTGGAGCATTTATCTAGCACCAGTTGTAGGTAAACCTAGAGAGAACATCAACTCCCTAGGGTTTTTGGTGCACATTAGGACTTCCATTGGAAGATCAATCTTTCGGTGTAAATCCTAGCTCCATCAGAATCCTATATCTTCCTTCAATAATTCCTCATTTATGAGATATCACAAGTTTAGCTAAGATAGTATCCAATCCTTGGATGGTGAGTTTCAAGCAAACTATGTTGAAATAACTCCATCTTATAGGCAAGACAAGCCTAACCTTAAGCATCTAGTTCATATCCTCATATACCGTGATAGAGCATTTCAAAATCTAAAATCCATGTCAATATTCTAAGTTTGTATCCATGCATGCTCAATTCACATAAAGTGTTTATCATAGACATGCTAGAAAACAACAAAAGCAAAATGTTTAATGACTTGTACTAGGGTTATGCAAAATCATGTGAGTTCAAGTTGACCTACTCCGTATAGTAGATGTATTTTCCTCCTCTAAGGCGGGAGGTGGGGGATACTTCCTAGGAGAGTCAACCTTTACACATATGATTCTATACCTATAAGGAGAGGGAAAGATTGATAAGAGTTAACCCAAAACTATGTCATCCACATACTTTGTTTGGGGTATATATATACCACCAAATTGGACAGGGATGAAACCCTAATTTGGTAAATTAGATTCAGGTTTAGGTATGACAACAACCTCTAAAGGGTCACATACCTACTAATGAAAAATCTAGGATAACTTAAAATTATCAAGTTACCGACTGTTTAGGCTCTAATAGCATTCTGTAAGGAGTGGGACCTGATAGTGGTCCCACTCAATGGTAGAAACACGAGCCATGAGATATTAAGTAGTGGAAAACATAACTATTTACAAAGTTACAAAATATTTACATGTACACAACTCTCTCACCCATAGGGTGGTACATAAAATAAAAAGGTTACATCTATATCCATAAAAGCCCATATGCAGAGGGTAACAAGGCTATTTCAAGTTGTCCTTAAGTTCACCAATGAGGTCATGATCATCTTGATTCTCCACCCTATAAAGAACCTACACTTGGGTGGAGGAAATACCTAGAAAAATAGGAAATAAAAGAGTGTGCGTTAGCAAAAGTTGAGTATGTACGTATAACAATATTTTCAATATCTAAATGGGTTAAAAGGGCAAAAGAGATGATCCCATAAAAAGGAGGGTCATCAAAAGATAAGTAAGTTCCAAAATGATAAATATTAAGAAAATGACTTCCAAAAGAATGGGTCATATAAATAAATAGATGAGATAACACATCTTGCCATTTACCATTCACAATATCACAACAATCATAATCATTTGCATGCAAATATAATGGACTAAAGTAACTATACCAGGGCCAAGACACCACTGAGTCATTGACCTATATATATTGGGTAGAAAAGAACACCCTAGGTAGAAAAGCACACCTATATATATATATATAAGGGTAGAAAAGCGCATAGTGGGTATAAAAGCACACCCTAATGATTATGCATGAGTATACAATAGTTATCTAGTCAAATGATCTAACATGTGTAAATAGAGTGACAAGATAGTAAGCATTCACAATTCACATCTCCAAGTACAAACAACAGGGCAGGTGGGGTCATAGACCCGAGGCAACAAAATATTCATCAAGAAATATGGAATTAGATGATTCAATATTAACAAACTAAGAATTCATAAGATGGTGAAATAAAAGGAGATAAATTAAAAAGGATGCCTCATTGTAAGAAGATTTAGTCAATTTATGCCCCAAAATAAATAGAGAGGAGTACATATCTTATCTTAATGGTTAATGGTTAGTTCAATAGGCATAATTGATCTCCAAAGTTGAGTAGTCATCTGAGAAACTGATTATGCTAGTCAAACCAAGTCTAACACATACATACATTCCTATTATAGGTTTTCATATTCTTATCCTAGTCCCAATCATCTTGTGACATATTCGGATTTTTGGTCTTATTAAAATATTATATAATCCATAGGGTGTCTATTTTAGCCCTAAGATCCATATTTAATCACATCGGTGTAAGTATTCCCAGGTTATATATATGTGTAAGTAATAAGATGCATTCTTCTAATTTAGGTCTTAAGATTCCATTCCCTCTCATTGTATCATATAGATCAACTTGGAAAACTAGGGTCAAGTATATGGGTTACATGAGATACTATTAATCAGATTACTCATATAAGAGAAACATAGGGTTTCAATTCCACATACATCCATATATGACTAACTTCGTCATAATATAATGCCATACATACTTAAATTGATAATATAAATGTTCCTATACATATTTTCTTCCTCATATTATATTTTATTTAAGATACACTATTTATTCATTTGTAGGTTATAGTTTTCTTATCTCTAATAAAGTATGTGAGCTATTTCCACTTAAGTCATTAGATTGTTCATTATGTGAATATACAAATTAGTCCTCACTGTATAAAGGACGTAATTTCTTTGGTTGTTATAATTTCTCCTTAGGATCCAGTTAATGATATGATTAAATTAGTGTGTGACATTTCAACCATGTATCAATATATTAAGTAAATATGGTAATATTACAGTATTATCATCTAACTTATTATATAGTATCACATTGGTTGCTATTTCTATATGTCACATTTATAGGAAACCATTGCTAACTTTCGATATACTAGTTTCTATGTTATGTGGTATATTAGTATAGATGTATAGGTACCAACTATATCCAAGTAATCATACTCATCTCTAAGTTCAGATTATTAAAGGTTGATGTGTTTGTTGCATTAGAGGGACTGACCTGTAGGGCATAATGGCAGTGGGATTAATGATGTCAATGCAACATGGGGTGTCACGGTAGGACCAGGAGGCAAGATCGGCATCTACTTCCCATCATCAGGTTGTTGCAGTTCCTTGAGTTAAACCAACTCATGGATTCTGGTGTTGCAGGGAGGAAGGGGACATAGCTCCTCACAGCCATTACCTGAGAAGTTCTAAGGATGATGGTCAAAGGTGACGGAGAAGAGATCAAGCAGGTGGAAGACATATCTATTGTGCAGTGGACATGGTTATTGATCTAAGGTGTCGTAGGCCATGAAGGAGTCAGAGTCGCACTCTCCTTTAGACTCAATAGCATTGCCAGTTATGAGGATGATGGTGGTAGGGGAAACATCCTATCTCGATCAACAACCATTGAGGCAATAGATGGTTGCAGATCTGGTGGTGCAACGTGTCCTGGAAAGATGAGGCAAATAACTTGCTATGATGATTCAAGTCATCATCCTTGTTGCTAGGTTAGCAAGAGCGTCAAGACTTGACCAGGTTGACGGGGAATTGGAAAGAGGATCAATTGTTGGTGAGGTAAGATTGGCAACATTGGTGGTTGGAGGTGTTGAAGGTAGCAGACACTTCCTCATCTTGTGGTTGTGGCTGATGTAAGTGTTGGCCACATCAACATTGATGATGTCCTTCACCCTATTGAGGATTTCCAAGGTAGAGAGAGGGAGTTCACAACTATTAGAGTTCATGAGAGGGATGGCGGAAGGGAAGAGGAAGATGGAGAGAAGAAGGCAGGCGTCAGGAGACAAGGTTGAATGTTTGCTACTGGGCACCGGGAGTAGAGGCCACTGACTACTAGGGTTTTACGGTGGGGGAAGGATGGAACATGTGTTGGATTTTAGGGCAATAGGAAGACAACTCAAGGGAAGGAATATAAAGGAAAGGGAAGGAGAGGGTGGCGAGAGGAAGAGAGGAGGGGAGCAGTCGTCAGTTACAGGTTGGCTGTGACATCATTACGAGAATGAAATGATAAGTGGAGAGTGAAAATCATGAATATTTGAGAAAACACTTTGGGGAATTCAAATTTAGCTTTGATTACATCAATTAATGCTAGGTTAGTTAATGCATTTATTTACTTGCTCAAATGAAAGGAAAAAAATATTTAAACGACATGAAATTTGGTATACTTACTATATGAGATGTGATGAGCCAAGATTTAACATCTATTTCATCTTTTAAGAAATTTTGATATTTAATTTGGTTGCTTTACATTTATTACCCCATTAATGTATTTAATGTCTTTATTGATCATTCCATACATTCCTTCATAAATTTGGGTATGTTATTTTGTATTTTGTTTATTTCCTTCTATTACTAGAGATAGGATGTATCTAGAGTGTCAAATTAGGGTCAACATGACTGATTGGTGAATATACACAAACTCTCGATTGAATAAATAATTAATGAATTACTCATTAACATCATACAAAAGGTTATTTGTTGCAACATCACACTTTTTTTATTCCAAGTGCTAATATTTAATACAATTTTATTTAAAGGATTGAATGCTACATTATTAAAAATTGGTCCTAAAGATGGGGATGGTTTAGCTAGACATCAAGATTTGAGTATGTTACAACACGCCACCCATTAAAGAGGAATTTGTCCCCAAAATCCATCCATCGCTAACTATGCAGTCTAAGTCATATTTCTAAGCCAACTTAAGTGTTTCTGGTTTTTGTCACTAAAGTAGATCATGCCACATTCCATATTACTCTTATAGTCAATTCTCAAAATGGAACTACAATACTAAGTTACATCAAAATCTAGGATTATCTTAACAAGGTTTTATTCATTATGATTACCTACAATATTATGGTTGTTTCACCACACTCCTACATGCTCTTTACCTCTTTCCCAATTTATTCTGATTATATATATATATATATATATATATATATATATATATATATATATATATATATATATATATACACACACACACACACATATACATACATATATACATACATAGTAACCCACCTAGATTATGCTCACTATTTTGGTTAGGTGGCGATAATTTTTTTTTATGTAATGCTTATGATGATAAAGTTTGTAAGGCTTACTCCTCTACCCTAGTTAGAAGTTAGACTCATACCCAAGACCTTAATACCAAATGCTACTCATGTATTACTTACTACACTATTTATTTCAGATAGTCCTAGGTTACATTTTACACCTAAATAATATAGGGTCAATACTTCACCCCTTAAAATGATTAAAATATATCCTAACTAACCATCTAGATAGGTAACATGGGTAGTTCAACTAGTTCATTTATATCTAGACTCCTTCTTACTTTCTACTTCCACTTAATACTAGGGTCTCAATATTAATCAATCCAGTCATAGGGTTCTCTCATAAAGATTTTCTCTACTACTCAAACTTTCTTGTGGTGGTGACTTGGTTCCAAAACTATCAAAGAAATCTGAATCTGAAAAAGTTTTTTCTATATATAATTATAATTTCATAATGAAAATAAGTATGATTTTGAGAACCTTGCGATGAGAATCCAAAATGGCGCCAAAATCAATCCGAGAACCAAGTCGACCACTTTTTACAAATACAACATATACTATCACCCTAACATCACTTCATTTTCACAAAAGAGGCATCTCACACACATAATGAAGGAATACAACAAGCATATCCAAATTCTAGATTATGAGTAGATACAAGTTTCTTCTAGCATTCAGTTAACTTCTACTAGGTCCTACTAGGAACGATCTTCATTATTCCACCATTCTCTTAATCATGAATTAGGCCATCACATTCCAAACATCATTTATTTAAAAGATTGTGTAACCATAATAAGAAGAGATTAGGGTCTCTACTTCCCTAGTTGGTTTACATCCATGGTGTCATTACAACCCCATGTGAACTAGTTAGTCAAACTATTCTTCATCTCACACATTAGATAAGCTAATTACAATGTGGCAATGAGAGAAGGCCCAACTCTTTAAGGATCAACCCTAGATGTAACTACATCTTCTAGCCTCAGTGTTAGTGTACATCTAAAGTTTCAAGAAAAAGAGTATCCACTATAGCTTCCAAACATAAATGTGCCACCTTATGTTCTCGGTGAAAAATAACATGGCACAAAGTATTATTATGTGATTTAACTACATGATCATTCCTTTATAGAATAAGAAAGATAAGTATAATTCCTACCTTATAGGTATGTGAGGGATGAAATCCCAAGTATCCTTACTGGAAACCTATATCTTCCTTGAACAATCCCTCATTTATGATATAATACAAGTTTATCTAAGATAGTATCCAACCCTTAGATGGTGAGTCTCAACCAAACTATGTTGAAATAACTCCATGTTATAGGAAAGACAAGCCTAACCTTAATGATCTAATTCATATCCTCATATGCAATCATAGAGCATCTCAAAATCTAAATTCCACGTCAATATTCTAAGTTTGCATCCATGCATGCTCAATTCACATAATGTGTGTATCATAAGCATGCTAGAAAACAACAAAAGCAAAAGTTTTAATGACTTGTAATAGGGTTATGCACGATTATGTTAGTTCAAGTCAACCTACTCTCTATAGTAGATGAAATTTCCTCCCCTAAGGTGGGAGGTGGAGGCTACTTCCTAGGAGAGTCAACCTTTACATATATGAATCTATACCTATAAGGATAGGGTAGGATTGATAAGAGTTTACCCAAAACTATGTCATCCACATACTTTGTTTGGGATATATATATACCACCAAATTGGATAGGGGTGAAACTCTAATTTGGTGAATTGGATTCAGGTGTAGGTATGATAAAAACCTATAAAGGCTTGCCTATCTACTAAGGAACAATGTAGGATAACTTGAAATAGTCAAGTTATTAACTGCTTTGGCTCTGATACCGTTCTGTAAGGAGTGGGACCCAATATTGGGCCCACTCAATAGTACAAACATGAGCCATGAGATATTAAGTACCAGAAAACATAACTATTTACAAAGTTACAAAAAATTTACATCTACATAACTCTCTCACCCTTATGGTGGTACATAAAATGAATGGGTTACATCTATATACATAAAAGTCCATATGTAGAGGGTAACAAGGCTATTTCAAGTTGTCCATAAGTTCACTAGTGAGCTCATGATCATCCCGAGTCATCACCCTAAAAAAACCTACACCTGGGTGAAGGGAATCGTAAGAAAAAACTGTGTATGTACTTATAATAATATTTTGGGCATTTAAATGAGTTAAAAGGGCAAAAGAGATGTTCCCATGAAAAGGAGGGTCATAAAAAGCTAAGTAAGTTTCAACAAGATAGATATCAAGAAAATGAATTCCAAAAGAATGAGGCATATAAATAAATAAATAAAGAGACAACACATCTTTCCATTTACTATTCACAATATCACAACAACCATAACCATTCACATGAAGATATAATGGACTAATGTAACTATAGTAGGGCCAAGACACCACTGAGTCATTGGCCTATATACATACTGGGTAGAAAAGCACACCCATATGCAGAAAACCACACCTCTGTATATATATTGGTTGAAAATCACACCCCAGGTAAAAAAGCACAACCTAATGGTTACACATAAGCGTCTATAATAGTTATCTAGTCAAATTATCTAACATGAATAAATAGGGTGGCAAGATAGTAAGCATTAACCATTCACATTTTCCATATACAAACAACAAGGCAGGTGGTATCATAGACCCGAGACAACAAAATATTCATCAAGCATTGTGGAATTAGGTGATTAAATATTAAGAAATTAAATATCGACATCATGGTGAAATAAAAGGACATAATATTCAAAAGAATGCCTCATTGTAAGAAGATTTAGTCAATTTTTGCCCAAAATTAAATATAGAGGAGTACATACCTTATCTTAATGGTTAATGGTTAGTTCAATAGGCATAATTGATCCCCAAAGTTGAGTAATCATCCTAGAAATAGATTATGTATGTTAGTCAAACCTAGTCTAACATGCATATACATTCCTGTTATATGTTTTCATATTCTTATCCTAGTCCCAATCATCTACTGACATATTAGGATTTTTGGTCTTATTAGATGATTATATAATCCATAGGGTATCTATATTAGATCTATGATCCATATTTAGTCACATAGGTCTAAGTATGTCCATGTTATATATATGTGTATGTAATAATATGCATTCTTCTCATTTAGGTTTCAAGATTCCATTCCCTCTCATTACATCATATAGATCAACTTGGTAAACTAGGGTCAAGTATATGTGTCACATTAGATACTATTAATTAGATTACTTTTATAAGAGAAACATAGGGTTTCAATTCCACATGCATCCATATATGACTAACTTCGTCGTAATTTAATGTCATACATACTTAAATTGATAATATAATTCTTCCTATACATATTTTCTTTTTCATATTTTATTTTATTTAAGATACACTATTTATTCATTTATAGGCTATAGTTTTCTTGTATCTAAATGAGTATGTGAGCTATTTCCATTTAAGTCATTAGATTGTTCAATATGTGAACATACCATTTTGTCCTTCCTATATAAAGGACCTAATTTCTTTGGTTGTTATAATTTCTCCTTAGGATCCACTTAATGATATGATTAATTTAGTGTGTGATATATCAACCATGTATCAATATATTAAGTAAATATGGTAATATTATAGTATTATCATATAACTTATTGTATAGTATCACATTGGTAGATATTTCTTTATGTCACGTTTACAGGAAACCATTTCTAACTTTTGATATACTAGTTTCTATGTTACATGATATATTGGTATAGATGTATAGGTACCAACTATATCCAAGTAATCATACTCATCTCTAAGTTTAGATTATCAAATGCTGATGTATTTGTTGTGTTAGAGTGACTGACCTGTAGGGCACAATGGCGGTGGGATTAACGATGGCAATGCAACATGGGGTGTCGAGGTAGGACCAAGAAGCAAGATCATCGTCTAATTCCCATCATCAAGTTGTTATAGTTCCTTGAGTTAAACCACCTCATAGATTCTGGTGTTGCAAGGAGGAAGGGGACGTAGCTCCTCGCAACCATTACCTGAGAAGTTCTAAGGATGATGGTCAAAGGTGGTGGCGAAGAAATCAAGCAGGTGGCAGAAAGATCTATTGTGCGGTGGACATGGTTGTGGATCCAAGGTGTTGCAGGCCATGAGGGAGTTGGAGTCACAGTCTCCTTCAGACCCGATAGCATTGCCAGTTATTAGGATGATGGTGGTATGGGAGACATCCTGTCTCGGTCAACAACTGTTGAGGCAATGGATGGTTGCAGATCTGGTGGGGCAGTGTGTCCTGGTGAGGTGAGGCAAATGACTTGTTGTGATGATTCAAGTTTCCATACTCTTTGCTAGGTTAGCAAGGGTGTCAAGACTTGATCAGGTTGATGGGGATCGACAAGAGGATCGACTGTTGGTGAGGTACAGTTGGCAGTATTGGTGGCCCTAGTGCACAAACCCTCATAGTCCACGGTCTAAACTGTGTCCATGGTTGTTTTTTATTTTCAGTCCACGGTTATTTCTTGCCCGGGTACAAGATGTATTGGTCCATGGTTATTTTACCTTTAACCCTAATCCGCATTTTCCATCTATTTAAAGGTCTGTTTTCTTTTCTCTCAGTTGTCCAGTTCCGCCGACTTCCCAAAATAAACCCTAGCAAGCATAGCCGCCGCCAGAGTTGGACCCCGATTCAGACGGAGGAAGACAGGTCCGCCGACCTCTCGCGCTGCCATCCTCGCTCCCAGCTGCATCCCGAGCATCCTCATGGTTCCTGCCCAGGTCGTGTTCGCGAGACAACTCTAACACGAGGTATATTTTACCAACGGTGACTCTAGTGCTGGAACAACTACGAAAATGTATGCTTCTTTCATCATGATTTGCCTTTTCTGATCGTGAGCTACAGGTCCGTCGAACCAAAGGAAACGAATGGAAGCTTCTGCATTTTTAACTCATTTACATCATTTTCATCAGAATTAAACAAATCCCAAGATGGCCACGAAAGCCGGATGAACCTGCCTACACTAAAACGGTACGATGTGTAGCGTTTGTTTTTACCAGCTTGATATTTAAATAATCTTATTCCAAATTTTGCTAACCGATGCCGTTGAAAAGGAGATTGCATTCACTCGAGAAACAATACATCTCGCTTTGTTTAATTGGAAACTAATCCATGTTTTCATACATCACATCTTTTGACTACAAAATGCAACAGACGAAGCAATCTTCTATTCCCTATTTAATAATAAAATAGTTGATTAAACTAAGAATGTTTCTTTTCCTCAGAAATCCAAGTTGGATTACAGATACAACTTTTGGTAGTGCACATTTCAAATAGTAATATGCCTAAAAATTAAATCTTTTTTTTACTTGTTATTAATACTTTTGTTACATCTAACATAATTTTTGTATCATGTAGGTAAAAGCAACTATAAGAACACATAATTTTACTAGTGAAAGGCGGGGTAGGATTCAAAAATGCATCTTCAGATCACGGGTATGATGAGTTGATTCACCAAATTGTTGACAAGTCTTGTTACCATGATACACAAATATGTCATTGGTGTCTTGTACGATTGATAAACATGTGCAATGATGCATACACTATAGATAAATTTAGGGAAGAACAATTTTATGATGACATTGCTTGTAATGGTATTATGAAATTGTAATGATGACTGATTCAACTATTTTTATAAAAGTCAATGTTCTTTTTTATGTGATATCTGATTTAAGTGTGGTTGAATATTAATAATTTAATTGTGACCAATTTTTTTCTAAAAATAATATTTAAATATAAACCTAAAGGTGCCCACTATTTTCAGAGCCGAATGTAAGGTTTCTAAATAAGACTAATAATAGTTCACAATCTTCACAATGATCCATAGTTATCACAATGGACTATATGGATTTTTGATTAAGATATAGAAATTAAAATAGTCCATGGTTTTTTACTAGTCCATGGGTTTAAGCGTGGATTATGGGGAATAGTCTACCGATACTTAATCTACTCCTATAGTCCATGGTTGTTTTATATTCCATGGTGAAAACCATGGAGTATAAGACATAGTCCACGGTAATCTTTGTGGACTATGAACCTATTTGCTCTAGTGTGGTTGGAGGTGTCAAAGGTAGCAGGCGCTTCCTCGGCTTGTGGCCGTGGACGATGTACGTGTTGGCTGCGTCAATGTTGATGATGACCTTCACCCTTCTGAAGGTTTTCCAGGCATACAGAGGGAGCTTGCAGCTATTGGAGTTCACGAGAGGGATGGTGGAAGGGAAGAGGAACATGGAAAGAAGAAGCCACATGTCGAGAAATAAGGTTGCAAGTTTTCAGTTGGGCGCCGGAAGTAGAGGTCGCTGGAGGCTAGGGTTTTACGAGGGGAAAGGATGGAGTAGGGGTTGGCTTTTAGGGCTAGAGGAAGATAACTTGAGGGAAGGAATATAAGGGAAAAGGAAGGAGAGGGTGGAGAGAGGATGAGAGGAGGGGAGCGGTTTCCAGTTAGCTGCAACATCATCATGAGAATGAAACGGTAAGCGGAGAGTGAAAGTCACACATATCTGAGGATCAATTTAGGGGAATTCAAATTTATGCAGCGATTGGCAACATGATTGTTTTCATCGTCGGTGACTCATCACTGATGACTCATCACAATAATTTCTCATAGTGAAAAATAAGTGGTCGGGAGAGTTTGTCAACCGCTCCAGATAGAAAACACAATGTAAAATGAGAGCGGTGGACAAACATGTATTTGGCAACACGATTGGTAGTGATTGACCCGATGCATGTGGTTGTCCATAGCTGTCCGAACAATCACCACCACTTTGCCAAACGAAGCATTAGCCTTTGATTACATCAATTAACATTAGGTTAGTTAATGTATTTATTTACTTTCTCAATTATAAGGGAAAAAATGTTCAAAAGACATGAAATTTGGCATACTTGCTAATTGAGACGTGATGAGCCAAGATTTTAACATCAATTTCACCTTTTAAGAAAATTTGATATTTTATTTGGTTGCGTGTAGGTTTATTACTACATTGATGTATTTAATGTCTTTATTAATCATATTCCAAACATTCCTTCATAAAATTTGATATGTTATTTTGTATTTTATTTATTTTCTTTTATCACTAGACCTAGGATGTATCTAGAGTGTCAAATTAGGGTCAACATGATTGATTGGTGAATTTACACAAACTCCCAATTGAAGACATAGTTAATGAATTAGTCATTAACAATATATAAGAGATTATATGTTGCAACGTTACATTTTCTTGACTCCAATTGCTATTATTTAATCAAATTTCATTAAAAGGGTTGAATCTTACATTATTAAAAATTGGTCCTAAAGATGGGGATGGTTGAGCTAGACATCAAGATTTAGGTATGCTACATGAACATTATTTGTTACCATTACATTGGTAAGCACAATAAGGGTTACGATAAGGACGCATATTTTCAACTTCTATGTGAAGTCGTTTTTGTTTGAGTTTAAGATCATCATCATTGTTGCTTTCTCATCATACCAGTTTTATGGATAATATTATATTATGATGCAGACTCCCTAATGACCATTTAACATTTTTCCACTATGTGTCTATTTGCAATCATAAATTGTTTCATATGTACATTTTTTAGATTACCATTCATTATCCTCTTAGGGAATTCTTAAATTTTTTTCATTTTATAAGACATATACGATAAACTATTTAAAAAATGCAACAATATTGTTACATGAAAATCCTAATCTTATTCGAAATGAAATTATGTGTCTCTTACACACTATAGATACTTAAGAGTATTTTAAAATAAGTTTTTTGTTAACACGTCAAATATGTTTTGCAAGACTACTATCTAAATATTTACATAAATTAAAGTTTTTTTTATCTCATCTTATGAATCTATGTCTTTGTATTTTATATGTATTCTATTTATTTGTACAAGCATGTATATGGACTACCAACATTGTAGCGACAACTGGGGATTCTTCTATAAATCAAAGAAGTATTTTATTTATATAAGGATAATAATACATGTTTCTTCATTCTAAGAATATTTACATCAAGTTGTTCTCCTTTAGGTTCTTATTTTGTACCTTCACATATTTATCATTTTCTTTCAGATAGTATTTTGTGTTGTAGCATATTAAACTTACTTTAGTAGTTGTTGCTTCCACCATTCTGGAATGATGATGTTTAATTGTTCTTGTACATTCATGAAACAATACAACTTTTGTATTTTTAGTTTCTTTATAAACAACTTCTCTAAGTATGAAGCAATCACAAGTGTTCTAAACTATTACATGAATTTAATTAATAGTTACTCATCCATCCTTTTCTCATGTTACATAACCAATATAAAAATTACTCTAAAAATGCAAAATTAGGACTTCACATCAAGAATATGTCAAACAGCACAATTCATGTTCTATTTTTACTAATTTTTGAAGAGAAGGTTTTCATGTATCTTTATATATTCTAATCCTTATCAACCATGCGATGATTTTTTTAACACTCCAATACTTGAGGGGTTTCCAAATCTTGCACACTACTTTTAATTTCTAGTTAAGGTAGTCAAGGAAGAATGATTTCATTATCTAGATGATGGTCTATGGAAGTACTTAAATACATGTACATGACACCCAATAACCTAGCTCAACTTCAGACATCAATATTGTTACACTCCATAGCCACTTCTATTACTCAAACATCCAAACTCGATAGTCACTATGAATTTGACCTATGATTTAACTGTTGAATTGAGGGTTATATGATGACTACACCATTCCATTCATGTGTAACTAATATATCTTTCAGACCATTCCAGATCATTAGGTACACACAAATCATTGCAATTCACAATTTCTAGTTTGGGGAAATACAAATAAAATATTACAAAATTAAGAATTGAAGAATTTCACTACTACAGATTTGACGTCTAATGTCACTTTTGCTAAAGTTGGTTCCTACAAAAAAATGATACTACTCAATAAACAACATCGGTTGTACAAACAAACCATCACCAAAGGGCAAGTCCTACCTATTTAGAATAGACATGGGTATCACTTTCACTATAATGTCATCTTTGTTTCTAAAAATATCGACATCTTAAATTGCCTACGAAATATAATTTTTGAAGGAAAAAATTTGCCTCCAAAATTTTCAATTCAGCGTCAGTTTTTCATGTAACTAATGACAATGAGTTCACGCCATGGCCCCACGAAAAAAAATCCCACCAAATTGCTTCTTGGTCGTCGGTTTTGCTATGCAACCGAAGACTAAGTCCCCTTGCCGAGACCCACTTTTTTTTATTGGAGAAGGGTCTATGCCGTTGGTTTCTTGTAAGAAACCAACAACTAAGTGTTTTTTCTCCATGTACCCATGAACCCCCCCTCCAAACTACTTCTTCGTCATTAGTTTGTCATCCAAAACTGACACCTATGGCCCTACCAGAGGTCTATTTTCAATTTGGATATGAAGTTAGTCATCCGTTTTAACCAATGTAACTGACGACTGCGTTCAAACTGTATCGTCGATCCATCCCTATAACCAACGACTATGACCCTACCCAATGTCTAATATTTTTGTTTGGATAAGGAGTTAGTCGTCAGTTTAGTCTACCAAAACTGACGACTGTGTTCTAACTGTAGCATCGGTCTTTCCTATGAATCGATGACTATGGCCCTAACCCAAGGTTTTTTTTGTTTGGCTATGGAGTTAGTGGTCGGTTTTGTTTGTTTGACTGAAGACTAAGTATTTAGTCATTGAATTTTTAAAACTGACGACTTAGTTCACTTAATAGCACCCATAAAATGTTTCTTCTTCTCATTCTTCTATTTCATCACTCTCCTGATACCTAGCTCTGGCGATTTGGGCTCCGCTGCCTTGTGTTCTAGTGCTCCGCCACTCCTGTGCCCTTATTGTGCTTGCCATCATATGTGGTTTGCTCACCATCGTAGCTACCACTACATTCTACCACAGTCACTTTTGGAGCTCTTTTTCGCTTTCACTTGAAGAGATGATGTGCTTGTCGCAATTGTCGATGCTGCTGGTGGCCATTGCCATCCATACTACTCTCCATCACTGGAGCTATATGCCACCAGTGGAGCTTGGGCCACCACCAGAACTTCTGCTTACCTAGATTCCGCTTGATCTCTCTGCCTCTACTTCCCCTGTTGCTAAGTAAGAGAGATGACTAGGTGTTAATTGCTTGATCTCATTGTACCCTATTAATGACTATCCTATATGAAAATGACTAAAAATGATATAATATGACAATGTTGATGCCTAAGTCATTAATCTTGTTCAAATCTTATGATTTATCCCTTTATATGAGTGTTGAAAGTCCTTGATCTTGAGAGAATGTTTCACCCTAGGTCATGAATTATTTATGTGTAATGATTGTCTTGATGATGAACATGCATGTACATTGGAGATGTTGAAATCAGTGTTATAGAACAGGGTACCTAGACTAGGGTATGATTAAGACTACAAGATGTTGCTATTGTTTCAACTCATACATTGTTTGTAATCTTAGGACCTCTTTGAGGGACACTTTTCAAAGATCTAGTCAAGAATCTCAAATCAAGGTGCCTAATCTAGTTCTCTTAATTAGTATTAATGTTTTCTTTCTCTCTTGAAATAAAGTAAAATGTTTCTATTATTGGAAGAATGAAATAGCAGTTCATCTAGCTCTATTACATGCTCAATGAGTTAAGATAAATTTTAAATGTAGACTAAAGTTACAACAACTCTTGCTCCTCATAGTCCATCCTTTCTCTTTCATATAGGCTTTACTTCACATTAGATCCTACACATAAACATATGTTTGATCTACATCCGGTATCACATACCCAAGATGAAAAAGTAATTAGATTTATCTTATAACATTTATAACTAATTTCTATCCCCTCCTCCTCCTTCTTCTTCTTTAATTCCTCCACGTAGATAGGGCAATTCCTTTTCTAGTGTCCAGGATAGTGACAGTGGTGACAATTGCCTCTCTTATTTACTCCTTCCTTTGTCTTTAGTGCTAAAGACTTGGGCTTCTAGCCAGCTTTATAACTCTTCTTATCTTTGCCTTTTCCTTTAGACTTTCCCTTTGGTTTCTTGGTCATCATCACAGACTTGGTCTTGTCTTTCTTCATTTGTGCCTCATCTGTTCTCAACATGCCAAGTAACTCTGTAAATGGATTATCAAAGTCATTCATGTTGTAGTTCATGACAAATTGATTATATGACTTTGGTAGAAAGTACATAATCACATTAGTGGTTAACTCTTTACCCAAGGGGAATCCCAGTCTAGAAAGGTTCTCTACATACCCAATGATCTTGAGTGCATGAGGACCTAGTGTATCTCCTTCTTCCATGTTACAGCTTGAACAACACCTTAGAGACATCAAACCTCTCCTATCTTCCCTGATCTTGGAACATGTTCTTCAAATGTGTGACCATCTCAATAACATCCATATTCTCATGTTGTCTTTGCAATTCATAGTTCATGGAGCACGTCATTAGGAAATTGACATCGAAAACATTCTCAACATGCTTCTTGTAAGCATCCATGTCAGCCTTAGGTGCATTGAGAAGAGGTTCTTCTGGCTCTGGTGTCTCCAGGACATACAACTTGTGCTCATGTGTGAAAACAATTCTCACCATCCTGAACCATTTGTAGAATTTATTCCCATTCAACTTGTCCCTATCAATGACTGATTGCAGAGAAAATGTGTTGTTGTGTGTTGCCATTTAGTTCTATAAAAGAATTTTGCAATTTTGTCAAAAACCAATTTTTGATTTGATTTGATTTGTATAAAATTGACAATGTTATATTAGGCCTTTAATTAAATATCACTCACTTTATTATGTTCAAATTGATAATCCTCAATTATGAATCAGGAAGATTGCAATGCATAAACTTCTAATGACCCAAGATCCAAAAATAATTCAATTATTACCGGAACATCTACAACATCCATAATCAATCATTAATGTAGGCAACGTATGCCAATTGCATCTTATGAAATAATTGGATAGATGGTATATACAACTCCTTATCATAATGATCAGCATGCCTCTGGGTTCTTAATCTCATTAAGGACTCCCAATTAAGTCTGATCCAAAAGCTAACATGATAGAATATGCACCCTACTTTGGTAGAACCTACATATCTACCATCACACTTCCACGAGATGGACAGATCACCATGCTTTGGCGTAACCTATGCTTGGTCAATCAAACTTTTCATATGTGTTTCTTATGGAAAGCATCTAAGACTTAATATGTTTGATTGAGGGATTTATATATTTATAAATACATATACATTATCCAAGTACCACATATATATAGTACATATCATATACATCCTATATCCCATAAATATGAAATATAAAACATTACAGATGATTATGGCCATACTACAATAATTCCTTGGAAATACAAGGAATTAATACCACCTAGGTCTACATCTCACGCAAGAACCTATTGTTGGTGTAGATCTGTGCTTGCCAATCTAGGTTGATTGGTTCAACCCTTGAACTGGTTAGATCACCTCTTGGCCATTTAGATGGTCATTTGAAACGATCGTATGGCCTCCTATCCAACCAATGCCTAGACGCCTCCAAATGGTCGGTGGGGCCACCAACTGATTGGTTTGTCTCATGCTATTTTTCCTCTTTGGTCCTCTAGCCATTCGACTCGTCTCATGAAGAGGTCGGCTCATCTTACGCTAATCGTCTTCCTCATTCTAACAAGAAAAGAAACTATCCTATTGCTATTAGACTTATTACATGGTAATGAGAAACCTCGAGTTACATTCAAGGGGAGTAAAGGTAGGAAAGAATGATACTTTTACATTGGAACAAAGAAGGTAGAGGCTCGGTATGAAAACTAAAATATAAGAAGGAACAAACAAACCATTCAAACACACACAAATACGTAGGTTATTGTCCATAACCATGCTACACATCCACCGTCAAAACTCACTTTTAGGGAGACACATGTAAATTGCATATATATCATATATATGTATATATATTAATTTAGATCTTATGTGGTGTAATCAGATATGCACATCAATTAGTTTATTTTTTTTCACATTATATGCAATAAATGAATGATGAAAACCAAAAATGCAATCATATTGATTATCCGAAAACACAGTATATTGACTTGTCTCTAATACCATTATAGGGAAATATGGAGACACAATAGACAGTGGAAACAAAAATTTAACAGCCATATTCCCCTTTGACCAATGAATTGTATCAATAACTATGTAATGGGAAGGATGGTTTACGAGGTCATACCTGGTCCTGTAATAAGTCCATCGACTAACTCCTCATTGTGGTGTGCACCCTTTCTCCAAGTTGCACTCGAACAACATCTGTGTCAGCATCCTGGTTGATCACCACAGACAACACGTTGACATTGTCCTTCTAGAGGGAAAAGCTCCATGGCTCTAGAGTAATCCACACGGATCACCAGGAACTCTTGTCATTCTAGAAGAATGGACAAGAAGGAGTTGTCCTCTCATGCTGGCACAGTAGTCACCAACTTGCTCTCCGACAATTGTTCTCCCTTCCTATCCCTCCCATTAGAAGGTAGGACTTTCTCGAGTTCTCTTAGTTACCACAAAAAAAGAAAACAAACAATTATTAGAGACAGTTGAGTTGTTGTCTAGGAAGCCCCCGTACCCCTATATTTATAGGAGGGTCAGGGTCAAGGTTCCCAATATGAGTGGGAGTGGAAGGAACCAAAATCTCACGAATTTTTGCAACTTGCAAGTGGAAAAACAATCGATTCACATATGAAGCAGTCAATTGGCATGTGAGTTGATCGATTCAACCCTTAAAACCAGTCGTTTCATCATGTTTCTGAATCACAATTATATTGGCAATTAATATTCTATTTAACGCACAACATGATGTTAGCACAAATACTTGAATCAATCAAATTGATCCACCATTCGTTCAGTTCACAACCCAGGTTGGTCGGTTCATGAACTTGAGTTGATCAGTTCACTTCCTCAATCGGTCGATTCATTTTCTAGAGTTGCCAAACTTGGTTCAATTGACCTGACATATTGAAACGATCAGTTCAACACTTGAATCAGTCAGTTCACTTGTTCAGTTAGTCAATGTACAACCCATATTGTTTAAATTGAATACCTAACTCTTCAGTAATCAATTTTAAACTATATTCATGAATGAACTCCTATTCTAAGTGTATCCTGTGTGTGACCCTATAGGTTCCAAGTTACATTGGCAATAAATGTCCATAACTCACTTATGAAATCACAAGAAAAGAGTGGTATCTAGTCACACATCATTGCTACCCAAGTAATTGGAAAGTTGGACAACAACTTCAACCTACAATTTGTGATAGGTGTTGCAGTGATTGTATAATTGGTTTGTCTCTGATATCTGAAATGAATTCGAGGTATGGAATCATCATCCTTTTAATATTCAAACCATGTTACTTGAACTAGAGTAGATTGTCTGAGATAAATGTGACCTCAATATCATATATTGATTCACATGTGCATGTGCATACTTTTCCTCAGTCTTTCTTATCAAGTGGCCAGGATATCAAATTCCTATAAGAGGGAAAAATACCATCTACATAACTCACAATAATCCCCATGTGTCATAGTGCATATGATCATCCCCTTTATGGCAACCCTTATTCAAGATTTCGTTGGATGATGTCAAAGTACACCAGATGCCATGTGATGAGTGTAGTTATTTAGGTCTAAGGACTACAATCATGATCATTACTATGAGAGATGATTATGACCACTAATTATGGTTTCCATGTGTCACTTTGAAGGTGAGTATATCTGATACATTGTTCTCTAACAAGTATTCATGTGCTTGGTTTGATATCACATAACATGACTGACGAGACTCCCTCATCAACCAACCCACACTTAGTCTTATATGTCATTTCTGTCTATCAACCTTCCACAATAACATATGACTAGGGACATAATAGGAATGTATATACTCTTAACATCTATATGATCTCCTTGTTCAAGTCATGCACCTGAAGACATTCATCGTTGAGTAATGTCATTCTTTAGACATTCATTATGTTTCCTCATTATCTCATAAATAAGTGAAATAGAAAAAATCAGAAGATTGCCTTTATTAATATTCAAATCCTTTACATAATATGCCATCACAATCATCACATGACTAGCTCCCTATGCATACATACAAACATAGGAGTCTTTGCCTAAACTCTTCATAGAGAAGGTTCTTCCCAACCATGTTTTAACATTTGTAATACAAGGATGTCACCCCCATCATTATGTGGAATATAAATATGCTCCCACTCAACTTTTGTAATCATACATTTCATCTTCATTTTGACTAAAGTCAAACTCATTGACTATCTTGTCAAATTGAAGATTCTAGCTCAAAGATGCTTGCTTCTATCCTTAGATTGATCTTTGTAGCTTACATGCATTATTTTCAATGATTGGAAAACCTTTTAAGTTGTGTCATGTGAGAATCCTAAATAATATTCCTGTTAACGAATGCAGTTTTAACATCCATTTGCCAAATCTCATAGACATACTAAGCTGCAATGGCAAGCATGATCCTAATGGACTTAACCATGGAAATTAGTGAAAGGATTTCATCATGTTCAACAATTTGAACTTGTTTGAAATTTGTTTCAATCAATCTACCCTTATAGGTTTATATATTATGATCCATGTTTATCTTCTTGTTGAAGACCCAATTGCACCCTATGGGTTTTACCCCTTTCGATGGATCCACCAAGGTCATACCTTGTCAGTTTACATGGACTCCGTCTTGGATCTCATGACCTCAAGCCATTTCTCAAACACTGGTCCCTCAATAGATTCTAAGCAGGTTATTGGCTCATCGTCTATGACCAACATATCACCTTCTTGAGTTATAAGATATCATAATCTTTCAGCATCTAGGCATGTTCTACTAGATCTATGAGGTTTTGTGTTACATAAGGAACTTGAGATTCCGCAAAAATTTGTGATTCTCCTTGTTCCTACTATACCTCTTTAGTTTCATTGTTTATTTGTTGGCCTCAAAATTTAGTGTTCTACTTTTATCCCACCAATTCCTTTGGAATTAAATTCCATTCAACAATACAACCATCCTGACAACAAATTCTTTTGTTTATCAGATTGGAATATATATTTAGTATTTAACAAAATAAAATTTATGTGATTTGTGGACAAATATTTTCAAGAAAGTATTTTCTTATTTAATATTTCATTCCCAATCCTCATAAAAGACATATCGGGACACTTCCCATGCTGTATCTCATATGGTGTCATTTGGACCATTTTAGACCGTACATTATTTTAGTGTAAAGCATGTCCCAAAAGGAAATTATAAGATTAGCTAGATTTATTGATAATCACACCATGAATAACAACATGAGATTCCTTCTTTCTGATATAGTATCATGATACATTATCATTTTGTTTCAGGTGAAGTTCATGCTGATACACTGTCATGGTATCCTAGAAGGTCTTCGAACTCTTGGTTAAAATATTTCCACATTGATTATATCAAAGTGTTGTAATACTTGTACCAAGTGGGTTATGTACTTCATTCATGATATCCTTGAACACTTCAACATACTTAGATTTGTATTTCAGTAAATACAATCTACCATATCTACTAGTAAGATCAACAAATAGAATGAGGTACTATTAACCACCTCTAGGATTTATTCTAAAAGGGTCTATATACATCAATATGTATGAGTCCTAATAAAATACTCACTCTCCCACAATATCTTGTGAAAGGTGCTTTTGTCACATTTCCCAATAAATAAGACTTGCATATCACTATTGGTTCAATAACCAAAAGAGTCTAGACAACCATAATTATAGATTCTAGAAATGCATTTCTCATTTATGTTCTCTAGATGACAATGCTATAGGTATTCATTGATTGAGTCATCCAGTTATTTAGTATTTACATAACTATCTCTAGAACTATCAAATATAAACTATGAGAAATTGGGCACTTCCATACAATATCTTATCGTTTAAAATGAAACATCAATATATTTATAATATTCTTGTCCATACAAGATACATGATGTTTTCATCAATGGCAGATATGTAATAGCAATTCTGTAATTCCATTACATGCCCATCATGTTGAATGATAGATTCCAACTATAGTGGTAGCAACTCTTGCTCTGCACACTTCTAGATTACTTCTTCTTGGGTTCTGAAGTAGAGATCTTTGTCTCCTTCTTCTTCCTTAGTTCCTCTAGATAAAGGGGACAATTCCTTTTCTAGTGTCTAGGCTGGTGACAATGGTGGAACTTTCCTTCCTTATTCACTCCTCTCTTGGCTTTCAATGCATAAGTGATGTAACCCTATTTTAGGGCTCCATCCTGTGCCATTTTTGTACTTAAATCACATCTAAACATGTAGATTACAAGCGTTTTACCCCTAATATGGTTATCATTGCAAATATGCTTATGGATGTTCTTTGCACTATTTTTAAGGTACTTGGACCATGCCTAGATGGGAGAGAGAGAAAGAAGGAGTTCTAGGGTTCCCCCACTCATGGAGGGACCCAAATAAGGCCCCAAAGTCTCCCTCAACCTACCTCCAATGGTCAAGAATCGTCCCCAAGAAAAGACATCCAAGAATGACGAAGATTGAAGTGTAATTAAGTGAGGCCAACCTCACCACAGCCGTGGGCGCTATGCCACGGTCGTGCTTTTTTTAGCAATATGCCATCAAGTTCAACATGGGAATCCCACAGAATCCCACGGTCGTGGCCCTATTCCACGACCGTGGCCATTGAAGACACCACGACCGTGGCCATCAGCACAGTCAGGGTTAGTAGAAGAGAAAACGGCCGTGGCACCCTCCCACGATCGTGGGAATTAATTGCCAAAATTTCAACTTGCAACATAGTTTTTCCCTAGAACGCCACGACCGTGGCCAAAGAAGCTCAAGATTATCGTGGTGCTTTTCCATGGTCACCTCCCCCTCCTACAAAACGGCCATGTTACCCAACACGGTCGTGGTGCATAAGACCCACCACGACCGTGGCACTTCGCCACGGCCGTGGCCCACCACCACACTTAAGCCTTTTACCATTCTCTCACATCCACGACCATATTCACTCCCCATGACCGTTCTCCAACACCCTCACCACGGTCGTGGCACATCAACACGACCGTGGTGATCCACCAACCCTACCCTACTTTACACTGATTTTCCTAAACTACCCCCCACTTACCCTAATTCCTCCCCACCACCTATATATACATAGGTGGAGTCTAGGGCACGAAGGTTAGATGCCCCTACAGCTGCTCCAAGCTCCACTCTCCATCCTTGAGCTCTTTTTGCAATCCCCTTGCATTTTGGGTTCATCGTCCACCATTTTTACCCTCATTCCACCATGGAAACCTAGTTCCCTAGGTTTTTATCCATAATCCCCTACCATTTCATGCACCCTGCACCCTTGGAGGAGGGAGGACTTCTACAACAATCTTGGAGGTGAAGAAGGAGGCTTCTACATCAAGCTTCATGGAGTCCCTACTTCTTCTACCCCTTTCTTTTCTAGTTTTCTTGATCATGTCTAGCTAAGCCCCTTGTGGTGGGTTGTTTGGGATTTAAATGTAACTTTGATACCATGTTGGGGGATAATTTCTTGTAATGAACTTAATTCATATCTATGATGATTACTTATTTCTTCTATCTCTTTTCCTATCTTATTGCATGTGTTTTGTGCTTCTTGTATGAATTACTTGTTTTGAGGTCTTTGATGATACTTAGTTTCTAGCAGGAATTGTGGTGTATGTAGAAATCTTAGGAATGGCTCCTAGGTCCAATTAGTGGATCCCTAGCTAGCCCCCTTTGTTCCTACATACACATCCCTCCTTCTACAAGTGAGTGTGATATTTAAGTAGCTAGTGTAAGTGAGAGTGATGCAATTGCCTAGGGCCTTCTAAAGGCTAGAGTGGCTAGTGGCATGAGGTCAAATACCCTCATCTCTACTACCATCTCTACCCTCAACCCTTAATTTCTCACTATCACTTACCCTAGAAACCTAGATTTGGCTAATCCCATTAGAATTACACCTAACCCTAGTCTTCTACTAGTAGTATAGGGTATATTCTAATGGCATTATCCTTGTTGTTTGGTTTGGTAATCTAGATATGAAATGAGAACCTTGCATGTTTAATGATCTCCCTCAACTAATATCAAAGTTACATCCCCCAAACGGCCCACTTACCCTAATCAACTGCTTAAAACCCATCTTTCTTAGTTTGCTTGTTCATGCTAGTCTAGTTTAGCCGCTTTTGCTTAATCTAGTTAATTGCTTAGTTTTGCTCTTTAGTGTTAACTTAGGCTCTTGCTCTTGCTAGTGGTTAGTTTAGTTCTTAATTGCTTCTTGCCTTGCTAGAGTAGCGTAGCTCTTCTTGCTCTTGCTTAGTTAGTTTTTTAACTTAGTTTACTAATTTGCTTGCTCTTCTATAATTTAGTTTCCATCTTGCATTTCTTACTTGTTCAATTAGCTTAATCAACAACCAAAACCTTTCAAAAAACCCTAAAACCCTGAGCTCCACAAAAGGAACATAGCCCACTCTGTCTAACTCTAGTGCCCCCTCTATCTCTGTGGTTCGACCCCTTATCTTTCCAATCACCTATCCTACAACAGTACCCCGTACGCTTGCGGGCGACCTGTTTTAGTCTTATTGATCGACTCAGTTAGGGATAAAATAATTTTCAAAAGCATAAGATCCAATATCCCGTGCGCTCTGACCTCGTGGGGTGTAAAAGCACCACTAGCGGGGACACACCAAGCTTTCTGGCACTGTTGTCGGGGATAGAGGCGCTCAACCTAGTTAGATAGTGTATCTTAGCCTTTCCTTTTGCCCTCACCATTGCTATTATTTATTCTTTGTTTTACTTTTGCATCTTGGTTTGCTAACTTGGTTTCTTGTAGATTGTTTGTGCTTTGCGCAGGTGACAGCTTTGCGGCTTGCACTGACTTGGTGGTATACGACCCCGAGATTGGTAGAAGGAGGCGTCAAGCTCGCCACAACCTACACCGAGAGGCCGAGATGGCCGAGAACAACTGAGATGTAGATGCTCAGCCACATCCACCGCCACATCGCCCGCTTCACGAGTACTTCATGTCGGGGAACTACAACTCCCCCATCGCCACCTTGGTTGACCAGATGCCCGGTCAACAATTCTCCATTCCGCCTGCACTTCTGGGACTCCTCCCTACCTACTTTGGGATGGAGAATGAAAACCCCTACCACCACATTGACGCGTTCCTTGAGACGTGTTCAACCTTACGCACTCCCGCAACCACTGACGATTCCATAAGAAGGACCCTCTTTCCTTTCTCCCTCAAAGAGAAAACCAAATAGTGGTATGTGTCCAAGCCGGAGTTGGTCTCGTGGAATGACGTCAAAAATGAGTTCCTCAAGAAGTTCTTCCCCATTGCCAAGCTGTCTAACATGAGAAGGTGCATCACATCATTTGCTCAGAAAGAAAACGAGCCCTTCCACGAGGCGTGTGAGAGGTTCCAGAAGTTGCTCCGTGACTGCCCTCACCATGAGGTGCCGCTGTGGCAGCTCGTTCAAGCGTTCTACACCGGGCTTGAAGAGACTCTTCCTTTGGGGGCACTTTCATGGAAAAGCCGTCCGAAGAATCATGTCCATTGTTTGAACACCTTACTGAAAATTCTTGCCACCGTGCTTCTACTAAAGGGGGGCATGTCGGCTGGAGCTACACTCCTCCATCTTCCTCCGCAGCTCTGACTCACGATACTACTGACCCGGACATGATGAAAATGATGGCCGAAATGATGAAGATGATGCAAAATCAAGTTGGTGGATCTTCTAGCCAACCCACAATGGTGGTTGACACTGTAGATGAGGAAGTAAATGTTCTACACTCCTTTGGTGGCCGCAACAACCAAGGTTCCATGTCCAACTCTTACATTCCCGAGTGGAGGAACCATCCGAACTTCTCTTGGAAACAACAGAATGAGGATGGACCAGGACAAGGGCAACAAAAGCCACGTTGCAGTTCAAAGTTTGAAGATGAAGTGTTGGGAAGGCTAAGAAGTCTGGATGAAGTGAAAAAGGATGTGAACTCACATGGGCAGTCCATCCACCGTCATGAGCAAAGGTTGGATCAGATTTCTCTCTCCCTTGCAAGGAGGGAGGAAGGGAGACTACCTTCTCAACTCATGCCCAATCCGAACAATGGCGGTGCCCTCCTAGGGAGCACTTCAAGTGCAAATGCTCTGCTACAATACCAAGCACCACCGAACCTATATGCTCCACCACCTCCTCAAGCACCTCTCAACTATCAATATGCTCCACCTCCACCTCATACCTACCAACAACCACCTCCGCAATATGAACCCCATCCATAACAACAACAACCACCACCACAACTACAACCACAGTTCATTCTACAAATCCGAACTCCCCTCACCAAAGGCCTCCACCACCACAACAGCCACAACCACCTCCACAAGCTTCCTCTTATACTACCCATGAGAATGTGAAGGCAATGACTACGTTGAGGAGTGGCCGGAATTTAGAGTGTCTGCACGGTACTGTTGCTGGTGATAGAAGTGATACTGAGGTTGAGCATGTTGATACTGAGAAATAGGTTGAGGATACCGTGACAAGAGGCAGTGTTGATACTGTGATACTGAGTGCTGATACTATGATACCGAGTGTTGATAGTGTGATTCATGTGATTCCAGTTGATGATACTATTGATATGGACCGTATGGGGTCCCAACTCCCTCCATTTTCCGAGGCTCTTAAGGAGCCATCTGCTGAGAAAAGAAGAAATAAGCACACTAAGGACATTCTTGAAACCTTTAAGCAAGTGAAGATCAACATCCCTTTGCTTGATGCGGTCAAGCAAATACCCTCATATGCTAAGTTCTTGAAGGATCTTTGTACTTTCAAAAGAAGAACTATGGGAAGAACCCCAAAGAAAGTGAAACTGACCGAGTAAGTGAACTCAATTCTGTAGCACACCATTCCAAGAAAGAGGAAGGATCCCAGTGCTCCTATCATATCATGCTACATTGGGGCGCACCGCATAGACCAAGCTCTGTTAGACTTGGGCTCGAGCGTGAACCTCATGCCGTATGACATTTGTGTAGAATTACAGATGGGACAGTTGGGTCCGGCCCATTGCACTTTGCAGTTAGTTGACAGGTCGGTAAAGACGCCTAGAGGGCATGTTGATGATGTGCTCATGAGACTAGATGATGAGACATCTGCTTTCTTTCCTGCTGATTTTATCATCTTGGATATGGAGAAAGACACGAGGAGGGTTCCTATCATCTTGGGGAAGCCCTTCCTGGCCACAGCTGATGCAGTTATTCATGTGAGAACTGGTACGATGTATGTGACGTTCATGCACATGAAGATCTAGTTGAACATCTTCAAATCATAAGCCACCGCCAAAGTGATAGGAGCGATAGAAGAAGATTGCTATCTCATCAAGTGTCTAGATGAGATTGTGGAGGAATGCCTACCATCGTGGATCCAAACTGCCACTCAAGGTAGAGGACTGGAACCGATAGTTGAGTTTCCTGACGATGACGAGGAAGATGACGAAGAGAATGAGCTAACCTTAGTGGCTGCCAGTGAGGACCTCCCTTCCATCTCCAAACCACTAAAGAAATCTCTTGAAGAACCCCCTACACTTGAGCTGAAATCTCTTCCCGAAGGTTTGAAATACACTTTTCTAGGGGAGAATGACACCTTCTCGGTGATCATTTCGTCTATATTCTCTCCGAAACAAGAGGAGGCTTTAATGAAAGTTTTGAAGAAAAACATTCAAGCTATTGGATGGTCCATTGCCGACTTGAGGGGTATTGACCCCTCCATCTGCGTGCATAGAATCTATCTTGAGGAGGATGCAAGGCCAACCCGCCAAATGCAAAGGAGGTTGAATCCGAAGTTGAAAGAAGTAGTGACTCAAAAAGTAGTAAAACTTCTTGATGCGGGATCATCTATCCCATTTCTGATAGTACTTGGGTGAGCCCCATCCAAGTCGTACCCAAGAAGGATGGAATCACAGTTGCTGAAAATGCCGATGGCGAACTAATGATAGTTAGAGAGAAATCCAAAAGGAGGATGTGTGTGGACTATCGAAAACTCAATGAGAAGACAAAGAAGGACCACTACCCCCTCCCATTCCTTGATCAAATTTTAGAGAGGCTAGCTGGGCAGAGTTTCTACTGTTTCCTTGATGGATATTTTGGGTATTTCCAAATTGTTGTGCACCCTGCCGATCAAGAGAAGATGACATTCAGTTTCCCGAGTGGCACCTTTACTTACCGGAGAATGCCATTTGGGTTGTGTAATGCTCCGTCTACTTTTCAGAGGTGTGTGACCTCCATCTTTGCAGATATGCTTGATTCATCCTTGGAAGTGTTCATGGATGATTTCTCAGTTTTTGGCAAGACTTTTGATGAATGCTTGTTACATTTGGCCGCTGTTCTCGAAAGATGCGTGAAAGTTCGACTAGTTCTATCTTGGGAGAAAAGCCACTTCATGGTTCCTGAAGGCATTGTTCTATGCCACCTGGTTTCTGAAGATGGAATTGAAGTTGACAAGGTCAAAGTGGGCCTCATTTCAACCCTCTCCATTCCTTCCACCGTAAGAAATGTCTGATCTTTCTTGGGACATGTTGGTTTCTATCGCCGCTTTATTAAAGATTTCAGCAAGATCTCAAGGCCCTTTTCATCTGCTTGAAAAAGATGTCGAGTTTCACTTTGATGACAAGTGCATTGAAGCGTTTAATCACTTGAAAGAAAAGCTCATTTCTGCTCCGATCATGCAGCCCCCCTATTTCTCTTTGCCATTTGAGATAATGACTGATGCATCTGACATGGCAGTGGGGGCTGTGCTAGGTCAAAGGATTGGCCAGATTCCTCACGCTATCTACTATGTGAGTAAAACTCTTGATGAAGCGCAAAGAAATTACACCACTACTGAGAAAGAGTTACTCGTCGTCATCTTTGCTCTAGACAAATTCTGCTCCTATCTTCTGCAAAATAGAGTTGTGATTTACACGGATCATGCTGCGTTAAAGTATCTCGTGTCTAAGAAGGATTCAAAGTCGAGGTTTTTAAGATGGATTCTATTGCTGCAAGAGTTTGATATAGAGATAGTGGACAAGAAGGGAGTAGAAAATGGCACAACCGATCATCTCTCCCAGATTGATCACCCTTTTGACAAGATAAGGTTAATCAAAGAAACCATGCCGCATGAACAAATCTTCCTCCTCTCATCTTCTCAAGGGCCATGGTACCAACACATAGCCAATTTCTTGGCTAGTGGGAGGATACCTAGCATGTGGACAAGGGAGGAGAGAAAAAGACTGTTTTCCATGGCAAAGAATTATGCATGGGATGACCCTCACCTTTTCAAGTATTGCCCCGGTCAGCTTGTAAGAAGATGCATGCCGGAAGTGGAACAACAAGACATCCTCTCCATGTGCCATTCTGGGATATGTGGAGGACACTTTGGAGGAAAGCACACAGCTGCCAAGGTACTTCAGTGTGATTTTTATTGGCCCTCGTTGTTCAAGGATTTGCACGAATTCTATAAGAGCTGCTTGAAATGCCAAAAGGTGGGAAATATCTCCAAAAGAGACATGATGCCTCTATCACCCATTCTTGTGGTGGAGGTATTTGATGTATGGGGAATTGATTTCATGGGTCCTTTCCCTCCTTCATTTGGGTATATCTACACCTTAGTTGTCGTTGACTATGTGTCTGAATGGATAGAAGCTATTCTGACTCAGACGAATGACCACAAGGTGGTTTGCGATTTTGTGAAATCAAACATCTTCAGTCGTTTCGGACTTCCAAGAGCCATGATAAGTGACGGGGGAAGTTACTTCATCCATCGCACCTTTGAGGGATTGCTCAAGAAACATGGAGTGAACCATAGAGTAGCCACTCCGTATCATCCTCAAACAAGTGGCCAGGTTGAGTTGGCCAATCGGGAAATAAAGCTCATTTTAGAGAAAACAGTAAGACCAGACCGCAAGGATTGGTCTCTCCATCTAAATGAGGCTTTATGGGCATATCGGAAGGCGTTCAAAGTCTCGATTGGCACCACACCATTCAAGTTAGTCTACGGGAAAAGTTTCCACCTACCGTTAGAGATGCAACATAATGCGTTGTGGGCCTTGAAGAATATGAACTTTGATAGTGAAAATGCAGTAATGAAAAGGAAATTTCAACTCAATGAGCTAGAGGAAATGCACCACGAGGCGTATGAGTTGTCAAAGAGTTACAAGGAGAGAACAAATTTCCTCCATGACAAGATGATTAGGAAGAAGGACTTTGAGCCTGGAAAATGGGTATGGCTATACAACTCGAGAATGAAGTTCTTTCCCGGAAAACTCCGATCTAGATGGGAAGGACCCTATCTTGTCAAGAAAGTATACCCATCATGGGCTGTGGTCATTTGTGAGAAAGAAGGTGCAAAGGAATTTGCCGTCAATGGGCAAAGGTTGAAATCCGTTGTTGAAGTCGGCCCAGACAAGGTCAATAAAGATTTTGATATTGTTATGCTTGTAGAGGAAGAATCCGATGAAGAAGAGTGCTTGGATGAGGATGAGAAAGGAATCTACTACAATGATCTATTGAAGGTTCCAAAGAAGTGACAGAGATCTACAATCAATAAGCCTGGCTGAAGGCGTTAAATTTAGCGCTAGTGGGAGGCAACCCATGTGGTTTGAGATTCTCGAACCCTCCTTTTGATATTTTTTCTTTATTTTACACAAAAATACACACACACACACTTGTGCTTTATAGTTTTCTTTTGAGTTTTGATGATGCGCAGGTGTTAGACAATAGAGAGAGGGGTTTTAGAAGTAAATCATGGCCATTAAGTCAAATTTGTGGCCAAAGAACAAATGAAGTTGAAGTTCAAGTTTTGAATTTGGAAAACTGAGGAACAACAACACCACGGACGTGGAGCTCGACCACGACAATGGCTCATGTGGCCAAACACGAATGTGGCACATGGCCACGGCCGTGGGAATTATTGCACAAAGTTGGTCGAAGTTACAGGTTGTTTGCAAGAATCACCATGACCGTGGTATGAAACCACGACCGTGTTGAAGGAGATTGCCCACGACCGTGGTCCTCACCACGGCCGTGTTGAAGAAAGCAGGCCACAACCATGGCAACCTACCACGACTGTGGGAATTAAAGCATCTAATTGGCCTAAGTTACAGGTTGTTTGCAAGAATCGCCACGACCGTGAGCAGCAACCATGATCGTGTTGAAGAGAAAGGACCACGACCATGGTACCCTGCCACGACCGTGGGAATGTCAGCTTGAGGAGTTCTCCATCGACAACACAACTGTGGCACCCGCCACGACCGTGCTACCTAACCCTGGCCACGACCGTGGCCGAGCCCGGTTCAGCCAAAAAAATATATCTTTTAAACAACCAAACCCGACCCCCTCTTCATTTGCTCACCTTCAAGCTTCAGACCTCGACCGTGGCGGAATAAGATGACCCCGTGGTCCTCCAATATCCACCTCCAACCACAAAAAAAAACTCCGTTTGACCTCCAATCAACACCAAATCGATCCCCATCCATCCCTCTACCATTTCCACCGCCTATTCTCTCCCAATCGCATCTCCATCTCCTCATCCATCTCCAATCCACCCAACAACCCCCTCCACAAAACCTCCACATAAACCCTCCATTTTCACCCAAATCAATAACCAATCACATTTCCACCATCCATACATCAATATCCTTCCATTCCACCCATAAAACCACATCCATACCACTCTACACATAAAAATCCGAAAATCACCTCACCTCCACCATGAAAAAGATTGGAAAGGCCATAACCAAGGGAACCAAAATCCTCACCGGAGGGAGGCAGTGTTCCAAAAACACCTCCTCTGATGTATTTGTGCCATCCCAGACACCTTCACCTACCACCTTCTCCCACCATTCCCTCTGCCGTTTGCAATCGGTGAGTGGATCACACTCCCACTCGTCCGATAGCCACCACATCACCGACGCCACATATGAGGGTGAAGATGATGAAGACATGGAATCAATGGGGGTCGATTTGGACCACCTTATTAATTAGATTGAGCTGGCGGATGCAAAAAGAAGCCAGAGATCTAAAGCAACACCGTCCTCATCCAGGCTCGTGCCAAATCCTACACCAACCCACCACTCGATGTCTCAGGTGACGGCGAGGTGTGGTGTGCAGCCGCAACCCTCATAGCAACTACATCAAGATGAGGAGCAGTCGGCCCACTGGTATAGCTTGGATACTAGCTCGGGGTCTCAGTCCTACATGATGGAGGAAGAAGATGGTGACAGTGAGGAGGATGAGATAGAGCTTGAGCCTGAGGGAGATGATGTTCTGGCACAACTAGAGGCGGATAGAGAAAAATCCTTGGGCAAGGCACCAACAGGAATATCTTATGGTCGAGGATAAAGGCAAAGGAAAGTCAATCTCATCTACCCAGAATGCATGACAAGGCGAGTCGTCGCCTCTAGGTACGGTAGTGAGAAGACCATTGATGATCTTGGGATCAAAGAAATAGTGGAAACAGGCTTGAAGAGGATAGGGTTGTGGAGTATTCTTTTCACACCCCATCCTACATATCTCGCTTTGACCCGAGAGTTCTTTGCCACAATTGAAAGGACAAAAGTGAGATGGGTGTGATGCAATCAAATTTGCCATAATGGGAAATGTGCACACCCTCACTTCTACTGACCTGAACGGTATCTTTGCCGCTAGTCCTGAAGAAGCCGTGAAATTGGATGATGGCTTGTTAGAGAAAGAGGTCAGTTTTGACTATGCACATTATTGGAAGAGCTTAATGGACAGTGAGGATTACAATGTGGGTAGATCAAAAACCGCTGTCATAAGCAACCCACTGATGCGCTATGTGCAGAAGGTCTTGGAAAACACAATTGTGGGGAGGTACGATAACCAAGGCAACATTTCTTAAAAGGATATGTTTTTCTTGATCGCTATTCACCACAAGAGGTATATAGAGTTGGGAGCACTGCTTATCGATCATTTGAAGTCCATACCCTACAAGAGAACAAAGCCATTTGTTATGGGAGGGTTCGTGACTTCAATTGCACTAGTATTAGGTTATGATCTCTCTGGGTTATAAGACACATGTAAGGCAGCTTTTGTTGACCTCATCTACTTGATGCGCTCACACACTATTAAAATGAAGAACAAAAGAATGATTTATCTCACTACTAGTGTGCCAGACTTTGAACTAGAGCTGCCATACCACGTAGAGCCCCTACTATTTGTGTTGGGACCTGCCCACAACCTGAGAGAGAAATTACTGAAATGGCAGCAAGAACACCCAAGAGAGACGTATACAAGGGGAGCCACTGCCATACATGAAGACATTGCTGAATCTAATGTGCAAGGGAAGGAGTAAGAAGATGCAGAACAAAGGCAGCCCCGCAGGACAAGAAGGAGGGATGAGGGGACATCCCAGCTACAACCACCCTCAGGGAATGCCTATGACATGGCCACAATCCAGGCACACCTTGAGAATATTCAGAAGACTTAAGGCGACATGCAGCTTGTCCAGCAGTACATGTGGCAAGATAAACAACAAATGCACTATCAGATCAACCACCTATACCAGTACCACCACGCCCAAGCAGCACGAAACCCTGAATGTGGTGCAGACTTTTGGGGTGGTATAGCTGGATATCCACAAGCGTACCCTCCACCCCAAGATGACTACTGGGGGCACTACTACTAGCATCCTCCATCAGGCTCAGCTCCATCCTCAGCTCCTCCTCCAGATCCTCCGCAGATGCCAGACCAATCACCACATCCATGACACTTCCCCTATCTCCCCTAAGCTATAGTTTCATGCTGAGGACAACATGATTCTACAGTTTGGGGTGGGTAGGGCGGTATGCACCACTCTGTCTCTCATTTTGTCATTTTGTTATCACCTCTGCCATCGATTTTAGTTTTATTGTTATTGTTCTTTTCATTACATCTTTGCATGGCATGTAGTTGACTTCTTGCATTTGTGTGTAATTTTTCAAAATTTTTGCTTTTCCATACCATCCATTGCATCTTCATGTAGTTTTTATAGTTTCTTGTGCTTTTTAAGTAGGATTTGCTGCTTTATGCTTCAAATTCCCCTAAAGTAGGTTTAGATGTGATTTAGTGCAAATTGACACCATTTTGCCAATTTTGCCCAAATTTGAGATTTCTTGTCTAAAAAGTATGTTTTGACCCAATCTCTACTGTTTTGAGTAAAAAATGATGACCTTTAACTAGTGCAAGTGAAATGTCATGCTTTTTTGCTTAGTGGTATCAATGTTTGACTTTTTACATGTACATCACCTCTCTTGTGATTGTGATTGATTTTGCTGAATTGTGAACTTGAGCAAGCTTTGAACGCTTAGTGTTTGTGGAATCACTTGTTTGATATATCAATTTCATCTTATTCATTCATGTGGTGTGATATCTAGGATGAAGTATTGGATTAACTTTCATGCAGGATGTCTTATGTGGAAAATCATACCAATGACCCCTCTTTGACCCGATTCCTCTTCCACCATCTTCATACCCCTCCGCCTCATAAAAAGACGCTCTAGTGCACATAATCAGCCTTGGCCACCTCCAAAAGTTTAGGGTGGCCATATCTTTATCTCCCCGCTTCACTCTATCCACCATTTGCCCTATCTACACCAAGGGCAAGAAAAAGAGAAAAGAAAAAGAAAAGCAAAAACAAAATAAAAGGATGCTCCTGTTAAAGAGCATTCAAATAAAGAAAAGATGAGTGTGTAAAAACACTCCAAAAATCTTACCGCAACCCTTTCTTCCACTTTCATACCCATTGAGATAAGAAGCATCAAACTTAGCTCATTTTGCCTTTTTCCGCAGCCACGTGGGTCATCTGGTATGATTTGAAATATAAGATTGAATGCATGAATGTGAAACAACACTCCTAGTCATCCTCGATTAACACTATCATGAAACGGTTTACCCGAAACTTTATGGAAGAAGTATAAATAACTTGTATATTCTACGCGCTATATGGATTGTGAAAGTAGGAGAGGAGAGAGGTGAAATGCATGCACTCAGTCATCTTTGATCCCACTAAGCAATAATCATCTTTTGCATTGAATATGTCATTTCTTTTTGTGGAAGTTTTGTAGAGAGATTGAGTTGGAGCATACTTGAGGACAAGTATGTTTTAAGTTTGGGGTGGTGATGTAATCCTATTTTAGGGCTCCATCTTGTGCCATTTTTGTACTTAAATCACATCTAAACATGTAGATTACAAGCTTTTTACCCCTAATATGGTTATCATTGCAAATATGCTTATGGATGTTCTTTGCACTATTTTTCAGGTACTTGGACCATGCCTAGATGGAAGAGAGAGAAAGAAGGAGTTCCAGGGTTCCCCCACTCATGGAGGGACCCAAAGAAGGCCCCAAAGTCTCCCTCAACCTACCTCCAATGGTCAAGAATCGTCCCCAAGTAAAGACATCCAAGAATGACGAAGATTGAAATGTAATTAAATGAGGCCAACCTCACCACGGCCGTGGGCACTATGCCACGGTCGTGCTTTTTTTAGTAATATGACACCAAGTGCAACAGGGAAATCCCACAGAATCCCACGGCCGTGGCCCTATTCCACGACCGTGGCCATTGAAGACACCACGGCCGTGGCCATCAACACGGTCGTGGTCAGTAGAAGAGAAAATGGCCGTGGTACCCTCCCACGGTCGTGGGAATTAATTGCCAAAAGTTCAACTTGCAACAGGGTTTTTCCCCAGAATGCCACGATCGTGGCCACCTACCACGACCGTGGCTGAAGAAGCTTAATACGATCATGGTGCTTCTCCACAGTTACCTCCCCCTCCTCCAAAATGGCCGTGTTACCCAACACGGCCGTGGTGCATAATACCCACCACGACCATGGCACTCCGCCACGGCCGTGGCCCACCACCACACTTAAGCCTTTTACCATTCCCTCACCACCACGACCGTTCTCCACCACCCTCACCACGGTTGTGGCACATCAACACGACTGTGGTGATCCACCAACCCTACCCTACTTTACACTAATTTTCCTAAACTACCCCCCACTTACCCAAGTGACTCCCCACCACCTATATACATAGGTGTCATCTAGGGCATGAAGGTTAGATGCCCCTACAAATTCTCCAAGCTCCAATCTCCATCCTTGAGCCCTTTGTGCAATCCCCTTGCAATTTGGGCTCATCGTCCACCATTTTCACCCTCATTCCACCATGGAAACCTAGTTACCTAGGTTTTCATCCATAATCCCCTACCATTTCATGCATCCCTACACCATTGGAGGAGGGAGGACGTCTACAGCAAGCTTGGAGGTGAAGAAGGAGGCTTCTACATCAAGCTTCATGGATTCCTACTTCTTCTACCCCTTTCTTTTCTAGTTTTCTTGATCATGTCTAGCTAAGCCCCTTGTGGTGGGCTGTTTGGGATTTAAATGTAACTTTGATACCATGTTGGGGGATAATTTTCTTGTAATGAACTTAATTCATATCTATGATGATTACTTCTTGCTTCTATCTCTTTTCCTATCTTATTGCATGTGGTTTGTGCTTCTTGTATGAATTGCTTGTTTTGAGGTCTTTGATGACACTTAGTTTCTAGGAGGAATTGGGGTGTATGTGGAAATCTTAGGAATGGCTCCTAGGTCCAATTAGTGGATCCCTAGCTAGCCCCCTTTATTCCTACATACACATCCCTCCTTCTACAAGTGAGTGTGATATTTAAGTAGCTAGTGTAAGTGAGAGTGATGCAATTGCCTAGGGCCTTCTAAAGGCTAGAGTGGCTAGTGGCATGAGGTCAAATACCCTCATCTCTACTCCCATCTCTACTCTCAACCCTCAATTGCTCACTATTACTTACCCTAGAAACCTAGATTTGGCTAATCCCATTAGAATTAGACCTAACCCTAGTCTTCTACTAGTAGTATAGGGTATATTCTAATGGCATTGTCCTTGTTGTTTGGTTTGGTAATCTAGATATGAAATGAGAACCTTGCATGTTTAATGATCTCCCCCAACTAATATCAAAGTTACATCCCCCAAACGGCCCACCTACCCTAATCAACTGCTTAAAACCCATCTTGCTTACTTTGCTTGTTCATGCTAGTCTAGTTTAGTCGCTTTTGCTTAATCTAGTTAATTGCTTAGTTTTACTATTTAGTGTTAACTTAGGCTCTTGCTCTTGTTAGTGGTTAGTTTAGTTCTTAATTGCTTCTTGCCTTGCTAGAGTAGCGTATCTCTTCTTGCTCTTGCTTAGTTAGTTTGTTAACTTAGTTTACTTATTTGCTTTCTCTTCTATAATTTAGTTTCCATCTTGCATTTCTTACTTGTTCAATTAGCTTAATCAACAACCAAAACCTTTTAAAAAACCCTAAAACCCTAAGCTCCGCAAAAGGAACATAGCCCACTCTATCTAACTCTAGTGCCCCCTCTATCTCTGTGGTTTGATCCCTTATCTTGCCAATCACCTATACTATAACAGTACCCCGTACACTTGCGGGCGACCTGTTTTAGTCTTAGTGTTCGACTCGGTTAGGGATAACATAATTTTTGAAAGCATAAGATCTTGTATCCCGTGTGCTCCGACCTCGTGGTGTGTAAAAGCACCACTAGCGGGGACACACCAATAAGACTTTGGTTTATGGCTAGTTTTAGAACTCTTCTTAGCTTTGCCTTTGCCCTTGGACTTTCCTTTACTGATCATCATCACAGATTTGGATTTGGATTTGTCTTTCTCCGTCTGCGCTTCAACTATCCTCAATATGCCAAGTAATTCACACAATAACTAGTCAATATCATTCATTTTGTAGTTCATGACAAATTGGATATATGATGACTGTAGAATCATATATGTAGCCAACTCTTGATCTAAGAGAAATCTCAATCTAGAAAGGTTCTCTACAAACCCAATAAAGTTGAGTGTATGGGGACCTACTGGATCTCCTTCAACGATATTGCACTTGAACAACACCTTAGAGATATCATGTGGCGACACATCCCGCTATCACACAAACAACGAGGTGCCACGCGAAAATGTGCTGGAAAAACTATAAACCACCTATTAAAAAAACACGGATTAATTAAACCAATTTCGAAAAATAGATAAACCAAGAAACTATTACATTCAGATCCTCATCCTGCAAGATAATAGGTTATATAAACATTTATAAGTCTTGATACATGTCCATAGCTTAACATGGCAGCTGTCTTGTCATCACATGAGTTCATCACCTGTTTATATACATAACGGGCCACATCCGGCCAGCAGCAGGATATACAAAGCTTCATCAGCTATACATTGTGAAACAACATCAAAACGCCTTCGAGGACCTGAGAGTACAGGGTTGACTCTAAGACTCTGCTACAAAACAACCAAAACAACAACATATCCATCTCTTTCCTTCTACTACTCCTCTTCTTGCTTCTCGGACGCAACCCCGTGACCACCACCACGTCTAGCACGAACACCTAAAAAGGTTGTAAACCAACGGGGTGAGACACACAATCCCAACGAGAAACATAACTCCCCGCCGAAACCATAAAACCTCAGAAAGATTAAAGCAATAATAACAGATAACTGATAACGCGTAGAATAAGAGGAGCATACTAAGCAAAGCTATTCATACCATCAAGCTTACCAAGATGTACGGAAGGCATATAACCAAGTATTTCTTTATGGAACATGATTGACAAGATAAGATTTATAAGATCTTAACACATAATATAAGGAATGTATCAGTAACTACAACATATAACAAGATCAACTACAAAAGCAAGGCCTCAGCCAATGTTCCGTGTTTTGTCTTAAGCAATAAATACTATTCGGCTGAATTACGTATTGTTATGCCCTGAGGAAGTGAGTCATACTGCACAAATCCAACCGACGGCTGTGAAACCCAGAGTCGGTGCCATACAAGGTTAATGGAATAGCCAGACTCCACGACCTCTCACCTCATGGTCAGTGCACGAGAACTAAAGCAGGACCACCGTCTCATGCTTAAGTGGCCTCAACCATAGGGTCAGCTCCTGCAGGCTACCCTTTCTCTAGCCCGCCTTGGTACATGTCTCGGCACTAGTATATCTGAGCCACGTGCCAGTTCACCATGCTCCCTGAGCCATGAACGCATTCATGCTCTATCACACTCAGCCATGGGCCTGTTCACCATTCTCTATCTATCCCGAGTTTGCAACCACAGCTACACTCGAATCCTCACTATTTTAGGCTAGGAGAAACCGTGCATATTCAACAATATGCGCTCCGAGTTACCCCCATGGGAGAACCCGTTTCACCATCACCAGCTACTGATGATGATGGATCTATGGCCAGGACAAACTACATGATATGTTCCACTGTAATTAGTTAGCATATTTTAAGTGAATTGTTGAGGCAACCAGGTTATAACACATACATAACATAAAGTTACATTATTGTTACTACCATCACAATATCCTGGGATCTCAATCCCTCATCACAAGAAACCACTTCCTCATAAGGATAACAATCCCAGATCTTATCATTTGAGGATAACACCTCAACTAGGCATTTTAGACAAACTCAGGTCCTCATACCTAAACACATAATAAGGTGATGCGGGTTATCTCATCAACAAGAGTGACCATCAATGTAGTGTCATTAAAACATATATACCTCATAGACCTTTACCTGGCTATACATCCGCATGAAACACCTGCATGGTTAGTATACGCAATCATAGAGATAACTGAAACCATCATGGTTTAATAGAAGGATCATGTTATCAAACATAGGGCAACATTGATGATTATATGCTTTATCATTCATGCCTCAAACCTGTGACCATATACATGGGTCACATCATCATGTGAAGCAACTCATATACTTCTGAACTTATCATTTACTCATCATTATAGATACATGATTCAAGATGATCATAAATACATGTAATATCATGGCATTAGAGTTCAGATATGTCATGTTTACATAGGTGTGTTCTACCATATCAAGTACCTCACTACTATCAAACATGTCAAAGGTTCACGAACCATAACCATGACTCTTAACAACAAGAATGTGATCACACGATAAAGAACTATCAGATGGTCTTTTGGGTGGAACAAGACCCTCACTAGAAGTGCCCACTACCCTCACAAGAAGTGTAACGGGTAGGGCACCCTCACTAGAAGCAGTATCAGGTAGCATATCAGCCCATCACAGCAAGGGTGTCGGCTACCACCTCAAAGCATGCCGTGCAACTATGTGTATCGTGCATCCATGGTTATCGGGCATCCATGGGTATCGTGCACCTATGTGTCGTGCATCTAGGGGTGTCATGCACCTATGTGTCATGCAACCAGGGTTAGGGTTACCATCTATCACTATATCAGGCATCACCGCTAAACCATGATGCCCAACACAAAGCTAGCCCACATCTCCATAACGTTCAAGGTATATCGGGCACCAAGCCACTACCCAAGGTATAACTCCCAACACACAAAGGTATCGTCCAACAACCAAACACCTCTAGGCACAACGGCCAAAGGTACAACTCAAACAGGTAGAAAAGGAAAGCCCATCATCCAACCACGCTAACCTCATCCTATCGGCCAACACATAAGGCAAGGACCAAGGTGTATCGCCCAACACAACCTCATCATCTCAACCCAATACTCTAGATCAAGAGAGGATATCGGGCAACACCATCCCCAAGCCATATCGTGCAAGATACAACTCAACAAGATCACCATCAACCTCAAGCAAAAGGGCACCAAACCCTAGATTGATCAAGAAGATCGGCTCACCTCTCAACAACCAAGAGAGAGGGGTTCTTCACAACCTCTATCACAACTCGGGCAACCACAAAGATCAACCTCAACATAGATATATATCTACCAAAAAGCTCACCTCTCGAATCCATGGTGAGAGGAGGGTGTTTCTCAAGCAACTAGAATACAAGCTCACCTCTCAACTTAAACGAGAGAGGGGTATTGCTCATATTACTAAAGCTCAAGCTCACTTCTCTAGACCAAGGAGGGAAAGGAGTGTTGCTCAACAAGGAAACCCTAAGACATGGTTCGGCCAACTAGGGTACAACTAAGCAAGAAACTTAACTAGCAACGTACATAACCGATTATGATCATATGAAACATACAAGAACATTGAAGAAGGTAATATGATTAGGGTTAGGAGTTATGTAACCCGCCTTAAGCAAGCTCCAAGCTCCTAGCGCACCCTCAGCCACCATAAGAGGAAGGAGAAGAAGACTCCAAGATAAGGATCGGCCAACAAGCTTGCAAAGGGAGAGGTGTCGTGCACCAAGGGGAGGGGAAACTAAGGAACCAAAGGGATCCTTAGCAAGAGAAAGAAGGTACATATATAGGAGAGGATGGAGGATAAACCAAGGTAAGACAAGGCAAGGTGTCGCCCACCTAGGGACACTTGTCCATGGGAAATGCCTCCACTCCAACTTGCCTTAAACACATGTCCAAGGCCATTTCCACATGCAAGCATCAAGGATCAAGTGTCCACTAGTGGTGACACAAACAAGGTCAAAGAGGTCAAAGGGATCCATGGACACCACACCTCCACTCCATGCCCGACACACCTCCTGGGCGACACACCCATGCCGATACAAGGCACTCCTGCCCGACACAAGATCCAACAAAGTAAGGGCAAGGTTCAAGTAAGGCATCTCAAGGCCCAACAAGCTCAAAGCAACTCAAGCAACGAGCCCAACCCTTCCTCTCAACACTAGAGGAAGAAAGGAGAGAGAGGAACACTTCTTAAGGTGACAAACTTGCTCAACAACCCTAGACTTGGGTTAATTGCAAGTAGCACCTCTAGCTCTCAATAAAGCACAAACAAACCCTAATCACCACTAAAGGTGATTAGCAAGCAACTAAGCACCAGGGTTAGGAAAAGTAAATAGGATAAGCCCTAAATGGAGGTCATGGTCCTTACAAGCTATAACCCTCTACAAAGGGATTTCGTCCTTGAAATACTAAGAGAAAAGCGAGGGATACTTCCTCCTCATCTCTTCCTCAAGCTCCCACATGGCTTCCTCAATGCCATGACGATGCCAAAGAACCTTTACCAGAACCAGGTCCTTCCTCTTTAGCTTCTTAACTCTTCTGTCAAGTATCATCACATTAGCTTCCTCGTAGGTCACATCTTCATCAAGCTCAACCTCCATTGGCTGTATCACTGTCCCTGTATCTGGGTGACTTTTCTTCAGCATGCTGACGTGAAACACTGGATGTAACTTGTGCAACTCTGGCGGCAGCTCTAACTTTTAAGCTACCTTGCTGAAACGTGCTATGACCAGGTATAGCCCTATATATCTGGGTGCTAGCTTACCCTTCCGGCAAAACCTTAGCACACCTTTCCATGGCGAGACCTTAAGGTACACCTTGTATCCCACTTGGAACTCTAAGGGTCGTCGGCGCTTATCTGCATAAGACTTCTGTCTGTCCTGTGCCGCTTTCAACTGCTGTTGTATCACTCTGATCTTTTCTATTGTCTGTTGTACTAACTCAGGACCCAAAAGCTGATACTCACCAGACTCATACCAACATAAGGGAGATCTGCACTTCCTGGCATACAAGGCCTCATAAGGAGCCATGTCAATGCTCCGTTCGTAACTATTGTTGTAGGCGAACTCGATCAAACTGAGGTGTACATCCCAACTGCCTAGGAATTGTAAAACACAAGCCTAAAGAAGATCCTCCAAAGTCTAAATAGACCTCTCAGACTGTCCATCTTTTTGTGGGTGGAAGGCGGTGCTGAACCTCAACTGTGTTCCCAACGCTTTATGAAACTGTTCCCAGAAACGACTTGTGAACTGAGGACCTCTGTCAGAAACTATCGTTGTTGGCACACCGTGCAAACGTACTATCTTATCTACATATACCCGAGCGAGCTTCTTAGCTGTATATGTTGTCTTCACAGGTATGAAATGGGCAGACTTCGTCAATCTGTCCACTATCACCCAAATGGAATCATGATTCTTAGTTGTCATGGGCAGACCAACTACAAAATCCATGGTTATATGATCCCATTTCCATTACGGTATTGGCATAGGTTGTAACGTACCTGTTGGCTTCTGATGCTCTGCCTTGACTTGCTGACATACCGCACACCTAGCCACAAACTCAGCTACATCTTTCTTCAAGCCAGGCCATCAATACATGTCTTTCAGATTGTGATATATCTTGGTGACTCCTGGATGCATAGCATACATTGATGTGTGCTTCCTCGAGCACTAGCTTCCTCAGATCATCAGCATCGGGGACCACCATTCTGTCATGATAGCAAACTAATCCATCTTCGGACTCATGGAACCCATCACACCTTTCGCTGTCAAACTCTGACCTGATCAGCTACAATGTATCATCTGTTTGCTGTTCATCTTTGATTTGTTGTCTCAGCGTAGGCTTGACTTGCATCTGTGCTAAAAGTCCTGCTAACAAAGAAACTTCCATCTGGACATTCATCTGTCACAAGGAAACAAACATATCCCGTCTATGGCATACCATGGAACTCAACTGTGCCTTCTTTGTAGGAAGAGAAGAAAACTTTCGGCTAAGCGCATCAGCTACCACGTTCGCCTTACCAGGGTGATACTCGATGGTGCAGTCATAATCTTTGATCAGCTCCATCCATCGACACTTTCACATGTTTAGCTCACTCTGGGAGAAGATGTACTTCAGATTCTTATGATCTGTAAAGATCTGACAAACTTCCCCGTAAAGGTAGTATCTCCAAATCTTTAACGCATGAACCACTGCTGCCAACTCCAAGTCATGAGTCGGATGGTTCTCCTCATATTTCTTAAGCTGTCGCGAAGCAAAAGAAACCACACGGTCTTCTTGCATCCGCACACATCCTAAGCCCTTCTTGGAAGCATCGCAGGAAACAACGTATCCCTTTCCAGGCTCTGACAGCGCTAGCACTGGAGCACTAGTCAGCTTCTCCTTCGAACTTTGGAAAGCTTGCTGACAACGATCATCCCAGATAAAAGGTACGTCTTTCCAGGTCAACTTCGTCATCGGCAACGCAATCACACTGAAGTCCTTGATAAAACTTCGTTAGTATCCTGCTAATCCCTGGAAACTATGAACTTCAGTCGGCGTCTTCGGCTGTTCCCATTCTGTAACGGACTCTACCTTCTTCGGGTCTACTTTAACTCCTTCTGTAGATATCACATGACCCAAGAAAGTTACTTCTTTCAACCAGAACTCACATTTACTAAACTTGGCATACAACTGATTTTGGCAAAGGAGAGTCAATGCTTGTCGAAGATGTTGTTCATGCTCTTTCCTGTCCTGACTATAGATCAGAATGTCATCTATAAAGACTACAACAAACTGATCTAGAAACAGATGGAACAATCAATTCATAAGGTCCATGAAAGCAGCAGGTGCATTGGTTAGCCCAAATGGCATAACCACAAACTCGAAGTGACCATACCTCATCCTAAAAGCTGACTTTGGTACGTCATCCGCCTTAATCCTCAATTGATGATATCCGGACCATAGGTCGATCTTTGAAAACATTGTAGCACCACGCAACTAATCGAACAGATCATTTATCCTTGGCAACGGGTACTTGTTCTTGATCGTGACCTTGTTCAACTGCCGGTAATCTATACATAGCCGCATCGATCCATCCTTCTTAACGAACAACACTGGAGCACCCCAAGGCAACGTACTTGGTCGGATGAAACATTTCTCCAACAACTCTTGTAACTGCTTCTTAAGCTCTGCCATTGATGAATGCATATTCATCTCTTATTTTTGCTTCATTTAGAATAATTAATTAGGATTTTTTGTTAATTTTAGCTAATTCAAAAATAAATAGTACTTTCATCTTCTTGATATACTTTTCTTGAATTCTTATGATATTTTTCTTAATTTTCAGGAAATTATCTAAGTAATTAAATCGAGAAAATAAAAGATGAAGATATTAGGCTTTTCAAATATTCCCACAGTGCCTGAGATACTCGTCACTAAAATAGCCATATCTTTTGCGTCTAAAGGTGGAATTTCAAGATAAAGTATGGAATGAAAAGAGAATTTTATTTGATACAAAAAAATACATATTGTGCGGCAATTTTGGTGTTTATTTGGCTACGCAATTAACCAGTGAAAGTAGTCTTACGTTTTCCCACAGAGTCTGATTTCAGTATATACGTTTCACCAAAATTGGTATAACTCTCACATACGAAGGCAGAATTTATTGTGCAAGTATGCGTTGGAAAGATAATTTAATTATCTACAGGAAAAATATATTTTCAGGCCACTTCGTAATTTTTGACTAGCCCAAAAATACGCTCGAAACCGCTGTTGCGGGAAATTAATGCAAAAGGAATGCAAAACAATCAATTGTTTCCTCTATTGATTAGATCTAGAAAGTTAGCAGCCGCCGGCGGCCATTTCTTTTGCCCTAAACCTAAAGTATACCCCCTCCTTCTCCTATAAAAGGAGGGACACTTCCTCCTCTTTGGGCATCTTGGATTTCTTTATATTGGGATTCTGAAGCAACTAGTCTTGTAATCATCTTCTTATTACGCAATAAAGTAGATTTTAGTTCAATCATAGTTCTTTCATACTTGTTCTTGTCTCTTCATTCTGCCTTAGTTTTAATCTTCTTTTCTCCGTTCTTTTATTCTGGAGCAAGGAACAAAGAACTAAGCCATTTCATTGTCTCTAGCATAAGGATTAATCTCTTGATTTTTGGGTTAGACTATGGCTTCAGTACTTTCTTCCTCCGTCTCCCCTTTCTCCATGAGTGAGTAGATTTCTATCGAGGCAAGGGGAATAACCCCTTAGCCATGGTTTTAACAACTTCTTCTTAAATGATTAGATGATAATCGATTTTAATTAGCGGTTGATCTTCAGATCGCATGTTAATCCGGATGGAAATGACCATGGAAATCTGGATTTAGAACAATAAAATCGATTACATAGACGTTTTGATATGACCGTGCATTTTTGTCTTTTAGGATGATAAACTAGGAAGCATGAGCACCAAGACCAATGGGCTCATATGGAGTTTATCTCTTGTGAGTTTTTAAATTCGCAAACCTTCATCGAATCATCGTTTAAGAATTAGTTGTTATCGCCTAGGCTAAGGTGGTGAAAACCCCTACGAGCCTCGATTTCCATCTCTTGATTTAATCATCGCATCCTTCATTTTCTTTAATTCTTAGTCTTTCATTCATATAGTTTTGCTTGTGTTAACAATCATCTTATTTTTTCCTTGTGCATGTTTATTCTTGTTGAGTGCATTTCTTCTTGCATTAGTGTAATCAATGAAACCTCCAACTTGACTTTTACTTTCTACTTTAATCTAAAGAAAAATACCAAAAACAAATAATAAAGTTCTTCAAACTTTGGGTTCTAAGAACAATCTCTAAAAAGTTGTCATGTGGGATCGACCCTTCTATACTACCCTTAAAATCGGAAGTAAAAAAGGTTTAAACTCTAGGATTAACCATCTTAGTGATTGTAAGTGCTAAGTGACACATTAACAATTTGGCGTCATTGCCGGGGACAACAGATTGTTTTCTCAAACTTCCAAAAATCTTTTGAAAAACTTTTTTTATTTTTTTTATGCCTTCCGAGTAATATTCCGGAAGTGTACTCCTCTTTCTGCCGAGTATCCATTCTGGCAGTACATTTTTTCTGCACACAAATTAGCTGCTTTAATTGTGCATGCGATGCTCGAACGTCAATTTTCAACCATTTGATCCGGAAATAGAAAGGACTTGTCATCGTCTAAACCGTCAAAATCTAGTGAGAATGAATGAAGAAGAAGTCACCCGTAGGATCGACCAAGCTCTCGCAGCTCAAAGAGAGCTCATCCAAGCCGAACAAGCAGAAAGAGAAGCCGCTTTGCGAGCAGCCTTTAGGGCCGAACAAGAAACCATAGAAGCCGATAGGAGGGAAGCCGAAAGGCAAAAACAATTAAAAGACTTTTCTGTTCCCAAAATGGCCTTTGCGAAACATCCGGTTATACCCCTCGATATTATTGCTCCAGAATTCAAAATCCAAACACAATGGATCACCATGATGCAAGCCAACCCCTTCTCAGGAAACAATGGGGAAAGTTGCCAAGATCATCTTCAAAGGTTCATTGACCTTTGCTCTTTGAACAAACTCCCGGGTGTCTCTGAAGATGCCATTCATCTTAGGTTGTTCAAGTATTCCCTCTCTGGCCAAGCTAGTAGTTGGTACAACACTATTGAGAGCGAAGAACATGTCACAACTTGGGAAGTTCTACAAAGCAAGTTTCTTGAGAAATTTTACCCCCTGTCTCTCACCTATGAACTTAGGGGTCAAATAAATCATTTTTCCATGTCCCCAGGAGAGTCTTTAGGTGAAGCCTAGAAAAGGTTCAAAGACTTACTTAGGAAGTGCATAGAGATTTTCTATCGTGGTGTTGATGATGATACCAAGTTGTTTCTCGATTCCTCATCTGGAGGAAATTTCATGCATCAAAGTTTGACTAGCGCATGGGAGGTAGTCAAATGGGCTTCCGAAACAAGGGCTAGAAGAGGGATTGGCGGAATCCTTAAGGTAGCCAAGGCAGAAGTTAATAATGATATCAAAAGCATAGCAGAAAGCCTAAAATTAATTGCCTTAAAACAAGATCGGTTAGAGTCATCCTTGGTCACCCTTAGGGAGTCACCCCAAAAACTAAAAGCCATGGATTCCATTTGTGGTATTTGCCAAGGATACGACCATACCACCCTCCACTGTCAATATCTATACAACATGCCCATGCAACCTGAAGTAGGACAACAATCAGAAGACCTCAATTCGATTCATACAATACCAGGCCAAAGTTACTACAATCCCAACCAACCTAGAAACCACCCTGGTTTTCAATATGGGAACCCTTCCGGTGCCGAGAACTCTAATCAACTTCAACAAAGGCCTCCCTACCCTCAAGGTAACAATCGGCCACCACCTAGATTCCCATACAACAATCAAAGAAATTTTGGAAATCAAGGAAATTACCAAAATTGACAACTCTACCAACAATTCCAAAATGTAAACCGTCCACCCCAAAATCTAAACCAACCTCAACCTCCCCAGCCGCCTCAAAATGCCCCCTCCTCCTCCCCCAAGTCATCCTAGCCTGGCAAACATAGAACAAACCCGCTTGGCCATACAAGCCCATCAAAAGGCAACTAACGCACAGTTGGCCCGCCTATTTGCCCAACAAAAACCTCCCGCCGGTTCCTTCCCTGGGCAGCCTGAACCCAACCCCAGACATATAGAACAACTTAAGGCTGTTACTACTAGATCTGGCCTTACCACGGAAGAAGAAGGAAGTTCCCCCATCATAGATTTTGACCAAGGGGGTGATGAAGAGGTTGTTGTTGTCCCTCAAGCGCTGAGATCACCTCCCCCACAAGAAGAGAGTCATGTATATAAGCCGTGTGTACCTTTTGCAGGTCGGCTGAAGTATACCCAATTAGACTCTAGGTTCAATAAATTCAAGGAAATTATGAGAAAGTTATGCGTCAACATCCCACTTTTGGATGCTATGACTGATCTACCTGAATGGAAAAAATTCTTCAAAGCCCTTCTAAACTGTAAGCGCACTACCGAGGAATATGAAATGGTAAAATTGGCCAAAACTACATCAGACATCATCCAAAGTAAAATTCCAAAGAAACGCAAAGATCCAGGATCTTTCAGAATCACTTGTTCTATCGGTGACTCTACCAGCCATTCAGGCCTAGCTGATCTTGGAGCTAGTGTGTCCATCATCCCCTTGAGCATGTGTAGAAAGTTTGGTCTAACTGATGTTAGACCAACTCCGATGCGTATTCAACTTGTAGAGTCTTCCATTACCAAGCCTCTTGGTATTATTGATGATGCGCCAATCAAGGTCGGAAATTTCTATATCCCTTGTGACTTTGTGGTACTTGATATAAAAGAAGACACTAGCTACCCTCTCATCTTTGGTCGGCCATTCCTCGCCACGGCCAGGGCCCTCATCGACGTTGAGGTAGGACTTCTCACACTAAGAGTGGGAACGGAGTTCATAAATTTTCAAGCCTCTGGGGGTAACATGAAGTACACCCAGGAGGAAGAAGTCTATTTCCTTGAATGCATGGACCAGTTCAATAAGATGCAACAACGTTTCCTTAATTCTGAATCACCACATGTGATCGAAACCCAAATTTCTCTGGTGGACAATCAAGTTGCTACTCAAACTGGCCCAATCAGTCCTATCAAGATGGACATTTACCCTCCCACTATTCATACTGTGGGTAAAACTAACATCACCACTCAAGAAGTTCCCCTCCCACAACCCCCTCACCCATCTATGACCATACCCATTTCCTCTCCTCCCTCTCCTTTTGAGGAACCGCTCTATGATAACCACCAAACATATTTTGAGACACTACTACATATCACTACCCAAGCAGTGAAACCAAATGTCATGGATGGATACTCTGACTATCATCCCTTCATCCCAACCCCCATTGATACTAGTGGACAACATATAATCGAACAACTACAATTCAATCAAAACAATGCTTCTTATAATAATTATCCTTATACAAATGAGATTCAATTTGACTATTCTCCACCATATGTCAAACCATGGGGACCTAACCATCTTGATTTCAATTTTTATCCTTGGTATACTAACGTACGCCAAGCCATTCAGGATACATTTCGAGACACGCAAGCAAAGATGATGGAGTGGTTCCGAGGAAATCAACCAAGTCACTACCACAACCACGCCTCCTCCTCCACTCCTCCACCGCCATACTATCCGCCACCGCCGTGATCCTCTTTCCTCCATCTCAGTCTAAGAGTTTGCTCGGGACGAGCAAAATTCTAAGTCCGGGGTGGGGGTGGGTGGTACGTGATCCACCCCTATCTTTTCCTTATTTGTTTTAGTTTTCCTTTTCATCTTTATTTGCATTAGTTACTTTAGTTTTTGGCCCTTATCTAGTCAGCCAATTTTTTTTTACTTAATTGTAAAAAGGCCATTATCTAGTTGGCCTTGATATGATCATTTTTCAAAATACTCCCCTTAATGATGTAACTGCCTTGCAACTAAAATTTTGAAACTTTCATGACTAGAAATCCTTGTGTCACTTAGGACCTCAAATAATAATCACTCCTTGGAAAAGATGGCAAGCCATAGAGGACTGATAGGATTCAAGAGTGATGCTTTCTTATCATGTACAACTTGTATAAATTTTCTTGATTTTTTGAATGATTCGGTAATAGTTGAACCAATGCATGATACTCTAAAAAAAGATGGAAAAAAAAGTTGCACAAGAACAACCTCTTCTACTCTTCTTCCACCACTTCTAAATCTTTCCATTCATCAAAAAGAAAAAAAGCCAATAATACCCAAAAGGCTAAGTTTGGGGTGGCACCCCTTCCCCCTCTTCCGCTTCTTCCATACCCAGAAATTGGGTGTATCACCAAAAATCAAAGAAAAAAATGTGGTCAATGTAACTGCATGTCCACTAAATGAAAAGGTCTCGAGTCGAATAGAGGAGAGACTGTCCTTCTTCCATACCTCCTTCACTCTAAATTTCTACCCAGGGGAAAACTACAAAAACCCCAACCATCCAAATCAGCCCTGTTCTTGTGTAAAACTTAAAAAAAAATTTGGAGTATCAAATGCAAAGGTGAAATGAAAATATGTTTTATTGCAGGTCTTGAATAAATGCAAGTTTGTGAAGTAGGAAATATAAAAGTCACTTTTTGTGAATTCAGAAAGTCAGGGTCGCTTGGCCATATTTTGGTGGAAGGAATCAAGTGATTGTTAGGAGAGTGAGGATGATAGGTTGACATGATGTCTTGCAAGTATTTCTTGATTTTAATGTTGCTCGGGACGAGCAAAATTTAAGTTTGGGGTATTTTTGATGAATGCATATTCGTCTCTTATTTTTGCTTCATTTAGAATAATTAATTAGGATTTTTTTGTTAATTTTAGCTAATTCAAAAATAAATAGCACTTTCATCTTCTTGATATACTTTTCTTGAATTCTTATGATATTTTTCTTAATTTTCAGGAAATTATCTAAGTAATTAAATCGAGAAAATAAAAGATGAAGATATGAGGCTTTTCAAATATTCCCGCAGTGCCTGAGATACTCGTCACTAAAATAGGCATATCTTTTGCGTCTAAAGGTGGAATTTCAAGATAAAGTATGGATCGAAAAGAAAATTTTATTGGCTACAAAAAAAGATATATTTTACAGATAATTTTGGTGTTTATTTGGCTGCGCTATTAACTAGTGAAAGTAGTCTTACGTTTTCCCGCAGAGTCTGATTTCAGTATATACCTTTCACCAAAATTGGTATAACTCTCACATTCCAAGGCGGAAGTTATTGTGAAAGTATGCGTTGGAAAGATAATTTAATTATATACAGGAAAAATATATTTTCGGGCCGCCTCCGAATTTTTGACTAGCTCAAAAATACGCTCGAAACCGCTGTTGCGGGAAATTAATGCAAAAGGAATGCAAAACAATCAATTGTTTCCTCTATTGATTAGATCTAGAAAGTTAGCAGCCACCGACGGCCATTTCTTTTACCCTAAACCTAATGTATACCCCCCTCATTCTCCTATAAAAGGAGGGACACTTACTCCTCTTTGGGCATCTTGGATTTCTTTGTATTGGGATTCTGAAGCAACTAGTCTTGTAATCATCTTCTTATTATGCAATAAAGTAGATTTTAGTTCAATCATAGTTCGTTCATACTTGTTCTTATCTCTTCATTCCGTCTTAGTTTTAATCTTCTTTTCTCTATTCTTTTATTCTGGAGCAAGGAACAAAGAACTAAGCCATTTCATTGTCTCTAGCATAAGGATTAATCTCCTAATTTTTGGGTTAGACTATGGCTTCAGTACTTTCTTCCTCCGTCTCCCCTTTCTCCATGAGTGAGTAGATTTCTATCGAGGCAAGGGGAATAACCCCTTAGCCATGGTTTTAATGACTTCTTCTTAAATGACTAGATGGTAATCGATTTTAATTAGCGGTTGATCTTTGGATCGCATGTTAATCCGGATGGAAATGACCATGGAAATCTGGATTTAGAACAATAAAATCGATTACATAGACATTTTGATATGATCTTGGATTTTCGTCTTTTAGGATGATAAACTAGGAAGCATGAGCACCAAGATCAATGAGCTCATGTGGAGTTTATCTCTTATGAGTTTTTAAATTCGCAAACCTTCATCGAATCGTCGTTTAAGAATTAGTTGTTATCGCCTAGGCTAAGGTGGTGAAAACCCCTACGAGCCTCGATTTCCATCTCTTGATTTAATCATCGCATCCTTCATTTTCTTTAATTCTTAGTCTTTCATTCATATAGTTTTGCTTGTGTTAACAATCATCTTATTTTTTCCTTGTGCATGTTTATTCTTGTTGAGTGCATTTCTTCTTGCATTAATGTAATCAATCAAACCCCCAACTTGACTTTTACTTTCTTCTTTAATCTAAGGAAAAATACCAAAAACAAATAATAAAGTTCTTCAAACTTTGGGTTCTAAGAACAATCTCTAAAAAGTTATCATGTGGGATCGACCCTTCTATACTACCCTTATAACCGGAAGTAAAAAAGGTTTAAACTCTAGAATTAACCATCTTAGTGATTGTAAGTGCTAAGCAACGCATTAACAACCATCTATACTGGAGCCATCCTATATGGTGTCTGTGCAACTAGTTGTGTTCCTGGAACCAGATTGATCTCGAAGTCAATCTCTCATGGTGGAGGAATGCCGAGGAACTCATCAGGAAACACATCTGCAAACTCTCGGACAATCGTCACCTCCTCAAGGCTAGGACCTTTTGCCTTGGTATCGACAACGTGAGCTACGAATGCCTTACATCCTTGTCGTAACAACTTTTCTGCCACCATAGCTGACACTAGACATGTCGGAAGAATCTTTCTATCTCCTTGGAAGATCCACTTCTCTCCACAAACCTCAAACAATGCCTGCTTGGAACCACAGTCCAACACAAACTTATACTTCTCTAAGGTATGCATCCCAAGGATCACATCGAATCCATGCATATCAAGTGGTATAAGATCCACTTGTATATTGTGTCCCGAAAAAGATAAGACACAAGATGGACACTCCTCTCGAAGCATCGAGGAACCATCAAGAGGGGTTTCTAGCAACAAGCTATCTTTCTTACAGCTAGCAGGTAACAGACAGTTATCAAGAATAGGACGTGTGATAAAAGAGTGCGTAGCACCCGGGTCAACCAAAACAGATATAAAGTAAGAAGAAGACATATTAGAATGAGATAACTCCATCAGACCTGCCACCACTCATGGGTTGACTATCGCCTCCGACTTACTCATATCATAGAATCGAGCCGTTGCTTGTTGTCCATGTCCTCTTCTTCCTTGAGCAGACGATCCTGCTTGTGACGCTTGACCACATCCTCGCCCTCTGCTACTATTGGGTTGCTATCGATCTGACCCTTGTTGATTCTACCTCGGCTGCTGTGTCACTTCAACATATTTACTTGGGCAATTTGACTTCCAATGCCCGATCTGACCACAAAGATGACATGACTAGTCTCGCTGTTGTGGCCTAGACGGCCCTGTCACTTCCATTGAAGTTGTACTATGTGCCTTTGACGGTGAAGAACCATATCCTCTTCCCTTACTCGGAGACCACTGTGACGGTGCACTGGAACCTCTCATCATGGAAGGTGTTGAAAATGTTGGCTTCTTGAAGCCACCAAACCTCTAACCCTGGAACTGAGCAGGCCTCTTCTAGACATGGATTCTCTTTTCTCCCTAACTGACCGTTCGATCCTTCAGACATATTCCACAAACGTAGCAAACCGCTCTCAGTTCTCCAATGTAGAAGCATGTGTTGTCAGCTCAGCACTCAGGCCTTTCTCAAAACGTCTGATTCGCTCATCATCCGTCGCCGCCATGTGAGGACAAAACCTCAATAGGTCCATAAACTTGGCTTCTAGTCGGTGATGTTCATAGCTCCTTGGCGCAGGCGTTCAAACTGGTTGATCTTGTCATCCAGATACGTCTTCGGAAAGTATCTATTGACGAACTCATGCTGGAAAACCTCCCAACCGATCACCTCACCAGATCGCTTCTCCTCCTCGATGGTCCACTAGTGACCAGCACTACCCTTCAGAAGGTAGATAGCGTGCTTGACTTTGTCTGCTTCGGGGATGTCGAGGATCCAAAAAGCCTTATCAAGACTTGTCAACCACAGATCTACATCCACTGGATCAGTCGTCCCAGCATAGTCCGAAGCTCTGACTCAGCGAAGCCGCTCAAAGGTCTTCCCAATACCCGATGTTTCACCATGGGGAGTCTGTGCTCTCGACAGAGGTACTAGAAATCTTTCTACCATGAGATTCATTGTAGCCATCATCTGTCCCATAAGTTTTTGGTAGGCAGGGTTTTCGAGAATGGCTGGGTCAAGTTGGGGAACCTCAGGCACCCGATCTCCATGTGCCTATCTTTCAACTCCATCAACTAATGCAACATCGCTGCTCTTGGCAGCATGTTCTTCATGGTTTCCAGACATCTTGGGTGTTCCTTCCGCTGAGGGCAGAAGATGATTGTAAGAAAATCTGGAAAACTCACAAGAACAGACACAACCTAGTCCTAAATCCCTATAGACTCAGCAAATCTAGATCTCTGATACAAAAAACTTATGGCGACACATCCCACTATCACACAGACAACGAGGTGCCACACGAAAACGTGCGGAAAACACCATAAACCACCTATTAACAAAAACATGGATTAATTAAAACCAATTTTGACAAACAGATAACCCAAGAAACTATTACATTCAGATCCTCATTCTGTAAGAAAACAAGTTATATAAACATTTACAAGTCTTGATATGTGTCCAAAGCTTAACATGGCAGCTGTCTTGGCATCACATGAGTTCATTACATGTTTATATACATAACGAGCCACATCCGGCCAACAGCAGGATATACAAAGCTTCATCAGCTATACATCATGAAATAATGTCAAAACGCCTCTAAGGACCTGAGAGTACAGGGTTGACTCTAAGACTCTACTACAAAACAACCAAAACAGCAGCATATCCATCTCTTGCCTTCTACTGCTCCTCTTCTTGCTTCTCGGCCGCAACCTCGCGACCACCACCACATCTAGCACGAACACCTAAAAAGGTTGTAAACCAATGGGGTGAGACACACAGTCCCAACGAGAAACATAACTCCCCGCTGAAACCATAAAACCTCAGAAAGATTAAAGCAATAACAACAAATAACAGATAATCCGTAGAATAAGAGCAACATACTAAGCAAAGCTATTCATACCATCAAGCTTACCAAGATGTACGGAAGGCATATAACCAAGTATTTCTATATGGAACATGATTGACAAGATAAGATTTATAAGATCTAACCACATAATATAAGGAACGTATAAGTAACTGCAATGTATAACAAGATCAACTACAAAAGCAAGGCCTCAACCAATGTTTCGTGTTTTGCCTTAAGCAATATATACTATTCGGCTGCATTACATATTGTTATGCCCTGAGTAAGTGAGCCGTACCACTCAAATCCAACCGACGGCTGCGAAACCCGGAGCCAGTGTCATACAAGGTTAATGGAAGAGTCGGACTCCACGACCTCCCACCTCGTGCTCAGTGCATGAGAACCAAAGAAGGACTGTAGTCTCATGCTTAAGTGGCCTCAGCCACAGGGTCAGCTCCCGCAGGCTACCCTTTCTCTAGCCTCCTTGGTACAGGTCTCGGCGCTAGTATATCTGAGCCACGGGCCAGTTCACCGTGCTCCCTGAGCCATGAACGCATTCATGCTCTATCACACTGAGCCATGGGCTTGTTCACCATGCTCTATCTATTCCGAGTCTGCAACTGTAGCTGCACTCAAATCCTCACTATTTTAGGCTAGGAGAAACCTCGCATATTCAACAATATGCGCTCCGGGTTAACCCGCAGGAGAACCCGTTTCACCATCACCAGCTACTGACGATGATGGATCTATGGCCAGGGCAAACTACATGATATGTTCCACTGTAATTAGTTAGCATATTTTAAGTGAATTGTTGAGGCAACCAGGTTATAATACATACATAACATAAAGTTACATTATTGTTACTACCATCACAATATCCCGGGATCTCAATCCCTCATCACAAGAAACCACTGCCTCATTAGGATAACAATCCCAGATCTCATCATCGGAGGATAACACCTCAACTAGGCATTTTAGCCAAACTCAGGTCCTCCTACCTAAACACATAATAAGGTGATGCAGGTTATCTCATCAACAAGAGTGACCATCAATGTAGTATCATTAAAACATATATACCTCATAGACCTTTACCTGGCTATACATCTGCATGGTTAGTATACACAATCATAGAGATAATTGAAACCATCATGGTTTAATAGAAGGATCATGTTATCAAACATAGGGCAACATTGATGATTATATGCTTTATCATTCATGCCTCAAACCTGTGAGCATAGATATGGGTCACATCATCATGTGAAGCAACTCATATACTTCCGAACATATCATTTACTCATCATTATAGATACATGATTCAAGATGATCATAAACACATATAATATCATGGCATTAGAGTTCAGATATGTCATGTTTACATAGGTGCGTTCTACCATATCAAGTACCTCACGACTATCAAACATGTCAAAGGTTCACGAACCATAACCATGACTCTTAACAATAGGAATGTGATCACATGATAAATAACTATCAGATGGTCTTTCGAGTGGAACAGGACCCTCACTAGAAGTGCCCACTACCCTCACAAGAAGTGTGACAGGTAGGGCACCCTCACTAGAAGCAGTATCAGGCAGCATATCGGCCCATCACAGCAAGGGTGTCGGCTACCACTTCAAAGCATGCCGTGCAACTATGTGTATCGTGCATCCATGGTTATCGGGCATCCATGGGTATCGTGCACCTATGTGTCGTGCATCCAGGGGTGTCATGCACCTATGTGTCATGCAACCAGGGTTAGGGTTACCATCTATCACTATATCGGGCATCACCACCAAACCATGACGCCCAACACAAAGCTAGCCCACAGCTCCATAACGTTCAAGGTATATCGGGCACAATTCCACTACCCAAGGTATAACACCCAACGCCCAACACATAAAGGTATTGTCCAACAACCAAAAACCTCTAGGCACAACGACCAAAGGTGCAACTCAAACGGGTAGCAAAGGAAAGCCTATCGTCCAACCACACTAACCTCATCCTATCGGCCAACACACAAGGCAAGGACCAAGGTGTATCGCCCAACATAACCTCATCATCTCAACCCAAGACTCTAGATCAAGAGAGGGTATCGGGCAACACCATCCCCAAGCCATATTGTGCAAGATACAGCTCAACACGATCACCATCAACCTCAAGCACAAGGGCACCAAACCCTAGATTGATCAAGAAGATCGGTTCACCTCTCAACAACCAAGAGAGAGGGGTTTTGCACAACCTCTATCACAACTCGAGCAACCACAAAGATCAACCTCAACATAGATCTATATCTACCAAAAAGCTCACCTCTCGAATCCATGGTGAGAGGAGGGTGTTTCTCAAGCAACTAGAACACAAGCTCACCTCTCAACTTAAACGAGAGAGGGGTATTGCTCATATTACTAAAGATCAAGCTCACTTCTCTAGACCAAGGAGGGAAAGGAGTGTTTCTCAATAAGGAAACCCTAAGACATGGTTCGGCCAACTAGGGTACAACTAAGAAAGAAACTTAACTAGAAACATACATTGCCGATTATGATCATATGAAACATACAAGAACATAGAAGAAGGTAATATGATTAGGGTTAGGAGTTATGTAACCCGCCTTAAGCAAGCTCCAAGCTCCTAGCACACTCTCGAACACCACAAGAGGAAGAAGAAGACTCCAAGATAAGGATCGGCCACCAAGCTTGCAAAGGGAGAGGTGTCATGCACCAAGGGGAGGGGAAGCTAAGGAACTAAAGGGATCCTTAGCAAGAGAAAGAAGGTACATATATAGGAGAGGATGGAGGAGAAACCAAGGTAAGACAAGGCAAGGTGTCGCCCACCTAGGGACACTTGTCCATGGGCAATGCCTCCACTCCAACTTGCCTTAAACACATGTCCAAGGCCATTTCCACATGCAAGCATCAAGCACCAAGTGTCCACTAGTGGTGACACAAACGAGGTCAAAGAGGTCAAAGGGGTCCATGGACGACACACCTCCACTCCATGCCTGACACACCTCCTGGGCGACACACCCAGGCCGATACAAGGCACTCCTGCCCGACACAAGATCCAACAAAGCAAGGTCAAGGTTCAAGCAAGGCATCTCAAGGCCCAACAAGCTCAAAGAAACTCAAGAAATGATCCCAACCCTTCCTCTCAACACTAGAGGAAGCAAGGAGAGAGAGGAACACTTATCAATGTGACAAACTTGATCAACAACCCTATACTTGGGTTAATTGCAAGTAGCACCTCCAGCTCTCAACAAAGAACAAACAAACCCTAATCATTACTAAAGGTGATTAGCAAGCAACTAAGCACCAGGGTTAGGCAAAGAAAACAGGATAAGCCCTAAACGGAGGTCAGGGTCCTTACATATCATATCTCTCTTTTCTTTCCTAATCTTGGTACATATTCTTAAGATGTGTTACCATCTCAATAACATCTATTTCTCAAGTTGTCTCTAAAACTAATAGTTCATTGAGCATGGCATCGGACACTTGACATCCATGACATCTTTAGAGTGCTTTCGGTAAGTATCATGTCATCCTTACGCACGTTGGTAGCGGGTTCATCTATCTCTGGTGTCTCCAGGACATAAAGATTGCACTTTTGAGTTGAAACATTTTTCAAACTCCAGAACCAGTACTACAAGTTATTCCCGTTCAGCTTGTCCTTCTCAAGGACCAATCAGAATGAAAAAATATTTGCGTTTTCTATTAGATTCTATAAAAGAAAATTTGCAACTTTTGTCAAAATAATTTTTGATTTGATAAGTTTGAAAATATTAATAAGAATTTTATTTAATTATTATTCCCACTATTTTATACAAATTGATAGCCCTAACATATCAATTCAGAAGATTGCAACATACAACCTTATAGTGAGACAAGATCCAAAGCAATTGAATCAATTACCCAAAAAATGCCAACGTCCATAACCAATTACTAAAGGAATGCAAATTTTTCCAATTGCATCTAATGAAATTCTTTGGTATATGGTATGCACAAATCATTTTTCATAGTCATCTATATGTGTTACGACCCCATCTGAGCTTAATTGGTAAACTAGGGTTTACCTAGACAATTGCAAAGATTAATTGGAATAATCATTCTTGAAATCTAATTAATGATGATAACACAATTAGGATGTTTTAATTATGATAAGAAGTCTAAATGTTCTTTTGTCTTGTAAGTAGGGTTTGAGAAACCCTAATCGGCCCAATATAGGGTTTTAATGATACATGAATACAGAATTTGATAAGTAGAATGTCTCACTAAATGATTTTTAGTATTTTATGTGTAACTCTGATTTACTTCAAATTTTGATATGAATTGGATATATAAAATTTGAACAATATTGGAAAATATCAGAATTTTTGAAGAATGCTCTGACCTGTTTGTCGGTCGAGTTTCAAACTCGGCCGATCACATTTCCAGAATTATACAGCAGTGTGGTAATTGAATTTTATCTTTTTATTGGTATATCCACTTGATCTCAAATTTTAACTGTGCTTGAAAAACACAGTTTTAGACACTCCGTTAAATTGGCATAATTTTTGGATGACTTTTGAATCCCTACAGTAAGGGTGTCGGTCGAGTTTGTGCAGGACAAACTCGGCCGAATATATTGCAGACTGCAATATAGCAGTGCAATATTCTATTTTTAATTATTTATTGGTAACTCTAAATGATCTCAAATTTTAACTGAAGATTTATAGAACAATTATAAACAACGTGCTAAATTCCCATAATTGTTGGAGAATGTTTGATCTCTGAAATAAACGAATTACAGTAACTTTTGTATAACTGAATATTCAGCCAATATAATTAAAGTTAAGTGTTGGGTCAATATGCAATTGACCCAAGCAGCTCAATTGACTTATATGAGCAACCACACACACACACAGCTCTCATTCTTCGTCATTTCATTCCAGAGAAACGAGCTCCTAGAGAGAGAGGGAGAATTAGGGCTTGAGTGGAGAAAGTGGGGGAATTGCTGAATTAGGGTTTTGCGATTCCAGGAAGGGTGAAATCAAGTAAGTTCGGATTCCTTGCATAGACTTTTATGGTGAATCTTCTCTCTCATGTCAAGATTCCGTCCTTGCTCTGATTTGATCCAAGATGATGTCGAAATTCCCTCTTTTCTCACCCTTTCTTGATAATCCCTCATTTTCAAGGTTCCCGAGTTGAATGGAAGAAGAATTGGGAGATTTGTTAGGGATTTGATAGGAATTCGAGATTCCCTGAGTTGAGCTGCAGTTGTGAGGTGTTTTCACACCTTAGGGTGAGTGGGTTCTTCCTTCAAACATTCTAATGCACGAATTTGATTATAGCATCCAAATCCCTAATTGCTTAGTATGTGATTCTAAAACCTGAAATGTCCGTATGATTTAAGATTGTTGCAAATTGATACGATGTGGATTTCTTCTCTGTTTGAATGATTCCTAAATGGTAGATTCATATCAGAAATGTATACAGCACTTCCTAGTGAGAATGCTTTTTAGATTTATATCAAATGATGTAATTAGGGTTTAACCTAATTGAGACGTCACTAGTGTTTCAACCTTATTGAAAAGGACTAGTAATCCTATAAGTGGTTAGGATGTATCTCATGGGTTATCTTAATTGAATTTTATTCTTGATACATGATATCTCAGTAAATGATATGGAAAATCTAAATTTAGTTAAGTTTCCATGATTTCATATCTATATTGATTATATAAGATTTGTTGGAAACAGTCTTTATTTAGTGAAAGCTTATATCGTATGAGATCATGATAAGAGCCATGTGACAAGTGAATGAGGCAAATGCAACCCTAAGAGTAGGGTGTTGGCATGTGATGAATGAATAAGGCATATGAAACCCTAAGGATGGGGTGCTCAATGAGTCATGCTATGGTAATATGAAAGGTCTCGATATGAGATGTGATGATGCTTAATTGTTGAATTGTATGTTTCTAGTGCATTTAACTTTTTATGCTTGTTCTCTCTGAGTTGATATCTACATACTGCAGGGCTTCTTATTTTCAATACATATCTCGTAAATTGCAGGTAATGAGATATGACATGCCCTAGAAAGGGATGTTACTGAGACATGGTATATGTTGAATACATGAGCTATGATATTTATCTGTTAATTAATTAATAGACCTAGATGCCCTAACACCGTAGAACCCCTTAGACGGGTCTGCAACTTTGGGGTGAAACTCGTGTTGCAACATCATCCATGCTTGTGTCGCGGACAAACGAGGAAAGAGAGAGGCAGTGTCTAACAACAATCGTGCTTGTGTCACGATGGCACTGCGATAACAAAAGAAAACACGGTTATCTAACACCATTCGTGCTTGTGTAGCGAAGGTAACCCTGTGACTCTCCGCCGGTGTACTCAGGTTTAAGGAGGAGTCGAGAGCACACGTGGTTGTGCAGCACACGTGGATGTGCGATGAGGCCGTAGAGCCTGTGTCCTGTGCAGACCAGGACGAGTAGTCAGACTTAGCACTTCCCGGGTGTGTCGCTAAGTCTTGTACGGTGGGACCGTAGCATGGACTTGTTGCGGATCTTCATATGCAGAGTACACTGCATATGTTTAGGGCATAATCAAAAATATGATCATATAGGTTCACAGAGTTCTTTATAAATGAAAGAGTTAAGGAAGACTAAAAGCATAGTCTTCTAGTGGTTATTCTTTGGATGCAGTATTTACATTCTTTGTTATTTCAATTATATTGTTTTAGAACTGCTCAGTGTAGTATTTATTGTTGTTAAATTTCATATCGTTTATTCAAATTATATCTGAAATCACATTAGTGCATTAGTCTGTTTCCATGAAGTACTCATTCACTGAGCGAGTAGGCTCACCCCTCTACTCAAACATTTTTAGGGTTAATCGCGTGGACTTGAAGATGATCAGAGCGTCAGAGTAGATCTGCCACAGGAGTCAAGTATGAGATTAGTTGAGTCAGTCGGTCCTTGTCACTCTAGATCCTCAGTAAGAGAAAAGAGAGAGAGTTGTAATTACAATGTGTAATTGTGGGCTCCAATCTCCAAACCACGAATTAATCCCGATTTAATCATGTGCGGAAGCAATCGGTAAACAGCGGAAGACAAAAATCACGGGAAATTAAAACTTTTCGAGACAAGAGCCTGAAACCACAAACCTTTTCCATAGAAAAAGGATTTAACTGTTTACATCACTGACAATTACTTCTTGAGTAATTACATACAACATGATACCAAAACTCTCAAGAATTCATACTCCAAAACACTCCAGGACCTGAGAGTACAGAGGACACATAGGACTTAACTCTAACTACACCATGAAGCAGGCTAGATCTCCACCTGAGATATTTACTGCTCCTGATGCTGCTGTTGCTGGGATTGTTCACCTGAGGTCTTGTTCCTTCGTCTTCGACGACCACCTAAAAAGTAGAAGTCTACGGGGTGAGACAATTATACATAATTGCCCCAGCGAGAGTTATAACTCTCCACTAGGATTTATAAGCAAAGCAAGGAATAACTAAAGCAATAAGAGCCTTCAAGATATTCACTGGCAGTTCTGATGATAAGCAAGAGTTCAATCAATATTAAAATATGAGAACATCTATGCTATTCAAGGTAACATCAATCAAATAACTCATAATTAACTCTAACAGATATACTACGCTGTTGTTTATGTTTTTCCAAACATTATTATGCCCTGTGGAGATGAGGCATACCACTCATACTCCAACTGATCGCTAAGAAGTCACATCAGTATCATACATAGGTCATTAAGAGAGCCGGATTCTTATGACCTCATCTTCCTCAGTCAGTTAGAGGATTGATTGTTTGACATCTGGCGGGATGTCTATGTAATAGCTCACCAGGGTACTCTGGTCCTTCGCTATTTTTAGAGTTACAGTGGCATTCTGTACTCTCTTCGCTATCGGAAGATTTCTTGTTTATCTTTCACCGATACGGGGTTTATGTCTTTAAGGGAGTGTAGAGATACAGCTCACCTTTAAAACTTTGGGGTGGGGTCTGATGGACTACTAGAATCTACATCATCCACTCACCCTTTCCGTTATAGTGAAGGTATGACGGACTACGAGAATCTACATCAAATACCTACACTAGGATGTCAGGTTCTACACATCCATGTACCCCACATACTCGACAGTATGTGCTCCAGGAGTTCCCTTAGGAAAACCTGTTTCACCATCATTTAGACAACTGACAATGATGGATCTATGATCAGGGCTCTACATTTCACTTGATTAGTTAGGTACATTCAGTATTCCAATCATCATACAGTAACACAGCTATATATGAGAATACAAAATGTAACAGGCCTAACTTATCACAATTATCAGATATTCATCTCAAGTCATCTGTCAAGCATGACCTTAATAACATTTATGGCTCTTACAGCCCATAAATCACAAAGGATGTCACTTAGCAGTGCATCAAGATGGTTCACTATTCATAAAGCATAAGACATGCCTTTAATGAATATAACATGGTATTCCATACCTGGGTGTGACCATCATCTCACAACAACCTGCATGGTTAATTCAACAGATAATAGTAAACACTTCAGTAAATAGGAATACATCCCCAATTAGGGTTTCACTTGGATTCACCCTCAACTAGTGTTTCACATGGAATCACCCTAAAATAGGGTTCCACATGGGATCACCCACAACTAGGGTTCCACATGGAATTACCTTCAAATAAGGTTCCACTTAATAACCCTTACAATCAGGGTTTACTATTCATCTTTCATGTCATCGCCCAAAAATTAGGGTTTACTATTCACTCCATGGTGAATTGTACTCATTACATCATCATGTAAGAGAAACATCATCATTAAGACTCTTAATTATCATTAAGATCCATTAAATATCATCATTAGGGTTTCCATGACCTCACATAGGTGGGTCATTCCCTAATCATGCACCTTCATGTGTAAAAGAAGTATCTTACTAGAGATTCCTCCTAAAAAGGGCACTTTCTCTCTCTAGGATACTTTCTCTCTCTAGAAACACTTTCTCTTTCCTCTCTCTAGTAGATGGTGGCAACACCACTCTAGATTAGGTTGAGACAAGTCTCTATTGACTGATGTGAGCCAAAGCATCAACATTATGTGATTAGGGTTTGATTAGATTAGGGTTTTACCCCTTTAGACCCTTCAAGGGTATTTTGGTAATTTGCCACATGATCACCATCATGGGTTAACCCACTAATCACATAGTCCCTTAATGACCTAGGTTACCATTAGGGTTTAGATTGAATCACCATTGAACTGATTACATCATCAAATGGTTAAGTACAAACCATCACAAATCTCCAAACGGTTTCAACCTTCAAACGGTTTCAACCACCTAAACGGTCTTGAGACCGTTTGGCCCTCAAACGGTCTTGAGACCGTTTGGAGGTGAAGACCGTTTGGAAGGGTTGACTTCCAAACCGTTTGGAGCTTCAATCGGTTTGAGGTCGTTTGGACCAATCGACCTTGAGGTCGTTTGAGCTCAAACGGTCTTGAGGTCGTTTGAGCCCAAACGGTCTTGAGGTCGTTTGACCCAAACGGTCTTGAGACCGTTTGGACCCAAACGGTCTTGAGACCGTTTGGTCCAAATGGGCTCAAACCGTTTGGACCAATCGACCTTGAGGTCGTTTGAGCTCAAACGGTCTTGAGGTCGTTTGAGCCCAAACGGTCTTGAGGTCGTTTGACCCCAAACGGTCTTGAGGTCGTTTGACCCCAAACGGTCTTGAGACCGTTTGGTCTCAAACGGTCTTGAGACCGTTTGGACCCAAACGGTCTTGAGACCGTTTGGTCCAAATGGGCTCAAACCGTTTGGACCTCCAAAAGGGTTCAAAGGTCACCAAAGTTCAAGGATATGTATGTTGAAGCCCTCAATTGGCTAAAGGTATGCTAACCACTTATACATTGAGCCAATTAGGGTTAGCCTTAACCACTTAGACATCAAATTGACCCTCAATTGTAAACCAATTAGGGTTCAATCGTTCTCAATTAGGGTTTCAAGTTGATTGGTCATCAATGTTCAACAATGTGAAACAATTCAAGGTTGAACCTATCAATTGACCTCCAATTGGGCTCAAACTTGGCCCAAACGGTCTTGAGGTCGTTTGGACATCATCCAAACGGTCTTGAGACCGTTTGCCCAAAGTTTGACCAAAAACCAAGTCGTTTTGACTAAGGTTGAAGTCCAATTAGGTCAAAATCAGCAATTTTCAACAATGCATCAATTTCCTACAATTGGACCCTCAAACCATTAGATTAACTCAACCCTAGACCTTCAAACGGTCTTGGGTTGACACCAAACGGTCTTGAGACCGTTTGGATGAGTTCCAAACGGTCTTGAGACCGTTTGCCCATCCATCCTTTGGACTTTAGCGAAAATTCATCAAGGTTTGATCTATTGAGTTGATCATCACATCAATACTTAATTGCAATATGATTTGGTGCCTTTGGACCTTCAATTGATCAACTATACTTGACCCCAGACCTCCAAACGGTCTTGGGGTGACCCCCAAACGGTCTTGAGACCGTTTGGGTGATTCCCAAACGGTCTTGAAACCGTTTGGGCTAAGCAACCCAAAATCTCAACTTAACTCATAGGAGATTCAGCACTAATTTCAGTTAGGGTTTTCCCTATTAATCATCCTTCAACTCATGACTCGTTTGGAATTAATCCATAAAATTTGGTGAGTCGTTAATTAACATCATTATGAACAGTAATCCCAAACGGTCAACGTTTAGTCAACCATCTTAAACGGTCTTGAGACCGTTTGCCCAAAAAGGGCAAATTAAACAGATTGCAAATCAGAAATTAATTCAATTTGTTTTGCTAATTGATTTGCTCATATCTCACGATTCCTGTGGAGTTAACCTCTCAAATTTCGTGGGTGATTAACCTACATAATTATGAACAAGATTCCCAAACGGTCTTCGCTTGGTCAACGGGACCAAACGGTCTTGAGACCGTTTGCCCTCAAACGACCCTGAAACCGTTTGCCCACCAAACGGTTTGAAACCGTTTTGAGCAATAGGTGGAGGTCGTTTGATAAAGTGAAAATCTGTGGATAAGCATAGTAATTAACGCCCTTATCTTCCACCTTAAGAACAGTAGCAGTTCTTCACGATTTTGCTTGCAAGGATGCAAGGGAAGATAGGGAAGAAGAAGATCTATCAACTATATGCATAGAAAAGATGTATAATCGAAGCATCAAGTTTAGAGTTATAAAACCCGCCTAAAGCTTGCTCCTTGAGCTCCAAGCTTTCGAGGTCCAAGCTTTCAATGGTTTCCAAGAAGCTCTACTGGTCGGCCAAGGTGACTTCTCCAAGGAAGATTGAGGAAAGATGGCTAAAAAGATAGAGTTAAGTAAGCTAGCCATGAATTTGCCCTTGAATCTGAGTTCTAACCATAGAATTGGGCAAGAAGGGGAATCCAAACCTACCTTGCACCCTTGGTCGTTTCTCCTGAGCTCCAGAGCAAGGCTTGGCCGTTTGGGAAAGAAAGGAAGTGAATGGAACAGGGAAAGATCGTTTGCTCATTTGCAAAGGAAAAGCCTTTTTATAGCTTAAGCCTATTTCTTACCACAAGGACCTTTCAAAACCAAAAATTCACATCTAGGTCCCTCCTTGCTCAAGAGCACGCCCAAGCCCATCAAATTCTTAAGCAATTCTTAAGAAAACTCAAGATCTAAGGGTATAGGAATCCAACCTTCAACTAGGGTACATTCATGTAAAGGTTTTGTACCCATTTTAGGTGATTTCTATCACAAAGATCATTTTTCTCATTTAATTATTAAATGATGTATCCCTTTCATCATTTTTACTCTAAATGATGACAAGAGTCATAAAAGATGTTCTAGATGGTGAAAATTACAAGTTGGACCCCTCAATTTGGGTAAATTGCACTTTACCCTAAATTAGGGTTTCTAAGCATGGGAATTGCTTCCACAGCTGCACCTTGGTGCTCAAGCTTGGGAAATCCCTCAAACTTTACCATAACCATTCACATGATGTTTTAACATCAAAGGAACATCTTATCTTGTGAATTTTGCAAGTTCAACCCTTAAACTGGGTAATTTGCACATAGGTCCCTGCATACAACACAATGCTACAACTTTATACAAAAAGGAGCAAAATTGAAAGTAAATGTTCCTGAGGAACTTAATTACATGCCAGGGAGTGTTCACAAGTATATTAATTACATATTTAGGCAAAACTTCCAGGGTTAGGTCATAACCCAGGTCAGGGGTGTTACAAATTCTTTACCCCTTCAAAAGGATTTCGTCCCCGAAATCGATAAAGCATATTATAAGAAAAGAGCAGGATATTTTCTTCTCATTTCACCTTCTAGTTCCCAAGTGGCTTCTTCAACACCACGATGGTTCCAGAGGACTTTTACAAGGCTTATATCCTTCTTCTTTAACTTTTTAGTTCTGGTATCGAGGATTGACACTGGTCCCTCCTCATACGTTATATCTTCATTCAATTTTACCTCCATAGGTTGTAGAACTGACTCGGTATCTGGATGACATTTCCTTAGCATGGAAATGTGAAACACAGGGTGCAGCTTCTGCAACTCTAGAGGTAACTCTAGTCTATAGGCCACCTTTCCAACTTTTTCAACAATTGGATAAGGTCCCAAAAATCTAGGAGCTAACTTTCCTTTCTTCCCAAAACGAAGGACTCCTTTCCAAGGTGAGACCTTGAGATACACTCTGTCTCCATCCTGGAATTCTAGGGGTCTACGACGTTTATCGGCATATGATTTCTGTCTATCTTGTGCAGTCTTAAGCTGTTGTTGTATAACTTTAATCTTTTCTGTAGTTTGCTGCACAAGATCAGGGCCTAATAACTGGTGCTCACCAGTTTCATACCAACACAAGGGTGATCTACAACGTCTGCCATATAAGGCTTCATATGGTGCCATATCAATGCTATGTTGATAGCTATTGTTATAGGCAAACTCTATCAAGCTTAGATGTAGATCCCAACTCCCGGTAAACTGGAGAACACATGCTCTCAACAGATCTTCTAAGGTCTGTATAGTCCTTTCTGACTGTCCATCAGTTTGAGGATGAAAGGCTGTACTAAACCTTAACTTGGTGCCTAGGGCTCTGTGTAACTGTTCCCAAAAGCGACTTGTAAACTGGGGACCTCTGTCAGAAACTATAGTGACAGGAACTCCGTGCAAACGCACTATCTCTTGGACATATATCTGGGATAACCTTTCAGCAGTATAGGTTGTTTTGACAGGTAAGAAATGCGCTGTCTTTGTCAACCTATCAACAACTACCCAAATGGAATCATGTCCTTTGTTTGTCCTGGGTAGGCCAGCAACAAAGTCCATGGTTACATGGTCCCACTTCCACTGTGGTATGGGTAAGGGTTGCATTGTCCCTGCAGGTTTCTGGTGTTCAGCCTTGACCTGCTGACACACAGGACACCTCAGAACAAACTCAGCTACATCCTTCTTCATCCCAGGCCACCAATACATGTCTTTCAAGTTTCGATACATCTTGGTGCTCCCTGGATGCATAGCATACATCGAAGAATGAGCTTCTTCCAGGACTAACTTCCTCAGGTCGTCCACATCTGGCACTATCATCCTTCCATGATAGCATGCCACCTGGTCATCTGACTCATGAAAACCTTCTCGCTTCTCATTTCCAAACTCAAATCTGATCTGCTGTACAGAAACATCTACTTGTTGTGCCTCCTTTATCTGCTCTCTTAAGGTAGGTTTAATCTGCATCTCAGCTAACAGACCGGCTAACAATGATGCCTTCAACTGCACATTGTCATGCCTTAAAGAGATAAGCATATCTCTTCTAGAGCATACTAAGGAACTTAGTTGTGCCCTATCCATGGTTGATGTTGCTGATTTCCTACTCAAGGCATCTGCAACCACATTGGCCTTGCCCGGATGGTAATCAATCGTACAATCGTAGTCCTTGATTAACTCCATCCAGCGACGTTGCCTCATATTAAGCTCATGCTGAGTGAAGATGTACTTAAGGTTCTTGTGGTCTGTGAAAATCTGGAAAGTTTCTCCGTAGAGATAATGTCTCCAGATTTTCAAAGCATGGACCACAGCAGCTAACTCCAGATCATGTGTCGGATAATTCTCTTCGTGTTTCTTAAGCTGTCGGGAAGCAAAAGAAATCACTTGGTTATCCTGCATCAACACACATCCAAGTCCATTCTTGGAGGCATCACAAAAGATTATATATTCCTTTCCTTGCTCAGGTAACACAAGCACAGGTGCACTTGTCAACCTCTCCTTCAACAGCTGAAAAGACTGTTGACACTTATCACTCCAAGCAAAAGGAACATCCTTTCGGGTTAACTTGGTCAAAGGTAAGGCTATAGAACTGAAATTTTTAATAAACCTTCGATAATAACCAGCTAACCCCAAGAAACTTCTAATCTCCGTCGGTGTCTTCGGTTGTTCCCACTGCAGAACATATTCTATCTTTGCAGGGTCAACATGAATTCCCGAGGCAGATACCACATGTCCAAGGAAGGATACTTCAGATAACCAAAACTCACACTTGCTAAACTTAGCGTATAGCTTATGCTCTCTTAGCAAGGTCAAAGTCTGGCGAAGGTGTTGCTCATGCTGCTGAGCATCCTTACTATAAATCAGTATGTCGTCTATGAAGACGACAACACACTGATCAAGGAAAGGTCGAAAGACTCTATTCATGAGTTCCATGAATGCAGCCAGTGCATTGGTTAGTCCAAACGACATGACCGTGAACTCATAGTGACCATATCTTGTCCTAAAGGCAGACTTAGATATGTCACTATCCTTAATGCGGAGTTGATGATATCCAGACCTTAAGTCTATCTTAGAAAAGACTGTCGCACCACGCAACTGGTCGAAAAGATCATCAATCCTCGGCAAAGGATATTTATTCTTTATCGTTACTTTATTGAGTTGTCTATAATCAATGCACAACCGCATCGATCCATCTTTCTTTTTAACAAACAAAACCGGAGCACCCCAAGGTGAGGTACTCGGTCGGATGAAACCCTTCTCAAGTAACTCTTGAAGCTGTTTCTTGAGTTCTGCCATCTCAGCAGGCGCCATCCTATACGGAGTCTGGGCTATAGGTTTCGTATCTGGGACCAAATTGATCTCAAAATCAATTTCCCGGGGTGGTGGTATACCAGGAAGTTCTTCGGGAAACACATCCTCGAATTCCCTGACTATCGGAACTTCAGCAGGGTTGGAACTCTCCTTGGTAACATCTACCACATGGGCTAAGAATGCGTAGCATCCTTGCCTCATCAACTTATCAGCAACCATAGCTGATACAAGACAGGTGGGCAAAATCTTTCTTTCACCTTGAAAGATCCATGTGTTGCTTTCATCAGCAAACACCGCCAGCTTGGATTCACAATCCAAGACAACTCGATACTTTTCCAAGTTATCCATCCCTAGGATTATATCAAATCCTTGCATATCAAGCGGTATGAGATCCACTTGAATGCGATGCTTAGAAAAGAAAAGTACGCAAGGAGAGCATACTTCTTGCAGAACAGCAGACCCACTCAACGGAGTCTCCAACAACAACTTATCTGCCCTATGACTAGTTGTCATATTGCAGTTACGAATCACTCTTCGAGTGATGAAAGAGTGTGTAGCACCCGGGTCAATCAGAACAGATACTACACAAGATTTAGACATATCAGAATATAAAAGTTCCATCTGACCTGTCACCACTTGTGGATTGACCACTGCTTCTGGTGGGTTCATAGCATAGAACCTTGCTGTAGCCTGCTGTTGAGGTGGTGCTGATGATCCAGCTTGAGACGCTTGTCCACGTCCTCGAGCTGCTCCTTGATGTTGTCTATTCTGAGATCCCTGTCGATTCTGTCTCGGGGTTTGTTGTGTCACACCGACAGCCCTAGAACGACAATCCTTCATCAAGTGTCCCACCTTACCACAGTTGTAGCAACTCTTTTCCTGTTGCTGTGGTCTGGGTGGTCCAGTAACTGACACAGATGCAGAACTGTGCGTCCCTTGAAGCGGTTGACTTCGTCCTCTACCTCTGCTTGGTGTCCATTGAGTTTGAAAACTCGATCTGGGTGGCGGAGGGTTAGGTGCAGAGAATCTAGGTTTCTTGGAATCCCTAGATGAAGAACCCTGGAACTGTGGATATCTTTTATGGGTTTGTCTTTTCTCAACTACAGATCTCTCTATCCTTCAGACTGACTCAACGAAGGTAGAGAATCTCTCTCGGTTCTCTAAGGCAGACACTGGGGTAGACATGTCAGCATTCAACCCCTTCTCAAACCTTCTGATTCTTTCTTCTTCTGTGGCAGCCATGTGCGGACAAAATCGCAACAGCTCCATGAACTTAGCTTCGTATTCGCTAATGTTCATAATACCCTGTCTCAGTCTCTCAAACTGAGAGATCTTCTCGTCTAGGAAGGTCTTGGGAAAATATCTATTGATAAATTCCCGACGAAACTCTTCCCATGAGAACTCTGCCCCAGGTCTCTTCTGCTCTTCCATGTTCCACCAGTGACCAGCACTTCCTTTGAGAAGATAGACAGCATGTCTAACCTTCTCAGCTTCAGGGATGTTGAGGATCCTGAAGGCCTTCTCCAGCTCTGTCAACCACAGATCAGCATCTGCGGGGTCAGCAGTCCCATGGTACTCGGTAGCTCCGACACGACGTAGTCGCTCGAACGTCTTCCCGATACCTTGCCCCTCAGGCTGGGCAGGTACCCTAGGTGCAGGCATAGGCAACCTGTCGGTTATGTGTGTCATGGCAGTCATAAACTGCCCAAACATTGTCTGGACTGCTGGGTTACCCATGTCATCTGGATCAAACTGGGGTGGCTCTCTAGGTTGTTCTGGTACATGCTGTTCCAATCCTGGTACTCCTGCACCACCTTGAGGTGCACTAGCACTACTTTCTTCCACATTCTCATCATGTGGCTCTGACATCTTAAGTATCTTCTTCTCCTGAGGAGTAGAAGATTCTATTAGATAAGGAAGGAATACTAAAGATAGACTCGACTTCCTAAGTCCTATGCCTCTGTAGACTCGGATGAACCTGGAGCTCTGATACCACTTAATTGTGGGCTCCGATCTCCAAACCACGAATTAATCCCGATTTAATCATGTGCGGAAGCAATCGTAAACAGCGGAAGACAAAAATCACGGGAAATTAAAACTTTTCGAGACAAGAGCCTGAAACCACAAACCTTTTCCATAGAAAAAGGATTTAACTGTTTACATCACTGACAATTACTTCTTGAGTAATTACATACAACATGATACCAAAACTCTCAAGAATTCATACTCCAAAACACTCCAGGACCTGAGAGTACAGAGGACACATAGGACTTAACTCTAACTACACCATGAAGCAGGCTAGATCTCCACCTGAGATATTTACTGCTCCTGATGCTGCTGTTGCTGGGATTGTTCACCTGAGGTCTTGTTCCTTCGTCTTCGACGACCACCTAAAAAGTAGAAGTCTACGGGGTGAGACAATTATACATAATTGCCCCAGCGAGAGTTATAACTCTCCACTAGGCTTTATAAGCAAAGCAAGGAATAACTAAAGCAATAAGAGCCTTCAAGATATTCACTGGCAGTTCTGATGATAAGCAAGAGTTCAATCAATATTAAAATATGAGAACATCTATGCTATTCAAGGTAACATCAATCAAATAACTCATAATTAACTCTAACAGATATACTACGCTGTTGTTTATGTTTTTCCAAACATTATTATGCCCTGTGGAGATGAGGCATACCACTCATACTCCAACTGATCGCTAAGAAGTCACATCAGTATCATACATAGGTCATTAAGAGAGCCGGATTCTTATGACCTCATCTTCCTCAGTCAGTTAGAGGATTGATTGTTTGACATCTGGCGGGATGTCTATGTAATAGCTCACCAGGGTACTCTGGTCCTTCGCTATTTTTAGAGTTACAGTGGCATTCTGTACTCTCTTCGCTATCGGAAGATTTCTTGTTTATCTTTCACCGATACGGGGTTTATGTCTTTAAGGGAGTGTAGAGATACAGCTCACCTTTAAAACTTTGGGGTGGGGTCTGATGGACTACTAGAATCTACATCATCCACTCACCCTTTCCGTTATAGTGAAGGTATGACGGACTACGAGAATCTACATCAAATACCTACACTAGGATGTCAGGTTCTACACATCCATGTACCCCACATACTCGACAGTATGTGCTCCAGGAGTTCCCTTAGGAAAACCTGTTTCACCATCATTTAGACAACTGACAATGATGGATCTATGATCAGGGCTCTACATTTCACTTGATTAGTTAGGTACATTCAGTATTCCAATCATCATACAGTAACACAGCTATATATGAGAATACAAAATGTAACAGGCCTAACTTATCACAATTATCAGATATTCATCTCAAGTCATCTGTCAAGCATGACCTTAATAACATTTATGGCTCTTACAGCCCATAAATCACAAAGGATGTCACTTAGCAGTGCATCAAGATGGTTCACTATTCATAAAGCATAAGACATGCCTTTAATGAATATAACATGGTATTCCATACCTGGGTGTGACCATCATCTCACAACAACCTGCATGGTTAATTCAACAGATAATAGTAAACACTTCAGTAAATAGGAATACATCCCCAATTAGGGTTTCACTTGGATTCACCCTCAACTAGTGTTTCACATGGAATCACCCTAAAATAGGGTTCCACATGGGATCACCCACAACTAGGGTTCCACATGGAATTACCTTCAAATAAGGTTCCACTTAATAACCCTTACAATCAGGGTTTACTATTCATCTTTCATGTCATCGCCCAAAAATTAGGGTTTACTATTCACTCCATGGTGAATTGTACTCATTACATCATCATGTAAGAGAAACATCATCATTAAGACTCTTAATTATCATTAAGATCCATTAAATATCATCATTAGGGTTTCCATGACCTCACATAGGTGGGTCATTCCCTAATCATGCACCTTCATGTGTAAAAGAAGTATCTTACTAGAGATTCCTCCTAAAAAGGGCACTTTCTCTCTCTAGGATACTTTCTCTCTCTAGAAACACTTTCTCTTTCCTCTCTCTAGTAGATGGTGGCAACACCACTCTAGATTAGGTTGAGACAAGTCTCTATTGACTGATGTGAGCCAAAGCATCAACATTATGTGATTAGGGTTTGATTAGATTAGGGTTTTACCCCTTTAGACCCTTCAAGGGTATTTTGGTAATTTGCCACATGATCACCATCATGGGTTAACCCACTAATCACATAGTCCCTTAATGACCTAGGTTACCATTAGGGTTTAGATTGAATCACCATTGAACTGATTACATCATCAAATGGTTAAGTACAAACCATCACAAATCTCCAAACGGTTTCAACCTTCAAACGGTTTCAACCACCTAAACGGTCTTGAGACCGTTTGGCCCTCAAACGGTCTTGAGACCGTTTGGAGGTGAAGACCGTTTGGAAGGGTTGACTTCCAAACCGTTTGGAGCTTCAATCGGTTTGAGGTCGTTTGGACCAATCGACCTTGAGGTCGTTTGAGCTCAAACGGTCTTGAGGTCGTTTGAGCCCAAACGGTCTTGAGGTCGTTTGACCCAAACGGTCTTGAGACCGTTTGGTCTCAAACGGTCTTGAGACCGTTTGGACCCAAACGGTCTTGAGACCGTTTGGTCCAAATGGGCTCAAACCGTTTGGACCAATCGACCTTGAGGTCGTTTGAGCTCAAACGGTCTTGAGGTCGTTTGAGCCCAAACGGTCTTGAGGTCGTTTGACCCCAAACGGTCTTGAGGTCGTTTGACCCCAAACGGTCTTGAGACCGTTTGGTCCAAATGGGCTCAAACCGTTTGGACCTCCAAAAGGGTTCAAAGGTCACCAAAGTTCAAGGATATGTATGTTGAAGCCCTCAATTGGCTAAAGGTATGCTAACCACTTATACATTGAGCCAATTAGGGTTAGCCTTAACCACTTAGACATCAAATTGACCCTCAATTGTAAACCAATTAGGGTTCAATCGTTCTCAATTAGGGTTTCAAGTTGATTGGTCATCAATGTTCAACAATGTGAAACAATTCAAGGTTGAACCTATCAATTGACCTCCAATTGAGCTCAAACTTGGCCCAAACGGTCTTGAGGTCGTTTGGACATCATCCAAACGGTCTTGAGACCGTTTGCCCAAAGTTTGACCAAAAACCAAGTCGTTTTGACTAAGGTTGAAGTCCAATTAGGTCAAAATCAGCAATTTTCAACAATGCATCAATTTCCTACAATTGGACCCTCAAACCATTAGATTAACTCAACCCTAGACCTTCAAACGGTCTTGGGTTGACACCAAACGGTCTTGAGACCGTTTGTATGAGTTCCAAACGGTCTTGAGACCGTTTGCCCATCCATCCTTTGGACTTTAGCGAAAATTCATCAAGGTTTGATCTATTGAGTTGATCATCACATCAATACTTAATTGCAATATGATTTGGTGCCTTTGGACCTTCAATTGATCAACTATACTTGACCCCAGACCTCCAAACGGTCTTGGGGTGACCCCCAAACGGTCTTGAGACCGTTTGGGTGATTCCCAAACGGTCTTGAAACCGTTTGGGCTAAGCAACCCAAAATCTCAACTTAACTCATAGGAGATTCAGCACTAATTTCAGTTAGGGTTTGCCCTATTAATCATCCTTCAACTCATGACGCGTTTGGAATTAATCCATAAAATTTGGTGAGTCGTTAATTAACATCATTATGAACAGTAATCCCAAACGGTCAACGTTTAGTCAACCATCTTAAACGGTCTTGAGACCGTTTGCCCAAAAAGGGAAAATTAAACAGATTGCAAATCAGAAATTAATTCAATTTGTTTTGCTAATTGATTTGCTCATATCTCACGATTCCTGTGGAGTTAACCTCTCAAATTTCGTGGGTGATTAACCTACATAATTATGAACAAGATTCCCAAACGGTCTTTGCTTGGTCAACGGGACCAAACGGTCTTGAGACCGTTTGCCCTCAAACGACCCTGAAACCGTTTGCCCACCAAACGGTTTGAAACCGTTTTGAGCAATAGGTGGAGGTCGTTTGATAAAGTGAAAATCTGTGGATAAGCATAGTAATTAACGCCCTTATCTTCCACCTTAAGAACAGTAGCAGTTCTTCACGATTTTGCTTGCAAGGATGCAAGGGAAGATAGGGAAGAAGAAGATCTATCAACTATATGCATAGAAAAGATGTATAATCGAAGCATCAAGTTTAGAGTTATAAAACCCGCCTAAAGCTTGCTCCTTGAGCTCCAAGCTTTCGAGGTCCAAGCTTTCAATGGTTTCCAAGAAGCTCTACTGGTCGGCCAAGGTGACTTCTCCAAGGAAGATTGAGGAAAGATGGCTAAAAAGATAGAGTTAAGTAAGCTAGCCATGAATTTGCCCTTGAATCCGAGTTCTAACCATAGAATTGGGCAAGAAGGGGAATCCAAACCTACCTTGCACCCTTGGTCGTTTCTCCTGAGCTCCAGAGCAAGGCTTGGCCGTTTGGGAAAGAAAGGAAGTGAATGGAACAGGGAAAGATCGTTTGCTCATTTGCAAAGGAAAAGCCTTTTTATAGCTTAAGCCTATTTCTTACCACAAGGACCTTTCAAAACCAAAAATTCACATCTAGGTCCCTCCTTGCTCAAGAGCACGCCCAAGCCCATCAAATTCTTAAGCAATTCTTAAGAAAACTCAAGATCTAAGGGTATAGGAATCCAACCTTCAACTAGGGTACATTCATGTAAAGGTTTTGTACCCATTTTAGGTGATTTCTATCACAAAGATCATTTTTCTCATTTAATTATTAAATGATGTATCCCTTTCATCATTTTTACTCTAAATGATGACAAGAGTCATAAAAGATGTTCTAGATGGTGAAAATTACAAGTTGGACCCCTCAATTTGGGTAAATTGCACTTTACCCTAAATTAGGGTTTCTAAGCATGGGAATTGCTTCCACAGCTGCACCTTGGTGCTCAAGCTTGGGAAATCCCTCAAACTTTACCATAACCATTCACATGATGTTTTAACATCAAAGGAACATCTTATCTTGTGAATTTTGCAAGTTCAACCCTTAAACTGGGTAATTTGCACATAGGTCCCTGCATACAACACAATGCTACAACTTTATACAAAAAGGAGCAAAATTGAAAGTAAATGTTCCTGAGGAACTTAATTACATGCCAGGGAGTGTTCACAAGTATATTAATTACATATTTAGGCAAAACTTCCAGGGTTAGGTCATAACCCAGGTCAGGGGTGTTACAGTAATATTGTTCCTCTTTGATATGTATGCTAATTACAAGTTTCATGTGCATAATGTGTGAGAGACATCGTGAATGCTTATACATATATCTTTACTATTGAAGTCTGATTAGTAAAAGAAATGTTCAGATTCCATTGTTAAGATGATATTTGGTTCAATGCGAAGAAACAAGAGTTTAAAGGAAAAGAAAAAGTTAAGGGTGTTCTTTGTGTTAAATATAAATCCTATCTTATGCCCTAATCTCATGATTTGAGGAAATTGTGAGATCGGGGTGTAACAATATGCTTCTAGGTACTTAATCTCATCAAGGTCACCTAGCTAAGTCTGACTCAAAAGCCAACACGATAGTAATGTACCCCGCTTGGCAGGACCACATGACTACCATCACACTTCCATGAGATGGACGACACGTCAAGCTTACTCGATCAAGTTTTTCATGTGTGTTTCTTATGGAAAGCATCTAAGACTTAATATTTGATTGAGAAATATTTTATTGATATAAATACATATACATATCCCATCACCACATACTAATAATATGTATCATATACATTCTATATCCAAAAAAAAAAATTCTATTAAAAATATGAGTGATGGTTATGAACACACTAATGCAATTCCTTGGAGCCACAAGGAATTTCTACCATCTAAGGTCCACATAATATGTAGCATCATGTTATTGAAGAGGATTTGTGTTGGAACTAGTCCAGGTTGATCGATTCAACCCTTGAACGGATCACTTGGCCTCTGGTTGGTTGGTTGATCTTTTGAATAGTCAACTTCTCTCTAGTCTAAGCGATGTTTGGACTCCTCCAGTCGATCGATTGGGCCACCGGCCAATTTTTTGACTCCTCCTATCGTATGTCCTCTTTGGTCCTCCAGTAGATTGGTTCAACTTATGTGTCAGTCAGTCCACCTGGAGCAGAAAGCCTTCTTTGCCATAACAGAAAAAGAAACTATCATATTCCTATTTAACTAAATACATTGTAATACAGAAACCTTGATTTACATTCGATGGAGCATATGATGGAAATCATTAATATTTTTACATATAGAAAAGAAGAAAGAGGTTCAATATGCAAACCGATATATAGAATAGTAAAAACAACCATCCATACAAGTACAAAGATCTAGGGGGTTATTGTCCCTAACCCTGATTACATCCACCATTAAAATGATTTTAAGGCATCATGTATAGATTGCACATATATCATATCATGTATATATATTCAGATCATATGTGATATTTAATCAAATATGCACATTAATAGATTTTAATATTCACATCGTATGAAAAATAAATAAATAATAAAACCAAAAATCCAATCATATCGATTAAATCCCAAAACATATTAAATCGACGTGGCTCTAATACCACTGTAAGAAAATATGGCATCAGATATGATAGTAGAAACAAAAATCTTACTGTCGTATTTGCCTTACAAATTTTATTGGGATTGATGACATCCTCCTAGTGGGTGGCAAAGGCCTCCTTGTCTCTCCATAGTCCACGTGGACCACCAGGAATGCCACGTTGCACTACCATGCTAGGGTTGATTCACTCTCCCATGTTGTCTCTGCCTTGTTGTCCCTCTCTTTTATGAGTAAGACTCTCTTGGGCTCCTGCATTTTGAGAAGACAACAATTATCAAATCCTATTGTTGTGTCTTCTAAAAGCCTTGATTGCCTTTGCATTTATAGAATGGCCAATATTAGGGCTTCCAGATCATTTGGGAGTCAAAGAGACAAAATTTCATAAATTTTTTGGAAGTTGCCAATGTCGAACCAGTCGATTCACTCCTGAACTGGTCGATTCACATGTGAAATAATCAGGTCAACACTTGAACTGGTCAGTTCATTTTCTTTCCTATTCTTAATCACATTGGCTTTCAATATTTATTAATGAACAACATGACGTCAGGATAAATCCTTGATCTAATCTTATTGATCATTGAACCTGGTGATTCGCAAATTGAACTGGTCGTTTGAGACCTTGAAACCGTCAATTCATCAACTAAACCGGTCAGTTCATGTCCCTATTTAGGAAATGTTCATCCAACATTGTTCAAATTGTTTTGACACTTGAATGAATCAGTTCAACACTTGAACTGGTCAGTTCATAGTCCATTCAGTCAATTTTCAGCCATTATTGTTTAACTTGAACACCTAAACACTTTAGTAATCAAGTTAAGCATCATTCATGAATAAAATCCTATTCCATGTGCATCTTATGCATGATAGGTCCCATGTCATGTTGGCAGTAAATGTCCATAAGTAACTTATGACATCACAAGAAATGAGTGGTATCTAGAAACACATCAATGCTACCCAAGTAATTGGAAAGTTGGAGAACAACTTCAACCTGCAATCCATGATTAGTACTAGAGTGACTGCATAGTTCCTTTGTCTCTGATATCCGGATTGAACTCGAGGCATGAAATCTTCATCCTCTCAATGTTCAATCCATGTTCCTTGAACAAGAGAAGACTGCTTGAGATGCATGTGAGCTCACATATCATATATTAATTCACATGAGTATGGCCATACATTTATAAGTCTCACTTATCAAGTGTCATGGATATCAATCTCCTATAGGAGTGACAAATCCCATATACATCACTCATACTCAGTCCCCATGTGTCACAATGCACCTGAGCATAACTTTTATAGCAACCCTTATTCAAGGTCACATTGGATGATGTTAAAATACATCGAATGACATGTTATGAGGTAGTAACTTCAGGTCTAAAAACCACAATCACCACTATCACTATGAGAGGTGATTATTTCTACCATTCTATGGTCTCCATGTATCACTCTCAAGGTGGGTCTATCTGATACACTATTCTCTAACATGTACCTATTTTTTTTGTTTGATATCACATATCATGACTAATGAGATGTTGTCATGAACCAACACACACTCTAGCTCTATGTATTATTGTTGTCTATTTTGCTTCCACAGTAGTATCTGACTAGGAACATAACAAGAGTATATGTACTCTTATCATTCAAATGATCTCATTTCTCAGGTCTTCAACCTGAAGACATATGTCATCGATTAACATCATTCTTTAGACATCTACCATGTCTACATCATCATCTCATGATTGAGAAAAACATAATATATGGAATTACCTTAATAATGATCAAATCAAGTATATGATGCCCCCTTAGAATCATCATATGATTGGCTCTATGGGCATACATACAAACACTCTCCTCTTTCCATTCTCAGTCTAGAATACTACCATGGCCTTTCATTAGTTTTGGGTACCTCTATTTTTCTCAATGGAACTACAACCCAGTTATGATCAGGCTTTTGGTTAATGTGCATACTCTTTTACCACCATGTTCTTAGTTTTATTGGGAACCACTCTTCATTAAGGATACTTCATCTTTGGATAGGGTCTCATACACCCTCAGGCACACTCTAGCTATGTTATCCATGATTCTTATGGCTATCATGCTCCTTTCCTTCACCTCAACATAGGCCTCTAGGATGAATTCTAAGGTGTTCATGATTGTTCTATCTTTTATTGATTAATTGATATTAATTTGTACTATACAAAAACTATTTCAATAGATTTTCGTGTGTTTATCATTTGACATACCTCAAACCATTGTATTGATTATTGACTGACATCAAAAATATTTCTCATCTTTTGTAGAATATTTTGGTTCATTTACATCATGAACCACTTGTCATATATATATGCCATAATATCTCTACATACCAATATTTGACATGATTACCTCATGCAACTTGGTTATTTTAACAATGATCATTGATTCTTATAAATCTTTTATCTCTAATGATATATTAGCATTACAAAAGATCAACCACTTTAATGATGAAATATGTGATATGTTCTCGATTCCAAGCAAACCCAATGCATCATAAATTTCACCCTTTGACTCAACTAAGAATTTTACACACCCTTTGACAATCCATCATAAATTTTACCACAATTGCAAACCATTTAGCATGTAAACTCATACTTTACTTGAATAGGGACAATTCAATTCTACTTAAATGTCATATATGATCTTCATGTATATATTACTTTTCATTTCATATAACAAATATCTACTAATACATAAGTAAGAAATCAATATTTTTTTTTATTTTGCAATCACAAAAGTGATAGCATAATGATATATAAATATTCACACATATGATTAAGTAAATATCTTTCAAAGTTTTAATATATCATTCAAGTAAACTATAAACTTTTTATAAGATAAAACCTAATATTAGATTATGTCTCATAACTATTACAACTGCGCTTAGTACATTCCTTAAGAAAGTTGTCCACAAAGGTCTTACATGATTCAAACCCCAGACAAGACCTGCCAAGTTGTGAGCAACAATGTTGCCCTCTCTAGGAGTATGGATGAATTTTGTTATGTCAAAAGCATTCGAGAGTAAGTCCATATTGTTAGATATTTGCATATTCCCCCTCCTCTGGTAGATCATTTTTCCTTGTTTATCGCATTTAGGGCATCACATTTTGATATTATATTCCTTAACTTTAAAGGGGAAACCAACCCCATCCAAAAACTACGTGCATACATTTTCCCACTAAACATAGACCAACTTCCAACTATTATCTCAACATTCATAAAAGTGACACCACCCGCTTGGTTTCTTATTACAACTCCAACATCAATTTTATTAAAGTTGAGAACAATAACATCCACATTCACTTTGTAGTAACCCACTAGAGGAATAACTCAAATAATATCACTTATGACAATTGGTTTCATCAACCAAATATAGATTATTGTGGTTGTACCTTAATGTTGGTTTGTCCATTACTTTAGCCCCACATCCACAACCACATGGAATTACTTGTTTGTTGCAAAAGTCATTACATTCATAATCTTTCAAGATACCATATAGTAAATTGGAAACTCGTTAAGAATTTGGTGTTTATCATGAATTATTCATTTCATTATTCATTTTTGAATAAAAGGACATTAAGAATTTGGTTTTGTTCATGTACGTGCCTGGTTACAAGGTTTACCCTACTAGGGTGGGTCCAATAGTTGTCATTCATGGGAGGGGTTCCCCGCTATCAAAAAAAGGAGGACATATAAGTAGTATATGATAATAATGTTTGACCTTTCACATTTAAAATAGTCCAATCTCATCAACATCTTCAAAAGCCCTAAAATTTGGTCCCTTTTGTATCAGATCCTCCTAAATAGGCCAAAAAAGAGAAATGAGGACAACCACAAATCCACATACTTTGAATCATAACAACATGAGAACAAAATATGGAACCCACTGATTGGAATGGGAACATATATATAGGTGGATGTAAGGTCCAACTTATCACATTGGGTTAGATATAGAAAGAAAACCCTTATCTAGATATTCTCTACCTAGGGATTCCTAAAAACTCTAAAAAAGTACCTCCCTTTCTCCTTTTTTATGTATTGGAACCAAAATTGAGTTTTGAGGTGTTATCACTATATATGCCATTTTAGGTGTTTGGGTGAATATCAATTTATTTCTTATGTTCTTTTGTTTTTGAACCCCTTAGTAATTCAAATGACCTTGAATGAATGGGTGTTCCCTTTGGACCATCGAATAACAAGTTTGTGGTGTAAGTTGATCCTATCTGTCCTCAATAGTTGGTCGACCCTTGGGGAGACAACTTGATATTTTGGTACGACTTATTCATAGGTCAATTTGGCTCCTTGACCTTCCTCAGTTGACATCTGACCTTTTGGTATGACTCTGCCACACATTAGTATGAACTTATCAAACTTCTTGGGACTACATCGATCAACAGGTCTTTCCGAACTTTGTAAGTTAGTTGACCTTTTGGAACATAGAAAAAACTAACTACATATATTCCAATAAGGATAATCCATGTGATACATAATCAATGTAAAATATATTTATATTCCTTCTATACATGCAATCATTTTAATACAATATTATGGTCATTTGGAATATTATTTCTTATTTTTTTAGGAGAATATTATTTTGTAATTTACTCAATTACACTTCACCCTTAATTTTTGTTGATTAATACATGTTGATGGTCATTTGAAATATAAATTCTCGAATCACACTGAGTTACACTTCATATAGTGTCTGAGTAGACGGTCAACACAATTGAGGGTGTTAACTTCCTCATCATCTTTGTACTAAGATGTAGGTACTAATCACATTTTCTCCTTTAGTTAGTTTTGATATATTTTATTGCAATCAACTAGTGAATTTTTCTAATTTAATGAATTCATTCCTTATAGTATATGATTACTTGTTAGTACCACATATAGTCTATCCATGTATTTATTGAAACTTAGATAAAAGAATTTAGATTGTAAAGACGCATTAGAAAGTCACTATTAGTTATTATAATTTATGTCTAAACTTTATCTATCTTACATGAATGTTTCTGATTAGCATTTCTATTTAGTTATATTTCACGTTTGAGTTTGAAATTCTTTGATAGTGTCGATTATCACATGGTTAGAGGGATATCTCCACTTACTAAGTCTTGTTAACTTTGTGTTCATGTTTTACTTACAGTGTAAATAGCCATCTAACTCTTAGAAGCTAAACTAGAGTAGAGATAATTAAGTTCTTCTCTTTTATAGTTTTCTTTATTTTCTAATTTTGACATGTACTTATTGATGTGTGTTTACTACACGTATATAACACAAGTGCATGTATCACATAATATAGGCCTATGAGGCTCGAGTGTCAAACTCAGAAAAATGTATCTAGAGACTACAACTAACTATGACTCGATCAAGTAGACCTAATGAAAAAGGTGATTGATTGATTAATTAACTAATTGCAAGAATTAAAACTAGATTAATGAGGTTGTGATCACAAATAGAATGGATTCCTTAGGAATACAATTTTACCACAGTTCTCACTACAATTAAGATCATTTATTAATATTTATTTCTTCTAACCTTGGACCAAGGGACTTGTAGCAAGAATTATCCACTCTCGCAACGTAATTCACTATCTAATCTAATATAAATCCCACTCTCATAGAGATTTAACTATTAGTTAGGTGCTTTACGAACTCTCTGAGTTATTCCCTACACAATTGTTTTCTCAAGACGCAATATAAATTATGTAATACTATGAATTTTCTAATCCTAAACCCTCACTCCAAGCAATTAAGGATTTGAGAAATTAGTTAGGTTGATTAGGTACAATTAATTCATTATGTAATCATAGTAGTATGACTAGAAATTAGGAAGAAACATATATATCAACTCATAATGTCAAATATAGTGCATAATCGGGCTACTCCTAAGTTCTAAGGAATTAGGGGATTAGCCTCATATATTTTTAGTTGCCATATACCTATGCATAACCGGGCTACTCCTAAGTTCTAAGGAATTAGGGGATTAGCCTCATATATTTTTAGTTGCCATATACATAGAAGGGATAGGAGAAGAAGAGAAAAACATCAAGAATTCATGGAAATCCCTGGAGAAGATAATTTGGATGACTCCCTCTGACGAACGTCGTGGTTTGCTGTCTTCTGACTGCAAATCCATCCACTGGATGTGCTCAAATAGCACAGAACGTAGATTTCTCCTCTTCGGACTCTCCTCTGTCGTGCAATGAACTATCACACGATAATTAGGTCTGGCCAAAATCCTCCCTAGTCATAAGAGAGACTTAGGCGTCGTTAAATCGTGCTATCAAATTAATCACAATCCTCAATCTCATCTGATCACACCAAGTTAGTACCACTGACAGGAAGTCGGTGGCACTGAATCCTCTACTGGGTCGCGACTCTATGTAAGTGTCGCTACTACCGACGATGGCATCGATAGCACCGCGGTAGTGTGTCTTTCCTAGCGAATTCCTCATATAGGGTTCAGTACCACCAATAGGAAGTCGATGGCATCGGGTTGCTTTAGGTGGTTACTGTCCTGAGAGTCAGTAGTATCGAATCTGCTGTCGGTACCACTGAGCGTCTTCCGTTCATGCATGTTCTTTTTCTTCTAATGTCGGTACCCTCAACAAAGCAGTCAGTAGCACCGAGCTGAATTAGGACTTCGCAAATTACATGAAATTCAGAAATATAGAACATAAGTCTCATAAATTATGATAAATAAAATATAAAACGGTAAGAGTAGACAATGTTTGATGCAGATAAGTGTCACAAACTAACTTGCACCAAAAAAAAAGTGTCACAAACTAATGGTTATAACCATGCACAAGTAGTATTAAAATGAGAAAATATGCATGGAATACATAATAAAATAGCATGTAAAAAGTGAATAATATTCAATGCATCAACTATATATTGTAGAGGTCTTAAATGTCAATACACCCACTTTACTTGGGGAGAGTGTCATAGATTTTTTGATACGTAGAATTTTTTCATGTGGTGTGTTTCTAAGTGATGTATACACCAGATTTCATAAAGTGTTACATTGTTTTGTTAGAATTAGATATTGCTGACCAGATTGTTGAGTAATGAGATTTTCTCAAAATTTTGTTCAGTTTCAAGAAAAAAGATTTAGTTATCCGTATTTTCCATAACTACTTATTTTGTTAGTCTTGAGTTTTATATTACATTTCGGCATATGAATGGAGTTTTTCATATGCAAGAATTGCGCCCTAATCTGGGCTTTCTTCAGGAAGGCCGAGAGGTACACCGTTCCAGCTAATGCTATCAGTTTGATCGTTACCCCCCAGAATCTAGGGTACCTATATATTGCTACTTATTCTTCTAGACCCATTTCTGTGACCGCTGTTTTCTTTTCTTTAGGAGGAGTTATATACTGAGTTTGGTCTTCCCTTTAGATGGAATAACTGATATAGGTTTAACTGTTAGATGGAATTACCAAATCCCAAGAATTACTGTGATGAGGAGAATCAAACTCCTCATCCTCAACAGGAATCCCTTCTTCGACATATAGTCACCGGTTAAGTTGTGTCTTCGGCATTTGAAAGGGCATGGAAACCATATATGGACTTTGAATAGTGCTCACTCTTGCCTCTACATTGGGGCCAAAAGTCGTTCGAGACCTGTGTGGACTGTTCTATCTCTTCTTCAGGCGCTTAAGGAAGAACGTGAGAGTCATGATCAACAAACGAACTTTCCTCATCTTGGTCTCCACGTAATGTACAGATAAGATGATAGTTGCTAGGCATCGCTTTTTGCTTTTTCCATGAGAACAAAAGCGCTCTGAAAGATATTCCTCTACTTATCGTCTATGGAAGCACGTAACATATGTCACCCAGATTAGCAACAAGTTTCGAACAGAGAAGTAATAACCTACAGGTGAAGCATTGCAAGATTAGCAGTTAGACCGACCTTGCCAATGTGTATACAGCCATGAAGGGGAAGTTCGTCTCCGACCCTTTGTTGCAGGGCGTTGCTGATATATAGTAGCTGCTGCGTCATTTCAAGGAGTTTTTGATCGTGTGATGCGCTCGATTTGTGCATGCATTGCTGGAAAGCTGTGTGGCATCTTGGGGCCGTTGCGCCTGTCGGAGCATTGCCTGTTGGTGGTGTTGAATGGGTAAGAACCTGGTCGGAGCTAGCTGCTGCTTACCCTGAGCCTGATGCAACTGCGACCTCTAAAGTAACCGCGCTCTGTGTGGCTTCCTATTGTATAACACTGTGTTCGGTTATTATTTTTTCAAGTTCCGGTATTTAATACGTGAATAACGTAGATGAGGTAGTTCAGCTCATCCGGCGATACGTACGTACTCGCAGTAGCAGGTAGGTGCCAAATGAATGGTGCGGGAAACAAGGAGCTCAAGCCGTGCCGCATTTTCAAATTCCGACAATATTGGCGCGATCCTGAATCACATTTTTTATTATTGAACGGACGGTTACCGGTACTTATATACTATTAAAAAAAATCAATTTAACACACTTTTGCAAAAATATTTACCAACATAGCACACTTCGTAAAATATTTCTCAAAGTAGCACACTTTGATCTGAAAACGCCACTTTGTGTGGAGTTTTTTATAACCCGAACTGAAAAGTGTCACAATGATTGGCGTGTCTACGTTTAAATAAAAAAATTGAAAAAAAAATAAAAAATTTGAAAAACGCCACATGTAAGTGGTGCTTTTCAGTCCAAATGGAAAACGCACTTCATTTGACGTTTTTCAATTTTTTTTTATTTTTTTTCAATTTTTTTTAATTTAAAAATATGTGGCGTTTTACAATCTCGCATGTAAAAATGCCACTAAAAGTGGCGGGCACCACACAAAGTGTGTTATTTTGGAAAATATTTTACAAAGTGTGCTATGTTGGTAAATATTTTTATAAAAGTACGCAAAGTCGGAGTTCCCTCTAGGAAAAAGGAATGTCGCGAGAACGATTCACTGATGTAATTATCCATCGGAATGGCCGGATCTGGAACTTGTTGTTGGTAATTGCACATCGGGGCACGGGGGCAGCACGTTTGCAGTGTGAATCAACTGCTCACCGAGACGGAATGAAAGAAGGTTGTTTGAGTCTGATTATCCTTTTTTTCTATTTTGTTTGTCCCCTGTCGTGATTAAACCAAAGATGCTTGTGGGATTGACGTGATAGGGTATGGATGACTATATTGCTGGAATGAAGATAATATATAGGCTGAACATAAAGAAGCTATCAAATCTCATTTAAGTTGGGCCATCCTTTTCTTGGGGTTCCATACCCTGGGACTTTATGTTTATAACGATGTTATGCTCGCGTTTGGTACTTCTGAAAAATAAATCTTGATTGAAACAATCTTTGCACAATAGATACAATCCGCACATGATAAGACTTCATATGGATTCGATGTACTCTTATCTTCAACGAGTGGACCAACATTCAATTTCGGTCGAAACATCTTGTTACATGGGTGGCTGAGTGCTGTTAATGAGAATAGTAATTCACTCTTCTTAACAATAGGTCTTGGGTATTTCTTGGTTCATCATGCTATTGCCCTAGGGTTGCATACAACTACATTGATTTTAGTAAAAGACGTTTTAGATGCACGTGGTTCTAAGTTAATGCTAGATAAAAAGGATTTCAGTTATAGTTTTCCTTACGACGGTCCAGGGTGGGGTGGTACTTGTGATATTTCAGCTTGGGACACATTTTATTTGGCAGTTATCTAAATGTTAAATACTATTGGATGGGTTACTTTTTATTGGCATTGGATACATATCACATTATGTATCTAAAATTCAATATTGGCCCATCCGAACCATATAAACATATACCTAAAACCCATACATAGAAATTAATTATAACTCCCATATAATGAAAAAAAAAGTAAAAGGTCTCGAGAAGAAAATAACCTTATTTGACCAATGTACATTGCTAACATTAGAAAATAAAACAATCATGAATCTCGAGTAACAGGCCAAGCCGATTAAGTTGCTAAAGTTGTGATAAATCCTACAAATAAAATGGGTCCTATGGAAAGCCCATCGATTCTAAGTCTCTAATGAAAATAAAAAATAATTATCCAGTTATAATCTTCCTCCAATTATATTAATGGGTCGTCTAATAAAAAATGGTAACAAAATACATAAGTCATTAGAAGGAGTGAATGGTGATTGAATTGATGAGAAAACACACATGTCATAACATCTTATTTATTTTTGTTTCAAACTAGTCAGGCGCTCTTTTACCTGAGAATTGGTTCAAAATGACTCTTTTACTACAACTCTAATTAAAATTAAATAACTTGATTATATTATTCTTTTTTAAAAGACTCGTCAAGGTTGGTATAGTATAATGAATAAAATAGTATAGGAAATGTCTTTTTTAGTTACATTTTAGTATGGAAACTAGAAATTTCATATTAAATTAGAGATTTCTCACAATTCAACGAATCCAATCAATTAAGAAAAATTGAAATTAAGGAATCAAATCAAACTCTAGGACAAAGCAAGGGGGATAATCTAACGATTCTATGCATTGTATTCTGTTTAAATATCCATATCAAATTAATAGAAAAAATGATAATCTGCTGAAATTTTGAATAAAAAAATCATTTCATTATTTATTTATTTATTTTAATTTTCGAAATTTTATATTACATTATTATTTATTTTCTTTCTATTTATTTTATATGTTTATTTATATATTCTTATTTTATTTCTATTTAATTTATATATTTATTTATATACTTATTTCTTTCTAAATAGAAAGAAAATAAAAAAACCGATGCAAAAACTTGAATCAACAATTTCAATTTGGAATTGACATATTTAGTACACATTAGTAGGAGTGAATCTATGTTTTTGCTTCATGAATATGACATTTTCTGGGCATTTCTAATAATATCAAGTCTTATTCCTATCCTGGCATTTGTAATTTCTAGAATTTTAGGTCCGATTAGTGAAGGAACATAGAAGTTCTCTGGTTATGAATTGGGTATAGAAACCATGGGAGATGCTTGGGTATAATTTCGAATTCTCTACTAGATGTTTGCTCTAGTTTTTGTTGTTTTTAATGTTGAAACTACCTTTCTTTATCCATGGTCAATGAGTTTTGATGTATTGGACGTATCCATATTTATAGAAGCTTTAATTTTTGTGCTTAACCTAATTTTTGGTTCAATTTATGCATGGCAAAAAGGGGCATTAGAATGGAATTAGATTCTGAATATTCAGATAATAGAAAGAGAGAAAAAATAGCATTGAGACAATTATTAATTTGATTGATTTTCCATTAATTGACCAAACAATCTCCAATTTAGTTATTTCAACTACATCGAATGATCTTTCCAATTGGTCGAGATTCTCCAATTTATGGCCACTTCTGTATGGTAACAGTTGTTGTTTCATTGAATTTGCCTCATTTATAGGCTCACGATTCAGCTTTGATCATTATGGGTTGGTACCAAGATCATGTTCTAGGCAAGCAGACCTTATTTTAATAGCTAGCACAGTAATAATGAAAATGGCTCCTTCTTTAGTGAGACTACATGACCAAATGCTTGAACCAAAATATGTCATTGCTATAGGTTCCTACACTATAACCGGGGGGGAGGGGGATGTTCAGTATCGATTCTTATAGTACTAATTGGGGAGTTGATAAACTAATTCCTGTAGATGTCTATTTGTCGGGTTGTCCACCTAAATCAGAAGTGATTATAGATGCTATAACGAAACTTTGTAAGAAGAAATCTTGAGAAATCCCTTAAGATAAAATGGGGTCTCAACTAGAAAATAGGTGTTTTACTACAAATCACAAGTTTCATGTTCGACACAACACTCATACTAAAAATTACAATCAAAAGTTGAAGTTTTCATTCTTTACATGCCAGATCATGAATTCGTAACTGCATTTAATCTCTGAAAAAGTCCCAATTTTTCTATTTTTGAAATGAAATATTTACAAAATCCCCATGAATAGGAATGAATAGGATCAAACCTTATTCCATGATATTTCCATAAGATTTCTCTTTTTCAAGCATGCCCCCTAGAGGGCTTGGTTGATCCATGATTTATGTTTCATCTTTCTTTTCCTGTTTGTTTGTTTCGAGAAAGATGTCGATCAATTCCTATTCTTTTTCTATTGATTCTTTCCCGATCGAGATGTATGGATCCATAGATCTATGTGTCTATAGAGATCATGTTCATGGATTAAAAAAATGTGTAAAATCTAGATTTGCCTCTACCATTTTAATAGATTCACTTTCCCTGAAATGCCCTGGATAAATAGGGAAATCTCAATTCATTGGGTCTTTCGATACAATCAAATAAATTTCAGAAAGGAGAGCGAGGGGAAGCCAAAAGAATATTGTGGCATTTGGCTGAGCCATCGATGACCCGATCTCATCCAATTTGCTCCAACAGACAGGCATGTCTTAGTAGTCTAAGGGCGCCATATTCTCGAAGCCCAAACTATGTGATTTAATAAATCCTCCTCTATTTGTTGTGGTTCGACGACTCCTTCCCCTTCTTCAAACTCTGATTCATATTTTTCATATAGAAATTTATCATCAACGATAGAACAAGATCCTTTTTGCATCATATCTAACTGATTCCTTGGTTTGGACTGGAGTAGGCTACTATGAGACAAATGATCTTCTTTCTAATGAGATTCGATTCAGAACTTTTCTATGTCCAAAGTCCAATATTGAACATTGTCTGTGTCAATAAATAATTCAAACTACCTCAAATTTTTTAGAATAGGTCCGAGTCAAATAGCAATGATTCGAAGTATTTTTTTTACATTATACTATTTCTAAAACCCAAAGACTCGATCGTATGGATATGTAAAATACATCATTTTCAATCCTAGCAGGAAAAGGAGGGAAATAGATACTCAATTTAAAGTGAGTAAATAGAATTCCATACTCAATCTCATAGATACATAGAGAATTCAATTGAAAATTGTATTCAATGAAAATTGAATGTACGTCTTGGAGGCAGATCTTTCTGGATCCACCCTACAATATGGGGTCAAAAAGCCAAAATAAGTGATTCATTTTTAGTCCTATAAAAAGAACATTGATTCTTGAACCTCTTTCACACTCTCATGTCACGTAGAGGTACTGCAGAAGAAAAAGCTGCAAAATCCGATCCAATTTATTGTAATCGATTAGTTAACATGTTGGTTAATCGTGTTTTAAAACACATGAAAGAATCACTGGCTTATAAAATTATCTATCGGGCCATGAAAAATATTCAGCAAAAGACAAAAACAAATCTACTACCTTAGATTCCCTATATAACTCCGATAGTGTTATGCATCTTGATTAATGCAAAGGAAATGAAAACATTTCTATACTATAATTACTACATAATTTGGATTATGTTGAATCACTTATTCTATGGGATCTTACGGAGCCTGCTCATCAGTGACATTGATTCAAGTATAATAATGGAAAAAGTTCTCCTTAATCGAACCAACCTACCCTTTGCTACATATACATAGAGATACTTACACTTTGATTGGATGTAGAGACACATTTACTTGTGATTTTCAATGTGGCAGGTAAAATCATATATCTGCACAACCCAATCAATAGTTCAAGTCACACACTCCCATAATCCATTTTCTTTTCTGAGAATACACTTCAACTATTTGTGTCAATGTATCAAAAAAATACAAACTTTGGGGTTGAAGAGAAATATCCAAATAACATGTCTTATTCTTTTCAATAATCCACATTTGTAGCAATGAGATATTATAGTTCCTCTATAAAAAATAGACAATCCATTACAAGTATCTAGGATTTCACTTCTTTATCAAATTTACAAAAAATCTTTATAAAGCACCTGAAATACCTTGGTTACGTATCATTGGAAAGTGCATTAACATAAATACAAAAGTAAGAAGAGGCAATACAAAAGTATGTAAGTTGTAAAAATGACTCAAAGTGGATTTACCTACACTAGCACTTCCTCGCAATAATTTTACCAAGGTTGATCCTATTACAAGAATAGCATTTGGTACGCCTGACACAATTTTTAATGCCCAATAACCAATTTGGTCCTGAGGTAAGGAATAACCAGTTACACCAAAAGATGCAGTCACCTAATCGCTATGTTATAATAGATCCGAACACTTGCCCCAAGTCAACTTCAATCTAATAATTGCTCTAGTGAATAACTAAAAAGACCTAGATGGGAGATACAAAAGAAAGGAACCAATCATAAATATCTATCTCTTTGAGGTTCATTAAAAACTTGACTATTAGAAAGTTTCTTTGTATGTGTTTTCTGAAAAGAGGAGGACTCAATGAATATAGTTCGCTGGACCAAAAAGTGAAAATTGGTGGATAGGGATCCTATAAGAACGTCTTTCAAGGAATGGGACAAACTGGGTCATTTCTCAAGAACAATAGCTAAGGGTCCTAATACTGCTACATGGATATGGAACCAACATGTTGATGCTCATGATTTCGATAGTCATACCAATGATTTATAGGAGATCTCTCGAAAAGTATTTAGTGCTCATTTTCGTTGGCTGAGTGGCATGTGCTTCCATGGTGCTCATTTTTCTAATTATGAAGCATGGCTAAGCGATCCTACACACATTTGACCTAGTACCCAAGTTGTTTGGCCAATAGTAGGTCAAGAAATATTAAATGGATATGTTGGCAGGGGCTTTCAAGGAATGTAAATAACCTTAGTTTTTTTTTCAAATTTGGTGAGCATCTGGAATAACTAGTGAATTACAACTCTATTGTACCACAATTGGTGTATTAGTTTTTGCAGCATTAATGCTTTTTGTTGGTTGGTTCAATTATCACAAAGTTGTCCCAAGATTGACTTGGTTCCAAGATGTAGAATCCATCTTGAATCACCACTTAGTAGGATTATTAGGACTGGGTCTCTTAATTGGGTGGGACACTAAATTCATGTATCTTTACCGATTAACCAATTTCTCAATGCCGGAGTGGACCCGAAAGAGATACCACTTCCTCATGAATTTATCTTAAATCGAGATTTTTGGCTCAACTTTATCCAAGTTTTACTAAGGGAGCGATCCCATTTTTTTACCTTGAATTGGTCAAAATATGCAGATTTTCTTACTTTTCATGGGGATTAGATCCAATAATAGGGGGTCTATGGCTGAGTGATATTTGCATATATTATTATTATATTCACCAACCAAACCAAGGAGATTATGATGAACTAAGCATAAATTGGGATAAGATTAACAAAAACTATTTTGAAAGATAATCAATGATGACCCTCCATGGATTCACCTATATAAGCCGTGACTAAGGTTGCAAAAATAAGAGCTTGGATACCACTTGTAAATAATCTAAGAAACATGACATGTATAGGAACTACCAAAGGTACTTTAGAAATAGGAATAAAAACTACTAATTCAGCAGGTAATATATTCCCAAAAAGTCGAAAGCTAAGTGATAAAGGTTTTGTAAAATCTTCTAAAATATTAATTGATAAAAGTATTGGAGTTGGTTGAATGTATTTTCTAAAATAACTCAACCATTTTAGTAAGAACCGCATAGAAATATGCAACTGACGTGAGTAAAGCTAAAGAAACAATGGTATTTATATTATTCTTTTGGCGCAACTAACTCCCCGTAGACATGTTGAATTGTATATATTGTAGAAAATGTATCTGTCATAACATATTATTTATTTTTGTTATTAACTGATCAAGTGCTCCTTTACCTTGGATTCAGTCTTATACACATGCGAGGAAGGTAATAAAAAAAGAAGATGAGTTCTTCTTTCTTTTATCACTTAGTAGTTGTGCGAGACATAATCTCATGCACCGTTTTGAATGAGAGAAAGAAGTGAGGAATCCCCTTTTCGACTATGACTCTCCCACTCCATTCGTTGTTTTTCTTTCTATTACTTTAAAAGTAGTTGCTTCAGCTTTAGCCACGTGAATTTTTGATATTCTTTTTTTATTTCCCATCAAAAGAATGGCATCTTCTTCTGGATACATGGTCTTATTAATTAAATTAGTATATAAGATAGTTTCGTTGAATTTTTTTTTTAAAGATTCCTTTTTTTCACATGTTTCATTCATGCATATTTCATGTAGAGTAGACCTTGTCATTGTAAGAATTTTCAATTCAACAGTTGTAGGGAGGGACTTATGACACCACAAATAGAGACTAAAATAGGTATTGGATTCAAAGCCGGTGTTAAATATTACAAATTGACTTATTATACTCCTGAATATCAAACCAAAGATACTGATATCTTGGCAGCATTCCGAGTAACTCCGCAACTGAGAATTTCACCTGAGGAAGCACGTGCCACAGTAGTTGTCAAATCTTCTACTAGTACTTGGACAACTGTGTGGACAGATGGACTTACTAGTCTGGATCATTACAAAGGATGATTCTACCACATCAAAAGTGTTATTGAAGAGGGCAATCAATATTTTTGTTATGTAGCTTATCCTTTAGACTTTTTGAAGAAGGTTCTATTACCAACATGTTTACTTCCATTGTAGGTAATGTATTTGGGTTTAAAGCTCTCTGAGCTCTACGTTTGGAGGATTTGTGAGTTCGTCCTGCTCATTCAAAAATTTTCCAAGTTCCATCTCAAAGTATCGAAGTTGAAAGAGATAAGTTTAACAAATATAGTCGTCCCCTGTTGGGATGTACTATTAAATAAAATTGGGTTTATCGGTGAAAAATTACGGTAGAGAGGTATATGAATGTCTTCGTGGTGGATTTGATTTTACCAAAGATGATGAAATATGAAATCACAACATTTATGCGTTGGAGAGACTGTTTCCTATTTTGTGTCGAAGCAATTTATAAATCAGAAGCCGAAATAGGTGAAATCAAAGAACATTACTTGAATATTATTGTAGGTATGTGTGAAGAAATGATCAAAAGACCCGTATTTGCTAGAGAATTGGGAGTTCCTATTGTAATGTATGCCTAGTTAACATGGGGATTCACTACAAATACTACCTTGGCAGCATATTGCTATGACAATGGTTTACTTCTTCATATTCACCATGCAATGCATGCAATTATCGATAGACAGAAGAATCATGATATGCATTATTGTGTACTAGTTAAAGCATTACATATGTCTGGTAGAGATCATATTAACTCTGGTACAGTAGTTGATAAATTGCAATATGTTATATTATGATTAGATTGATGAGAGCAATCCATCCTGAACTTGGTGGTTAAACTATATTGCGGTGACGATACTGTAGGGGAGGTCTTGTAGAAAAATAGCTCGACGACAGAATCATAAAAATCTTAACACCTCTTATTTGACTTTGATTTATAAAAAAGGGCATCTTGTTCTTATTCTAATTCAAAACCCCAATTATTACATCTCTTCTTTCCCACTTCACACCTCTGAACACGTTGTAATTCTAGAGAGAAACACGCTTTCACATCTTCTTAACCCGAAATGGTTGAGGAGAGGAAAGGTTCCTTTTTGGGGGTACTCCCGCGAAGAGGTCCGGTGGAGACGGGGTGGGGCCTGTAGCTCAGAGGATTAAATCATGTGGCTATGAACCACGGTGTCAGGGGTTTGAATCCCTCTTCACCCAAAACCGATCCAAAAGGGAAGAACCTTTACCTATGCTTCAGGGGTAGAAAAATCATGATCGAGGTCGCAGTCGCAAAGCTATGTGTTTTTTTTTCGAAATGGAATTGCTTTACTTTTTTTTTCTTTATCGTGTTTCCTTTATCGTGAATGAGACTATAATTACATATAGTACACCCAATTCAAATATGAAGAAGTATTGTACTAGAGTGAATTTGATCTCTATCCATTTTGTTTTCTATATCTATATATAAATTGAAACCAACTTGTATTGAATCCTTAAATCTCGATGATTCCAAATATACGAATTGCTATCATTTCAAGAAAGCCACCATGGTGAAATCAGTAGACATGCTGCTCTTAGGAATCAGTGCTAAAGATAAAGCGTCTCGATTCGAGTCCAAGTGGCGACATCATTCTATAATATAAAAAGAACACAATAAAAAAATTTAAAAGAACACAATAAATTCTATAACGTATTCAATAAGAAATTCCTTATTTTTATTTTATTCGCTAATTGGATTATCCTTTTTATATGATATTTATAACTTTAAAACATATATTAACTCATATTTCTTGCTCAATTATTTTATTTGTTATTATCATTCATTTGATGACCCTATTACTTAATGAATTGTAGGATTATGTAATTCATCACAAAAGGGTAGGATAGCTACTTTGTTCATGATAATCATGCTCAAACTAATGACTTCCACTACGTCAAGGTGACACTTTACCACTGAGTTATATCCCTTCCCCTATCCAAAAATAGAACTGACTAATTCTAAAGCAAGGGGTCAAGAAACTCAACGTCACTATTCCTGAACAACTTGGAACCATGCCTTCTTTTAGCACTATTACGGCTAGTAAAATTGAAAATAGTGGATAATTTGGGATTCAATTGTCAACTGCTCCTATTGGAAATGGGATTAACTACGGATTCAAGCCATAGAACATTCATATAATCTATACTATTTTTCCAATCTAAATCGAGAAAGTTTTCCATGAAGAAGATTTTGTTCAACATGTTTTATTTGATACTGATAGGAGAAGAGCTTGTCTTGGTATTCGTATACAAAATAGACAATTCTATAGACAATATTCTTGTATGTGAGAGTAGAATGAAAGGACTAAAAATACAATATATGCATTGTGTTTTGTATACATAAAGTATGGTTTCGTCATGTTGTTTACATACAAAAATGCATGTCTTAAATAGCCATTACGACGATTGTACAGAGTGGTGGTTACAACAAAAACGGTTAACAACTGTTGTTTCATAGACATTACTTTTCTACTCAGTGTCTGTTCACAATAGATGCTTAGACACGACTAACTAATACATAGACAGTTGCATTAGATTTGAATACGCCCCCTTGATGCAAAGTCTGAGACACCCAATGAGGTGCGGAAACATATAAAGTTTTTAGATGACAATGCTTTAGTAAATCCATCTACAACTTGGCGAGTAGTAGAAATATACTTCAACTCTATTTCTTCATTTGTTTTTGCTTCACGGATGAAGTGATAGTGCAACTCCACATGCTTCGTCCTTCCATGAAATGTAGAAATTTTGTCATAGAAATTGTTGGCTTGTTGTCACAATAAATCTTTGTTCTAGTAGTTTGGGGCTGATGTAAATCTGCAAGAATGTGCCTCATCTAAATAGCTTGACATGACGCAGATGATGCAACAATATATTTGACTTCAGATGAAGATAATGTGATGCTTGCTTGTTTTTCAGAACTCCATGCCACAACACCACTGTCCAAACTAAATGCATATCCACTAGTACTTTTTATGTCATCTATAAAGCCCACCCAATCACTATTAGTAAATCCAACAAGTCTAAAAAAAATCAACTAGATAATTCCATATCCCATAGTTGATTGTAGAAGCCACATATCTAAGAAATTGCTTGCCCGTACCAAGATGATGAGAAGAAGGATTATGCATAAATCCTGAGATTAGGATGACTGGAAATAATATATCAGGAAGGGAGTGAGTCAAATATAGTAAATCTCCAACCATGCTTCTAAACAATTTCTCATTTTCCTTTGGTGTGCCATCATTAAGAGATAACTTGTCATTAGAGTTCATATGAGTAAAAAAATGTCTTGCAACCAACCATATGGTGCCTTTTGAGAAGATCACTAGCATACTTCTCTTGATTCAGAAAAATCCCATCACTTGATTGTATAACTTGAAGACCAAGAAAATAATATAACAAGTCGAGATCAGACATCTCAAATTCACTCATCATATCATGTTTGAATCCTTCCATGAGAGCATAAGTAGATTCGGTATATATTATGTGATCCATATAGACACAAACAATCAAGATATCAATACCTTTTACTTTTATATATAAAGTAGGGTCATTCTCACTCCTTTGAAAAAGATTCTTTTGAAGATAAGAATCAAGTCTAATGTACCATGCCCTTAGTGTTTGCTTTAAGGCATAAAGTGTTTTCTTCAACTTGTAAACTTTATATTCCTTCCCATTCAAAACAAAACCTTGGGTTGATCAACATACACATCTTCATTAAGATAACCATTCAAAAAGCACTCTTAACATCAAAATAGTAGACATGCCATTACATTTGAGTAGCCAAAGCCAAGACAATACGAATAGTTTTAAACCTCACCACTGGAGAGAAAGTTTCAAAGAAGTTTACACCACACTCTTGGGCATATCCTTTTGCTACCAACCTTGCCTTGTATTTCTGCACCTTGCCATTAGCATCATTCTTGATTTTGTAGATCCACTTGACACTAATAGTCTTCTGACCAGAAGGTAAGTCTACAAGATCCCATGTATTGTTCTTCTAAATAGATGACATCTATTCTTCCATAGCTATTTCCCATTCCTTCTTACCACATGCTTCCTCATAATTGTTGGGTTCAGTGGCCATAGGTGCAAAGCTACAAGAGTCATAAATGTCTTGCAAGCAACATACCTTCCTACGAGGTGTATCCACATCAACTATAGAATCATCAAGGCCAGGAATGGCATGACTAGAACATGAACTAGAAGGGCTTTCATAAGAGGATTGTAGTGATTTCACAAGTGCACTTGTAGGAGCTGGTGACATACTGCCTTCAACGAGTGATGTCTCATTATCAACTGAAATGGGTGTACTCCCACCCAAATATTCATTTAAGTGTTGTGTACTATTTTCATCAAAGATATCATCATGTTGTACAATTAGATTTTTGGTTATGGAATTATATAACTGAAAGCCTTTTGTCTTATCACTATAGCCAATAAATATGCACTTCTCACTTTTCTTACCCAATTTACTACAATCATCTAAATAAATCAAAACATAGGAAACACAACCAAAGACTTTCAAATTACTCACATTTGGTTTCCTCTTCTGCCATGCATCATAAGAAGTCATATTTTAGACGACTTTTGTTGGAGAGATGTTAAGAAGATATATTGCAGCCGCCACAGCTTCAACTCAAAAAATATTTGGAAGTTTCTTTTCATGTAGCATGCAACGAGCCATCTCTACAACTGTGTGGTTCATTCTTTCAGTGACACCATTTTGTTATGGTGTCTTCCTCATAGTCAACTGTCTATGAATGCCTTTAGATTTGAAAAAATCCTCAAATTCATTAGATACAAATTCACCTTCTCTATCTGTCTGCAATATCTTTAGGTTGTGCCCACAATCTTATTCTGCAAATACTTGGAATTGCTTGAATTTATCAAAAGCCTATGAATTATGAGTAAGGAAGAAAACCCAGCCCATACGAGTAAAGTCATGAGTGAACAATAAAAAATATAATTTACTACTAATTGATGATGTATTCATTGGTCCACAAATGTCAGTGTGCACAAGTTCAAGAGGCGATTTATCTCTCCATGCCTTTCCCGATGGAAATGAAAGGTGGTGTTTCTTTCCATTGAGACATCCTACACAAATATCAAAGCCACAAGTAATAGGTAGAATGCTTGCAACCATATTCTTCTGGCATAGTAGTTTCAGCCCATTAAAATGCAAATGACCATAACGAATGTGCCAAAGCCGAGAGTCATGAGTGACACTTTCCGTCAACACAAAATCACCAAGAGTGGAAAGATTGAGAGGATACATTCTATTATTTATCACAGGAACTTTAAAAGATGCACCAAATTTTTTACGCTTTATTTCACAAACACCATCATCAAATGTAATTGCATACTCTTTTTGTTATAGTTGGCCAACACTCAAGAGGCTATGTGCAAGACCATGAGCATAGTAGACATCATGGATTATTCTCTCCATATTGGGCTTTAATGTAATAACAATACTTCCAATGCCACAACTCCACCTTATTGTCATCTCCAAGACGAACTTGTAAATTAAATGATTCATCAAGATTGGAAAATAAATCTTTGTTACCGATCATGTGGTTGCTGCAACCAATATCCAAGAACCAAACATCAAACAGAGCATCTTTGGAGTTTGTGTATGTCAAAAACAAACTGTCTTTCTTCTATTTTTCTTCAACAAAATTGGCATGTTGCTTGGATTTCTCCCAACAATGAGATTCAACATGTCCCATCTTCTTACAAAAGTAGCACTGTTTCTTCTTGCATGATTTTTACCATCATTGTCATGCCTTTGATTTCCACCACCAGATCTTCCACGTCCTTGTCCTTGGCCTCTTCTATGGCCACGACTTGTTTCTCCTCTTGATTTGGATGTATGGCCTCCATCCTCTTCCTTTTTGGAACTTTCAACTTTGGACTAGAATTCATTTACATCATTGCATTCTAAAGACCTGTTCAATCTTTCCTCATTTGCCATAAGAGTGCCTATTAATTCACTAAGAGAATAAATAGAGAGATCTTTTGACTCCTCAATTGTGACAACCAAAAAGTCATATTTTGAAGGCAAACATCTGAACACTTTTTCAACCACCTTTTTATCAGGCATATCCTCACCATAGGTACACATCTGATTAATGACAATAGATTGTCTGGAAAAGAAATTTTGAAATGCTTAACCTCCTTTCATAGAGAGATTTTTAAACTCTCTACACAATGTCTGCAACTTTACTACTGTAATTTTTTTGTCATTGTGAAATTCCCTCATCAAAATGGTCCACGCATCTACACACATGACAACATTAGCAATTCTATGAAAAATATTGTCCACCACGGCTTGTTGCAGAATAAGCAACACTTTTGCGTCATTGTTATGAATCTCATTAATGTCAGTCTTCTCCTTTGAACTTTTACTATTTGAATAGCCTTTCTTGATAAGATCCCACAAATCTTGCGAGACAAAGTGCGTCCTCATCTTGATGTAGCTCCATAACTCGTAATTGTTGTCGTCAAACATAGAAATCAAGGCCTAATGTAAATTCTGACCATTGATGTTCATCATCATTGAAAACTACACCAACAATATGTGTATTGTTCATGCCGAATATGATCACATAAACTAAACTGGCTCTGACTAACACAATGTTGGTAATTGCAATCGGGCAATACGTACATCGACACTTACTTCACAAATATGCAGCGGAACCATGACTCAACTAAGTGCACTGAGACGCAATGAAATGAGGTAGAGAATCTTCACACTACTACAGAAATGACTTATAACATCACATTTACAGGCGTCAGTTGTATACCAAAAACCAACGCCTAAACCCTACAGTGTTGGTTGAATACAAAAACTGACATCTATCTGTGAAGAGCGAACAAACACGGGTATTGCTTTTAATTTAGCGTTGGTTCCTTAATAAGCAACTGATGCCTAAAATCGACTGCCAAATCTAAATTTTCCAATGGGAAAAATTACCTCCAAAAATTAACATACGACGTTGGTTATTAACTAATTAATCGACGACTAAAGATTTTTCACGAGATAGAAATTTGTCCCATTTTTATCGTCAGTTATCTTATAATAACCGACGTCGATGTGTTTTCACACATTGTCCTTGCGAAAATTTTCACTCCCCTATGGTGTAGATTTTTTTGGTGGGAAACGACGCCTATTGTTTTAAGCGTTGGTTTTTTTGAATAATTGATGCCTATGGTTAACTTAATAGCACCCGTGAGAGCCAGACCCTTCCCCTTTCTCTGTTTCATTACGATTGAACGTTAGGTTTGGCAATTTCGCTCGCTGCTCCTCCCTCCTTACGCGCCGCTGCCAGTCGCTCATGGTGGCGAGTCGTTGTTGCTCCCTACTCACCACCGTCGTGCCGCTCGTTCTCCTTTCTCGTCACCGCCTCCGCCCTTCTCCCTACTTGTCGCCGCCGACGTTGTTCCTTCACTACTCGCCAGCTCCCTACACACCGCCACCTCTCTTCCCAGCTATGACCTTCTCGCATGCTCGCCGCCGCCGCATCGCTCATCTTCTTGATCAAAAGGTACCTGCTCAATGATAGAACCTGATAGAGGCTACAACATTGTGTTCATCCAGTTTGGTTCTAGTTTCTTTTAGAGGTCAAATGATAGAACCTGACAACTGCCATGTATGTAGTGTTGATGACTTACTGGTATCTGAATTGACTCATTTGATTAGAAGATAATACTACCATGGTCAACCAGGGTTGGTTTAACACGACTATTATAGTTAATTCAGCCAATTTGGTCAGTTAAGTTGAGCCTCTGTTTGAGTTTTCTCTTTTAAATTCATACTAGTTTTTATTAGAAGATAATTCTACCAAGGTCAACAAGGGTTTGGTTTAGCATGATTATTAGAAGATTATGCTACTAGGGTCAACAAGGGTTGGTTTAACATGATTATTGTAGTTTAAGTTTGGCCAATTTGGTTAATTAAGTTGAGCCTCTATTTGGGTTTTCTCTTTCAAATTCCCAACAGTTTTTATGTATGATTATATCTGCATTGTATTTTGGGCTTGGGGTTGGAGAGGGAAAATGAGTCCGTTGTTCATATTGCAATCACACACAAAAAAAAGACAAAGGAACAAACCATTATTGTTCAAAAACCATGTAAAATTAATTCTTTTACAAGTACTACTACATCAAATACAAGTCTTACATGCTATTGCTAATATAAACAACATTTTCTTTGTAAAATTAATTATATGTTGTTGTAACCCTAAGTTGATGTCACATGAACATCATATCTTTTAAATAATGTTGTATTAAGGACATGTTTTGTTACAAATATTTGTGAATGGTCTTCCTAATGAGATTTGTTACAAATATTGGTATATTAGGTTAAGGACATGTTTTTGTTGTGACATGTTGAGTTTTTTTCTATGTTATACCCACCACGATTTGTGTTATAAAATAATACATTGATTAATTTAGGAAGCATTGATATGTTGTTATGGCTGTCCACAAGTGTTTTTATAAGAAAATTGTTGTTATGGCGTTATATTTTGTTGGCCTAGAAACCCATCCAAGATTTACTCATTAGGAGTAAATCTTGGATAGTCCCCAGTTTGGGACTGTTCTTGAGCACCTAATGTCACTTAGGATGTAAGTATATAATGTGTATTTAGTTTTCAAGAAAATTTCAATAGCATTTCCTCATTTGTTCTCTAAGTATGTACTTGGAGAACAGCGGGGAAATGTTGTCGAAATTTTCTTGAAAACCCAACACACATTATACACTTACTAGTGAGATTAGGGGTTCAAGAATGGGATAGGTGGTATACATTTATTATATATAAGACCTTAAACCCTAAAGTTTTAACCATAAACCCTAATCTTTTAACCCGAGACCCTAATCTTGTTCTAATATATACTTGTTTTCTCTTTGATCATGGAATGGATAGATCGTGGATGTCCATTCCAAATCATTGCACCCCAGAGTTTATTTCTGGTCTTGATCAATTTATTAGATTTTCCTAGGAACATAGGAAACAACATGGAGATAGGTTATACTATCCATGTAGGCATTGTGGTAACAACTTGAAAGTCTGCACTGGTGACAAAATCAAAAGTCATATCATGTTCAACGGGATTGTACAAGGCTATACAAAATGGCACTGGCATGGAGAGATTTCAAACCTAAAATCATTGGATGTCGATAGCAGTGCTTGTGTTGAAGAATAGATTGCCTCTGATGACGTAGATGTGAACGAACCAGTTCTAGTAGACATCGTTGATGCGATGCTGGATAGTTGTGGGGTAGAGCACACCGACCACCTCCCATGTTTAGAAACATTGTGCATGATGCTGAGATACCGTTATACACAGGTTGTAAGTTTACGAAGCTTAACACTGTGTTGAGATTGTATAAGCTGAAATCTAACAATAGATGGAGCGAAAAAAGCTTCACGTCATTGTTGTCTTTGTTGAAAGAAATTCTTCCTGAAGGAAACGAGCTTCCAATCATAACATACCGGTTAAAGAAATTGTTGTTTCCAATGGGAATGGAGGCCAAGAAGATACATGCATGCCCGAATGATTGTGTATTATTTCAAAAGGACTATGTGTATATAAAAGATTGTCCCAAATGTGGTGCGTCAAGGTATAAATTGATGACTTTGAGGGAATCCAAAACTAGTTCTCCTACCAAGGTGATGTGGTATCTACCTATAATACCACAGTTTTAACGCTTGTTTGCCAATCTGATACATGCAAAGAATTTGAGTTGGCATGCAGATGTTAAGAAAAATAATGATGGGATCCTGCGACATGTGTTTGATTCCCCATATTGGAAGAAGATTGATTTATTGTACCCTGAATTTGGTAAAGAAGTCAAGAATCTAATACTTGAGCTTTGTACAGATGAGATAAATCTGTACGGGACATTGAGCAGCCAACATAGTACTTGGCCAGTTATGCTTTTTATATACAATCTTCCTCCCTGGTTGTGTATGAAAAATAAGTACGTTATGTTGTCGTTGTTGATATCGGGCCCTAAACAACCTGGAAATGATATTGACATTTATCTTAAACCTCTGATTGATGACTTGAAGAAACTTTGGGGTGAAGGTGTGATGACCTATGATGCTTCACGAAGAGAGACATTTTGTTTTCACGCTATGTTGTTTTACACTGTGAATGACTTTCTAGCATATGGGAATTTGTCTGGATATAGTGTCAAAGGATCTAAAGTGTGTCCTACATGTGAAGAGAACATTGATTCAATATGACTAAAACACGGCAGCAAGACTGTATATTTTGGTCATCGAAGGTTTCTTCTAAAATTCCATCTGTATCGTACGTTGCACAAAACATTCAATGGACGGAATGAGGAACAGAGTGTACCTAAACCTATACCAGGGGAGGATGTTTATGAAAGAGTAAAAGACTTTGCCAATGAATTTGATAAGAGATCACAATATATGATGGCCACATGGAGTGACAAATCTTTATTCAAGAAGTCAATATTTTGGGATCTTCCTTATTAGAGTTCTTTGGCAGTCAGACATTGTATCGATGTCATGCACGTTGAGAAAAATGTCTGTGATAGCATCCTCAGTACTCTGTTGAATATACCAGGTAAGACTAAAGATGGGACAAAATCTAGAATGGACCTACGTGAAATGGGAATAAGGACAAAATTAACAGATGTAGTTAGTAGCGATCGGAGAACATACTTACCTCCCACTTGTTACACGTTGTCAAGAAAGGAGAAGAAAGCTTTTTGTGAATGCTTGGTAAATGTTAAGGTGCCACAGGGTTACTCATCCAACATTTGTACATTGGCATAAATGAAAGATCTGAAATTGATAGGTCTTAAATCTCATGATAGTCACACTCTAATGCAACAAATATTGCTTGTGGCAATTCAATCTATATTATCAAAGCATGTAAGGTTTGCAATCACCAGACTTTGTTTCTTTTTCAACAGTCTATGCAGCAAAGTTATTGACCTTGATAGCCTCGATAAATTGCAAAGAGAAGTGGTTGTTACCCTATGTCATCTTGAGATGTATTTTCCTCCTTCGTTCTTTGATATCATGGTACATCTTGTTGTCCACTTGACTAGGGAAGTGAAAATGTTGAGACCAGTTTTCTTGTATTGGATGTATCCCTTTGAACGATACATGAGCATTTTTAAAGGTGACGTTCGAAACCGTTATCAGCCGAAAGGGAGTATTATTGAGGGTTATGTGGCGAGAGAGGTTATGGATTTTTACAATGACTTTCTGAGTGCTAATGATGCTCCTGTTAATGACAAGAATATTGAGGAGCATTTTGGCAAAGGAATTTTGGGATCACGGATGAAAGTAATCTGCCGTGAGTAGTTGGAACAAGGTCACTTATATATTTTACACAACATCGACGAAGTGAGTGTTTATATCGAGGAACATACCAATTTCATCATGAGACAATATCCTCGAGCCAATTCAATGTGGCTTGCTAGAGATCATAACAAGACATTTATTAAGTGGTTTGAAGATAAAGTCTTACATCAACTATCTCAAACACCAGATAATCTTACTAAAACTATCAAATGCCTCGCCTTTAAACCAAAATTGAATGTTATGTCTTATGAAGGGTTTGACATAAATGGATTATCATATTACACAAAGCGTCAAGATGATAAGAGTGTCATCCAAAACAGTGGGGTCACCCTTCAAGCGTCTTCATTGTTTTTTGCAAGTGTAAAGGATAAGAGTCCACGTGAAGCTAAAATGTCATAGTACAGTGTCATTGAAGACATATGGGAGTTTGACTACGTAGATTTCAGAATTTTGCTCTTTAAATGTAATTGGGTTGATAACACCAAAGGAGTTATAGTGGATGAATTGGGTTTCACATTAGTGAACTTTGAAAAGATTGGTGAGAAGGGTGAACCATTCATATTGGCATCACAGGCGAAACAAGTATTTTATATCGATGATCCTGCAAATGATAAATGCTCAATTGTTCTTCATGATAAAAGATAGTTCATTGAAGAACCTATAGATGAAGAACAATACTATGATAAGTATGATGACTCCAGTTCATTCTCAGTTGGGTTTCCAACACCACCAAATATTGAAGCTAATGATGTCTTGTATGTATGCGGAGATCACAATGAAGGATTGTTAATTGATAAAAGATAGCAATATTAGAGGCATGCATGTTTATATTTTTTATATGTTTTATTTTTCTGAATGTGAACTTTACAATGTGAATGTGAACTTTACAATGTGAGTTACTTTACAATGTGAATGTAGACTTCACAATGTGAACTTTACAATGTGAATTACTTTACAATGTGAACTTTCAAATGGCTGAGCATTCTCCTGATGACCGTGCTGATGATTACCGTGAGGGTGAGGACGTCAATGCGCCGCCTCACAATGTAAGTTTTAAAAATATATCCCTGAGGTTTCCACATATATGTTCATTTATATTTATATCTTGTAAGTGTGTTTTTTTGTCAAATTTTAGGTTGGTGATACCCCCTGAAGAAATTGAGGCACTTGATGAGCAGCAAAAAAAAATTGAGAAAGTGAGGGGCATCACAATGATGAACAAGTTACTACAACAAAGGAGCAATGGACCCAAACTGGCTGTGGATTTTGATCATGTAGGAAATCTAGTTGGTGTGAATTGCAATTCATTTATTTCATATCTTGGGGTTCTTACTCACAACCATTGTAGTCCTAACGTAGAATCCTGGCATAAAGTTCCTAAGGGGAATAAAGACTTAGTATGGAAGGAACTATGTGTGAGTTATTATTATTTGCAATTCTATTTTTGTAGATTACTAATTTTTAGGACACTAGTTAATAGCAATTCTATTTTACAGAGCATATTTGATCTGGATGAAAATTTATATTGTAAATGCGTGATACAACGTTGTGGGAGGGTCCTAAGGAACTATAGGACCAATCTCACCCGAGATTACATACGTGAAGCTGAGAAGAGGTTTTTGATTGATTTCCAATTCTAGACATTGATCACTATTTGACTAACTCTACATTAATAATTTTTGTTTGTATTCTCTTTAAAAAATAAATTTAGGAAGAAGAAAACAACAGAACAACGGAACTACCTAGACCCCAGAGACTGGGAGGAGTTTGTTACCCAAAGAAAAATGGATGAATTCAATGCATTAAGTGACACTCCCAATTTAATTAATATATGTTCTTATGTATTCACCTATTCAAGATTAACCTTTAGTGTTACTAACCAAATCAATATGTTTACTAACTAGGCTATCAGCAATGCTCAATGAGAAAGGTGTGCACTGAATGTGCACGACCACACGATGGGTCTAAGAGGCTATGCAAGTATTTGCCTAAGACTACAGGCTGAGTTTACTGCTCAACCTACTACTACTCAGGAGACTGCAGAGTCCTCTACTACTGCTCCCACACCTCTGCCTCGCCATGCTATGTGGATAGCTGGGAGGCAAAACAAGAAGGGAGATATAATGAAGCCCGTAACTGCTGAGGCGGCTACAAAAATGGTAAAAATCAACTCTTAGAGCAATCAATCAATACTGATTATTGTTATGTTTACTTACCAATTTCTGTTGATGGCGATTAGCGGGAGCTGCATGAGCAGAGGAAGGAAGACAAGTTCATCCCTTAGGGCACAAGTGATGAACTGACAGTTTCTCTGGGTAACCCAGAGCATCTTGGACGTGTTAGGGGTGCATGCACTGGTGTGGGCATCAAAGCTTTCTTTAGGCCATCCCAGCGCAAACCTATCCCAAAAGCGGGACTTTCACAAGTTGAGGTAACCTATTGTTTTTTTAGAATATTATTGCAAAAAAAAATCCAATAATCGATAGCTAGCATTTCTTTAATCCATGTATAGGTAGATGAATTAATTTAGAGGAAAGTCCAAGAAGCAATGGTGAAGTGGCAGGCGTCTCAGACGGACACTCAGACGATACCTGTGACGTGTCGCGCTTCTATTACTCCTACTGCAGAGGTTGGGAGTAATCATGTAGACCCACCACCTAGCACACCCTCTGTAAGTATTTTTATGACATAATAGCTAGTCTTTTCAAAATGATATGTTTGTGTATATATGCCTATAACATTCTTTACGTAAATTTGTAATGGTTGAAATCATGCTGACTACAAAGTCAAGAATATGTTGTTGCAGAGGCGTAGGCTTACCCAACCCTTCTAGGGGACATATGTCATGGGACTCCAGTACCGACTAGTACGGTTCGTGTGACCTCGATACGCGTACTCCCTGATTGGAGGGATCTTCCACTGCCATATGCCCACCCGGATACTGAAACGCTTGGTGAGACAGAAGGTGGAGTGATAATGTGACCCAAAGTGGATGTCGTCTATACTAATATTGTATGGTAAATTTACATTATGTTAATTTGTTAGTGTGTATATATGAGTCAACTGATCTGAAATTATATATACAGGTCAAAAAGACGACACCTGCTACATCTCGGCCTCCACCTCTACCTCCTCAACTACCAAGTTGGCTTCTACGGGACCTACATGCCTCGTTAGGTCCTAATTGTGGGGGTATGGCAGTATGGATCGGCGAACATGATCAAAATTGCCCTATAAATGTTACAATTCCGGAGGATGTTGCAGATCAATCATACGATAACAATCTATTTATATAAGTTTTGTATACATATTAATACATAGGTATTAATGCAGGTCAATCATACAAAAATAAGCTATTTATACAAGATATTTAAGAGTTGTTTCGTTATGATTGGCTGAACACATCTATGATAGAGTTGTGGATATGGTGAGATCTTGTTTATACATCTGTATACCTTGTTTTTTATATGATGATCTGGTTTCTTATATATTAATGCATACATAATACATGTTTTACAACCACTTACACATGATATGTACAGATTTTGCATTTTCCCATGTGGGATTTTTGGTTCCATCTTTGATTAGTCTTGTAGATATAGATCTTTCTTCAGTTACTTCATATTGTTGTGTTGCTTTTGAATATTTTGGTAAAAATAAGAAGACGGTGATAATAACTCCATTCAATGTCGCATAAGTTTACTTTACCTATAATTTGGACTTAAGAAAATTACATTTTTATTGTGGACTTTGAGTTATTAATTTTTAACTTTCTTACATGTAGTGATAGACATTGGGAGTTACTAGTTATTGTCCCCGAGACGTTCACTGTCTATTATCTAGATCCTGTGGGGAATGAATTCAATACATTATATCCCTTCAAAAAAAATTGAATACATTATATGGAGACACAATGAAAAGGTCATTATTCCCGTGAGAAATATTTTATATTTTTATATCCGTTAACATCTATTATTACATTACTATTTAATTATACAATTTAATGTATTACATTAACATGTAGGGCTTTACAAGAGTTCAAAAAAGATGGAGGAAAGGTCCCCAGGAAAAAGAATCAGCCACTAATTTGGGAGAATGTGAAAGTAATTTCCTGACTCCAATGTACATATTATTTATGTGAACTGTGCTTATTTATATTTTTGAATATTTTGTATATTTCAATTTATAGTGTGCTACACAAGACAACGGTTGAGCATGTGCCTATTATGTGATGCAATTTATGGACCTAATCATCAAATATGCCGCAATAAAAATCGATATTATACATAAGGTATTATATATAGTCCCATTAGATAATATGAAATATATTAATCTTATTATATATTATTAATTATATATATACGTCATTCTCTTTGCAGGTGTTTAAAACTGACTTCAGTACAGGTGGAAAGTTATTAGATGTACATACTCCCTATACGAGGGAGGAATTAGATGTTGTAAGAGAAGAATGGGCAAAAGTCCTACAAGTAGTGGAAATTTTTAAATATAATTCAGTATCTGATTACAATGATGACGGTGATGAATAAAGAATGATATTTCTAAACTTTGTTCTCATAATTATTTTTATGTGAATGTGAATGACTTTTTCTGAATTGTCATATATGTGTGAATGTGAATGACTTTTTCTGATCAATACATGAATGTCTGAATGTGAAAAGAGATGAAATGAATGGAATTGAATGTGAATGTAAATGACTTTGTATGTTTCTACATGTATCTGATCAATACATGTGTCTGAATGTGAATGACTTTACAGGTTTGTAGCATGTTGTTGGCTGATATCAATAGATGTTGTAAACCTACAGTTCAGAACTGAACTGCAGGTTCTGCATCCTGCTAACCAGTCATATAGCAGGCCTGCAAATCGATAAGAAAAAAATCAGAACATAGGTGTCGGTTATTTGTATAAAACCGACACCAAAGACATACATCGTCGGTTATTAGCAAAAAACCGACTTATTTGTGCCCTTGCTGGCTTGGTGGGGGAAAGGTAATGGCGTCGATTTTTGTTTAATAACCGACGACTTTAGCCATGATATAGTGTCGGTTTTTTTTACTAACCGACGCTTAAAGTTCCCTTGTTGGTGCGTTTTCGGTGGCGGGAAAGGTAATGGCGTCAGTTTTTGTTTAATAACCGACGTCTTTAACTATGATATAGTGTTGGTTTTCTTTCCTTAACCGACGCTTATAGTTTCCTTGTTGGCACGTTTTTGGTGGTGGGAAGGGTAATAATGTCGGTTTTTGATTAATAACCGACATCTTTAATCATGACATAGTGTCGGTTTTCTTTCCTAATCGACACATATTGTTCCCTGCTGGCGCGTTTTCGGCGGCGGGAAGGGTTATGGCGTCGGTTAGAAACTGACGCTGAAGATGTCTACTTTTAGCGGCGCTCATTTGGGTGTGACGCTAAAGACTCTAAATAACCGACGCCAAAGGTCTTTTTTTTTTAGTAGTGTCGTATACAGAACAAGACAATTATACAGCCAATACCCTTCTATGTGAGAACAGAACAAAAAGACTGAAAATACACTATATGCACTGTGTTTTGTGTATAGAAAGTACGGTTTCCTCACACTGTTTACAGACTAAAGTGCATGGCTTAAATAGCCATCACGACGACGATAGAGAGCGGTGGTTACAAGGAAAATGGTTAACAACCGTTGTTTAACAGACGCGACTTTTCTACTCAGTGTGTGTTCGCAATAGATAGACACGACTAACTGTTACATAGACAGTCACACACAACAGTTATACATGTATTTATTCAACTACTAACAGTTATAAACATTTGCATCAGATTTCAATACTTCCTTCTGCTGGGAGGGGGCGAGGATGTTGGCAGAAATGAAGAAAGTCTGCAAATATACGAACTGGCGTCGGTGCTCTAGCACTTCTTTGCAGATATATACCATCAAAGATGGAACTGGCAACTTAAGGTTGGGAGAAGGGGGGAGGGGTGGGGTTATGGTCTAGTAATTGAATTAGAAAAAATGTATATGCATAAAATAAACTATGATTCTGACAACATTCTTACAAGTAATTATTTGAGTTATTCGTTGCGGTTCTTCTAGTATAAAACTCATCAATAATATCATCAATTTTAAAATTAACAACTATTTTTTAATATATAAATATAATCAGTAAATAATCATCCTCTATCTTGTTGTGCAACCTTATTTTCACAAGCTTCATAGTTGTTTTAAAGGATACATCATACACGTATTTTCTTGAGCATTGTTTAACAAATAAATAATATATCAACACCATTATGTGTTTCCAATGAGATGTTTAATGAAAAATAATTAAAAATATATGTAGATAGATTTGTATATTTTTCAACGTCTAGAAAACTCAAACCACTATATTTGACAACTCCTAGACACAAAAGTATATATGCATTTTTTCTATTTTTTCTTTGCCAATGAACGATGCCCTTTGAGAAGTAGACAACAATGACATATAACAAGTTTCTCTATTTTTATTTATTTTAGACCTTGAGATATATGATCTTGGACTAGTGATGATTTTTATGTTGTTTTATTAAAATCATAGTAAATTTTACAAAGCTATTAGGAAAGTAAAATGTGATGGAGAAATGACTTTTCTTTTAAAACAAAAGTTCGTATTTACCATGTGTACACATAGAGTAAGTAAGGAGATGACTCCATGTGGATCATGTACAAAAGAAGACTTTTAACTTCAAAACTTTGTTGTGAGCGAGGAAAGTGTATATAAGTTATGCTAGTAATCTAATAAACATTTGCACATACTATATAAACATATTATAACTTCTATAAAAAGTCAGCGCTACATTCGGGGAAGATTTAGTTTATAAATTTATTTAGATTTCTATGAATTAAGGATGTTTAAAATACAAGAGGTGGATTTTCTAGAATTTAAATTAAATCGTCAATTAAAAACTTGAGTTTATTTTGATTGATTAACTCAGACTAGTTCTATTGTAATAACTTTGATTTGTTGGGTACCTCTTTTTGATAAATATTAGAACTTGCTATCAAAAGTATATTTTTTTGAATGCCTATTACAGTAAATTACATATATATTAATGGAAGAGAGAGAAGGATGGCTAGAAGATAAGAAGATTCAAATAAAAAAGAAAGTAAACAGAACGAGTGTTGTTTCAAAAATTAAAAACAAGAAGAGGAGGAGATGATTGAGAATTAATTGATAACAACTAATTATTTTTCTAGGTGTTGGGGGTCGAGTTCCCCCCTCCGGCTCCCCATTCCTCCGTACTTGTATACCAAAATGGCCACTAGAAGAAAACCAGAGTTTCTACTTCAATACTCAATAGACAACCCGTGCTATTCGCTTAGTTACTTGTTGAGGACAGATGTGAATCCTTTTTCTGACGAACATGGCCCAAGCAATCACGTGCCTCTGCCCATGCTCTAAGGTCCCCATTCCTTCCTCTTCTCATTTATGTATCTTTTTCACTTTTTACGGGAATGAATTAAATTTTTCTTTCTCTATCATTTATATACTCTTGCAATAATCTAAAAGACATACGTTACGTTACCCAAGGTTAGGAGCTCGACAGGATAAAGACATACGTATTATTAAATTGTGGATTTATTCTTGGGTTGATGAGGTACATATGTCCCTTATTTATTGGATACCACCACTAAAAAAACTTCTCTGGGTAACGAGTTGTGACTTCCGGTGGAATTCCGGAATATTTAAAAGTTAACATAGAGTTTCGGAATATTTGAAAGTTAACATAGAGTCGGTTTGATTTTTTAATAATCTAGCGGCACCTTCAAGATGATATGTGGGAGTTCAATTGAAAGTGCATCATTCCGAGGAGCACAGATTTGTTCCTCCTGATCTCTAAACAGGAGCATACTACTTCTAGTCTAATCCACATACATCTATTAGGAAAGTTGCAATTAGAAGTTCATAATAAAATTAGCAACCACATTGTATTAGATGCGCCGTAAGAATCTAAAAATAACAAATCTCGATAACATTTCAAGTGGAGCGAGTCATCTAAAAAGTTCATCTTATATTGAATATGTCATCTTATTAAGACACCTACACAACTAACTAAAACACTTTGTAGAGGTGATTCAGACATTCTCTTAGGGACAAAGATAAAATCAGAATGCCAGAGTCGGTGCCAGGGTGGACAGGAGCCGCACCCCCTAAAAACATTTAAAATTAGGTATAGGTATATAAATGTATATGTACATTATATATATATATATATATATATATATATATATATATATATATATATGAAAAAAAACAATTTACTAGCTTACTGGTAAGGCACATGCAATTTGATGCTCCTCAACTCAACAATGCAGCTTCGAATCCAATCACCAATATTTTATTTAAAATGTATCTAAAATCATTGCTTTATTGTGTCATCTATATTATAAAAATATAGAAATTCTTTAACACATATTGTTAGATAGGCTAATGAATTAATAAAAATTGTATAGTACTCCTTCAACTTCGAGATTGTATGTTAATTGCCTCGTAAAATATTTTTCACACATTTCATCACATCTTTAATATTTCATTGCCTCCTTCCAACCATAAAGTGTTGGGAGGTTCTTGTACACAATCTCGATTGTTAGTTAGAGATGGCGATCACAGGTTTCTACTGGAGATTCAGATGTCTGTTTTGTTAGGGCTCCACCACTGTAGAATGGACAATAACATCCCATTCATTTTTTCTATATAAATTGATTTTACTACATATCATTGTGTATGTTTTTCTGTAACTAAACTATTTCTGTTTGTACAATATGTATCTTGTGAAAAAAAATATAAAATCTATAATAACTTACCAATGGGGTTGGATATATTTTTCAGTAATATATGTACACATCATGGTATCAAAATATACTTGAATGACATACAACAATTATAGAAGATAAACATATAAAATAGACTATAAAACAACTACATGTCATTACTAGGTTGTTGATACATAATAATTTTGACAAATGAGGCTGATATCCGTACTAGTATACAAAATATACTTACACAACACAAAAAATAGTACACTTTAATATTTAACTATTATTGAACTATCAACAGTGTAAACTTCATGTCTACTCGATGTACAACTATTCAATACTTTAAGATACATGAATGTAAAAAAATATATCTATCGGTAGTAAATAATTATATGTTCCAATAAAGATATAGTTGCACGTGGCCAACAATTTATATACATTGCAACATTACTCTTACTCTCTCCAAAATTTTAATGACATCCAAGTTTTAATATATCGGTTTAAATTTATGTTTGGGTGCCACAATTATTCAACAAATTGTAGTACTAATGAAAATTATCTTTTCAACATATTAAATTGCAACCAAAATTGTGATTATTTCACCATCTCATTTTACTAAACATGGAATGAAAAATAATAAATACGTTAGTAGTAGAACAACATTCAATTTTGATATAATTATATAAGTAAAATCTAAAGACAAAAAGTAATGCTAAAAATTAAGTGGAACATATGAATCTACAATCTGGGATGAAAAACAACATGCCCATATCTAAAATCGGACAACTAATGTTATTAAAAAAATTAGAATATATAAATTTAGTCAAGTTTATGACCATAACAGACTGGTCTAGATTCAGAATTTGGGAATAGATAAATTTTGGAAAGGAGAGAGAGAGTAGATATGTCATCTGATCTGACTTCTCTATTTTAGTTGGTCCATTGTGTACTGTAACAAAATAAAACAAAAAACTGTATCTTTGCAGATTGGGCTTGCCTGCCTTGCAAGAGGTGAAGCAAGGACAAAGACATTAAATGAAATGACGTCTTCATCCTGGCTACCCCAATGGTCATTTTTAATACCTCGATACCATATACTTCATTAATCTATAACATTCTAATAGTTGTTAATTTCTACTAATAGAATTTAATAATGCACTAGATACGAATAGAAAAAACAAATTAATATTAATAATATAATATATGTGACATATATATGATATTTACATAGACTATATGTTTATATTTTTATTATCGTTTATAAGTAATTTATTTATATACATATACATATATAATTATCCTATACATATTTACAAATTAAATATAATAACATTAACTTCACATTTTAAAACTATTATATTGAAAATATTATTTGAATCATATATGTAAAATAATATATAGTATATACCAAAATGTTACTACATAAGTTAAGTATATACATAGATTAGTAATGTATATTAAAAATAAAAATAAAAACATATATGTTAAAACTATACATATCAATAAAACAATCTATAAATCGCATTCACTAAATGGTGATAAATATAACCACAAATTAGTGTTATATGAATATGAATATTTGGTGAATGTACTAAATATATATAGTGCATATATTTAAGAAATGAAAATATATTAAAAATAAAACATTAAATATAATTTATAAGAATAACTTAATGAACACACTATTGTTAATGATTTTAAATTCATTGAATCGCATTATGAATTTCATTCATACTATAATTTATCACTGTGAGTGTATATTTTGTATATTTGATCCATGTAATTCATATGATGTATTAATTACATCAAACATTTACATTAAGTACACATATGTATAAAATTATATTACATCAAATATTAAATTTGAATGATCTTTGCATGAAATATATTACATTATGAATCACATTCATATAATATTACATAATATCAAATAAAAAAATATGAACAATTAGTAAATATAATATACATTATTAACTAAAACAAACAACTTCCATGAAATGTGTATATTTTTATTTTATATAATATTTCCTATTAGTATATACATTTCAACATTATTTAAATAATAAAGTAACTATATAATATATGTAATATAATATTTTACATATAATATATAGATAACATTTTGGGTATTGTATTTTTATACTTTATATCAAATATTATTGTATCTTATTTGTGACAAATCTTTACATGATACTCTTATGCAAATATTATTGAATATAGTATCAATAAATGAAGATACACACATAAACATATACTATATAGAAACTATTATTTAAATATCACACATATATATTATGTTTCAATATAAGTATATTTTTTATCTAATAGATAATTAAATATGAACAATGGATTAATTGAAGTTAGAATACTATAGACATACTTGGATACATGGTATCAAGTATGAAAAAATGACGAGTGGGTGGCCACATCATGTGGAAGCAAGGTTAGATGTCATTTCATTTATGCCTTCATCCTCGAGCCATCGCTTGAACAGCTGGCTCACTCTATTGAGATACGTTTTTTTTTAAGTCAACGTAGACCAATTAGAATAGAGACACCATCCATTCTATCTATCTTTTTATGCCAAACTAGTATATCATGGGACTTGTAATCTAAACCCATCCATCTCAATCATGAATATAATCAAAGAACAAGCACCATTGTGTATGTTGGGACAACATTTCTAGATATGTGGAGGATGGAGGCTTAGGTTTGGACAGACTCACGGTCCTGCATTAGGCGGCGCTCCTAAAGGCAACTTGGCACATTCTTAGTGTTGACTCTGTATGGGCTCGTTTGTACATTTCTAAATATGACTCTAACATGGATCTCTGTGATTCCAACTTTCCTCTTGGGCTTAAAAATATTTCCTTTACAAGTCCCTACTAGAAGAAGGTATGTGGGATACTTCCAATGGCCATCAAAACACTCTAGATGGCTGACTAGGTGTGGTGAAGTCTTCTTCTGGCGAGATAGATGGTGTGATATCAGCCTGCCTCTACACATCAAGAATAGTCATGCCCCCTCACAAGGTGCTAAGGTGCTAGAGGTCCCGATTGATGGAACTAGCCATTTCTACAGGCTTGGGTTGATGATGACATAGTGTAGGTCATTCATCATATTTCACTTGGCCCATGCGACGAGTGGACCAGCTAGTTTGGGAAGCGACCTCAACTTTCATGTTCTCTATAGGGATTGTGAAGTGCCTCCTCAGTCTCGGGACCCTTTCGCCTACTCAACATTTGAATTGATGGATTTGGTGCCTGACGTTGCCCGCCCATGCCAACTCCTTTTGTTGGCACCTCCTATCTAACACACTCCCATTGGATGATTGAGTCATGTTTTTCAAGGTGGCACTTGTTTCACGTTATGAATTTGGCTTGTTATCCCAAGAGGAGATCATAGACCATCTTTTAAAGATAGTGCGAGCAAAAGATCTCTAGATTCTTTCTTTTAAAGCCATTGATCTTGACAGAGAACCAACATGCTTCAACAACCTTTGAGTGCTCATCTTTTATAGTTGGGTGTTGTGGACACATAGATGCAAAACAAGATATAACGATAGTGCCTTATCTATCCAAGGCATTTGAAAGAGACCACTGGTATGCTCAGCAGAGCTGCCAAGGAGGTCTAGTTCAGGAGACACACACTAGACTCATAGATGGTAGAAGTGATGTCACATGGCTTCTCATCTATGAATATAAGAAGGAATTAAGGTCACAAAAGAGATAAAATGGCACCCACTGGCCATGGGATGACAAAGGTTGATATGGGACTCGCAAAATGGGATGCACAGGGGCAGGGGTGGATCCAAGAATTGAATTTTGGGTGGGGGTAATTAAGATTTGTCAAAATTTTAAAATTGTATGACTTAGGAGAGTACTTGAGCTATGTGTTATTCTTCAAAGCATGGACATCATCCATCATGTCAGTTATCACTTTACAATCTTAGCATTTAATCATTTACGGAAGTATGAATAAATTTTTATTAAGTTCTTCTATGTTCTCTTTTGGCATTATTTATCATTTAGCTACACATAAAACAAAGAGATTTTGAATGAATTACAAAATAATGACTCGACAAAATTATACAACAAAAGTGATAATGCAAATGATGTTAAAGGATAACACCGATGGAATTATAACTAAGGTCGTTGAGTGCAAAAGTGCTGACATATGAATTCTTATGTTCATTATTAATGAAACTTATGTCACTTTGAATATATAAGAACTTACTTGAATATTTTTTATAGATATAATGAGTAATTTCATGAATGATTGATTATCAATTTACTCAATTTGTTGGCATTGCAGAGGGTGAAAAAGAGTGGAAGTTGTTGACTGAAACTAGCAATGCCATTTTGTGGTATTGATATGTAACCTTGAGATCAAGTCCTTTTAGTAGCATGTATCCAGTTGGACACAAGCATATGTCAATTTTCTTGATAGGATAGATAGGTTGCACTCTCCATGCTCACCTTGGATCAATACTTCCACGATATAATAAAATGATGATGGATGTTTTGCATAGGAGCAGATGCCTGATGTATTTAAGATTTCATCTATCAAATAGAACCTAATGTGACCTTTAAATCCCAATATAATGAATTCTTCTCTTAACATCAAATATTAGTTCAACCATGTTACTTAGGAAAAGATAATTTCACTAATCCCAACTTTTAATAATATATGCATTAAGATAATGACCCATATGAGTTTGATGAACAAAAGGCAAATGAAACCTAAATCTAATCAAATTGGAAGAATCTAGACTTCTAGTTTAACATATGGTCCAAATTTGAAGTCATTAGGACTTCATTTGACCCTCCAAATAAATTAGTGGAGTTAGTATATAGTTTTGATTAATTATTAATCCAATATCATCATACAATTGCAATCTAACCTATAGTCCCGATTTAGTTATGCCTGTCACACAGAGTATGAGTTTGGGTTAGACTCACAGGCCAGGAACTATCTGTAAGTGGGAGTTCCTTCTCCCTCACCCGGTTTCCCTGTCCATGTTGGACTCTACACCGACCATGGTTTGTCCATCCCAATCTCTCTCTGGGATGAGTCCCCATTTCTAACAAATTCACCCTTAGATCCATCTCACCCTCTCAATCTTCTCCATACCAGCTTTCATAGGACTTTATGCCCTAACAGAGAAATGCCCAATTGGGCTAGAACTCTCCTCGCAACCTGATGATCATGGCCGCCATTTCAATGCCTCCCCTCTATATTTAAAGGATCAAAAACCATCTTTGGATCTCACACATCTCTCCTCAAGTAGTAATCTGGTCCCCAGAGACCTAAGAAATCCCCACCTACTTAGTTCAATCCTACAGCAAACTTTGCCTCACCCCAGCCATTTCCTATGCCTCTGGTGTGATTGAGATCCAAGTAAGCATCACTACTACAGAAATAGCATTCAGTGTCACTTTTCTGGGCGTCGGTTATTTCGAACAACCGATGCCTATAATATTCAGCGTCGGTTATTTATACAAAATGACGTCTATATTCGAAGACCAGCCAGACACGGGTACCACTTTGTATTCAGCGTCGACTGAGTGTAACCAACCAACGCCTAAAGGCGCCCGCGAAATCCAATTTTCGAGCGAAAAAAATTTGGGTCACATACAACGTCGGTTGTTTAACAATTCACCGACGCCTATGTGAAATGAAATTTTGCGCGAAAAGTTCCACTTTCGGTGTCGGTTATCCTTGGATAACTGACGTTGATAATAGTTCCCGCCAATTAATTTGGGGTAAAGATTGTCTAATTGGACGTCGGTTATTACGATCAACCGACATTGAAGATAATAGGCGTCGGTTGTCCTAGATAACCGACGCCGTTGACCAACTTAATAGCCCGATCACCCGACTCTTCCCCCTTTCTTCCTGTTTCATCGATTCTCCTGTGCGCTCTCCCAAAATAGCCGCCTGGTGCCTGGTGCCTGCTGCTTCTCTCTCGCCGCCGACGATCCCTGCTGCTGCTCTGCGTCGCCACCGCCGCCCGCCGCCTTCCTCCTTGCGTCGCCGCCACCCGCTCCTTCCTCCCTGCTCACGCCCTACTGCGGCATTGTCTTCTTGCTTGCCTCCGCTACTCACAAGGTATTAGCTGTAGCACCTTCTTCCTTGCCACCCACTGCTCTGCTCTGCTTGCTGCTCTGCTCTGCTCTGCTCTACTTACTGTTCTACTTCTTTCACTGAGAACTGAGAAGAATGGCCTACCACGGCCGTGCTGGGCAGCACGACCGTGGTAGGCCAACACAGCCACAGTCGTGTTTGATTTGATTTAAACCCTAATTTGATTTAAACTTGTCCATTCTAGCATCCTAATTTGATTTGATTAAACACTAACATTGATGAAACCCTAACATCAATTGTGATGAAAGCCTAACATGTACATATCTATTATTGTGTTTGTTGGCCTAGAAACCCGTCCAAGATTGACTCATTAGGAGTAAATCTTGAATAGTCCCCGGTTTGGGACTGTTCTTGAACACCTAATCTCACTTAGGATGTAAGTGTATAATGTGTATTGGGTTTTTGAGAAAATTTCGGTAGCATTTTCCCGTTTGTTCTCTAAGTACATATGTACTTAGAGAACAGCGGGGAAATGCTGCCGAAATTTTCTTGAAAACCCAATACACATTATACACTTACTAGTGAGATTAGGTGTTCAAGGATGGGATAGGTGGTACACATTTATTATATATAAGAATGACATCACATGTGTTTGTTGGCCTAGAAAGTGAACAATCATTGTTCTTTATATTACTTGTACATTGGTATAAATTAGAATGAACAATCACTAAATTATATATTGTTTGTATGGAGTCCGACTTCATTGTAGATATCTATTATTGTGTTTTTTGGCCTAGAAAGTCGTCCAAGATTGACTCATTAGGAGTAAATCTTGGATAGTCCCCAGTTTGGGACTGTTCTTGAACACCTAATCTCACTTAGGATGTAAGTGTATAATGTGTATTGGGTTTTCGAGAAAATTTCAGTAGCATTTCCCCATTTGTTCTCCAAGTACATATGTACTTAGAGAACAGCGGGGAAATGCTGCCAAAATTTTCTTGAAAACCCAATACACATTATACACTTACTAGTTAGATTAGGTGTTCAAGGATGGGATAGGTGGTACACATTTATTATATATAAGAATGACATCACATGTGTTTGTTGGCCTAGAAAGTGAACAATCATTGTTCTTTATATTACTTGTACATTGGTATAATTAGAATGAACAATCACTAAATTATATATTGTTTGTATGGAGTCCGGCTTCATTGTAGATATCTATTATTGTGTTTGTTGGCCTAGAAACCCGTCCAAGATTGACTCATTAGGAGTAAATCTTGGATAGTCCCCGGTTTGGGACTGTTCTTGAACACCTAATCTCACTTAGGATGTAAGTGTATAATGTGTATTGGGTTTTCGAGAAAATTTCGGTAGCATTTCCCCGTTTGTTCTCTAAGTACATATGTACTTAGAGAACAGCGGGAAAATGCTGCCGAAATTTTCTTGAAAACCCAATACACATTATACACTTACTAGTGAGATTAGGTGTTCATGGATGGGATAGGTGGTACACATTTATTATATATAAGAATGACATCACATGTGTTTGTTGGCCTAGAAAGTGAACAATCATTGTTCTTTATATTACTTGTACATTGGTATAAATTAGAATGAACAATCACTAAATTATATATTGTTTGTATGGAGTCCGGCTTCATTGTAGATATCTATTATTGTGTTTGTTGGCCTAGAAACCCGTCCAAGATTGACTCATTAGGAGTAAATCTTGTATAGTCCCCAGTTTGGGACTGTTCTTGAACACCTAATCTCACTTAGGATGTAAGTGTATAATGTGTATTGGGTTTTCGAGAAAATTTCGGTAGCATTTCCCCGTTTGTTCTCTAAGTACATATGTACTTAGAGAACAGCGGGGAAATGTTGTCGAAATTTTCTTGAAAACCCAATACACATTATACACTTACTAGTGAGATTAGGTGTTCAAGGATGGGATAGGTGGTACACATTTATTATATATAAGAATGACATCACATTATACACTTAGGATGTAAGTGTATACCCTAATCTTTTCCTAATATATACTGGTTTCCTAATATATACTTGTTTTCTCTGATCATAGAATGGATAGATCATGGATGTCCATTCGTAATCGTTGCACCCCAGAGTTTATATCTGGTCTTGATCAGTTTATTAGATTTGCCGAGGAACATAGGAAAAAACCTACAGATAGGTTCTACTATCCATGTAGGCATTGCGGTAACAACTTGAAAGTCAACACTGGTGAGGAAATCAAAACTCATGTCATGTGCAACGGGATTGTACAAGGCTATACAGAATGGCACTGGCATGGAGAGATTTCAAAATCGAAACCAGTAGATGTCGATAGTAGTGCTTGGGTGGAAGAAGAAATTTCCTCCGATGACGTAAATGTGAACGAACCAGTTCCAGCAGACATCATTGATGCGATGCTGGATAGTTGTAGGGTAGAGCACACCGATCCACCTCCTATCTTTAGAAACATTGTGCATGATGCTGAGATACCGTTATACACAGGCTGTGCTAAGTTTACGAAGCTTAGCGTTGTGTTGAGATTGTATAAGTTGAAAGCTAACAATAGATGGAGCGACAAAAGCTTCGCTTCATTGTTGACTTTGTTGAAAGAAATGCTTCCTGAAGGAAACGAGCTGCCAATCTCAACATACCAGGTAAAGAAAATGGTGTGCCCAATGGGAATGGAGGCCAAGAAGATACACACATGCCCGAATGATTGTGTATTATTTCAAAAGGACTGTGTAGATTTGAAAGATTGTCCAAAATGTGGTGCGTCAAGGTATAAATTGACGACTTCGGGGGAGTCCAAAACTGGTTCTCCTGCCAAGGTGTTGTGGTATCTACCTATAATATCACGGTTTAAACGCTTGTTTGTAAATCCGAAAGATGCGAAGAATTTGAGGTGGCATGCAGATGTTAAGAAAAATAATGATGGGATCCTACGACATGCGTCTGATTCCCCACAGTGGAAGAAGATTGATCTATTGTACCCCAAATTTGGTGAAGAAGATAGGAATCTAAGACTTGGGCTTTGTACAGATGGGATGAATCCGTACGGGACATTGAGCACCCAACATAGCACTTGGCCAGTCATGCTTGTTATATACAATCTTCCTCCCTGGATGTGTATGAAAAATAAGTACGTTATGTTGTCGTTGTTGATATCGGGCCCTAAACAACCCGGAAATGATATCGATGTTTATCTTGAACCTTTGATTGATGACTTAAAGAAACTTTGGGATGAAGGTGTGATGACCTATGATGCTTCAGCAAGAGAGACATTTCGTTTGCACGCTATGTTGTTTTGCACTGTTAATGACTTTCCAGCATATGGGAATTTGTCTGGATATAGTGTCAAAGGAGCTAAAGCGTGTCCTATATGTGAAGAAAACACTGATTCAATAAGACTAAAACATGGCGGCAAGACTGTATATCTTGGTCATCGAAGGTTTCTTTCAAAATTCCATCTGTATCGTAGGAAGCGCAAAGCATTCAATGGATGGAATGATGAACGGAGTGCACCTAAACCTATACCAGGGGATGTTGTTTATGCAAGAGTAAAAGACATTGTCAATGAATTTGGTAAGAAATCACAATGTAGTATGGCCACACAGAGTGACAATTCTTCATTCAAGAAGAAGTCAATATTTTGGGATCTTCCTTATTGGAGTTCTTTGACAGTCAGGCATTGTATCGATGTAATGCACGTTGAGAAAAATGTCTGTGATAGCATCATTGGTACTCTGTTAAATATACCAGGTAAGACTAAAGATGGGATAAAATCTAGACTGGACCTATGTGAAATGGGAATAAGGTCAGAATTAACAGAATTACGTGAAATGGGTAATAAAAGAACATACTTACCTCCCGCTTGTTACACGTTGTCTAGAAAGGAGAAGAAAACTTTTTGTGATGACTTATATGTGCGCGGAGATCACAATGAAGGATTGTTAATTGATAAAAGATCACAATTTTAGAGACATGTATGTTTATATAAATGCTAAATGTTTGCCTTTTTCTAGTTAATACAAATGCTAAATGTTTGCCTTTTTAATGACATTTTCAGATGGTTGACCATGATGAGCATGATGTCCATGATGAGCATGAAGTCCATGATGAGCATACTGTCCATGACGAGCATGGCGAGGATACCAATGTAAGTTCTAAAAACATATCCTGTATTTCTATAAAATTCATTATCTTCTAGTTATGTCATATATCTTATATTTCTATATTGGGCTAATTCAGTGTGTTTATTTTTGTCAAATTTTAGGTTGATGATGCACATGTACCCACTGAAGCACTGGAGCAACTTGATGCACAGCACCAAACACTTAACAAGAAAAGGGGCATCACTCTGTTGAAGAAGTTAATAGCGCTTAGTGGCAGTGGATCCAAATTGGTTGTGGAGTTTGATAATGGAGGAAATGCAATTGGATTGAACCGCAATAATTTTGTAAACTATCTTGGGTGTACCACTCGGAGCCATTGTGGTGTTAAGTATGATAATTGGCATAAAGTTCCTCAGGGGAAAAAAGACTTGATATGGAAGGATTTATGTGTGAGTTATTATTATTTGCAATTCTATTTTGTAGATTACAAATTCTATTATTTGCAATTCTATTTTGGATACTAGTTAATAACATTTCTATTTTACAGAATCTATTTGCATTGGATGAGAAGTTGCATCATAAAAGTGTGATGCAACGTGCTGGAAAGATGCTTAGGAATTATAGGACAAATCTGAACAGAGAATACATAAAAAAGGGTGATAAGAAAAAGAAGTCAGCCCTTGAATAATGGAACTTCTTGGATAAAGAAGATTGGGACAATTTTGTTGCTTCAAGAAAATCTGAAGAATTCAAGGTATTAGGTGTCACTCCCAATTTAATTAATATACATTGTATTCACCTATTCAAGATTAACATTTAGTGATACTAACCAAATCATTAATGTGCATACTAACTAGGCCCTCAGTGACGCACAAAAAGCAAGGCGTGCACTGAATGTGCATGACCACACTATGGGTCCAAAAGGCTATGCAAGCGTTCGCCAAAGACTACATGCGGAGTCTGCGGCTACTCAGGAGTCTGCTCCTACTCAGGAGTCTGCCACACCCATGCCTCGCCATGATATCTGGATAGCTGGGAGGCAAAACAAGAAGGGTGAAATAAAGAAGCCCGTAACTGCTGAGGCGGCTGCGAAAATGGTAAAATACAACTCTTACAGCAATCGTTTGAATATTGATTATTTGTGGTGTTAACTTACCAATTTCAGTTGATAATGATTAGCGGGAGCTGCACGAGTAGCGGAAACAAGGCACGTTCATCCCTCAGGGCACAAGGGATGAATTGACAGTTGCTCTGGGTAACCCAGAGCATCCTGGACGTGTTAGGGGTGCAGGCGCTGGTGTGGGCATCAAAGCATTCTTTGGGCCATCCCAGCACAAACCCAGAGCGGGTCTTTCTCAAGAAGAGGTAACCTATTCTTTTTTTAGAATGTTACTGCAAAAGGAAATTCAATAATAAGAAGCTAATGTTTCTTTTATCCATGTATAGGAGAATAAGAGAGACGAGGATATAGTTGCTAAGAAGGTCAACGATGTAGTTGCTGAGAAGGTCAAGGAAGAATTGCTGCGGTGGCAGGCATCTCAGGCTTCCAATCAGCCTATGGCGACCCACTCTTCTCCTGATGCACAAACTGTGAGTAATCCTGGAGACCCATCGCCTAACACGTCTGCTGTAAGTATTGTTTATGACATTGTAGCTAGTCTTTTCAAGATGATATGTTTTCAAGATGATATGTATATATGTATAACATTCTTTACGTAAATTTGTAGGAATTGAAGCCATGCCGCTTAAGAATACAAGACTATGTTGTTGCAGAGGCGCAGGCTTACCCATCCCTTCTTGGGGAAAGGGTTCACGGGACTCCAATGCCACAGGGCTATGTTCGTGTGGGCCCATTACGTGTGTTACCCGATTGGAGGGAAGCTACATTGCCATATCCCCACCCAGATATTGATACACTTGCTGAGGCAGAAGGCGGGGTCATATTGTGGCCCAAAGCAGATGTCGTCTACACTACTGAAATTGTAAGATAAATTTACATTGATTTAGACTGTTAATGTGTATATATGATGTCAACTGATCTGAAATTATATATACAGGTTAAAAAGAAGACACCAGGAGCACCTAGGCCTCCACCTCCACTTCCCGCATTACCAACTTGGGTTCCAACTGACCTAACATACCTGTTAGGTCCTGCTTGTAGGGGAATGGCATGTTGGCTACGGGCACATAATATACATTGCCCGATAATTGTTTCTTTAGATGTAGATTATGCAGGTCAATCATACGATAGCTCTTTATTTATACAAGATATTATTGAGTTGTTTATGTATGATTGACTGAATACATCAATGATAGAGACATGGATAAGGTGAGATCTTGTTTATACATCCATATACCTTGTGTAAGATCCGGTGATCTGGTTTCTTATATATTAATGCATACGTAATACATGTTTTGCAGCTACTTAGTCGAAGATCATTGCAAACAATTTGCATTTGATCATGTGGGATTTTTTATTCCATCATTGATTAGTATGGTAGCTAAAGACCCTGATAATGTTCAACAATACTGTATAGATGCTTTTACAATTTTTGGTCAGCAAAAGAAGACGATAATAATAGCTCCATTCAATGTCAAGTAAGTTTACTTTATTTATAATTTGGACTTAAGAAAATTCCATTTTTATTGTGCATTTTGAGGTATTAATTTTTAACTTTTTTACCTATAGCGCTAGACATTGGGAGTTACTAGTTATTGTCCCCGAGACGTTCACTGTTTATTATCTAGATCCCGCGGGAAGTACATTAAACACTAAAATTGGACACGTAATTAAAATACCATTATTCTGGTGAGAAATATTTCATTTTTGTATTTGTTAACATCTGTTATTACATTACTATATACTTATGTAATTTACTGTGTTATATTAACATGTAGGGGTTTAGATACATTCAAAAAGGCTGGAGGAATGGTCCCAAGGAAAAAGAACCAGCCAATAAATTGGCAGAACGTACAAGTAAGTTCCCGACTCCAATGTATATATTATTGATGTGAATTGTGCTTAGTTGTATTATTTTGTATGTTTCAATTTATAGTGCGCTACACAAGACAATGGTTGGGCATGCGCATACTATGTGATGCGATTTATGCAAATGATTATCAAACATGCCGCATTGGACATCGATACCATACATGAGGTATTATATATAGTCTCATTAGTTAGTATGAAATATATCAATCTTATTTTTATATTATTACTTATATATATACATCATTCTCTTTGCAGGTGTTTAAAACTGACAACACTATAGGTAAACGCTTAAAAAATATACATGCTCCATATACGATGGAAGCATTAAATGAAATAAGAGAAGAATGGGCAAAAGCCATACAAGCAGTGGCAACTGTAAGATATAATTGGGATGTTGATAGCGATAATGAATGATACTTTGTAAATGAATATTTCTGAATGTTAATACATGTATTTGAATGTTTCCATATGTGTGAATGTGAGAATTGAATTGATGTCTGAATGTATCTACTTGTGTGAAATTTTCCTTGGGACTTTTGTAGGTTTGTGGCCTGTTTGTAGGCTGATATCAATGGATGTCGTAAACCTGTAGTTCAGAAAACTGAACTGCAGGTTCTCATCCTGTTGACCAGCCACAGCAGGCCTGCAAACTGATATGAAAAAAAAAAAGATATAGGTGTCACTTATTTATAGAAAACCGTCAGCAAAGACCTACAGCGTTGGTTATTGGATAAAAACCGGTGCCTAATAGTACAAACAACCCGACCGTGCAGGAAAGCACGGCCGTGGTGGAAAAGGCATCGGTTATTCATATAAAACTGATGCCTATAGTACTAAACACGGCCGTGCAGGGAAGCACGGCCATGTCGTCTTGAAGTATGGCGTCATTTTTTTATAGAAAACCGACGCCAAAAGGGTTCGCGCCACAGAAAACAGCGTCATCTAGGACTCTTTCTGCGTCAGTTACCAAGTAAACACCGACGCTATAGTCCATATAGGCGTCGGTATTTTAGTAGATAACCGACGCATAATGTGTCCTAGATGACGTCGTTTTCTGTGGCGCGAACCCTTTTGGCATCGGTTATCTACTAAAAGATCGACGCCTATATGTTAAATAGGCGTCGGTTAAAAAACTGACGCCGAAGTGTTCGACCTTTAGCAGCGCCCACATAGGCGTCGCTCAGAAACCGACGCCAAAGGGGGTTAAACAACCAACGCCAAAGGCTGTTTCTGTAGTAGTGCATCGAGGGATACCTCCTATTCTTTCCCTTTTTCCAATTTATCCTACGATGGGTCTAGTCATCAGGTCCTATAGCCAAGTTGAAACACCTCACCAGTGAGTTGTCGTTCTGACTTGTCACTACTTCTCCAATCACAGAAACTTGCCCATTGGCTTCGCCAATCCCTGGAAATTATTTTTCTGAGGTTTAATGAATGCATTCCGGTGTGCTGAGATGATTTTGAATTTGCACCTATTTCTCTCATTTTCCGGCAAGCCTCACGCACACGATTGTCCTTCTTTGTTTGGGTTGTTCTCATGAGTTTTCCGAACACCTACGCTTGTGTTTGGCTCCCTTGCACTTTGTTTTTTTGGGACATCAGTTACCAACATTCCAGCAATCTCAAGACATGGATGTGGCTCGGAGATAGAGCTCCAATCTTCCCCTGACCCCAAGCATGGGCTCATCAAGTTTGTACTAACTTGATGAGAGAATCCTTGATCTCCCTTTTCCCTTGAAGATCCCATAGATCTTGTCTAAGCATCACTCTATAGCTAGAGCTTCACCTCTAGGTTACGCCCCACGCCCTGGTTCAAGGTGTGTAAGAAACTAGGTCAACGATTGACATCGCTACCCCTTCTAAGATGATATATTGATCTTAGTTACATGGGTATTTTAGGGTTTTCGCACGCTCTTAGCCATGATATATTGATTCAGCTTTAATGACATTGCTTATTTAGTTAAATGTAACTCAAGCTATGACTTGTTTGGTCCTTGTGCTTTATATTTAAATTGATTCGATTCAAATGTCACGCCTATAATTTTCTCTGCTCTGATTGGTCAGTTCTTTAGAAATTCACAATAAATCAACCATTTATTAGAAAAATACCCAAAAATATATTTTGGAAAGGAATTTTCAAGTAGTGTCTGATTTCAATGTTTTATAGACCTAATTCCATCGTCTGTAACCATGTTTTCCTTAATAGGCCTAAATTAGGGTTTAGGATGATATTTAAGGTGATAATTAATACAAACCATGTAATTTTAGGAACATAGGAATGACTTAGGATTGGGGAGACTAATTTAGGATATACCTTTCTTCGGGTAAGCAGCTCATGCCACTATGCTTATGTATTTTCGATGAATTGCATGTTATGTACGATTTAGGATTATGCTTTAAATTTCCAAGTCAATGAAATTAAGATAATGATGATGCCTCAGATTATATTATTGCTTGTTTTTTGCTATAATCATAAAGTCCTATTCTTATCATTGATGCTCATTAGTTTAATGCTATGATCATGTAATGATGAAGACATTAAAAAAAGAATCATGTAATGATAATTTCAAGACTAAGAGGGAGAAATCACATGATGATTAAGATAATGTGCTTAAGTTGTGAATTGTTCCTCTTGATGTTATTTTGTCTTTATGGAATTGATGAGCTCTTTGGTGCAAGTCAGATGAGCCTTAACCAACCTAATGAGAAATTTGGTGCAATCATTGGATGAGGATAGTTTACATTGATGGCAAGATAAGAACAATGATGTTAATGATGAAGATAAGAGAATTAAGTAACTTATTATGTGTTTCTCACAATGATGGACCTTTTTGGTTGTTATGGGCTTCCCAGCAATGATGAGATTTCCAATCATGATGTGCCCCACATGGGAAGTTATATAGAGAATGCATATAATAATGTTCTTGATTCATTGATGAAATGAAAGCTAAAGTGTAATGAGAATTCTTAATGTTAACTCATGTTGAGTTCTTTTTAGTTCAAGTATATGTGCCTATATCTCAGTTCTTATGATATGCATAGTGTCGCTTACTTACGTTGTTGCTTTATTTTAGATGGACATGGGATGAGGTGTCCCTAGATCAAGGAGCAAGAGAGAATTGAAGTGAGCCCTTCAACATAGCTCACATCAAAGGAGACTCTATCTTGGTGAGGTGCCATCTACCACTCAATAGATTATCTAGTCTGGTTGTTATTTCATGTTTTAGATTTGCTTAGCCTACATGTATTAGGATTGAGATCAAGATGAGACAGATTATGTTTTCCCATTCAAGAAAAATGTATGAATCTATATTTTGAATTAATGCATGGTGTTTCATTTATCTTATTTCTATTGAATATCATGTTTTGTAATGTTACTCCAAGCCAAGTGACCCCTGTTATGGACAACATAGGGTTTGCTTCCGTTGTTATACATGTGCATGGAGGGGCATTACAGTAACTGCAATAACTAAGAATCATTGCATGGTAGATCTGTGCCGTACATTACATACTCCAATGCTACACACCATGACTGGTGTTGTCATCGCTATTGCTCCAACTGGGATTATTGGTTCCTACTTTACAATTTCCTTTTTCATTATTTCCTTCTTTACTTCAACTTGAACACTTTAAATTACACTTAACGGGGTATGTTTCTTCTACTGAACAACTGAGGGAGCCAGTCAACCGGAGCTAGTGCATATTCATATGTGAATTTAGCATGATCGGTTGCTTTATACAGCAAAACTGTATGACCAGATTGTGTGGGTGTTTGGTTGTGCATTGTTAGCATGTCATTACAATGTAGCACTTCAATTGAAAATGGAAAACTAAGCTTGATAATTGATGATAATCGGTGGATTAAGACTGTTGAATAATAAGTGCATTGAGACTTTGGGGGGCAGTGTCCCTGTCGGCCCCTCATTCCTCTGCCTAGGGGTCATCTGGTGTTGAGGTTTACATCTGTTGTTACAACCCTAATTTTGGGTTCAGTTGCCGAGAAATGTAATTTCTCATATTAAGGATATTTAAACAAATAATGATATAATGTATTTGGAATAAATGGATTTTATTTACAATAGCCTTGATGTTTTTATTGTGGGCTTTATTGGCTATTGGGCCCAAATAATAAGAAAATTCAATTAGTGAATGAATAATTGAATATTTGAGAAAAGAAAAATATGGAAACCTCTAGAAGGCAAATCCAAAGAGGGATTTCGTGCCTCTTGGGTTCCTTGGGTTCCAAGGAGTCCAAAGTTGCATAAAGAGTGCAATACGAAAAGAAAAGATCAATTAAGTATTTCTTTATTAAGAAAGAAATTGAAAATAATGATAAAATGTGGAAAACAAGTGAAAAGAGGTATAATTCAGTTATCCTTTGTGGAATTTCATATCCCAAGGATTCCTAATGATAAAAGGAATACCAATGAGGAAAATGAAAGAGAAATAAAGGGAAATTCTAAAAAAAAAAAGGAAATATTTTAATAAGAAATAAAGATGATAATAAGAAATAATGCATATAGATGCATCTAGAAGGATAATGAATATCCAATAAAAAGGATTTCGAAATAATAGAGTTTCTTGGGATCCAAGGAGTCCCAATAAAGAGGAAGGAAAGAGAAAATACTAAAATTTCAAAATAAGAGGATAATGTGATACATTATTAATGGATTTTGTGATAAGGATAGAAAGGAAGTATTTTCTAATAAAAGAGAATTTAATTTTGTGCCAACAAATTAAAAAGCAAGTACAAAGAAGATAAAAGATATAATTTTCAAAATCCTAATAATTAAAGAAGAAGAATTATTGAAGGAAATTAGGAAAGAGAGAGAGACTTGCTGTTACGAACCCACCTCCCGATAACCCCCAATTAAGGGAGACCAAGAGGTTGAAGCCGCACCCATTAATCCCGGATCAAAGTTTCGACATATAACCATAAACAATTATTAAATTCTATCAGACTATACTGAAAATGGTAATAAAATTTTCTTTACATACCTTTTGAAAACTTGGATCTCTAACTTTCTATCCACACCGATACTAATCTATCTAATCCTCCTTTGTACTTTAATCTTCTTTTAGTATCACATGTGCCACTTTACTGTTTGTTCTTTTCATTGTACCTAAAGCGCCGACAAACAAAACGTCGGTCAGCCGTAGCTGGTATGTGGGGGAAAACAATAAATATGCAACTATGATAACAATGTAATCATTCAATTAATCATTTAACAACCAAGATTACGTTTTAAATATAACTCCGCGATCTAAGAGTACCCTATCCTCTGTGTTGTCCTCATCAAACCCCTCATGATCCACCTATAAGTGAACCAGTTTCTAGGGTTGAGTCACATGGCACTACTCATAAGTAGACCACTCCTTAACTCGGGACTTGCTAAAGAGTCTCTAACTCACGGTAACCTAGACCTTACTCTAGGATTACCCCTTTTTTAGCCTTTTCAAAATAACAGAGGTGGACCCGGATCTAGCCAGTTATATATGCACATTTATAGTGATAATCATAGTCACTTTATAGTTGCATGAAATAAATAAACATCCAACAGTTTAGTTGCATTCAATGCGATTAAACATTCGGGAATCCATCGGAAACTATAGCGGTTATTCATAATCGTAACCACATACCTGATCCATAGTAACTTGATGTCCATGCATTAACATTCAACACAATTAACAAGCAATCAACAATATCCTGAAAATAATGCATAACATCCAAGTGTCATTGTTTATTCAAAACATCCTCAAGATCAAATTGGATTCTACCTTATGATTTCTAGGCCAACTTTAGGGTTTTAGCTTTCAGTATGCATTTATCACTTTTAATGCTAAAACTATTATCTTTATCCTTTTAGGTCATAACCAAAACATTAAGGCTAATTATCATCTTCAGTTTCTTCCAAATTGACAAATCATATTTCATTATAGTTCAACTCACATATATGAACTGTATTTATCACTATTTCCACTTTTATACACTAGGAAACACTAATTATCCAAATAATTCACATTAAAGATCTTGGATACTCAATTTATCTTCAAATCATCATATCTCTATTTTATTAAACTTCTTTTACATTAAAGCTACTATTGTTATTCCTTTTAATTCATGACAAGATCATTATGTGCATCTATCATTAATTCAAAGCTCATTAGGGTCTAATTAACATATGAACTCATTTTGTCATCATTTCTACCTTTTGCTCATGAAAAGACCCTTATTACCACTTTTAGGGTATTTATCCAGGATTAAGGACTCTCATATACCAAAACTTAGAATTATCATTTAACAATCATATTTTCATAGTTTTAAATCTAAATATGATCTTATCTCCTTTTACCCTAAATTAGGGTTTCTAAATTATTTAATCATTCTCATATGAGGTATAACCCTAAATCATGCAATTCTACATTTAAATCAGGTTCGAATCTAACATTATCATTCAACAGGTTATTAACACTTCAATTAACCCATTAAGCATCTAAGATTCAACCTTTAATTACAAATAGGGTTTTTAACTCAACTTTAATGCACTTTTCATCATCTTATAGTACTTTTGCAATTAGAAACGGAATCAATATTTGCTAATATTTTTAATGGATTCCTCTCGTTCTCCTGATCAATTTTCATATATAACTTGTTTGAATCCGAGCTTCCTAGAATTAATTATGATTTTAGCAAAAAGTTACTTACTTGGCCAATCCGAGATTGCCACGTCACCAAGCCCATGCAACGTTGGCGCGGCTTGCTCTCTTTGGAACATAACGCAAATACTTTTTTACCCCTGAGTAAGTGATCGATTCTTTTAATGCGCGGAGGGTAGAAGCGTCAAACGGGAGTCCAAGCTTCTTCAACCTCGGGATACCCTAACCGAGCAGCGACGCAACAGGTTGCGGGTGTCCTACCCTCACCTCCAGGCCCTGATCGCCTCCGTCGATCTCTGCCCTAGCTCCGCCGCCATCTGCCGCCCTTGGGGCACCACACAGCCCGCGTCCTAACTAGCTAGATGGGGCGCACAAGGCCCGCGATCTGCGGATGTTCTGCTGCCATCCAGCGGGGGTGGCGCACTGCCTGGAGCACGAAAAGACGGCCTCTTCTCCTGGCGCCGTCAAGGGAGATCCCTTCTCCCAACAAGACCTCGACACCGCTCCTTGGTGTCCTCGAAAAAGATCTACATCGTCCTCTAGGGTTTGTACGGAAAGAAGATGAAGAGAGAAAGAGAGAAACGTGGAATCCTTGTCAAAATCGAGCCAACAGCCCTACCCCTCATACAGGGAAGGGTATATAGGGTCTAGATGACTTATCCACGAGATTCAAGAGAAAACAAGTCTCATATGTAAAGGAAACATATCCCTCTCATAAGAAGTAATAACTTCTCTCTCTTCCTCTTTACCTTCTTGATACACTTTTTATATTATTATTAGGATTTCGAAAATCCTTTCTCTTATCATCATTGTTCTTGCCTTTTAATCCATTAACCATGAAAATATACATATATGTATATACCTCTTTAGGAAAATACTCCCTTTTATCAAAATTATATAATCCATTAATAAAGCAACACATTATCCTCTTATTTTGCCTTTTTAGTATTTTCTCTTTCTTTCCTTTTTATTGGGACTCCTTGGATCCCAAGGCACTCTTTATTTCGAAATTTATTTTATTAGAATACTCATTATCCTTCTTAATGCACCTATATTTATTATTTTGCATTATCATGTTTATTTCTTAATAAAATATTTCTTTTTGAGAATTTCTTTTTATTTCTCTTTTATTTTCTTCATTGGCATTCCTTTTAATATTAATAACCTCATGGATATGAAATTTCCCCAAGAAATCTCATTTATGCCTTTTTCCACATTTTCTCATTATTTTCCAATTTCTTTCTTCATGAAGAAAAACTTAATTATTTTTTTTTCTTTTGTTATTGCTTTCTTTTTTGCAACCTTGGACTCCTTGGCACCCAAGGAACCCAAGAGGCACGAAATCCTCTTTGGATTTGCCTTCCAGAGGTTTCCACATATTTCTTTTCTTAAAATCCAATTATCCATTTAGTAATTGAATTTCCTTTGTTATTTTCCTTTTATTGGGCCCAATAGCCAATAAAGCCCACAAATCAAACAACAAGGCTATTTTAAACGAAATCCAATTATTCTCAACCAAATATATGATTATTTGTTCAAACATCTTTAATATGAGAAATTATATTTCTCACCACTTGAACCCAAAAATTGGGGTTGTAACATCCTTCCCCTCTTATAGGAATTTTGTCCTCAAAATTCTATCAAGCAAACAAACAATTTAGGATAATACCTTTCCATGTCCATCATTGGCCCCTATGTGGCTTTACCGTACTCATGGCGTATCCAAAGAACCTTTATCATCACATATTCTTTTCTCTGAGTTCTTTCATCCTGGCGTCTATAAACTACACAGGTGACTCAGGCCATTTCATCCTCCCTTGGGGCTCACTAGGTTCATTGCTTAGCACATGGTCGGGTACCTCACATAGTGCTCTAAATTAGACACATGGAAAACATCTCTCATTACTTTAATATGAGGGGTAAGGTCAATCTTAACCTTCTCCACCCATCCATCTCTAATGGACCCATGTATCGGGGACTCAACTCTCTTAGTTATAACTTAGAGGGGTCGGATTTTCATGTCACATTTTCTCCCACAGTAACTTGTATGTCAGTCTACTTTGCATCTGCTCACGACTCTCATCGTCTCTAGGCTCCTTTCAGCCCTTGCACAATCAAAGTGACTTCATCTACACGTACTGGGGTCCCTTTTTCTAACCATCATGTGGTACTTTTCTAACCATCATGTGGTCCTTTCACCAACATCACCTTACTGAAGTGGTGACCGACACAACCTCCCTTATAGAGCTTCATATAAAACCCGATACTGGCTATGGTGGTTATCTTCACATCTTTCATAGGACAAAACCATCTCTCGATATCACCCTGAACGAGCACACATGCCCTCATCAGACCCTTTAGTCTGGATCATACTAACCATAGTTAGGGGTGATAAACTATACTAACATAGAGTTCTCAATGTACCTACTTCCACCTTTTGGAAGGGAACCTTTATATCAAACTCAAGAACCTTTGAACTTGCTTTCTGGCGTAGTTGAACCATCTCTCTCATGGGTAGTTCAACTAGATCTGTCCCTTTACAGAACTCTATCTTTCTCATACATCTAGGTAAGACGACCTACCATAACCCATATTGTATCTCGACCTTCTTTGGCCCAGGGAAGACCTATCACAACATCCATAGTGTCGATCTCCCGTTCCCTCTCAGGGATTCTTTTGTCCTCTATATCGATACACTGGGTTACTGGGGTTCATCCTTTTCCTTCGGGCTTGCATGGCCATAAACCACATGCAACCTCATCTTAAACATCCAAAGTGCTATTGCCATTTTCCATGGTGTATCATGCTTTCCTGTATGCATTGATTCTTTCAAGATAAAATCCTCTGAAACCCTAAACCACTCTAGTCAGGGTTTCGTCACCTTCTCCTCCAAAGAAGTGCATCTGAGGTTTTATCCTTTCATTGCATCCAGGACTAGCCTGGCTAACCAAACAACCATAACTTTTCAATGCATCTTGTTACATCTGAGTGTTATCCGAACACCTCTCCTTTTCAAACTTCGGGTTAGCCAAACAACCTCTTCTAGCTTCTAGTCAACCAAGTCAGATGTATCTCAACCAGAGCAGCCATTACTACTTCACATCCTTAGGTAACATTACACTTCCATGTATTTCACTTATCATGTCACCTTAAACTATATGTTCATCTTCATAAGAACACTCTCTGATTCCATCATCATGGTGATCAAACTCAACCTGGTATAACTTGTAAGTTCCACATAGCTCATGATAAAAACATCCTCATAAGGGAACTACCTCATTCCTCTTAGTGTTTACAAACCATCCATGTATCATTCACTTTACCAGGGTAGATATCTTCTCTATCCCCATTTCTCGTGGCAATGTTCCAAACATCTCTTATCCTTGGTGTATGGCATGCGTAATGTCCTATCTCTCACTCTCATAACAAAAGGAAATAAGCATTTGGCTGCAGTCCAAATACAGAGTTCTTCCCGTTCCAAGAGTAGAGATGGTACATCCCACCTTGCCAGTACACCTTTAAATCTAAGTTGCAACATGCCACATATGTCTCTTCATCTTAAACAACAAGATAACAAACTAGTCTTGAACCTACTGAGGTTTATATTCTTGGTCATCTCCTCTAGGTCTATAGGGTACCGACTCTTTTGGGGTCATCCCTCTTCCCTCATGCATCCAGAGAGTGCCCTACTCATCTGCCCTTTGGGTCCCATGAGTTCATGAAGGTGATCAATCTCCTAACCCATGGCCCTCAGGCAATGATAGTTGTTACCTCCCGACCCTATAGTCATGCGCAACTTGGGAATTAGGCAACTCCTACTTTCATTGGTTTTATCCCTACCTGACCCTTGGATAGACTTAGGATTTTCCAGTATAGTACATGTTCACTTAGAATCTTACCCAAGTCTTCATCATCTCTCTTTCTACATTCATGGGCCGACTCTCATCCGCTCATAAGCATTAAGGCAACCTGCCTACCTTGGTCAAGCCCCATACTGGTTACCTCCATGGTAACACTTTCACATGCAATAGAGATGGATATCTATGGGTCTGTAGATTCAATCTCATACTATGTACCTTTCACTTAGCTTCTCAAGATCCTATGAGACCTCTTTAGGTTACTTTAAACCAACAAAACTGATATGCACCCTTCCAAAGGGGTCCCTCTCCCCGGATGGGAGGAAAACTATCTCTAAGGTCACAAAAGCTCTTAGGTCCAGGGTTTACATCTACCCAAGCCTACTTAACCCTAGCAAGCCATTAAGGCATGAGTAGATCACTTACTGTACCATGCTAGGTCATACTTGTCCTCTTTCCTCAATGTTGGATCAAGATCATACCTTTCTTTATTATCAACCTAGCTGTGAGGGGTTCATCAAACATACCTTAAACTTAAGGGGGTTTTCCTTTTCCTCTATACATGAGGAGTACCATGCTTGCTTCTATAGCAACTAAATTCTCATCATGAGCATTAGGTATACTACTTCCCCTCTTAGGCCTAGGAACCCTAGGTTCACTTTAAGGTGTCCAATTGCATGATCTATCCCTTAACCATGAATCATGCTTGCAAAAGGCATAACGTGCACTTCCTTTCATCCTTCAACTCAAGCAATACTTAGAGTTGGATTTTCCTCAAGGACAACCAACAAGGTACAAGGCCTCATAACCTGCTACTAAACCTCTTCAAGGTAAATAGAACATCTTCTTCCTTTCTCAGAAGGTAAACACATATACCGTAGGCACATAGGCACCAGATGCTTCATCTTCTATCTCTAGGGTTTGGTCCCTCTAAAGGCAACCAAGATATCATTAACTTTCAGGGATCGATCATGAAGCAACCACTATCATCCATTGTTCAGGGTTTTAGGCTTCCAACCTTCTTGCTGGGTTTCCTACTCTCTCTAGAGCTAACCCCACATCCAACCTCACCATTAGAGGTCCCTTCTTCATGAAGGATCAACCTCAAAAGCATGCTCTACATGGGTGAAGCCTAGGTTTGGACTTATGGTTGCTCGAAATCATCCATAACCCTTTATGCTCCATCATAATTCCTTATCCAGGGTTTCATCCTACTGTCAGCATTATGACGTGCCCTAGGTGCCAGCTATGCCCTACTTGCACAAGCCCATAGGGTTTCTATGGTCCTTCACTAACATCATCATATAAGGAGCTATCCTTTACCCTATCATGCTCGACCCTTCACAGGGTTGGGTTGCCAAAGGTGCTAGGTCACCCATGGATCATATGGCATCCCAAAGGCATGTCCTGTCAAACACCTGGTCCAACTCATCTCTTTCTAACCTTCACTTAGGGTTAGGGTTAGCATCATCCTCAGAGGACGTGCTAGGGATCTACTTGCAATGGAGATCTCTATCTCCAAGACTAACTTATCCTCTTGACAAGAAGGTCTACTGTCAGGTCTACTCTGAGGACATGACAACTTATGTCATACGACCTAAGCATGTATCTACTCTTTAATTTGCGCTTAATCTATTAAGCTTATGTCCATGACATCTTATTTACATGCTTTTCATTAATTTGATGGAGGATTCCTTAAACCTTATTAACCTTACCCATACCTCAAGAGGGTGAGGAGAAGAAAGAAAACCCTAATCCTTTATGTCCTTATCAGAATTTTGTGATGAGAAAGGATGAATAAGATGAGAAGTCCTAAAGGTATCTTATTTCGATTTATACCCTAAGACTTTGGCCAGATGGTCACACGGGTCCGGGAGTCCTTGTATTCCGACTAGCGGTGCGGAGGAAAATCTTTCCAGCCCCCGGTCGTGATTCCTTTCTAGACACCTCCGTCTTTCGGATACTCCTCTAATAACTCCCTTGGGTTATATGGAGTTTGTAAAATTTAATAATTATTAATGGTTAAATGAGGAACCTACGCTCTGATACCAAATGTTACGACCCCACCTCCCGATAACCCCCAATTAAGGGAGACCAAGAGGTTGAAGCCGCACCCATTAATCCCGGATCAAAGGTTCGACATATAACCATAAACAATTATTAAATTCTATCAGACTATACTGAAAATGGTAATAAAATTTTCTTTACATACCTTTTGAAAACTTGGATCTCCAACCTTTTATCCACACTGATACTAATCTATCTAATCCTCCTTTGTACTTTAATCTTCTTTTAGTATCACATGTGCCAATTTACTGTTTGTTCTTTTCATTGTACCTAAAACGCCGACAAACAAAACGTCGGTCAGCCGTAGCTGGTATGTGGGGGAAAACAATAAATATGCAACTATGATAACAATGTAATCATTCAATTAATCATTTAACAACCAAGATTACGTTTTAATTATAACTCCGCGATCCAAGAGTACCCTATCCTCTGTGTTGTCCTCATTAAACCCCTCATGATCCACCTATAAGTGAACCAGTTTCTAGGGTTGAGTCACATGGCACTACTCGTAAGTAGACCACTCCTTAACTCGGGACTTGCTAAAGAGTCTCTAACTCACGGTAACCTAGACCTTACTCTAGGATTACCCCTTTTTTAGCCTTTTCAAAATAACAGAGGTGGACCCGGATCTAGCCAGTTATATATGCACATTTATAGTGATAATCATAGTCACTTTATAGTTGCATGAAATAAATAAACATCCAACAGTTTAGTTGCATTCAATGCGATTAAACATTCGGGAATCCATCGGAAACTATAGCGGTTATTCATAATCGTAACCACATACCTGATCCATAGTAACTTGATGTCCATGCATTAACATTCAACACAATTAACAAGCAATCAACAATATCCTGAAAATAATGCATAACATCCAAGTGTCATTGTTTTATTCAAAACATCCTCAAGATCAACTTGGATTCTACCTTATGATTTCTAGGCCAACTTTAGGGTTTTAGCTTTCAGTATGCATTTATCACTTTTAATGCTAAAACTATTATCTCTATCCTTTTAGGTCATAACCAAAACATTAAGGCTAATTATCATCTTCAGTTTCTTCCAAATTGACAAATCATATTTCATTATAGTTCAACTCACATATATGAACCTTATTTATCACTATTTCCACTTTATACACTAGGAAACACTAATTATCCAAATAATTCACATTAAAGATCTTGGATACTCAATTTATCTTCAAATCATCATATCTCTATTTTATTAAACTTCTTTTACATTAAAGCTACTATTGTTATTTCTTTTAATTCATGACAAGATCATTATGTGCATCTATCATTAATTCAAAGCTCATTAGGGTTTAATTAACATATGAACTCATTTTGTCATCATTTCTACCTTTTACTCATGAAAAGACCCTAATTACCACTTTTAGGGTATTTATCCAGGATTAAGGACTCTCATATACCAAAACTTAGAATTATCATTTAACAATCATATTTTCACAGTTTTAAATCTAAATATGATCTTATCTCCTTTTACCCTAAATTAGGGTTTCTAAATTATTTAATCATTCTCATATGAGGTATAACCCTAAATCATGCAATTCTACATTTAAATCAGGTTCGAATCTAACATTATCATTCAACAGGTTATTAACACTTCAATTAACCCATTAAGCATCTAAGATTCAACCTTTAATTACAAATAGGGTTTTTAACTCAACTTTAATGCACTTTTCATCATCTTATAGTACTTTTGCAATTAGAAACGGAATCAATATTTGCTAATATTTTTAATTGATTCCTCTCATTCTCTTGATCAATTTTCATATATAACTTGTTTGAATCAGAGCTTCCTAGAATTAATTATGATTTTAGCAAAAAGTTACTTACTTGGCCAATCCGAGATTGCCACGGCACCAAGCCCATGCAACGTTGGCGCGGCTTGCTCTCTTTGGAACATAACGCAAATACTTTTATACCCCTGAGTAAGTGATCGATTCTTTTAATGCACGGAGGGTAGAAGCGTCAAACGGGAGTCCAGGCTTCTTCAACCTCGGGATACCCTAACCGAGCAGCGACGCAGCAGGTTGCGGGTGTCCTACCCTCACCTCCAGGCCCTGATCGCCGTCGTCGATCTCTGCCCTAGCTCCGCCGCCATCTGCCGCCCTTGGGGCACCGCACAGCCCGCGTCCTAACTAGCTAGATGGGGCGCACAAGGCCCGCGATCTGCGGATGTTCTGCTGCCATCCAGCGGGGGTGGCGCACTGCCTGGAGCACGAAAAGACGGCCTCTTCTCCTGGCACCGTCGTGGGAGATCCCTTCTCCCAACAAGACCTCGACACCGCTCCTTGGTGTCCTCGAAAAAGATCTACATCATCCTCTAGGGTTTGTACGGAAAGAAGATGAAGAGAGAAAGAGAGAAACGTGGAATCCTTGTCAAAATCGAGCCAACAGCCCTACCCCTCATATAGGGAAGGGTATATAGGGTCTAGATGACTTATCCACGAGATTCAAGAGAAAACAAGTCTCATATGTAAAGGAAACATATCCCTCTCATAAGAAGTAATAACTTCTCTCTCTTCCTCTTTACCTTCTTATTACATTTTTTATATTATTATTAGGATTTCGAAAATCCTTTCTCTTATCATCATTGTTCTTGCCTTTTAATCCATTAACCATGAAAATATACATATATGTATATACCTCTTTAGGAAAATACTCCCTTTTATCAAAATTATATAATCCATTAATAAAGCAACACATTATCCTCTTATTTTGCCTTTTTAGTATTTTCTCTTTCTTTCCTTTTTATTGGGACTCCTTGGATCCCAAGGCACTCTTTATTTCGAAATTTATTTTATTAGAATACTCATTATCCTTCTTAATGCACCTATATGCATTATTTTGCATTATCATGTTTATTTCTTAATAAAATATTTCTTTTTGAGAATTTCTTTTTATTTCTCTTTTATTTTCCTCGTTGGCATTCCTTTTAATATTAATAACCTCATGGATATGAAATTTCCCCAAGAAATCTCATTTATGCCTTTTTCCACATTTTCTCATTATTTTCCAATTTCTTTCTTCATGAAGAAAAACTTAATTATTTTTTTTCTTTTGTTATTGCTTTCTTTTTTGCAACCTTGGACTCCTTGGCACCCAAGGAACCCAAGAGGCACGAAATCCTCTTTGGATTCGCCTTCTAGAGGTTTCCACATATTTCTTTTCTTAAAATCCAATTATCCATTTAGTAATTGAATTTCCTTTGTTATTTTCCTTTTATTGGGCCCAATAGCCAATAAAGCCCACAAATCAAACAACAAGGCTATTTTAAACGAAATCCAATTATTCTCAACCAAATATATGATTATTTGTTCAAACATCTTGAATATGAGAAATTATATTTCTCACCACTTGAACCCAAAAATTGGGGTTGTAGCACTTGCTTAGTAGTGAAGGAAGCACTTTCCTAATTAGAAGAGGGCTTGGTTGCTTTGAGGGCAAGCCTAGTGGGGCATGGATACTCACCCTATAAAAGGGGGTAGAGCCCTGGTCGAGATCCAGAGGCGTTCCACACAATACCACCCCTTCTCCTCCTTCTTTTGTCTGAAACCCTAACGATGGATGTATAACCATATCTCTGGAGCTTAAGGGCCGTGGAGGAGCTACAATGGGGCCATGTTGCTCCCACGACCTCAAAGGAAGCACTTGATAGCTGTCCCTCCTCCTAGGATGTGTGCAGTAGTAGTAGCACGGCTGCAAGAGCAGCCGCGCTGTGCTGCCTTGTGCGTGGATGACTGGCCAGTTTGGCCATGGATCAGGGACACCTTGGGTGCGCATGGGCGCGGCGGAGGTGAGGGATGGTTTTCCAATGAAGCTCGGGCCCAGAGCTGAGAACAAGAGTCATGCCAAGGCTGCAAGATGGCGGCTAGGGCGGCTGCAAATGAACTGCCCGAGGAAGAAGAAGGGTAAAGGGTGCGTTGGACCATTCTACCCCTCCGGGGTATGAAGCAGCGACAACTTAAGTGGGATAGAGACGTAATTTGGTTATATTTCCAAATCCATGTTGCATGAGCTTGACGACGTGACGCAACCCGATTGGCCAAGTAAGTAAAATCTTGCTAAATTCATAATTAAAGATTGGTAACTCCGATTAGGACAAGTAATATATGAATTTTTCTTAGGAGAACGAGAGGAACCCAATAAAAATAATATTAAAGATTTATTCCGTTCCTAATTGCAAAAGTACTATAAGTTGATGAAAAGTGCATTAAAGTTAGTCTAAAAACCCTAATTGTGATTAAAGTTTGAATCTGGTATGCTTAATGGGTTAATTGAAGTATTAATAACCTGTTGAATGATAATGTTAGATTTGAACCTGATCTAGATGAAATTTGCATGATTTAGAGTTTTTACCCCATAAGAGAATGATTAAGTATTTAGAAACCCTAATTTAGGGTAAAAGAGGATATGATCATATATGATTTAAAAAAGGTGAAAATATGTTGTTAAATGATGGTTCTAAATTATTTTGAGTAAAAAAGTCCTTAATTCTAGATAAATAACCTATATGTAGTAATTAGGGTTTTCTCATGAATAAAAGGTGGAAATGATGGTAAAACGAGTTCATATGTTAATTAGACCTTAATGAACTTTGAATTGATGATAGGTGTGTATAATGATCTTGTCATGGATTAAAAGGATAAAAATAATAGCTTTAATGTAAAAGAAGCTTAATGAAATTAATTGATGATTAATGTGCCTGTAATATGAAAATAGAGTTATATGTTGTTAAGATAACCTTAATATTGAAGAATAGATGAGATAATTAGGGTTTATGAGTAATGGCATAAAATTAGGGTTTAATATGGTAAAAGATGAAGGGAAACCCTAATTGCAAAATGAAACCCTAAAATGGATACAAAACCCTAGAAAGTGAATCCAAGTCAATACAGTAGATTCTTGATAAAGTGTGTAATAAATAGTGTACATATTCTTTTCATGAATTATGTGATTATTGAAATGCTTGCTTGGATTGCATTCTTGGTTGGATTTGCTTAATGCTTGTGAAATCATCAAATCAGGTATGTGGTTACGCTTATGATTATCCCGACTAGTTTTCTAAGGATTTTGTCGATGTTTCCCTCATGGCTTGAAATAACTGTTGGATGCTTTTATTTCATGCAACTATAGAGTGACTATGACTATCACTATGAATATGCATGTATAACTGGATAGATATGGGTCCACCTCTATGGCTTGTAAAGGCTAAAAAGGGGTAACCTAGAGTAAGGTCTAGGTTATCATGGGTTAGAAATTGGGCTACCCAGTGTAGTGTCATGAGACCCATTAGCATGCCATGAGTTAAGTAGTGGGCTACTTATGAGTAGTGCCATGTGACTCAACCCTAGAAACTGGTTCACCTATAGGTGGGACCATGAGGGGTTTCATGGGGATCTACCATAAGGAAGGTAGTATCCGGGTCCACTGCAGTAATAGCACAGAGGATAGGGTACTCATGGGTCGCGGAGTTATATTTAAAATGTAATCGTGGTTGTTAAATGATTAATTGAATGATTACGTTGTTATCATAGTTGCACGTTTATTGTTTCCCCCACATACCAGCTTCGGCTGACCGACATTTTGTTTGTCGGCGTTTTTAGGTACAATTCAAAAGGACAAACAATAAATTGTCATATTGTGAAATACATGAAGTAAAATACAAGGAGGATTAGTTAGAATAGAATCCATAAGTGGATAGAAGTTTAGAGATCCAAGTTTTCAAAAAGGTATGCAAAAGTTTATTTTCTTACATTTTTCTCGTTTCGTCTGTTAAAAATTTGATAATTATTCTTGGTTAATTGCCGAACCTTTGATCTGAAAGTTATGGGTGCGGCTTCGACCTCTTGCTCTCCCTTAATTGGGGGTTATCAGGAGGTGGGGTCATAACATCTGTGGCCATTGGGTTCTAGTCAGATTGGCTGTCACAAAAAGGGAATAGGTGATGATACAATCTGGTGTACTCAGAAAGATATAGATTTTTTTCATATTCTTACAAATGATGAGGGGATCATATTTGACACTTTCGAGTGTGAATCAACTATTATGGTTGATATGATCAGTGGATCCACACTGAGCCATTGGCGCTGCAAATGTTTCTTAAAGAAGCTTCATAATGCATTAGGGACTCTCAACATGAGAGTAGTCCACATTCACAAAGAGCTTATAGAACATCTCACAAGACGGTCATTTGTGGAAAGAGTTCAAAGGTTCATTTTATAGAGCATACCCTAGACAACTTACCTAACTACCTTACATTTTTTTGGGTTTAGATAGAAGAGGGTTACCTTACATATTCAGTGTATATGATACTAGTCAAGCATAGTGTTTGTGATCCTTTACACCCAATTTTTGAGGTGACACGAGATCATGAACCAACATTATTTGTTTGGGTGTTACTCAAGCCTGATTGAGGAAACAGGATGAATACATCTTTTGTCAATTTTAATTAAAGAAACCAATCTCTTATATTTTCATTTTTGTCCCTAATATAGATGGAAAATTTTTGGATGGAGCAGATTCAAGTCCAGATTGGATCCAATGGGTGGGGTCAGTTGAGTGGTTTTATTTGGAAATAAAAGGTGGAGAAAGTTAAGTGGTAAACGTGTGCATGTCTTCTTGTTGTACTTTCTTATTTTGTTAAAAGGAACAATGTTCCCCATTTTTTATTTGTTGTAAGAAGAAAAGAGCGGCCTAACAACATGGTGGTTGCGTACATACATTGTGAATGTCTGAATCAACATGTTTTCATCTCATGCCACTCATTACTTAAAATCTCAAATACAGATGTGTGTGCACGGGTAACATGTCCTTCATTAGGAAACCGACCCTCGCTCTCACCCACCTTTTCCCATATCAAGCGAATCAAAGCTCGTTGAATGTTGGAGGGTGTTCATTCTCTTATTGGACATCTTACCACATGTTCAGCAGAAGTTCATGAATTCCTTACAACCACCTCATATGTCCCTCATCAGTCATCCCTTTTCTCCTAATAATCAAGATGCCAACCAAACACACATCCATTAAACTCTATCTTGCATATTTTTTTGTACTTCCATATTGCTCTTCGTGCGCCACCCATGCAGTGCACATCTGACATCCCTACTTGTCACTATCTCACTTACACCATGTCCCTGCACTCGACCCATCAACAAGTTCATATGCTCAACTCCATGATCGTCATTTGTTAATTACACCTGCATACACACTTCAATTTGCCATTGTTGTCATTGCCCCCATTCCATATAGTATCCAATGGTGAAGGTGGTGCTACGTACCACACATTCCACTGCCCTAGTTGTAGTTATCACTCTACTTATGCCTATGACCAGTATGCCAATGTTTGCCTGTCACTTTTATTGATAGACTAGAGTTACATACAATTTTAGTTGTGAAGGTGCAAGAGCATATATATGGCAAAAAAAATAGCGGCTGGTGAGACTAAGTTCTACTAAGGCCAACTCATCAACAAAGAATTATATTACAACTCTATGTAACAAGCCCTAGTTCCAATAAGAACATGTGGAATGATTGGTTCAACCCCACTAAACATATACGATCCGCCTATCCCTATAAATACTTGTCCCTTGCTACCTAGTAAGGGGTGCCAGAGGATCTAAACTTTGGGTTTGCACACTTGTGTAGTTCTAACCATCAGATGTTAGAGCTCCATACTTGAGCTCCAAAGCCTGGGAGTACTGAAAAAGTTCATCCTACATCCATCCCTTTGGGTTTCCTCCATCCATCATCATTTTCCATCATCTTCTACCTCCGTCCAACCATTTCCACCATCATTCACCCACTTTCCAACCATTTCCATCCATCTCCCATCTCCATACATTCATTAAACCTATTGATTTGGTGGAATCAAGGAGAAAGGAGGCTAAAGAGTCCAGAAGACCAAGGAGGACGACCTCAAGGATGAGATCCAGCCCTCCCAAAGGCTAAGGAGCAAGAGAAACCTCACTTCCATAGGTAAAATCTCTTCTTCTATATCTATCTTCTACTCTATCCTTCATTTATATACAAATGTTGTTATTCCATCTTTGTTCAATTCCAACTATGCATGTCCATAGCTAGTTGAGCTCATTCTTGTCTATGTAGCCCGTTTTGGGCATGTTTATGAATTTTTACCTTAAACAAGTAATTTAATTCTAGATCTAGTGTGTTTTCATTGTATCTTCCCTTTCTAGTTATGATTGCTGGTTTGGTTGATCTCATTCCTATTTGAACCTCCATTTTCTACCAAGATCGAGAGATTAGTTTTAGAAATGGGTAGAGAAGGTAGTTTGGATAGAAGTCTAAAAGGAGGACGTCTAAGGGAGGATCTGTCCAGAATACAAGTTGGAGATATCTGACCCAAAACCCTAAACCCATATAGAGCTAGGTGAACTTAGTCTGGTTCACCTGAACCCGATTAGGTTCACCTCCATGTGACCAGATTCACAATCTGTGTTCTTTGCAAATTCCATGTTGTTCCTAACATCTTCGAACATTCTGGACGTGAGAGGGTATTCATAACATTTAGAGGTTTTGATCTGTTATCCTTGAGAGAGGTTTTAAAGCATTGACGGGGTTCTAGTCATGATGTCTGAGAGTCAGTGAGATGACCCCCACATGAGTATCTATCATGATACATGCTACATTTGGATGCTAGTTTCTTTTTAGGGTATTAGGGTTGTTTACGCTCGAGAATAGGTGCATAGATTGTCCAACTTGTAGTTATAGAGCCAGGAACTCTTTCTCTTAATTAGTAGGATTTGAAGGACTCTATTTTCTTTACTTTTCTTTACTTTGTTTTATTTCATACTGATTTTCTAGACTCATACTAGTTCTTTGCATATATCTGTTAGGAAATATGGATGCAGGGTATAGCAGTGAAAACAAAAATTTTCTCTTATTTGTATTCCCATAACAACAAGATAATGTCAACTACTATGAAATAGGAAGAATGGTTTTTATGACACCCTCTGCCGCACAAAGAGAGATTACTCAAAACAAACCACGGAAGATAGATTAAACGAATAGATTACTGGAAGAAAAAAAAATAAAAATTTAAAACCCTTTTCATAAAACTATCAAACGGCAAGAACCTTTACATATGAGTCCTTTCATACCTTACAGTACTTAGTGTGGATGCCATCAACTTGTTACCAGAGAACCTATTCCAGACATATATACATATATGCACTACATTTGTATACAAAAGGGCACACAAGCCAACCACATATTGAAAGCTCATCCTCAAAATGTCTACAAAATGTTCTTAAAGACTCGAGTGTACATGGATAGCTCTAGGACTCTATCAACAATAGACATCCAGCAACACTCCCAACCTTGTCAGCTACTGCCTCTCTTGCTGCTCCTCAACCTCTACTGCACGATCTCTACCTCCTCGTACACGTCCACCTAAAAAGGATGTGGGAAACCCACGGGGTGAGATTCCAAGTCTTAGTGGGAGATATTACTCTCCACCAACTCTATTATTATCATAGATGAGATAATTAAAGAAGTAGTAAAGTACAATTATAAGAAGTCGGTAATCAATATTAACAGGATAGGTAGTTACTATTTGATTATGAAACATTTTTACAATTTAAAAGGAATATGAAGAACATGTATATTTCCTACCAACAAGATTGTATAAAGATCAAGCAAGGCTTCATCCAATGTTTCTATATTTGATCTTGTACAATTAAACTACATGGTTGATTATGTGGTTTATAATGCCCTGAGAATTTGAATCGTACCACCCAAATCCAACCGGCCACTACTAAGTCAAAATCAGTGCCATACCAGGTCTGGTGGAAGAGACAAAATCCACAACCTCGCCATCTCGTGGTCAGTACATGAGTGAAACATGTAGTGACATCACTACTCAAAATGCTATCATCGACATATAGTCCAACTGTGCAAACCTAGCCCGCCTTGGTACAGGTCACGACGCTAGTCAACATGAGCTACGACTCACAGTCGCACTCTTCCAGGGTATGGCCTGCAGTAAATCATTTATCACATATCACTGAGCTACGGTCCAAGGTTGCACTCTTCCAGGTATGGCGCATAGTCAATCCTGTATCACATAATCCTAGATGTAAGGGGGTATTCATCCTCACCCATGCATATTCAAAAATATGCGCTCTGAGTTAAACTCATTTCACCATTCAGCAAGTACTAATGTTGAATGGATCTATGGCATAGGGAAAGCTACATGATTACATTCCACTTCATTAGTTAGGTCATTTAAGTATCTTTTAGCATCAATAAAGTTACAACACACAACCTCTAAATAAATTCTACATAAATAAGGGAATAACACATCAATATAACATATTTGAGCATATAAGGTGTGATCTCATCACATGATCACTTGATGCTTGTCATTCACCATATTATCCATAACAAGGACCACATATCTTGGGGTAACAACTCCGCCTCTCATCACTGAGGAAATCATCATCTCATATAAGGCAATAAGCCATCATTAGGTCATAAGACCATTTACCTCCCCTTTCAATGATGCCAATATCACTTATGCCTCACAAGGCCCATTCAAGCATATCATAAGCAACATAGCTCGTACCTGGCTATTCTTATCAACTGGTGTTACCTGCATGGTTAGATACTTGTAACAACAAGAACAATACATCATCAATACTACCATCTCTTGAGATTCATGCCATTCACATTAAATAATTAGGGTTAGGGTTTCTACTAATCAATTATGGTTTACAAGGTTGTATCAACAACAACCCTTAGATAATTGCTTCCATCATCACTATAAGGTACATTATGAAAATAAATATTAGAGAAACATCACTCCTTTATTATTCACACAGCCACCCCATAGAGTATCACATCATATTATTTAACCCTATCATCAACATAATGTAACATAATTACCATCACAAGACATCAGTTAATACTATCATATTGTGCATCGGTTGATACTTGCCATGGGGTGTTGACTTGTCGTTGTCACACCATGTTGACTACCATCATGCAAGGCACAAGGGAAATCCTTACTAAAGATGTATCAATTTATCCTTCTTGACGGGGTGACGGTCAACACCACCTAAGGGTGTGACGGGCAACACCACCTAAGGATGTGACGAGCAACACCACCCTAAGCTGTGACGGCTAACACCAGCTAAGGGTGTGACGGCCATCACCACCTAAACGTGTTGGGCAACTAAAGCATGTCAGGGAACCCTTGCAGTATCGGTTGTTAGGGTTAGGGTTTATCTAGGCATCACGGGTTAGGGTGTATCAGGCAACATCACCCTAGAGGTGTGTCAGCCTCCACTCAACTAGGGCGTCACGGATAGCCCTAAAAATAGACCAACTCCTCGAGATACACCCATATCCATGATGGGCTAACTTCTTATCTTCTTCGGTACTTCAAGAGCATGACGGCTAACACCCTTCATGCATAACTATTTAGCCATCAGATATCGGTTTAGGTGCTTCTATGTCATGATGGGCTAGCTTCTTCAAGATCTATCCACCATATCATTTAGTAACCATAAGCCCAGACAAACTAACCTTCTCAACCCATGTCGACCTAAGAATCCACAAGGCATGTCGACCTAGGAATCTCCAAGTCATGATGACTTGCCCTATGGGGTGTCAGTTTGTTGCACTACAAGTCATGATGACCTATCCTCAAGATGGTGCATGCATGTGTGTGGACCTGTTGTCTTCAACCTTAGAATGATCGGTGACTAGTCCTTCCACTAACATGGCGAGAAGGTGCAAGACAAGGATAGCATACCAATGAGATTCCATCATCAAAATGTTCTTAAACCATTAACAACTACTAGCATACAGGAGATGAACAATCTCGAGATGAAGAGCAAACATAAGCATATGAAAAGTGAAAATAACAGAGGAGGTTAAGAGTTATATAACCCGCCTCAAAGGTCACCACCAAGATCCAAGCTCCAAGGTCAAGCTTCAAGCTCACGAGCTCAATGTAGAAAATGATCCACCAAACTTTGTCACCACCACACCTCCAAGGAAGAAGATGATACCAAGGTTAAGATGGTTCAAGATGGAAGGAAGGTATCCGCGATCCATGGCCTAGAAGAAGAAGAAAGAAGGAAAGATAGGAAACATAGCTTACCAAGGTAGAAGATGAAGGATGATCAAGGAACTCCACAACTTGGAACTCATCCACCAAGCTCCAAGAGAGACTTTCTAGATCCTTAAGCTTCTCAAGGTTGTCCATCAAGAAAGAGAGAAAGCAAAGATGTCCAAAGGATCCTCTTGCATGGAGAGAAACGAGTTTATATCCAAGAAGGATGAGAGAGGGATCATGGAAGAGGTTTCATCACCTTAGCAACTTAGGTGCCACTTGTCCACAAAAAGGAGCCACATGCACAACATCATGCAAGACATGGTGATAAGGTCTAGGCAAGGTCTCGTCCTCTTGGTCTCCTACTTAGGCCATGCCTGATACCATATCTCCACACATCCATAAACCGATAGGCACAACTCTACACACCCCACAAACTGATAGGGCTCAACCCTACACACTCCCAAACTGATAGGGTACAACCCTACACACTCACAAATTGATAGTGTACAACCCTACACACTCACAAATTGATAGGGTACAACCCTACACACTCACAAACTGATAGGGTACAACCCTACACACTCATAAACTAATACACAACCTCTCTAGGGCTCTCTAACCCAAGACAACACATCTAGGTGCAAGACACACCTCACACATGAGTTCAAAACATCACCAAGGATGTCACCACACAACCAAGATTCAGACAAGGTGCACATCTCTCTCTTCTTTAGATGATGCCAAGAGAAAGAAGTAACACTCAAGAGCTGGTAAAGTTGCACATAAACCCCTACTCTGGGTGAATTGTAAATTGCACCAAAACCTCACCACAAAACACAAGCATCATCCAAACAAGGCCAAACAAGAAACTTTAAGCTTCCAACATGCTTCCCTAGTTACATCTCAGATGATTAGAGTAATGTGCTAAGTAACGTACTTAGGCAAAATAGACAGGGTTATCCCAAAATTTGGGTTGGGATCCTTACAAGCCATAAACCACTAATAGGGATTTTCCCCCCAAAATCCTAAGAGAAAAGAGAGGGGTAATTCCTCCTCATCTCTTCCTCTAGCTCCCATGTGGCTTCCTCAACACCATGATGATGACAAAGAACCTTCATAAGAACTAGGCCCTTCCTCTTTAGCTTCTTTGCTCTCCAGTCAAGGATCAACACTGGGCCTTCCACATAGGTCATATCCTCATCCAACTCTACCTCTACAGGCTGCAACACTAACTTTATATCTGGATGACACTTCCTCACTATACTCACATGAAACATTGGATGCAACTTGTGCAACTCAGGTAGCAACTCCAACCTATAGGTAACCTTCCCAACACATGTCACCACTGGGTAAGGTCCCATAAACCTAGTTGAAAACTTACCCTTCTTCTTAAACCCCAGGACACCTTTCTAAGGAGAGACTTTCAAATATACCTTGTCTCCCACATGGAACACCAAGGGTCTATGGAGATTATTTGCATACCACTTCTGTCTATCCTATGTTGCCTTCAACTATTGTTGGATTACCTTGATCTTGTCTATCTTTTATTGCACAAGCTTAGGACCAAGAAGTTGATACTCATCTATCTCATACCAATACAACGGCAATCTGCATTGCCTCCCATACAACACCTCAAAAGGTGTCATGTCGATGCTACTTTGATAGTTGTTGTTGTAGATGAACTCTATCAAACTGAGGTGTACATCCAAACTTCTTGAAAACTAGATAACAAATTCCCTCAACAAATCCTCCAAGGTTTGAATGGTCCTCTCAGATTGACCATCTGTCTACATGTGGAAAGCAATGCTAAAATTTAACTGCATACCTGAAGTTGTGTGCAGTCACTCCCAAAAGTGACTCATGAACTGGGGACCCCTATCAGACATGATAGTTGTTGGAACACCATGCAGACGCACTATCTCATCCACATATATCGGGGCAAGATTCTCTGCTATGAACATCGTCTTCATGGGAAAGAAATGTGTTGATTTAGTCAACCGGTCAACAATCACCTAGATGGAATCATGGCCTTTTTCTATCCTAGGCAGACCAACCACAAAGTTCATAGTCACATGATCCCACTTCCACTGTGGTATAGGCAATGGTTGCGACATCCCTGTAGGCTTCTGATGCTATGCTTTAACATGTTGACATATATCACCTCTTGCAATGAACTCTGTCACATCTTTCTTCAAGCTTGGCCACCAATACATATCCTTTAAATTATGATGTATCTTGGTGCTACCTGGGTGCATAGTGTACATCGACGAATGAGCCTCTTCCAGCACCATCTTCCTTAGGTCATTAGCATCAGGAACCACTATCCTATCATGGTAACAGACTTTCCCATCATCTGACTCATGGAAGCCATCATGCTTCTCACTACAAAACTCTGATCTAATATGTTGTATCACTGTATCAATCTGTTGCGCTTCTTCACTACTACAAAAAATGGTTTTTACAACAGTTCATTTTTCCATTTTACAACGGGTGTCAACTGTTGTATTAGATCGTGTGGTCTTATGGGGGGGTTCTTTATAAAATAGGTGTTGCACATGTTGTAATATATGTATTTTATACAACAGTTAATCCATGTTGTAGATCATTGAACACACCTGTTGTAATAGGGGTGTTGTATATAATGTAACATCCCTGACATGGGTTATAACCTAACCCTAGAAGTTTTGCCTAAACATGTAATTATATACTTGTGAATACTCCCTGGCATGTAATTAAGTTCCTCAGGAACATATACTTTCAATTTTTGCTCCTTTATAAACAAAGTTGTAGCATTGTTTTGTAATGCAGGGACCTATGTGCAAATTACCCAGTTAAAGGGGTTAACTTGCAATGTTCACAGGTGAAGATGTTATTTTGATAATAAGACATAATATGAGTGAATATGATGAGGTATGATGGATTTCCCAAGCTTGGGCATCAAGATGCAGCTTGTGGAATGATCCTTGTGCTTAAAAACCCTAATTTGGAGTAAAGTGCAATCTACCCAAATTGAGGGGTGCAACTTGTAAAATACACCATCTAGAACATCTTTTATGACTCTTGTCATCATTTAGAGTAGAAATGGTGAAAGGGACACATCAATGAATAATCAGATAAGAAAGATGATCCTTGTGGTAAAAATCACCTAATATGGGTATGGAGACCTTTCATGTATGTACCCTAGTTGTAGATTGGCTTTCTTCACCCTTAGATCTTGAGATTTCATGAGCTTTGCATAAGTTTAGATGAGCTTGGAAGTGCCCTTGAATAAGGAGGGACTTGGATGAGAATTTCAAGTTCTAGAGGTCCTTATGGTGTAAAATAGCCTAAAGTATATAAGCTAGAATCCTTGCAAACCAACCAAACGTATCACTTCTTCTCTTCATTTATCTTCTTTCTCTAAATGGCTAAGGCAAAGCTCTGGAGCTCAGGGAGACGACCAAGTAGTTCCAAGGTGAGTAGGAACCATCTTCTAGCTCGAATTCATGGAGGAATTCTTCTTAAAAGGTTGGTTCTATGGTTAACTCACTTAGGTTCTTTGTTCTAGCCGACCATCTCCATCTTTTCCTTGGAGAATCACCTCTGGCCAAGTTGTGGAGCTCAAGACACCATAAGAGGCTTGAATCTTGGAGCTCTAGGAACAACGTTCTAAGGCGGGTTTTATAATTCTAAACTCTTTGCTTTATATGCATGCTTTTGTTCTTGCAATTTCAAGTTTTAGTTCTTCTTCTACCTCCCTTCTTCCTTGCTCTTTTGCAAGCAAAACGGTGGAATAACCGACCTTGACAGAGGTTGAAGATGATGGGCGTGGATTCCTAGGTTACTTTATCAAATGACCTTGGACCCTTTTGGTCCAAACGGTTGCAAACCGTTTAAGGTCAAACGGTTTCAAACCGTTTGATCTCAAACGACCTTGCAAGACCGTTTGGATTGAAACAGTCTCAAGACCATTTGATAGGGTTGACCAAGGGACGACCATTTGAGGGTTTGTTGGTAATATATTGAATTTCATTCCTGCAAAGAATCAAAGTTTAATTCTTAACCAAATGAGAGTTGAAGGTACTTCAACATCCTAACCCTAATCGGGTTGAAATTGTTGTTTTTAAGTATAGATCTTGTTGAGTTTTGGGTTGAAGGACCCAAACGGTCTCAATACCGTTTGAGGATTCATCCAAACGGTCTTAAGACCATTTGGTGACAACCCAAGACCGTTTGAAGGTCTAGGGTTGAGCTAATTTGATGGATTGAGGGTCCAATTGCAATAAGTTGATGAATTGATAAAATTGCTGATTTTAGACCTAATTAGGGTTCAACCCTTATCCAACCGACTTGGTTTTTGGTCAATCTTTGGGCAAACGGTCTCAAAACCGTTTGGAGGTCATCCAAACGACCTCAAGACCGTTTGGTCCAAGTTTGAGCCCAATTGGAGGTCAATTGATAGGTTCAACCTTGATTTGATTCACCTTGTTGAACATTGATGATTATCTGATTGAAACCCTAATTGAGATGGACTTAACCCTAATTGACTTTCAATGGAGGGTTAATTTGGTGTTCAATTGATTGAGGCTCATCCTAATTGACTTAATTTATAAGTGGCTAACATGGCTTTGGCCAATTGAGGACTTCAACATACATCACCATAATCGATTGTAACTTTTGAACCATGTTGGAGGTCCAAACGGTCTCAAGACCGTTTGGGGCCAAATGGTCTCAAGACCGTTTGGGCTCAAACGATCTCAAGGTCGTTTGGACCAATCGATCTCAAGACAATTTGATCAAACGGTTTCAAACCGCATAAGCCCAAACGGTTTGGAAGTCAAACTTTCCAAACGGTCAACACACCCAAACGGTTTGGGCAAACGACCTTGAGGTCATGTGGTCTTGGAGTCAAACTTAGCAAACGGTCAATGCACCCAAACGGTTTCAAACCGTTTGGTGGTTGAAGGTTGAAACTGTTTGGAGGTTTTCAATGTTGTTTATACTTAATCACTTGAAGATGTAATTGGTTCAATAATGGTTTGATCTAAACCCTAATGGTAACCTAGGACATTAAGGGACTAAGTAAATAATGAATTGACCCATGATGGTGATCAATAGGGTAATTTACCAAAATACCCTTGAGGGGTTCAATTGAGTAATACCTTGTTCTAATCAAACCCTAATCACTTGATAGTGATGTTTTGGTTTATGCTAGTCAATGAGGACTTAGCCCAACCTAATCTAGAGTGATGTAATCACCATCTATTATTAAGAGGAGAGAGAAAGTATCATAAGAGAGATAAAGTACCCTTTTATGGTGGAAACTCAAGTAAAGTACCTTCAATACACATGAATGTGCATGATTAGGGTATGATCCACCTGTGTGAGATCATGGAAACCCTAATTATGATAACTGATGAATCTTAATCTTATCTGAGGGCTTTAAATGATGATGTTTCTCATACATGATGATGTTATGAGTTCAATTCACCATGAGGTGAATAGTAAACCCTAATTCCAGGGTGATGACATGTAATGTGAATAGTAAACCCTAATTGATGAAAATTGGGGAACTTGACTCTTCTAAGAGCTTGAAAGTATAACTTCTAGAATAAATTGTTTACTGTTATCAGTTAAATTAACCATGCAGGTTGTCATGAGATGATGATCATATCCAGGTATGGATTATGATACTATATTCATTGAAAGCATGCCTTAGCTTTATGAATAGTAAAATATCCTCATGCCTTGTTAGTGGCATCTAATGAGATTTATGGGCTGTGAGAGCCATGAGTATCATCAAGGTCATGCTTAACAGATGACTTGTGATGTGATGATTGAGATATGATAATTGATGTGAGTTAGACTTGTTACATTTAGTATTCTGTTTTCATAGCTGCCATGCTAGTGATTAAATGTTTGAGAACATGTATGATGTTAAAAGAATACTAAAATGTACCTAACTAATCAAGTATAATCATACCATGCAAAGCCCTGATCATAGATCCATCATTGTCAGAAAGCAATATGATGGTGAAATGGGTTTTCCCAAGGGAACTCCTGGATCACATACTTTTGAGTATGTGGGGGAAATGGATGCGTAAATCCTTACATCCTAGTGTAGGAATTGATGTAGATGTTTCTTAATCCATCAACCCTTCACTACATGCTGTAACATCCGAGGAAACACAAACACCGCATCGATCAGAGGTAAACAAGAAACCTCTCGATGACGAAGAGAGTACAGAACGCCACTGTAACTCTAAAAATAGCTAAGTACCAGACTACCCTGGTAAGCTATAGTAGCAGAGACACAGAATGTCCTGCAAGTTATCCTCACTCTGACTGAGGAAGATGAGGTCATAAGAATCCGGCTCTTTTGATGACCTAGGTATGATATCGATGCGACTTAACAAAGTGATCGATTGGAGTATGAGCGGTATACCTCATCTCCGCAGGGCATAATAATGTTTGAAAAACATAATCAACAATGTAGTATATCTGTTAGGATTAACTATGAGTTACTTGATTGATGTTACACTGTGTAGTACACATATTCTTATTATTTCTTAAATGATGAACCTCTGTTTATTATCAAACTGTTGTTGAATACTTTGAAAGCTTTTACTGCTTAAGTTATTCTTTGAATTGTTATATAAAGCTTCTAGTGGAGAGTTATAACTCTTTCTGGGACAATTATTTAAAATTGTCTCACCCCGTAGACTTCAACTTTTTAGGTGGTCGTCGAAGACGAAGAAACCAGCCTACATGTGACCAATCCCAGCAGCAGCAGTACCAGGAGCAGCAGTGAATCTCAGGTGGAGATACTGACTGCTGAGTCATGTTGTTAGATAGTCATATGCCGTCTCTGTACTCTCATGTCCTAGAAGATATTGGTCTGAGATTTTGTTTTAACTCTTAAGATTTTGTATCATGATGTGTATAATTACTCAAGAAGTAATTATCAGAGATGTAAACAGTTTAAATCCTTTTTCTATGGAAGAGGTTTGTGGTTTCAAGCTCTTATCTCAAAAAGTTTTAATTACCCGTGATTTTTGTCTTCCAATGTTAATCGAATGCTTCCGCTAAGTTTAACTCGTGTTTATATTGTGGTTTGGAGATCGGAGCCCACAATTAAGTGGTATCAAAGCTCTAGGTTCGCCGAGTCTACAGAGACATAGGACTTAGGATGTCGAGTCTATCTTTAGTGTTCCTTCCTTATCTAATAGAATCTTCTGCTCCTTAGGAGAAGAAGATATATAAGGATGTCTGAGCCACATGAAGAGCACGTGGTAGAGAGTAGAGTAGCTGCACCACAAGGCGGTGCAAGAATACCAGAGATAGAGCAACCCATACCTGAGCAACCCGGGGAGCCACCTCAGTTTGACCCAGCCGACATGGGTAACCCAGCTGTGCAAATGATGTTCGGGCAGTTTATGACTGCCATGACACACATTACCGATAGGATGTCTGTGCCTGCACCCAGGGCACCTGTCCATCCAGAAGGTCAAGGTATCGAGAAGACGTTCGAGTGACTTTGTCATGTCGGAGCTACCGAGTACTTTGGGACTGCCGACCCCGTAGATGCTGATCAGTGGTTAACAGAGTTGGAGAAGGCTTTTAGGATTCTCCACATCCCTGAAGTTGAGAAGATCAGACACGCTGTCTATCTTCTCAAAGGAAGCACTGGTCACTGGTGGACAATGGAAGAGCAGAAGAGACCTGGAATGGAGATCTCGTGGGAAGACTTTCGGCGGGAATTTGTTCATAGATATTTTCCAAAGACCTTCCTAGACGAGAAGATCTCTCAGTTTGAGAGACTGAGGCAGGGCATGATGAACATTAGCGAGTATGAAGCTAAGTTCATGGAGTTGTTGCGGTTCTGTCTGCACATGGCTGCCACAGAAGAAGAAAGGATTAGAAGGTTCGAGAAGGGTTTGAATGCTTACATGACTACCCCTCTGTCTGCCTTAGAAAACCGAGAGAGATTCTCTACCTTCATTGAGTTAGTCCGAAGGATAGAGAGATCTGTGGTTGAGAAGAGGCAAACTCAGAAAAGATATCCACAGTTCTAGGGTTCTTCATCTAGGGACTTTAAGAAGCCTAGATCATCTGCACCTAACCCTCCACCACCTAGATCTAGTTCTCAGACTCAGTGGTCTCCTAATAGAGGTAGAGGATGAGGTCAACCGCCTCAAGAGACTCAGAGTTCTGCATCAATGTCAGTTACTAGACCACCAAGACCACAACAACTGGAAAGAAGTTGCTACAACTGTGGTAAGGTGGGACATTTGATGAAGGACTACCGATCTAAGCCAGTCAGTGTGACACAGCCTCCGAGACAAGGTCAACAGGGATCACAGAGAAGGCAATCTCAAGGAGCAGCTCAAGGACGTGGGCAAGCATCTCAAGCTGGATCATCAGCACCACCTCAACACCAGGCGACTGCGAGGTTCTATGCTATGAACCCACCAGAAGCAGTGGTTGATCCACGGGTAGTGGCAGGTCAGATGGAACTTTTATTTTCTGATATGTCTAGATCCTGTGTAGTATCTGTTCTGATTGACCCAGGTGCTACACACTCTTTCATCACTTGAAGAGTGATTCACAACTATAATATGACTGTCAGTCATAGGGCATATAGTTTGTTGTTGGAGACTCCGTTGAGTGGGTCTGCCGTTTTGCAGGAGGTATGCTCTCCCTGCATCCTCTTCTTTTCTGATCACCGCATTCAAGTGGATCTTTTACCACTTGACATGCAAGGATTTGATATAATCCTCGGGATGGATACCTTGGAAAGGTATCGAGTTGTCTTGGATTGTGAGTCCAAGTTGGCTGTGTTTGCTAATGAAAACAACACATGGATCTTTCAAGGAGAAAGAAAGATTCTGCCCACCTGTCTTGTATCAGCTATGGTTGCTGATAAGCTGATGAGGCAAGGATATTATGCATTCTTGGCCCATGTGGTAGATATTACCAAAGAGAGCCCCAACCCTGCTGAAGTTCCTATAATCAGGGAATTCGAGGATGTGTTTCCTGATGAACTTCCTAGTATACCACCACCTCGGGAGATTGATTTTGAAATCAATTTGGTCCCAGATACAAAACCTATAGCCCAGACTCCTTATAGGATGGCGCCTGCCGAGATGGCAGAACTCAAGAAACAGCTTCAGGAGCTACTTGAGAAAGGTTTTATCCAACCGAGTACTTCACCTTGGGGTGCTCCGGTTTTGTTTGTTAAAAAGAAAGATGGGTCGATGCGGTTGTGCATTGACTACAGACAACTCAATAAAGTAACAATAAAGAATAAGTACCCTTTGCCGAGGATTGATGGTCTTTTTGACCAGTTGTGTGGTGCAACAGTCTTTTCAAGGATAGACTTAAGGTATGGATATCATCAACTCCGCATTAAGGACAGTGACATATCCAAGTCTGCCTTTAGGACAAGATATGGTCACTATGAGTTCACGGTTATGTCGTTTGGATTAACCAATGCACCAGCTGCATTCGTGGAACTCATGAATAGAGTCTTTCGACCCTTCCTTGATCAGTGTGTTGTCGTCTTCATAGATGACATACTGATTTATAGTAAGGATGCTCAGCAGCATGAACAACATCTTCACCAAGCTTTAACCTTGCTAAGAGAACATAAGCTATATGCTAAGTTTAGCAAGTGTGAGTTCTGGTTACCTGAAGTGTCTTTTCTTGGACATGTGGTTTCTGCCTCAGGTATTTGAGTTGACCCTAAAAAGGTAGAATCTGTTCTACAGTGGGAGCAACCGAAGACACCGACGGAGATTCAAATTTTCTTGGGATTAGCTGGTTATTACTGAAGGTTTATTAAGAATTTCATTTCTATAGCCTTATCCTTAACCAAGTTGACCCGGAAAGATGTTCCTTTTGCTTGGAGTGATAAGTGTCAACAGTCTTTTCAGCTGTTGAAGGAGAGGTTGACAAGTGCACCTGTGCTTGTGCTACCTGAGAAAGGAAAAGGATATGTAGTTTTCTGTGATGCCTCCAAGAATGGACTTGGATGTGTTTTGATGCAGGATAAACAAGTGATTTCTTTTGCTTCCCGACAGCTTAAGAAACACGAGGAAAATTATCCGACACACGATCTGGAATTAGCTGATGTGGTTCATGCCTTGAAAATCTGGAGACATTATCTTTATGGAGAAACCTTCCAGATTTTCACAGACCATAAGAACCTTAAGTATATCTTCTCTCATCATGAGCTTAACATGAGGCAACATCGCTGGATGGAGTTAATCAAGGACTACGACTGTATAATTGATTACCATCCGGGCAAGGCCAATGTGGTTGCAGATGCCTTGAGTAGGAAATCAGCAACATCAACCATGGATAGAGCACAACTAAGTTCCTTAGTATGCTCTAGGAGAGATATGCGTATCTCTTTAAGGCAAAACAATGTGCAGTTGAAAGTGTCATTGTTAGCCGGTTTGTTAGCTGAGATGCATATTAAACCTACCCTAAGAGAGCAGATAAAGGAGGCACAACAAGTTGATGCTGCAGTTCAACAGATTAGATCTGAGTATGGTAGTGAGAAGTGAAATGGTTTTCATGAGTCAGATGACCAAGTGGCATGCTATCATGGGAGGATGATAGTACCAGATGTGGATAACTTAAGGAAGTTAGTCTTGGAGGAAGCTCATTCTTCGATGTATGCTATGCATCCAGGGAGCACCAAGATGTATCGAAACTTGAAAGATATGTATTGGTGGCCTGGGATGAAGAAGGATGTAGCTGAGTTTGTTCTGAAGTGTCCTGTGTGTCAGCAAGTTAAGGCTGAACACCAGAAACCTGCAGGAACAATGCAACATTTACCCATACCACAGTGGAAGTGGGACCATGTGACCATGGACTTTGTTGTTGGCCTACCTAGGACAAGCAAAGCACATGATTCCATTTGGGTAATTGTTGATAGGTTGACAAAAACAGTGCATTTCTTACCTGTCAAAACAACATATTCTGCTGAAAGGTTATCACAGTTGTATGTTCAAGAGATAGTGCGTTTTCACGGAGTTCCTGTCACTATAGTTTCTGACAGAGGTCCCCAGTTTACAAGTCGTTTTTGGGAGCAGTTACACAGAGCCTTAGGCACCAAGTTAAGGTTTAGTACAGCCTTTCACCCACAGACTGATGGACAGTCAGAAAGGACTATACAGACCTTGGAAGACCTGCTGAGAGCATGTGTTCTCCAGTTTACATGAAGTTGGGATCTACACCTGAGCTTGATAGAGTTTGCCTATAACAATAGCTATCAGCATAGTATTGATATGGCACCATATGAAGCCTTGTATGGTAGACGTTGTAGATCACCCTTGTGTTGGTATGAGACTGGTGAACATCAATTGTTAGGTCCTGATCTTGTGCAGCAGACTACAGAGAAGATCAAAGTCATACAACAACAACTTAAGACTGCATAGGATAGACAGAAGTCTTATGTCGATAGACGTCGTAGATCCTTAGAGGTCCAGGTTGGAGACAGAGTATACCTCAAGGTCTCACCTTGGAAAGGGGTCCTTCATTTTGGAAGGAAAGGGAAGTTAGCTCCTAGATTTATGGGGCCTTATCCAATCATAGAGTGAGTTGGAAAGGTAGCCTATAGACTAGAGTTACCTCAGGAGTTGCAGAAGTTACACCCTGTGTTTCACATTTCTATGTTGAGGAAATGTCACCCAGACACCGAGTCAGTTCTACAACCTATGGAAGTAGAATTGAATGAAGATATAACATATGAGGAAGGACCAGTGTCAATCCTTGATAATAGAATTAAAAAGTTAAAGAAGAAAGATATAAGCCTTGTGAAAGTCCTCTAGAACCACCATGGTATTGAAGCAGCCACTTGGGAGCTAGAGGATGAGATGAGAAGGAAATACCCTGCTCTTTTCTCTTAATATGTTTGATCGATTTCGGGGACGAAATCCTTGTAAGGGGTGGATAATTTGTAACATCCCTGACCTGGGTTATAACCTAACCCTATAAGTTTTGCCTAAACATGTAATTATATACTTGTGAATACTCCCTGGCATGTAATTAAGTTCCTCAGGAACATATACTTATAATTTTTGCTCCTTTATAAACAAAGTTGTAGCATTGTTTTGTAATGCAGGGACCTATGTGCAAATTACCCAGTTAAAGGGGTTAACTTGCAATGTTCACAGGTGAAGATGTTCTTTTGATAATAAGACATCATATGAGTGAATATGATGAGGTATGATGGATTTCCCAAGCTTGGGCATCAAGATGCAGCTTGTGGAATGATCCTTGTGCTTAAAATCCTAATTTGGAGTAAAGTGCAATTTACCCAAATTGAGGGGTGCAACTTGTAAAATACACCATCTAGAACATATTTTATGACTCTTGTCATCATTTAGAATAGAAATGGTGAAAGGGACACATCAATGAATAATCAGATAAGAAAGATGATCCTTGTGGTAAAAATCACCTAATATGGGTATGGAGACCTTTCATGTATGTACCCTAGTTGCAGATTGGCTTTCTTCACCCTTAGATCTTGAGATTTCATGAGCTTTGCATAAGTTTAGATGAGCTTGTACGTGCCCTTGAATAAGGAGGGACTTGGATGAGAATTTCAAGTTCTAGAGGTCCTTATGGTGTAAAATAGCCTAAAGTATATAAGCTAGAATCCTTGCAAACCAACCAAACGTATCACTTCTTCTCTTCATTTCTCTTCTTTCTCTAAATGGCTAAGGCAAAGCTCTGGAGCTCAAGGAGACGACCAAGTAGTTCCAAGGTGAGTAGGAACCATCTTCTAGCTCGAATTCATGGAGGAATTCTTCTTAAAAGGTTGGTTCTATGGTTAACTCACTTAGGTTCTTTGTTCTAGCCGACCATCTCCATCTTTTCCTTGGAGAATCACCTCTGGCCGAGTTGTGGAGCTCAAGACACCATTAGAGGCTTGAAGCTTGGAGCTCTAGGAACAACGTTCTAAGGCGGGTTTTATAATTCTAAACTCTTTGCTTTATATGCATGCTTTTGTTCTTGCAATTTCAAGTTTTAGTTCTTCTTCTACCTCCCTTCTTCCTTGCTCTTTTGCAAGCAAAACGGTGGAATAACCGACCTTGACAGAGGTTGAAGATGATGGGTGTGTATTCCTAGGTTACTTTATCAAACGACCTTGGACCCTTTTGGTCCAAACGGTTGCAAACCGTTTAAGGTCAAACGGTTTCAAACCGTTTGATCTCAAACGACCTTGCAAGACCGTTTGGATTGAAACGGTCTCAAGACCATTTGATAGGGTTGACCAAGGGACGAACGTTTGAGGGTATGTTGGTAATATATTGAATTTCATTCCTGCAAAGAATCAAAGTTTAATTCTTAACCAATTGAGAGTTGAAGGTACTTCAACATCCTAACCCTAATCGGGTTGAAATTGCTGTTTTTAAGTATAGATCTTGTTGAGTTTTGGGTTGAAGGACCCAAACGGTCTCAAGACCGTTTGGGGATTCATCCAAACGGTCTTAAGACCGTTTGGTGACAACCCAAGACCGTTTGAAGGTCTAGGGTTGAGCTAATTTGATGGATTGAGGGTCCAATTGCAATAAGTTGATGAATTGATAAAATTGCTGATTTTAGACCTAATTAGGGTTCAACCCTTATCCAACCGAATTGGTTTTTGGTCAAACTTTTGGCAAACGGTATCAAGACCGTTTGGAGGTTATACAAACGACCTCAAGACCGTTTGGTCCAAGTTTGAGCCCAATTGGAGGTCAATTGATAGGTTCAACCTTGATTTGATTCACCTTGTTGAACATTGATGATTATCCGATTGAAACCCTAATTGAGATGGACTTAACCCTAATTGACTTTCAATTGAGGGTTAATTTGGTGTCCAATTGATTGAGTCTCATCCTAATTGACTCAATTTATAAGTGGCTAACATGGCTTTGGCCAATTGAGGACTTCAACTTACATCACCATAATCGATTGTAACTTTTGAACCATGTTGGAGGTCCAAACGGTTTGAGCCCATTTGGACCAAACAGTCTCAAGACCGTTTGGATCCAAACATTATCAAGACTGTTTGAGGCCAAACGGTCTCAAGACCATTTGGGGCCAAACGGTCTCAAGACCGTTTGGGCTCAAACGATCTCAAGGTCGTTTGGACCAATCGATCTCAAGACAATTTGATCAAACGGTTTCAAACCGCATAAGCCCAAACAGTTTGGAAGTCAAACTTTCCAAACGGTCAATGCACCCAAACGGTTTGGGAAAACAACCTTGAGGTCATGTGGTCTTGGATTCAAACTTAGAAAACGGTCAACGCACCCAAACGGTTTCAAACCGTTTGGTGGTTGAAGGTTGAAACTGTTTGGAGGTTTTCAATGTTGTTTATACTTAATCACTTGAAGATGTAATTGGTTCAATAATGGTTTGATCTAAACCCTAATGGTAACCTAGGACATTAAGGGACTAAGTAACTAATGAATTGACCCATGATGGTGATCAATAGGGTAATTTACCAAAATACCCTTGAGGGGTTCAATTGAGTAATACCTTGTTCTAATCAAACCCTAATCACTTGATAGTGATGTTTTGGTTTATGCTAGTCAATGAGGACTTAGCCCAACCTAATCTAGAGTGATGTAATCACCATCTATTAGTAAGAGGAGAGATAAAGTATCATAAGAGAGAGAAAGTACCCTTTTATGGTGGAAACTCAAGTAAAGTACCTTCAATACACATGAATGTGCATGATTAGGGTATGATCCACCTGTGTGAGATCATGGAAACCCTAATTATGATAATTGATGAATCTTAATCTTATCTGAGGGCTTTAAATGATGATGTTTCTCATACATGATGATGTTATGAGTTCAATTCACCATGAGGTGAATAGTAAACCCTAATTCCAGGGTGATGACATGTAATGTGAATAGTAAACCCTAATTGATGAAAATTGGGGAACTTGACTCTTCTAAGAGCTTGAAAGTATAACTTCTAGAATAAATTGTTTACTGTTATCAGTTAAATTAACCATGCAGGTTGTCATGAGATAATGATCATATCCAGGTATGGATTATGATACTATATTCATTGAAAGCATGCCTTAGCTTTATGAATAGTAAAATATCTTGATGCCTTGTTAGTGGCATCTAATGAGATTTATGGGCTGTGAGAGCCATGAGTATCATCAAGGTCATGCTTAACAGATGACTTGTGATGTGATGATTGAGATATGATAATTGATGTGAGTTAGACTTGTTACATTTAGTATTCTGTTTTCATAGCTGCCATGCTAGTGATTAAATGTTTGAGAACATGTATGATGTTAAAAGAATACTAAAATGTACCTAACTAATCAAGTATAATCATACCATGCAAAGCCCTGATCATAGATCCATCATTGTCAGAAAGCAATATGATGGTGAAATGGGTTTTCCCAAGGGAACTCCTGGATCACATACTTTTGAGTATGTGGGGGAAATGGATGCGTAAATCCTTACATCCTAGTGTAGGAAATGATGTAGATGTTTCTTAATCCATCAACCCTTCACTACATGCTGTAACATCCGAGGAAACACAAACATCACATCGATCAAAGGTAAACAAGAAACCTCTCGATGACGAAGAGAGTACAGAACGCCACTGTAACTCTAAAAATAGCGAAGTACCAGATTACCCTGGTAAGCTATAGTAGCAGAGACATAGAATGTCCTGCAAGTTATCCTCACTCTGATTGAGGAAGATGAGGTCATAAGAATCCGGCTCTTTTGATGACCTAGGTATGATATCGATGCGACTTAACAAAGTGATCGATTGGAGTATGAGCGGTATACCTCATCTCCGCAGGGCATAATAATGTTTGAAAAACATAATCAACATCATAGTATATCTGTTAGGATTAACTACGAGTTACTTGATTGATGTTACACTGTGTAGTACACATATTCTTATTATTTCTTAAATGATGAACCTCTGTTTATTATCAAACTGTTGTTGAATACTTTGAAAGCTTTTACTGCTTAAGTTATTCTTTGAATTGTTATATAAAGCTTCTAGTGGAGAGTTATAACTCTCGTTGGGACAATTATTTAAAATTGTCTCACCCCGTAGACTTCAACTTTTTAGGTGGTCGTCGAAGACGAAGAAACCAGCCTACAGGTGACCAATCCCAGCAGCAGCAGTACCAGGAGCAGCAGTGAATCTCAGGTGGAGATACTGACTGCTGAGTCATGTTGTTAGATAGTCCTATGCCATCTCTGTACTCTCAGGTCCTAGAAGATATTGGTCTGAGATTTTGTTTTAACTCTTGAGATTTTGTATCATGATGTGTATAATTACTCAAGAAGTAATTATCAGAGATGTAAACATTTTAAATCCTTTTTCTATGGAAGAGGTTTGTGGTTTCAAGCTCTTATCTCAAAAAGTTTTAATTTCCTGTGATTTTTGTCTTCCGCTGTTAATCGAATGCTTCCGCTAAGTTTAACTCGTGTTTATATCGTGGTTTGGAGATCGGAGCCCACATATAACATGTTGAGATAAAAGGAAATACATCTAGACACAAGGTTTTGAACTTGAGACCAGTTGAAAGTAAGGCACATCTCAAACCGTTGAACCAGTTTCATTTTATGCAACACATATACTCTTTGTTGTACATATACAACAAATGACGTGCAAACCTGTTGTGTGATTGTGGTCTATTGTAACGGGTAACTATTATAATAGGTGAAAGCCTGTTGTGTAATCATAGTATACTACAATGGGTTATAGTATGTTGTGTAATGATGGTTTATTACAATGGGTTAAGATATGTGACTATTACAACGGGTAGAGCATGTTGTGTAATTATGATCTTTTATAACGAGTTAGAGTATGTTGTGTAATGATGGTCTATTACAACGGGTTAACATATAAGACTATTACAACGGGTTAGAGCATGTTGTGCAATTATGATCTTTTACAACGGTTTAGAGTATGTTGTGTAATGATGATCTATTACAACAAGTTAGCATATGAGACTATTACAACGGGTTAGAGCATGTTGTGTAATTATGGTCTTTTACAATGGGTTTGAGTATGTTGTGATATTTTTTTGGTCGGTGATATTACAGTCTATTACAACAATTTAGCACCTATTGTAGTATCACATATACTACAACGAGTTTGGCCCGTTGTATATAACTTGTGTTGTATAAAATATATAATTCACAACACACAAATAGACTTGTTGTAAAAGATATGCTAACTACAACACAACCAACGGAACTGTTGTATTTTTCCCGTTATAAAAAGCATTTTCTATAGTAGTGCTTTGATCTACTATCTTAGTGTAGGCTTCACCTATAGATCTTCCAACAAACCCTCTAGCAAGGAAACTTCCAACTTATCATTCATCTGACGTAAGGAGACCAACATGTCTCGCTTGTGGCACATCAAAGAACTCAACTTGGCTCTATTCATATACAAAGATGATGATTTCCTGCTCAACATGTATGCCATGACATTTGCCTTCCCGAGATGATAATTAATTGTGCAATCATAGTCTTTGATCAACTCCATCCAACGACATTGCCTCATATTCAAATGTTGTTGTGAAAAGATGTACTTTAGGTTCTTGTGATCCATGAAGACCTAACATTTCTCCCCATACAGGTAGTGTCTTCAAATCATCAAAGCATGAACTATCATAGTTAACTCTAGATCATGGTTCTGATAATTATCCTCGTGTTTCTTAAGCTGTCGGGAAAAAAAAGAAACCACTTGTTTGCCCTGCATCAGCACACAACCCAAACCATTCCTAGATGCATCACAAAAAACTATGTCTCCTTTACCTTGATCAGGCAGGACTAGAACTAGTGCAATGTTCAACTTCTCCTTCCATGTCTGAAAGGTATGTTGACATCTATCATTCATATGAATGGCTCATCCTTCCTCATTAACTTAGTCAGGGGCAAGGCGATAGCACTAAAACTCTTGATGAACCTCATGTAATAGCCTGCCAACCCTAGAAAACTATGTTTCTATCAGCATCTTAGGCTATACCACTATGTCAAAGACTCCATCTTCTTAGGATCCACTCGTACTCCCACAGAATATATGACATGCCCCAAGAAAGATACTTTCTTCAACTAGTACACGCACTTGTTGAACTTAGCATAAAGTTGGTGCTTTCTCAACATGGTCAACGCCTGACGAAGATATTGTTCATGTTTTTTACTGTCACAAATGTATATCAAGATGTCATCTATGAATACCACTACAAACTAATCAAGAAATGGCTAAAACACTATGTTTATCAAATCCATGAACATTGCTGGCGCATTAGTCAGCCCAAACAGCATAACCACGAACTCGTAGTGACCATACTTCATCCTAAAAGCTGAATTAGGTATGTCATCCTCCTTAATCCTCAATTGGTGATATCCAGGTCTCATATCTATCTTTGAGAACACCATCACACCACGTGACTAGTCAAACATGTCATCTATCATCGGCAAGGGATACTTATTCTTTATCATCACCTTGTTCAACTACATGTAGTCTATACACAACCTCATAGACCCATCCTTGTTCTTTATGAACAACACTGGAGCACCACACGGTGACGTACTCATCTTAATGAAGTCTTTATCAAGAATTTCTTGCAAGTGTCTCTTCAACCCTATCATCTCTGTTGGTTCCATAATGTACGGTGTCTGAGCTATCGGTTGCATGTCAGAGACAAGATTGATCTCAAAATCAATCTCTCGAGGTGGGGGAACACCTGGAAACTCCTCGACATCCTCAAACTCTCTGACAACTGTTACCTCCTGAATACTAGGACTCCTTGTCTCAATATCCATCACATGTGCCAAGAACGCCTCGCAGCCCTGTCTTAAAAGTTTCCTTGCCACCTAGCTGATACTAGATATGTCAGAAGAATCTTTCTATCTCCTTGGAAGATCCACGTCTCACCATCATTTATAAACATCGCCTGCTTGGAACTACAGTCCAAGACCACTCTATACTCTTCCAAGGTATCCATCCTAAGGATTACATCGAATCCATGCATGTCAAGTGGTATGAGGTCCACTTGAATGTTGTATCCTAAAAAGGAGAGGACACATGGAGGACACACCTCCTGCAACACTGCAAAACTAACTAAATGGGGTTTCTAGAAACAAGCTATTCTTCTTACGACTAACAGGAAAAATACAAATGTTAAGCACTTCACGAGTGATAAAAGAGTGTGTTGCACCCGGGTCAACCAAAATAGATACAAAGAAAGAAGAAGACAAATCAGAATGAAATAACTCCATCTGACATGTCACCACTCGTGGGTTGACCACCACCTCTGGCTGACTCATGGCATAGAATCTAGCCAATTCTTGTTGTCTCCCTCGTCCTCTACTTCCTTGAGAAAATTATCCGACCTACAACGCTTGTCCACCTCCTTTTTCTCTTGCATCACTATTCTACTACCTCTGCAAATCTCGATGCCTCTACCTCGGTTGTTGGGTTACTTCATCATCTCTTACCTAACATTCTCACCTCAGATGTCCCATCTACCCACACTTGTGGCAAGCCCAATTCCCATAGTGTTTCCTAGACAACCCTGTCACTAATACTGATGTATCACTTTGGGCCCTTGTAGGAAGAAAATTATGGCCTCTTCCCTTACTTGATGACCACTGCGTCAAACCACTAAACCTATGTGATGCTGGTAGTGTAGAAAACCTCAGCTGCATAAAGCCTCCTACTGACTACCCGTGGAACTGCGTAGACCTCTTCATGGCGCTTGTCTGTCATTTCTCCTTCATAGATTGTTATATCCTTCGAACAAACTCCACAAACACGGTGAACCTCTCTTGATTCTCCAAAGTAGCCGCCAGGGTAGACAACTCAACATTCAACCCCTTCTCAAAATGATGAATCATCTTGTCTTCGGTAGCAGCCATGTGAGGACAGAACCTCAACAACTCCATAAACCTTGCTTCATACTCATTAATTGTCATGGATCCCTGTCGAATCCTCTCAAACTGGTTTATCTTCTCATCAAGATACGTCTGAGGAAAGTATCGACTAATGAACTCATGTCATAACTCCTCTCAATTGATCACAACACCTAGCCTCTTCTCCTCCTCTATGGCCCACCAATGGCCAGCACTCCCCTTCAGAAGGTACACTGCATGCTTCACCTTATCCTCTTCGGGGATACTAAGGATCTTAAAGGCTTTCTCAAGCTTGGTAAGCCACAAATCTGCAACCGCCGGATCAACTGTCCCAACATACTCTACCGCCCCAACACAGAGAAGCCACCCAAAAGTCTTCCTAGTACCCAAAGATTCAGTATGGGGAACTGGTGCCCTAGGTTGAGGTGCATGTATCTTGTCCACCATATGAGTCATAGTAGCCATAAACTGCCCAAAAAGATTATGAAAAGTAGGATTTTCAATCATGCCTGGGTCAAACTGGGGGACTTTAGTTACCCGATTTTCTCATTCCCGGTACTTTGCACCACCACCTGGTGTAGTAACACTACTCTCGGCAACATGTTCTTCATGTTCTCTAGACATCTTTAAGTCTTCTCTTCTTCTTCTTCTGAATAAGAAAAAGTCACTATAAGACAAACTGGAGGACACAAGAACAGATACAAACCCTATTCCTAGGTCCATGTAGACTTAGCAAACCTAAATCTATGATACCACAAAATGTGACACCCTCTACCACACAAAGCGAGATTACTAAAAAACCATGGAAGAGAGATTAAACGAATAGATTACTGGGAAAAATATTGAAAATTTAAAACCTTCTACATAAAACTATCAAACGGAAATAACCTTTACATATGAGTCCTTTCATGCCTCAAAGCACTTACTTTGTGTGTCATCAACCTATTACTAAAGAACCTTTTCTAGACATATATACATATATGTACTACATTTGTATACAAAAGGCACACATGCCAACCATATATCAAAAGCTCACCCACAAAACATAACCAAAGACCCTAGTGTATAGGGATGACTCTAGGACTCTATCAACAAAAGACATCCAGTACCACTCCCAACCTTGTCAGCCATTTCCTCTCTTGCTTCTCTTAAACCTCTGATGCACGATCTCTACCTCCTTGTGCACGTCCACCTAAGAAAGATGTGGGAAACACATAGGGTGAGATTTCAAATATAAGTGGGAGATATAACTCTCCACCAACTCTATTATTATCACAGATAAGATAATTAAAGAAGCAATAAATTACAAAAATAAGAAGTAGGTAATCAATATTAAAGGATAGGCAGTTACTATTTGATTATGAAACATCTAAACAATTTAAAAGGAATATGAAGAACATTGATATTTCTTACCAACAAGATTGTATACAGATCAAGCAAGGCCTCATCCAATATTTTGATCGTGTACAATTATACTACACGGTTGATTATGTATTGAATTATGCTCTGAGGATTTGAGTCGTACCACCCAAATCCAACCGACCACTGCTAAGTCAAAATCGGTGCCATACCAGGTATAGTGGAAGAGATGGAATCCATGACCTCACCACCTCGTGGTTAGTACATGAGTGAAACAAGTAGTGACATCACCAGTCAAACTACTTCCAGCGACATATAGTCCAGTTGTACAAACCTAGCCCACATTGGTTCAGGTCACAACACTAGTGAAATTGAGCAATGGCTCACAGCCACACTCTTCCAGGGTATGGCCCGCATCCAATCTTGTATCACATATCACTGAGCTATGGTCCAAGGTCGCACTCTTCTAGGTATGGCACGTAGTAAATCCTATGTCACATAATCCTGGATGTAAGGGGGTATTCGTCCTCACCCCCACATATTCAAAAATATGTGCTCTGAGTTAAACTCATTTCACCATTCAGCAAGTATTGAAACTGAATGGATCTATGGAATAGGAAAGCTACATGATTAGGTTCTAATTGATTAGTTAGGTCATTTAAGTATCTTTTAGCATCAATCAAGTTACAACGCACAACCTCTAAACAAATTCTACATAAATAAGGACATAACACATCACCAGAACATATTTGAGCATATAAGGTGTGATCATCACATGATCACTTGATGCTTGTCATTCACCATATTATCCATAACAAGGACCACATATCTTGGGGTAACAACTCCACCTCTCATCACTGAGGAAATCATCATCTCATATAAGGCAATAAGCCATCAATAGGTAATAAGACCATTTACCTCCCCTTTCAATGATGCCAATATAACATATGCCTCACAAGGCCCATTCAAGCATATCATAAGCAACATAGCTCGTACCTGGCTATGCTTATCAACTAATGTTACCTGCATGGTTAGAGACGTGTAAGAAGAAGAACAATACATCATCAATACTACCATCTCTTGAGATTCATGCCATTCACATTAAATCATTAGGGTTAGGGTTTCTACTAATCAATTAGGGTTTACAAGGTTGTATCAACAACTACCCTTAGATCATTGTTTCCATCATCACTATAAGGTACGTTATGAAAATAAAAATTATAGAAACATCACTCCTTTATTATTCATACAGCCACCCCATAGGTATCACATCATATCGTGTAACACTATCATCAACATAATGGAACATAATCACCATCACAAGTCATCGGTTTAGAGTATCATATAGTGTATCAGCTGATACTTGCCATGGGGTGTCGACTTGTCATCATCACAACATGTCTACTACCATCATGCAAGGCATAAGGGATATCCTTACAAAAGATGTATCAGTTTATCCTTCTTGAGGGGGTGACGGTCAACACCACCTAAGGGTGTGACGGGAAACATCACCCTAAGTTTTGATGGCCAACACCATCTAAGGGCTTGATGGCCATCACAATCTAAGGGACCATTTGTGTACAGGGGACTACATGTATTTAATATGTAGATTTTGTAGCACTGGTGATCCAACTCTTTAGTCAAATAACACTTGCTGCGGAAAATGGTGTGTCTGAAGTAGCAAAGGTGCCCCGTCCGAACAGATAAGTGGCAATCATAAAGCCTGCCAAATTTGATGTGTTTTGCAAATGCAACTCTTATCTGCTATATCGAAACAACGTGGAATTCGTGATCACCGTGCTAATAATTATATTACAACTGCTATTGTACAATAGTGTTGCATTTCCAACTTTCTCTCCCAAACTAGGCCTAAAGGTGTCGGGCAACTAAAGCATTTCGGGCAACCCTTGGCGTATCAGTTGTAAGGGTTAGGGTTTATCTCGGCATCATGGGTTAAGGTGTATCGGGAAACATCACCCTAGAGATGTGTTAGCCTCCACTGAACTAGGGCATCATGGTTAGTCCTCAAAACAGACCAACTCCTCGAGATACACCCAGAGCCATGACGGGCTAACTTCTTATCAGCTTAGGTACTTCAAGAGCATGACAGCTAACACCCTTCATGCATAACAGTTTAGCCATTACATAATGGTTTAGGTGCTTCTAGGTCATGACGGGCTAGCTTCTTCAAGATCTATCCACCATATCGGTTTAGCAACCATAAGCCAAGAGAAACTAACCTTCGCAACCCATATTGACCTAAGCATCCACAAGGCATGTCAACCTAGGCATCTCCAAGCCATGACAACTTGCCCCATGGGGTGTCGATTTGTTGCACTACAAGTCATGACGACCTATCCTCAACATGGTGCATGCATGTGTGTGGACCTATTGTCTTCAACCTTAGAATGTCCGGCCACTAGTCCTTCCACTAACATAGAGAGAAGGTGCAAGACAAGGATAGCAGACCAACGAGATTCCATCATCAAAAAAGTTCTAAAACCATTAACAACTACTAGCATACAAGAGATGAACGATATCAAGATGAAGAATAAACATAAGCATATGAAAATTAAAAATAACAAAGGAGGTTAATAGTTATGTAACCTGCCTAAAAGGTTACCACCAAGATCCAAGCTCCAAGGTCAAGCTTCAAGCTCATGATCTCAAGGTAGAATATGATCCACCAAACTTGATCACCACCACACCTCCAAGGAAGAAGATGATACCAAGGTTAAGATGGTTCAAGATGGAAGGAAGGTATCCAAGATCCATGGTTGAGAAGAAGAAGAAAGAAGGAAAGCTAGGAAACATATCTTACCAAGGTAGAAGATGAAGGATGATCAAGGAACTCCGGGACTTGGAACTCATCCACCAAGATCCAAGAGAGACACTCTAGCTCCTTAATCTTCTCAAGGTCATCCACTAAGAAAGAGAGAAAGCAAACATGAACAAAGGATCCTCTTGCATGGAGAGAAAGGAGTTTATATACAGGAGGGATGAGAGAGGGATCATGGGAGAGGTGTCATCACCTTAGGAGCTTAGGTGCCACTTGGCCACGAAAAGGAGCCACATGCACAACATCATGCAAGACATGGTGATAAGGCCTGGGCAAGGTCTCCTCTTAGTATCCTACCAAGGTCATGCATGATACCATATCTCCACACATCCCTAAACTCGTAGGAACAACTCTACACACCCCACAATATGATAGGGCTCAACCCTACACACTCACGAACCAATAGGTTACAACCCTACACACTCACAAATTGATAGGGTACAACCCTACACACTTACAAATCGATAGGGTACAACCCTACACACTCACAAACCGATACGGTACAACCCTACACACTCACAAACTGATACACAACCTCTCTAGATCTCTCTAACCCAAGACAACACATCTAGGTGCAAGACACACCTCACACATGTGTCCAAAACATCATCAAGGATGTCACCACACAACTACGATCCAGACAAGGTGCCCATTTCTCTCTCTCTCCAAGAGAGAGAAGGAACACTCAAGAGGTGTCAAACTTGCACATCAACCCCTACTCTGGGTAAATTGCAAATTGCACAAAAACCTCACCACAAAATACAAGCATCATCCAAACAAGGTCAAAAAAGAAATTTTAAGCTTCCAACATGCTTCCCTAATTACATCTGAGATGATTAGAGCAAGGTGCTAAGCAACATACTTAAGAAAAACAAATAGGGTTATCCCAAAAGGTGGGTCAAGGTCCTTACAGTTTTAGCGAGTTATCCCTGGTCCTGGATCAAGTCCAGTGACAAAACTTACTAGTTTACAACTACTGACTAGTTTCTCTTGGACGTTGGTAGTGCAACTCCTAGTCTTCACCACAAATAGCTGTCAGCGCAACCTCTACAGCGACTCTGGTGGTCGCGCCACAGACTGTAGATTGACTTTTCTCTTCGAGTAGTAGCCAGAGGACCCCTGCCTCTAAAGTAGTCTACACGGACCAACTAGAACTCATGTCGTTCACCAAGAACAGACATGAAGTAGTTGTCCCTCCCATTGGTGTACTAGCACCAACATGTTCTCCCATAACAACAATTACCAATTGTTTCTCTCCAGTAGTTATCCCTTCCTTATTGGGTAGGACTTGCTTGGGATCTCTTGGTTATCACAACCAGAGAGGACACTAGTTGTCAGAGGAACTAATTCTTAGCTATCTGTGTTGTGTCTTGGGAAGCCCCCAGTACCCTCCTTTTATAGGCAGGGTCTGGGCTAGGGTTCCCAAGTTGTACGAGATTGTGTGGGAGTGGAAGGGACCAGAAGATCTTGAATTTTTGCAACCTGTGAGATGCCAAAGGGTCATCTGGCACACCAAGATGGTTGTTTGGTGTGCTATACGATCATCTCACACTACCAAATGGTGCTTTGACAGTTTCCCAATCGTATACAAATTTTTCAATTTTGATTCCAATTAATATCACATATTAATTTACTTGCACTCCATGTACGTGCAATCGAATCTATTCGAGAAACATCCAGAATATTCATTCGTCCCAACCAAGCCATCTCACCCAGGCAAGACACCCGTCTCACTCACCCAGACGCTTGTATGGTGAGTCAAGATGAGGCCAATTGGTTCAATCATATTGAACATGTCGGTTCAAGGGCAAAACATAGACAATTTGAATTGTGATTAGCCTGACCATCTAAATGGATATCTCAACACTTTGAGATGCCATCTGGCTACCCAAATGGTCGTCTCAGTTAGTGAGATGGTCGTTTGGTAGACCAATCACCCAATCAGTTGATTTTTTGTGTGAATTTAATACCTAAACACTTTAGTAATCAATCCAATCATCATTCAAGATAATCTCCTCTTCTAGATGAGTTCCTTTGTGTGTGACCCTATAGGTCCCATATAGTGTTGGAAGTGAATGTCTATAATTGGCTTAGGACATCACAAGTAAAGAGTGGTGCCTAGTTCCACATCAGTGCTACCCAAGTGAATGCGAAGTTGGAGAACAACATCAATCTACGATAGGTGTAAGGTGTTGTAGAAATTGTATAATTCCCTTGTCTCTGATATCTAGGATGAACTTGAGGCCTGGAAGGTCATCCTCTCAACATTCAATCCATGTTCCTTGAACCAATAGCAGACTGTCTGAGATAATGTGATCTTAATATCATATATTGGTTCACATGTGCTTGCACATGCATTTCTCAGTCTCTCTTATCAAATGGCCAAGATATCATACTCTAGTAGGAGGGATAAATCTCATATATATCACTCACAGTCTATCCCCATATGTCAAAGTCATCCAATTATCATCGTTATAACAACCCATGTTTCAAAACTATGTTTGATGATGTCAAAGTGTACCCAGAGACATGTGACAAGTGCAGTGATTTTAGGTCTAAGAATCACAATCACCACCTACACTATGGGAGATTATTGTGACCACCACAACCATATGTCACTTTCAAGGTGGGTTTATCTGATACATTGTTATCTAACATGTATTTGTGTGCTTGGTTTGATATTGCCATATCATGACTTAGTGAGACTCAGTAATCAACCAACTCACACTTAAATCTTATGTGTTACTGGTGTCTATCTACCTTCCACAGTAGAAACTAACTAGGGACAATGAGAATATGTATATGTACTCTTAACATATGTATGGTCTCATTTCCGCAAGGCTAATACTTGGATACATACGCCATTGAGTAATATTATTCTCTAGACATGCATAGTGTTTCCTCATTATCTCATAACTAAATGAAACAAAATGATTTACAAGCTTGCCTTTATGAGTATTAATCAAATCCTTTAAGCTAATTATGCTACGTCAATCATCATATGATTAGCTCTATAGGCATACCTTACTAAAAATATCAACTACTAGTTTTTTTTAACTGACATAAGAATGGGATCTTAGGTGTTCTAAACGTCCCCACGACTCTTTGTTTGACCCCGTATATCTATTTTGACCACATATTGAGTTGCAGGGGTCTATGAATGTTTTCAGTTATAAATTTAAAGTGTGATACTTATAAATCTACCTCCATTTCAGACACGCAATCCAGACCGATCAGTAAATGTGCAAAGAATTTTTTCAAAGAAGATTTGCAAGCATACAATGTTTGTTCAATAGCATAGCATGGTTCGCACAAAAGTAGATGCACTAAAGAGAAAAAAAGGTAGCAGGGTTACTCCCCACACCCTAGAGAGAGGACTACTTGCTCATGGAAACACTAACAAGATTAATAAGAGGAAGAAGAAATTAAGACATCATCGTTGTAGGAGATGAAGGAACATTTTTATATGTGGGGTGCCTTCTTTAAGCTTGGGTATGATGGCAATCGACAGAGCAGCAAGATATGTCATTTGACATTTGAAGTGAACCCAAGGTCTTTGATATTCTTATTTGCAACTTGGACTTGTCCTAGTAAAAGATGAGCATGTGGAATTTGAAGGTGGAGGGGGGGTCGTCAACTGATTGAAATGGACATCACATGTTTAGCTCTTTCTAGATCTGGATCTTGGATTCTTGGTGGTGGTGAAAGATTTTCTTGTTGATGTGTGTCAAGTGTCTGAAACTACTGATGTAAATTGGAGGTAGATGCTCATAAGGGATTTGGGCGACAGGGTGGCGTAGAGGGTGGATCCAATTATGTGCAATGTATTATAGAAGAATGATAGGGTTTGGAAACCTTTGAATAATCTATTGTTAAGTGTACAACTGCCATGGATGTGGTTGTGCGAGGAAAATGAGAGATCGGGTGACTCTAAAAATGATTATCAGAAGGTGAATGTGTAGAGCTTTCATCGGTTGGAGCACACAAAGCTATCATCGATTGATGGCACACAGATCTTCCAACCGTAGGTAGTGTATCCTTTTGTTCCATAGACAGCCTCCCATTTTTTCATCGGTAGGTGAATGAACAAAGATTCCATTGGTTGGTGACTTATATAGTTCCATCAATAGAGAATTATGTGACATATGTCATAGTTTGACGACGCAATGATGCCACTGGTAGTAAATCATCAGTTGACAATGCGAAGAAGTTTCATTGGTAGGCATCTTCATCATTATGCATGGAAGTGGACTTTCATTGAAGGATGGATCTCTCATTTCATTTGTAGGCAACATGTATAATACCCATTTGTATGGGAGTGTAGGTGGTGGTTTCATCAGTTGGCTATTGACGGGACATGCCTTTGAGAACTGGTGATTATTTAGTACGAAGAAAACCCACATGGGTATTTGTGTGTGGAGAAGGGCATGTGCTTAAGAAACATAAAACTGATTAAAATCATCAACCGATGAAGGGGAAAATTGATGAAGATCCTATCAAATATCAAACTTTTCTTGTGTGTAGGATATGAAGCTAACTTTCCATCAAAATGGAACAATTGGATCAAAACTTTACAAATTAACATAAAAGTAATAAAAATTAAATGGGAGCTAATTCTAAAGTTAAATGAGGAATATAAATACAAAACTAAGTTAAAATACAACTAAAGATAGAATACATATGTAACATCCCTGACCTGGGTTATGTTTTAACCCTAGGTGTTTTGTTTAAGAAAGATAATTATATTAAATGGATTTTCCTTCAACCAAAATTGTGTTGGATTGAAATCCATACATATGGACGTACTTGTGCCTTGCAAAGGCAAAGGAAAGATCAACGTGAGTGGAGAACCCACTCACATTAAGAAACTAAAAAGAATTATCCACTCATTTATGGATAATGTTATTATAAAGGTTAAGGTGATTAATTTCTTTTCCCTTAATTCATGGATAATGGAAGGGAGTTAGGTGGTGATAAAGGTACCTTTGCATGTAAGAAACCAAAGAGGAAGAGGTGGCAACAATTTTGGAATTAAAGGATTTTTATAAAGCATTTTCTCTCTCATTGATTTCCTTATAAAAGCACCCTTTACCACTCAAACCAAGGACTTTTTCGGATCCACTACTTTCCTTTGCTTGCAAAAACGATCAAGGGAGCTAGGGACATTAGGAAGATGACCCTCAACCTTTTGGTAAGCTTCTTGACCTTCATTCATCTTGATTTCATGGTGGAAATCATAAATCAATGCATAATTTCTTCATATCCCGATCCCATCTTCACTTCTAACCATCCCTTTTCACTCAAAAGCTTGAGGAACGAACCTTGTGGTGTGGAAAAGCTTCCTCCACCATTTTTGATGTGAAGCTACAAGCTTTGAAGCTCCATTTAAGGCGGGTTATATAACTTGAACCCCTATTCATTATTATTGATTTCAATTTCTCAAATCAACTATGTTCAATTGTTCTCCTTTCAATTCATTTGATTAGTTGATGCAATTACCATGATAATGGCAGTAGTTTTCAATGGACTAAAGATTGATGATGATAAGATCATCTTAGGCTCATATTCCAACACATTGGAGTTGCAAATGGTTTCAAGAGTTTGGTCCAAACGGTTTTACCAAACCGTTTGGAGGCTTGGACCCCAAACTGTTTAGAGGTGTTGACCGTTTGGATGGGTTGACCGTTTGAGGACAGATCCCTAGAACATGTTGGATGATGATCCATTTGATCTAATTGATTAAGTCAACATATGGACAATCTTCCAAATAGAAACCCTAATCGGCTAAGTGTTGAATTTGCATTTGATTAAGTTGATGTTTTGGGTTGATGAGCCCAAATAGTTTCAAAACCATTTGGAGGTCAGCCCAAACGGTCTCAAGACCGTTTGGAGGTCAACCAAGACCGTTTGGAGGTCTAAGATTGAATATGGTTGAGTAATTGAAGAGTTAGAGATATCAAATTGAAGTACATTCAATAGCTATATTGATGATCAATCCAATGATGCAAACCCTAATTGGATTTCACAAATTTTAAGGAAAGATGAGGCAAATGGTCTCAAGACCGTTTGGAGGTCATCCAAACGACCTCAAGACCGTTTGAGGTCAGGTCACTTTATAATTTTATGGTGGTTCATTGGTTTCAATTGGATTAGTTCCACAATGATAACCAATAATGGTTCCTCGATTCCCAAACCCCAATTGATGGGTTCTTAATTATAAATCCTAGTTCAATTGGGTTCAAAACCCTAATTGATGGTCTAATGGAAGGATGGTTTAATTGTTCAATTGATGAATGAATCAAGGATGTAATTCATAGTCCGTTCATGGATTGGAACCTTGAAATGATTAAGTGTTGAAACACCTTTTTGGTCCATGCGGTTTTGAGAAGGTTTGGACCAAATGGTCTCAAGACCGTTTGGGACCAAATGATCCCAAACCGTTTGGAGACTCAAGCTCATTCGGTTTCAAGGCAATGATTGCTTAAATTATTTCAAGGGCAATGTGCCCAAATGGTTTCAAACCGTTTGAACCCTGAGAACCCAAGACCATTTGAGGTCTAAGTAGGTAAGACCGTTTGAGGTTAAAAAGGGTTAATATAATTGGATATATATTTTTTGAAGATTCAATTGGTCAATTCACTTGAGTACTCATGTGAGTCAAGGCTCAATTGATCAAATCCTCTAGACATCCTAGAAGAGGATGAGAGAGAGAGATTTATACATGAAAGATAATCATGTAGCATTCAAGCCTAACACATTTAAAATAAAGGTGATATACAATTAGGGTATGATCCTTGGTAAAGAGATCATGAAACCCCAATTGAGTTAAGTGATGAATTCAAACCCTAAATTAGGGCAATTCTGAATGAAACCCTAATCTAGGAAGTAAATGTGATATGAATTTAGGGTAATGACATAAGTAACCCTAATTCATGGTATTTTGATGTAAAACCCTAATCAGGATGAATAGTAAACCCTAATTGTGGGTTATTGAATATAAACCTTAATCTAGGGTGATGTGATGTGAATAGTAAACCCTAATTCTAAATAGGGTGAAGTTGTATGAAACCCTAATTCTAGATTATGCTATTTAGCATGGAACTCGAATCTTGAACAATGAAATGATGAATCGTTGGTCCTAATTGATCAAAGGGGATGAGTAACCCTAATTGAAATTTAAAAAAAAATGGGAAACCCTAACCCTGGTATGGGAATAGTGATATTACCCTTGTATAGCATGGAATTGAAATATGATTGATATATCTATTACCATGTGTTCTAACCATGTAGAAATCCTGAGATGAGGAACATAGCCAGGTATGAGCTATGATGTTTTATTTATTGAAATTAATTATTGAACCTTGTGTGCCATAATATGCATTGTTGCCTAGTAAGAGGTGACGAGAGTTAATGGGCCTCAAGTGCCAGATTAGATGCTTGTGTAGCAAGTGTCATGTTTACCTTGGTCAGATGACCTGAAGGTGATGATTACCTAAAACAGTGGTAACATTGCTCAGTGATGGGCTGAGGGTTTGAATACCCAAAACCATATGTTTATGTGAGGGACTGAGATCCCAATGTCTTTTAGAGACTGAGAAGTAACTGATAAAATTAGTACATGTTTCTTTATAGCATTTGTCTTAATAATTTATGTTTGCAAACTTGACTGATGCTAAAAGAATATGATAATGTACTTAATTAATCAAGTGAAAGCTTTTCATATAGTGCTTTGATCATAGATCCATCATCATCAGAAGCAGGTGATGGTGAAATAGGTTTTCTTACGAGATCTCCTGGAGTTTGCATATTATTGAATATGTGGGGGTCAATGGGCGAAAATATCCTTACGTCCTAATGAGGGAATTGATGGAAGGTAAACATTAAACCTCTCAATCCTTCATGCTTCTGGGATGGATGTATCACTAATCTCCCGATGATGTTAATGTCGGATCGATGGAGGTAAACATGAAATCTCTCGATCGTGAAGAGAGTACAGCCGCCACTGTAGCTCTATAGCTAGATGCCACTATACCCTGGCAAGCTATGTAAGTAGAGACACAAGATGTCCTGCATGTAATCTCGCACTGACTGAGATGTGGGAAGTCATGGAAGCTGGCTCTTCCATTTGACTTTGTATGGTACCGATATTGACTTTGCAGTGATCGGTTGGAGTATGAGCGGTATACCTCATCTCCTCGGAGCTTAAGAATATTTGAAAAATATAATCAGCCGTGTAGCGTATTTGCATAAGATTGAAATATGAGAACCACTGGTTGATGTTAATCTGCTTAGCATGTCCTTGAGTACATAAATGTTATTTATGTTCTTTAATTGAATAAGAGATATTCTACCTTGTCAAGTTATAGTTGAAATACTTGAGTAGGAATGTTTCTCTAACTTGTATAGATAGTAATTATCTGCTATTGAAATATATTATCCCACTCTCAGTTTATTTCTTTTAAAACTGCAATAATAATGTTATGGCGGAGAGTTATATCTCTCGCTGGGGAAATTTTATGATTTTCTCACCCCTGTGGGATTCAACGTTTTTAGGTAGACGCAGACAAAGAGGCAGAACCTCTGTAGCAGGGGAAGAGCAGCAGAAACAACAACAAGGACAACAATGATATCACAGGTGGGGATACTGGATGTCAAGCTTTGTACATAAAGTCCTATGTGTCGTCTCTGTACTCTCAGGTCCTAGGGGTCAGTAGATAGTGTTTTATTATCAATCTGAGATTTTGATGCTCGAGGTTTTTGTTACTTGTGTTGTTTAGCAAAGTAGTGATGTACATATATCCCTTGAGGAGAGATGGTATATGGAATGTGTAAGGTGGACCAGTATGTAAATATAATATTGTGGTTCTTATTCACAGAGTTTTCTGGAAATGGAACTTTTTATATAATGGTTTTAATTTTTGGTGATTTTCAGTAATTCCTTTGCTAACGATACTCTTCCGCATTAGTTAATCGTGTTACTTTGGTTAAGACCGGTTTGTTCGCCACAACATATGCATTCATCAGTTGTATGAGTAAAGTTATCTAACAAAAATGTTAGAGTCGTGCGTACCAAAAAAAATATTAGAGTCGTCTAAATTAAGATGTTTAAGTTTTTCAAAGACTATATCAAAAGAGATAAATTCTAATAGTTTTGTGAAGCCAAAATGTAGAATTTATGCATCTCTTTGCAACTTGAGGATAATTTGTGCAAGGTCATTTTTCAAAATCATAGGACATGTGGCCACTCATGTTGCATGGAAGATAAGTAGTTGGGTATGTATTCAATCGCTATATGTACCCAATGGAGAGACAATATTTTTTACAACTAATTTAGGTAAGACATCAAATGATATATTATATGTTAACAATTATTGTTTTTGTTGCTGACAATAAAAGATTTTACTCCTTGGAAGATAAGAGCCCAGTGGTTAGAGCCCAATGGCATGAGACCCTTAAGGTTGATATTAGATTTAACTAGAAGGGTGGTCTTTTCAGTTGTGGGGTGGGTGGTATTTATGGTTGTGTCTTATATAGTTCCATCAATAGAGAATTATGTGACATATGTCATAGTTTGACGACGCAATGATGCCACTGGTAGTAAATCATCAGTTGACAATGCGAAGAAGTTTCATTGGTAGGCATTTTCATCATTATGCATGGAAGTGGACTTTCATTGGAGGATGGATCTCTCATTTCATTTGTAGGCAGCATGTATAATACCCATTTGTATGGGAGTTTAGGTGGTGGTTTCATCAGTTAGCTATTGACGGAGCATGCCTTTGAGAACTGGTGATTATTTAGTACGGAGAAAACCCACATGGGTATTTGTGTGTGGAGAAGGGCATGTGCTGAAGAAACATAAAACTGATAAAAATCATCAACCGATGAAGGGGAAAATTGATGAAGATCCTATCAAATATCAAACTTTTCTTGTGTGTAGGATATGAAGCTAACTTTCCATCAAAATGGAACAATTGGATCAAAACTTTACAAATTAACATAAAAGTAATAAAAATTAAATGGGAGCTAATTCTAAAGTTAAATGAGGAATATAAATATAAAACTAAGTTAAAATACAACTAAAGATAGAATACATATGTAACATCCCTGACTTGGGTTATGTTTTAACCCTAGGTGTTTTGTTTAAGAAAGATAATTATATTAAATGGATTTTCCTTCAACCAAAATTTTGTTGGATTGAAATCCATACATATGGACGTACTTGTGCCTTGCAAAGGCAAAGGAAAGATCAACGTGAGTGGAGAACCCACTCACATTAAGAAACTAAAAAGAATTATCCACTCATTTATGGATAATGTTATTATAAAGGTTAAGGTGATTAATTTCTTTTCCCTTAATTCATGGATAATGGAAGGGAGTTCGGTGGTGATAAAGGTACCTTTGCATGTAAGAAACCAAAGAGGAAGAGGTGGCAACAATTTTGGAATTAAAGGATTTTTATAAAGCATTTTCTCTCTCATTGATTTCCTTATAAAAGCACCCTTTACCACTCAAACCAAGGACTTTTTCGGATCCACTACTTTCCTTTGCTTGCAAAAACAATCAAGGGAGCTAGGGACATCAGGAAGATGACCCTCAACCTTTTGGTAAGCTTCTTGACCTTCATTCATCTTGATTTCATGGTGGAAATCATAAATCAATGCATAATTTCTTCATATCCCGATCCCATCTTCACTTCTAACCATCCCTTTTCACTCAAAAGCTTGAGGAACGAACCTTGTGGTGTGGAAAAGCTTCCTCCACCATTTTTTACGTGAAGCTACAAGCTTTGAAGCTCCATTTAAGGTGGGTTATATAACTTGAACCCCTATTCATTGTTATTGATTTCAATTTCTCAAATCAACTATGTTCAATTGCTCTCCTTTCAATTCATTTGATTAGTTGATGCAATTACCATGATAATGGCAGTAGTTTTCAATGGACTAAGGATTGATGATGATAAGATCATCTTAGGCTCATATTCCAACAGATTGGAGTTGCAAATGGTTTCAAGAGTTTGGTCCAAACGGTTTTACCAAACCGTTTGGAGGCTTGGACCCCAAACCGTTTAGAGGTGTTGACCGTTTGGATGGGTTGACCGTTTGAGGACAGATCCCTAGAACATGTTGGATGATGATCCATTTGATCTAATTAATTAAGTCAACATATGGACAATCTTCCAAATAGAAACCCTAATCGGCTAAGTGTTGAATTTGCATTTGATTAAGTTGATGTTTTGGGTTGATGAGCCCAAATAGTTTCAATACCATTTGGATGTCAGCCCAAACGGTCTCAAGACCGTTTGGAGGTCAACCAAGACCGTTTCGAGGTCTAAGGTTGAATATGGTTGAGTAATTGAAGAGTTAGAGATATCAAATTGAAGTACATTCAATAGCTATATTGATGATCAATCCAATGATGCAAACCCTAATTGGATTTCACAAATTTTAAGGAAAGATGAGGCAAATGGTCTCAAGACCGTTTGGAGGTCATTCAAACGACCTCAAGACCGTTTGAGGTCAGGTCACTTTATAATTTGATGGTGGTTCATTGGTTTCAATTGGATTAGTTCCACAATGATAACCAATCATGGTTCCTCGATTCCCAAACCCTAATTGATGGGTTCTTAATTATAAATCCTAGTTCAATTGGGTTCAAAACCCTAATTGATGGTCTAATGGAAGGATGGTTTAATTGTTCAATTGATGAATGAATCAAGGATGTAATTCATAGTCAGTTCATGGATTGGAACCTTGAAATGATTAAGTGTTGAAACACCTTTTTGGTCCATGCGGTTTTGAGAAGGTTTGGACCAAATGGTCTCAAGACCGTTTGGGACCAAATGATCCCAAACCGTTTGGAGACTCAAGCTCATTCGGTTTCAAGGCAATGATTGCTTAAATTATTTCAAGGGCAATGTGCCCAAATGGTTTCAAACCGTTTGAACCCTGAGAACCCAAGACCATTTGAGGTCTAAGTAGGTAAGACCGTTTGAGGTTAAAAAGGGTTAATATAATTGGATATATATTTTTTGAAGATTCAATTGGTCAATTAACTTGAGTACTCATGTGAGTCAAGGCTCAATTGATCAAATCCTCTAGACATCCTAGAAGAGGATGAGAGAGAGAGAGAGATTTATACATGAAAGATAATCATGTGGCATTCAAGCCTAACACATTTAAAATAAAGGTGATATACGATTAGGGTATGATCCTTGGTAAAGAGATCATGAAACCCCAATTGACTTAAGTGATGAATTCAAACCCTAAATTAGGGCAATTCTGAATGAAACCCTAATCTAGGAAGTTAATGTGATATGAATTTAGGGTAATGACATAAGTAACCCTAATTCATGGCATTTTGATGTAAAACCCTAATCAGGATGAATAGTAAACCCTAATTGTGGGTTATTGAATATAAACCTTAATCTAGGGTGATGTGATGTCAATAGTAAACCCTAATTCTAAATAGGGTGAAGTTGTATGAAACCCTAATTCTGGATTATGCTATTTAGCATGGAACTCTAATCTTGAACAATGAAATGATGAATCGTTGGTCCTAATTGATCAAAGGGGATGAGTAACCCTAATTGAAATTAAAAAAAATGGGAAACCCTAACCCTGGTATGGGAATAGTGATATTACCCTTGTATATCATGGAATTGAAATATGATTGATATATCTATTACCATGTGTTCTAACCATGTAGAAATCCTGAGATGAGGAACATAGCCAGGTATGAGCTATGATGTTTTATTTATTGAAATTAATTATTGAACCTTGTGTGCCATAATATGTCTTGTTGCCTAGTAAGAGGTGACAAGATAGTTAATGGGCCTCAAGTGCCAGATAAGATGCTTGTGTAGCAAGTGTCATGTTTACCTTGGTCAGATGACCTGAAGGTGATGATTACCTGAAACAGTGGTAACAGTTCTTAGTGATGGGCTGAGGGTTTGAATACCCAGAACCATATGTTTATGTGAGGGACTGATATCCCAATGTCTTTTAGAGACTGAGAAGTAACTGATAAAATTAGTACATGTTTCTTTATAGCATTTGTCTTAATAAATTATGTTTGCAAACTTGATTGATGCGAAAATAATGTGATAATGTACTTAATTAATCAAGTGAAGGCTTTTCATGTAGTGCTTTGATCATAGATCCATCATCGTCAGACGCAGGTGATGGTGAAATAGGTTTTCTTACGAGATCTCCTGGAGTTCGCATATTATTGAATATATGGGGGTCAATGGGTGAAAATATCCTTACGTCCTAATGAGGGAATTGATGGAAGGTAAACATTAAACCTCTCAATCCTTCATGCTTCTGGGATGGATGTATCACTAATCTCCCGATGATGTTAATATCGGATCGATGGAGGTAAACATGAAATCTCTCGATCGTGAAGAGAGTACAGCCGCCACTGTAGCTCTATAGATAGATGCCACTATACCCTGGCAAGCTATGTAAGTAGAGACACAAGATGTCATGCATGTAATCTTGCACTGACTGAGATGTGGGAAGTCATGGAAGTTGGCTCTTCCATTTGACTTTGTATGGTACCGATATTGACTTTGCAGTGATCGGTTGGAGTATGAGCGGTATACCTCATCTCCTCAGAGCTTAAGAATGTTTGAAAAATATAATCAGCCGTGTAGCGTATTTGCATAAGATTGAAATACGAGAACCACTGGTTGATGTTAATCTACTTAGCATGTCCTTGAGTACATAAATGTTATTTATGTTCTTTAATTGAATAAGAGATATTCTACCTTGTCAAGTTATAGTTGAAATACTTGAGTAGGAATGTTGCTCTAACCTGCATAGATAGTAATTATCTGCTATTGAAATATATTATCCCACTCTCAGTTTATTTCTTTTAAAACTGCAATAATAATGTTATGGCAGAGAGTTATATCTCTCGCTGGGGAAATTTTATGATTTTCTCACCCCCGTGGGATTCAACGTTTTAGGTAGACGCAGACAAAGAGGCAGAACCTCTATAGCAGGGGAAGAGCAGCAACAACAACAACAAGGACAACAATGATATCACAGGTGGGGATACTGGATGTCAAGCTTTGTACATAAAGTCCTATGTGTCGTCTCTGTACTCTCAGGTCCTAGGGGTCAGTAGATAGTGTTTTATTATCAATCTAAGATTTTGATGCTCGAGGTTTTTGTTACTTGTGTTGTTTAGCAAAGTAGTGATGTACATATATCCCTCGAGGAGAGATGGTATATGGAATGTGTAAGGTGGACCAGTATGTAAATATAATATTGTGGTTCTTATTCACTGAGTTTTCTGGAAATGGACCTTTTTATATAATGGTTTTAATTTTTGGTGATTTTTAGTAATTCCGTTGCTAACGATACGCTTCTGCATTAGTTAATCGTGTTACTTTGGTTAAGACCGGTTTGTTCGCCACAACATATGCATTCATCAGTTGTATGAGTAAAGTTATCTAACAAAAATGTTAGAGTCGTGCGTACCAAAAAAAATATTAGAGTCGTCTAAATTAAGATGTTTAAGTTTTTCAAAGACTATATCAAAAGAGATAAATTCTAATAGTTTTGTGAAGCCAAAATGTAGAATTTATGCATCTCTTTGCAACTTGAGGATAATTTGTGCAAGGTCACTTTTCAAAATCATAGGACATGTGGCCACTCATGTTGCATGGAAGATAAGCAGTTGGGTATGTATTCAATCGCTATATGTACCCAATGGAGAGACAATTTTTTCTACAACTAATTTAGGTAAGACATCAAATGATATATTATATGTTAACAATTATTATTTTTGTTGCTGACAATAAAAGATTTTACTCCTTGGAAGATAAGAGCCCAGTGGTTAGAGCCCAATGGCATGAGACCCTTAAGGTTGATATTAGATTTAACTAGAAGGGTGGTCTTTTCAGTTGTGGGGTGGGTGGTATTTAACTAGAAGGGTGATTTCCATCTCATCCGGTGGACCGAAATGGAAAATGGAGATGTGGCACATTGCTATTAGGCCACATTAACTGCGAAGATAGAGAACCTTGCTGTTCATAGAAGATTGTCTAGCAAAACAGAAGTGATATATGACTATGACCCCAATATATGTCTGACGTACCCTATTGCCATCCAAGCTCTCCTCGAATATGATATCTGCCATATAATATCCGTCGGCATTTGTGGCATGCTTAGATATATACATCATTAACAACTTTTCGGTTTGGACCACAGCTCGGCTGGTCCCGTTTCTCCCTTTCCCATGCAGCGACTCCCCAACAGAAAGAGGGGAAACAGTAGGGCTGGTTGTATGCTTTTGTGGTTGTGGTGTCAACTCAAATTGTAGACTGTTGGGTGATAAATGATATAAGAGATTATATAACCAGAAAAAGAAAGTGAAAAGCGACAGCAGTAGCAGCTGTAGCAAGTGCAGTCATGTTGTTCGTACTTGATTGAGGGTTTGTTTCCTCCCTGGAGAGAGCACGAAACATGGATGTGGAGAGGTGGTAGCTAGCTCAACCCCAAATAAAAGGCAGTAGCATGGTAGTGGCATGGCGAGCTTTAATAATCGAGGATGCCTGTGGGGGCACATGTGTCCACCACAAGTGTAAGCTACAAGCTGTGTGAGCCAGGACGTTCAAACTAGATAGCTAGCTCCTTCCTTGTTGTTTTAATGCTCTTCTTGGGTGTTGGTCTAGTGCCTGGAACTGCTAAAGAGAGCGCGGTCCCTGTTTGATTCTTACTCGAGCAATTAACACAAATCCTTAGGTTGTCACAACAGAGCCGGATCACCTACCTAATGCTTCTTGGTTTATGGCACATGGCGGGGACCAACCAACTACCTTCACAAACACACACTATATATACTGCTCTGCTTATATAATGAATACTGTTGGTGGTTCAATTCTTGTTATCTATATAATGAATACTGCTCTGCTTATTTAAATTAATACCGAACAAGCTGGGACGAAAACTGACTGTTTTTGGGCATTCAACCACATGTGTACAAAGACACAGCCAACTGATTGCACGAACGTCGCCATCACACAGCCAACTGATTATACAATGCATTATTTTCTTCTCACTCATCTTTAAAACCCAACCCCTTAGAAAATATAGAAGATATTTTTTTTTTAGTTTACTGGGGGAAACCCACCCCCTAGGCGGAGGCCCAGATAGCAGGGATGGTAAACCCGTGAGACCCGTATGTCCGCACACCGGTATCTCAATAAGTCACATCAGAGGCCGGTTGACGCTGCGGAAAATTCACTTCCGAGTAGCGCTTCCAGCGGGAGTCGAACCTGGGACCCTTTATGAGGGGCCCCGAGCTGCGACCAGCTGGACTACTACTCGCCGGCTAAAATATAGAAGATATTAAAAGAACAAAATGTAAATTATCCACTATAACGCAATCTTATTGGATCCTATGATGTTTTTATAGGCCTCGTCTTATAGAATAGGCGTTGTTGTTACAAGCCGACAGAATAAGATGAGCTTCTCGCTCATCTTTAAAAGCAAATTGGTAGTATCAGTGGCGGAGCCAGGTCTGCATGGTTGGGGGGGCCAAAAATACATGTAGAGACTTGAACTTGCGACCATGATGTACAATTAGAAACTTCTCACTGTTGCGCTACTTAAGCTTATCTAATATGTACTCATTACACAACAATTATATAACTATATTAAACCAAGTTCTACATATATGATCGTGAAAAATGAAAACATTGTCGAAACAGAGAATAGAACCTGCGACCAACAAACTAGGTTCCTAGCTACACGCTGCTGGGCTACTGCCTTTTTAGTAAATTGTATGCATTACACCTTATATATAATAGTATTAATATATGAAATATACATATCACCTAAATATTCAAATTTTTTTTGGGGGGGGGCATGGCCTCTGCTTGCCCCCCCCTCCCTCTGCCCCTGGGTAGTATAGGACGAGTCCTATACTTTTTGTATATGACAACCAATCACAATACATTATTTCCTTCTCGCTCATCTTGAAAACCCAACCCCCTAGAAAAAATAAGAAGAAAGAAACGCAAATTGTCCACTACAACGCAATCTTATTGGATCATATGAAGTTTCTATAGGACTCGTCCTATAGAATAGGCGTCGTTGTTGCAAGCTGGTAGTATAGGATGGGTCCTATACTTTTTGTTTAGGACAACCAATTGCAATGTATTATTTCCTTCTCGCTCATCTTTAAAACTCAACATCTTTGAAAAAATAAGAAGAGAGAAACACAAATTATCCACTATAATACAAATCTTATTGGATTCTATGAAGTTTCTACAGGACTCGTCCTATAGAATAGGTGTCGTTGTTTATTTGCATATCGCAAAATGGCTTCAAGTATAACAACCCATTGGGCCCACTACGATCGGTAGATGGCCGAAAAGGGTCACTTAAAAAGTATACCATGGGCATCTTTGCTGTTCTTTTCAAAGTGGGTATTTTCTTCCCCAAATCAAGCGGCCCACAATGTGCTCTTTAACTGGGGCGTCGGGCAACCAGAACCAAAATCCACTGTCACAGCTTCAAATCTTTCTTTAAGTGGACCACTGTCGATCTATCATCTCTGAACGATAAGATGGTCATTTCCGGTAGGGAATTACATTATAGAATCAAATGTGTGTGCGAGAAACTGGCTTGGACCCGGTCCCTGGGTTTCTTTTCTCAAATTGTCTAAGGACAATTTGGAACTTTAAGTCAGAATTTTAAGTGTTGGGATATATGTGCTCTACGAGGAATTGGGCATTTTACTCTACACATAGATCTCTAAAAAAGAAAATTTCGCCACGTGATTGCATCGAGATGGAAGGATGGGCAACAAGTTGCGCCACCAACCCTTTCTAGATAGCAAAGCCTATCCTCTACAACACAACATCCATTGACTTAGGGATCAGAACATTACTATCCATGACTTTTGTAACTCTCTAAAGAAGATCCACAACATCTGGTGCTAAAAATTCAAAGGTGTCAAAAACTGAAGAAGAGAATAAATACATGTTGATTGTCTATACACGCTTTCTCGTGCTTGACTACTTTAGCAGAGGTGGCTTTGAGTGCAACTTGTCCTGAAACAATTAAAGGACCCACTTCACAAGCCCACCTGTGGGGAAACCCCAGTCAAATCTACGCATGCTTGTTTACCTCCAAACCAACTAAAAAGAAAGACATTGGTTGATCTATGTGTCGATCTCCAGTCATGTGGATCTGCTAAAAACTCCATAGGTGTCTCTTTCTCAACAGTAAGTCACTGAGAACATCTATACAAGAACATGTTTGTACTTCAAACCAGGTATTCCCTAAAATGAACTATGTGCTCTCAAAAGTGTCCATGTATGCCTTACGACAAACTGGGCAAACGTCATAAATTGGAAATAAAGGTATCATACAGTGGTACTTGAGGATAGAGCGATACTCCACTGGTGGCATATGCAAGCTTAGTCCAACAATAAGAATTATAAAAAGAAAATCTTGAGTATGATCAACTTGTAGGCACTTGGAAACTATTTTTTATCTAGCGATCATGTCAAACTTGACTTCCATGTCTCCAACAATTTTGCTAAAAAGGCACTCGCCAAAGCATCTTGGGCTTTAGAGGGGACAATTTCCTTGTTGGAAGAACTACTAAGATCAAAAGTCAGAATTGTGACACGAAGACAATCTAAAGAAATGTGAAAATCAGAATCCTTATTGTATATCCCACTGTCTCTTAAAATATGACCCTGAAGCACCCAAGATTGGGCCATGGAAGCCATAAAAGTGTATGAGGAGGCATGTACTGTTGAGTACAACCCTAAGACACCTAGACAGATGGGTAAGGAAGCCACACGCCATTCAAGGTCACCAAAGAAGGGACTTCCACAAACAACTATGACTTCGATGGATCATCATAATCCTCTATCAAATCATGTTGATGCCCTCTCCATGTGAGTAGATTGGCATGTCCTAAGGCTGAATAGAAGCTTTGCAACACCCATACAATAACGGAACATAAGGAATTCACTTTGTAGATCATGCAACTGGGAAAGGAGATTCATAAGCTCAATAGCCTTTATAGCCCTTTGCATAGCTAACCCCTCGATAAAACCATTGTCCCTGGTAACGGCTCCTCCAAGCAACTTCACACCCAAAAAAGACCTCCCAGTATCTACAAGGAACAACCCTTGCTGAAGCTTACAACTATCAAATGTAGGACAAAAAAATCAGTCTTATGGATATTCAGTTTGAGACCACTCTGTTGAATGATGTCAACCACTTTTTATTTTTGAAAAGATGAAATGATCAGGACATTATGGTAAAATCACATGTTAGGACCAGTGAGAAGTGTCCAATTGATTGTATGAATGTCATCATTACTACTACAGTTTCTATTATGATTGGAAAGATATCTGCACCAGGGGCCTCTTGGCTCTTCTTCTCAAATTGGGTGTTTTCTCTTCATTCAGTTTGTTCCCATCGAACAATGAGAGTGTCTGTTTATCGTTTCCCAAGGAGTAATCTAATAAACCTATGAAGAGAACCCTTACAATCTCAATCACACTCTAACCCACCTCGGTCAATGGTAAACTAGCTGTACTTTTAGATCTTTTTAGGTTAGGTAGTTTATGATGGGTTGATCGTCATTTTAATGAGAGGACTAGCTTGGTGGTTGGTGTAGTAGTGGCCAGTGTTGGTGCTCATTTAGGCTTCCAGACTAGCTGATTGAGATTTTCATGCTTTGGTATGATGGTTGGACTTAGGACAGCTCGAGGGATCAACGGCCTTTTTTTTATATTAGAAATAATGTATGTGCTTTGCCACCCATTTTCAAGAGTCTTCTTTTACTAATGGAACGTGTACTCAATTGCAATCCTCAAAGGCCAAACATTTTGCGTGGTTGTTCCCTAGCATGATAACTTGCTTTTAAATGGCTCAAGGGTTCACCCGTTTTTGTTCTTGAGTAGCAACGATAATGTTTGTACTTTGGCACAATTGCCAAGGGTTTCCCTAGATGAATGGAACCTCCAAAGACCTACAATTTTCCAGTTAAGATAGTACTTTTGGGGTATTTTTAATTACCTAAAATTTTGTATAAACATTTCAAACGTGAAGTTCAATGCAAATATGCAAGAATAAAGTGCTTTCACTTTGGGCCCTTAGTGCATTGCTATATTATGAAAAATAAAGCATGTAAAATAATACAAATGTTCCTCGATAGTCCTTCAATTGGATCCTTCATGCAAGATACCTTCATCAGGACATCAGGGGTACGTGATATATCAAAGAGTACCGACCATTAACTTATATAGAATGACATTAGTTTTTGACTTGCCAGGGGTCATTTTCAATAGCACAGTGAGGTGCATAGTGTGGTGAGCACTGTTCCTTCTAGGGATAGGTCCATATTACAATCATTCGATGAGAGTATAAGGTTGGGCATGAGAAGGCATAAAAAATAAGGTAGCCTATCTAAGACTATGCAATGGCCTAGTCAACCATTTGTAACTAGGTGCCAGGAAGGAGTGTATCCTTTCTGGAGTGCTCGTGGTCTTAAACTAAATAAGGTATCACTCTAACATTTACGCAGTCTATGTTAGGTCCCTTATTAGTTCATACCCTAGTCAAGGAAAGGTGAAACTGAAAGGTAGGTTAGTAGTCTAGATGTAGGTCATGGCCAAGGACCATGCGATAGGGAAGAAGAGGCATGCTTGTGGTCCTGTAACATCCCAAAATTCAAGAGTAATGTGAAACTTAAAATGTGGTTTTCCCTAAATAAAAATGTTTGAGGGTCTTAATGCAAAAAGGCATGAAATTGAAATTTTAAAGATAATAAAGTGAAAAGAACAAAATAAGGCCCAACATATGTTTCTCTTTAATATGTGTATTATGTGTTATAATTAATTCAAATACATAAATGTTGATTTCTTTTCTCTCTCTCGAATCCTTTTAAATGTTTAAAAGTACTGAAAGGGGAAAGAGGAAAGAGGAAAGAATTGGAATTCAAAATATATATGTGTTGAATAGATTTCGTGCATAGAAAGTTTTCCCTTTTTCCTTTTAGTAGTCTTAATATATGAGAAAGTACAATTACTCTATTTTTCTCTCTCCTTACATGATAGTTGCTTAAATGGGTAAAGAATTGATTTGGCATGGCTAACCAGTTATAATCTCGAATTTTGGCTCCAGGGTTCACAAAGGAAAGTCTTTTTCACAATATCTAGCCAATTAATGCATTAAAATTAAAGTTAATTGTTTAATAAGGAAGTGTGTAGAAATTTCTAGAAAAAGGTATGTTGAAGGTAACTAATGGAATTAATTTGACCCTGATTTTCACCCAAGAGAAATATACATTTAAATAAGATTGTTTTCCAAGTTTGGATGGGAAAAGAAGTTAATTAATGCCTTATATGAATCAAATGAGTCAATTAATTAAGGGGCAAGAAAAGGGTATTTAACTTTCGTATTTTTGTCTCAAAAACTATCCCAAAGTGATATTTAATCATTAAAAACCTCCCTTTAAAATTTGGGACCAATCAGAATTAAGGAGAGAGAGTTATGAATTATTTGGGGTTTCCTAAAGTGAAAGGGTTTATAGGGAAAGACATTAAATGTAACAATTTTATCTAGCTTGGGAATCTTGGGCCTGGCCCTTGTATCTATCACATGGGCTCACAGTTGTCAAATCAGGATCTGATGGTGCCTCATCATCTTCTAGTTAGAGACGGTTTGGGAAAGTCAGGGAACAGGGAGTCTGATCTTCTCAAGTCTAGCTCTCTCATCTCGAGACCTTCTCTTTTAATTCTTTTTCCTTTATATTCGGGAGATGATTCTAAGTATTTTCATTCCCAAGTGACCCCTCTTTGGTAGGCTTTACAGATTTCCCCCTTTTTGGCATATGGCTCGCTGGCCACCTTCCTTAGTGCTGGCTTTTATAAGGAGTAGATGCCCCTGAATTTGATGTCTTTCCCTCTGCTAAGCCCTGCTCGACTCCCAGTTTTCTCCTCAGCCTCCAATTGCTATGCTCAGACCTTCCTCCACCTCTAACCGCTCCCTGGATCCCGCTGGAGAAGCCATCTCATGGTTCGCCCAACTCTAGGAACTACCGGGGCAATCGACGACCGCGGGCGAGATAGACGAATCAAGGCGAGGCGAGTTGCACCCTCTCTCACTGCTTCGAGAGCTAGAGGCCTGAAGTCAACATCTGTGTTGACTTTCTCAAGACACCTGCTCACGAAGGAGAAGGCAGCGGCGGGTAGAAGATGACGTGTGATAAGATTACATTCCTACCCTCGCATGTGAAGAAGAAAGGGAAGGGGTAAATCAGTCTTTTAGTATTATTTTTACCTCATTCTCACTGGGACGGGTCACTGAGTGGGTGGCTAACCATTGGGCCAGGTCGGACCCACATGGAAAAGAAGGTAAGATCCATTAATGATGACGAGGCGCATAATCATTGGTCAGACTATGGTTAATTTTGCTTTAATTATAATAATTAATTAGTAAGTCAGATGTCGACATGTTATATATGAAAGTTGATCAAAAAAACATAAGGAACTTATTAAAAATATTGTCATGACCTAACTCTGTTTCAAATTCTAAAAGTACCTAAAATTGATAACTTAATGTATTGAAAGCCTAAAAACCTTAATTTCTTAGTTTTAATGATCATAATATGTTTAAATGATCTTCATAGTTAAAGTCTGACCTTTTTGGATAAAAAGATAATATTAGACCTAAATTGAGAATAGAATTCATATGTTATAAAATTACGGTATTTAGGGTTTTAGATGATCAATGGAATACAATTTGATATATTGAATCTTATGAACATGATGTTTAGGGTTTTCAAACCGCAAGGACATGATTAGGGTTTATTGAACCTAGGAAGGAAGATCAGATTTCCTCTAAGTGCAAGGTAAGTGGTCCATGCTAATTGAACATAAGTAATGTTTGCTTTCATGAACGTATGTATGCAATGAATGTTATGAATGTGTTATCTATTTAAATTTCTTAAAGTCAATGAATGTATGATGAATTCAATGTCATGTTTTTACTATTCTTATTATTGTATCACCTTCATGAATATTATGAGTAAAGTTAAAGTTAAGTTTTAAGATCAAAGCAAGAGTTTTCAAGAGAAAGATAATGTAAAAGATAGCTTATATAAGGTCCACATTAAGAGGCTCCTCAGAGCAAAACTAAGAGGCACTTCGTTGCATAAGAGAAGAGGCACTTCGGTGCAACCCAAGAGGCACTTCGGTGCATAAGAGAAGAGGAACTTATGTGCAACCCGAGGATCCTTATATAGGTCAAGATAAAAGACATAATTTAAAAGTAATTGATGATGTTTTTAATGTTTAATGTTTAATGTTCAAAGTCTATTTTCAGTTTACATGTTTTCTTTATAATATGTTCAATTCCACTTACCATTGGTTTTATGCATGGTTGGGGGCAAGATGCCCACAGGTAAGGAGCAGGCTTAGGAAGAAGAAATTTTTGACATGCAAGGATTAGCTCAAGAATATTCAAAGAAGAAAGAACCTAGTAGGGTGCCATTTACTAAGATGATCCAAAGTTTAGATAGAATTTACATCATGTATAGTCTTGTTATGAAAGTAGATTAGTTGTTTTGATGTAGTTTCCTTTTGCTAAAAACTATGTATGAATCAAATATTATACAATGCAAAGTGTTCTATTTATTCAAATTGCAATTAATATCATTTATGTGACACCCCCTTGAGTAAAGAGCTTCCACTTAGTGATTTATTTGTGTTGAGAAAAGTGGGGTGTTACAATATGGTATCAAAGCAATTTGGTAAATGGACACTAGGCAAGTATGATTCACACAGTCACCCTATAATGATGACATTTGATTAAGGTATAGGAAAGGACTCAAATGAAGAGTAGAAAACCCTAAGATGATAAGAGTTTTTACCCTAGAATAGAAATATAAGTATTAGGAATAGGTGTATATCTAGTTTGGATCTTAGGTATTGACCTAATCTTAGCTAGTGTCATATCCTCTCTTATATTAGTGGTTGGTGCACACCATGTGAGGAATATAGACGTCATAAGCATTAGACTTATTGTGCATCTTTCCCCTTCACAATAGTATGTGTGGTAAGGGACATGTGTACTATTAGGTTGGTGAAGGGTAGCACAATAAGATCTGTCATAGTTGGGTATGTTCCTGATCAACACCTACCTGGGGATGTCAAAAAGATAGGCAATACAAAAGGCCTAATAGATTGACATCCACGCCTAATGTTAGAAGGTCATGACAAGGTTGAGGTAGATTTTCTAAGTGTAGTGCTAAGTATGGTTTCGTAAACCCTGAGTATGCATTGAGGAGTAGACTAAGATAATAATTAATCCATGTTCACATAATCTTTTATGAAATTTAACTATCATGTGCTACATAACTCTTTTCATGCAAAATTGTGAACATAAATGAACCTTCATTAAATGAAGAGGTAAGAAAAAGAAACTAAGGTGGTTAGTAGCCTAAGGAAAATTTTGAGGATGAAATTTATTTAAGGTGGGTAGAATTGTAACATCCCAAAATTCAAGAGTAATGTGAAACTTAAAATGTGGTTTTCCCTAAATAAAAATGTTTGAGGATCTTAATGCAAAAAGGCCATGAAATTGAATTTTTTAAGATAATAAAGTGAAAATATTAAAATAAGGCCCAAAATATGTTTCTCTTTCATATGTGCATTATGTGTTATAATTAATTCAAATCCATAAATGTTGATTTCTTTTCTCTCTCTCCAATCCTTGAAAACATTTAAAAGTAATGAAAGGGGAAAGAGGAAAGAATTGGAATTTGAAATATATATGTGTTGAATAGATTTTGTGCATAGAAAGTTTTTCCTTTTTCCTTTTAGTAGTCGTAATATATGAGAAAGTACAATTACTCTATTTTTCTCTCTCCTTCCATTATAGTTGCTTAAAAGGGTAAAGAATTGATTTGGCATGGCTAACCAGTAATAATCTCGAATTTTGGCTCCAGGGTTCACAAAGGAAAGTCTTTTTCACAATATCTAGCCAATTAATGCATTAAAATTAAAGTTAATTGATTAATAAGGAAGTGTGTAGAAATTTCTAGAAAAAGGTATGTTGAAGGTAACTAATGGAATTAATTTGACCCTAATTTTCACCCAAGAGAAATATACACTTAAATAGGATTTTTTTCCAAGTTTGGATGGGAAAAGAAGTCAATTAATGCCTTAAATGAATCAAATGAGTCAATTACTTAACAGTCAAGAAAAGGGTGTTTAACTTTCGTATTTTTGTCTCTAAAACTCTCCCGAAGTGAGATTTAATCATTAAAAATCTTCCTTTAAATTTGGGACTAATCAGACGTAAGGAGAGAGAGTTATGAATTATTTAGGATTTCCTAAAGTGAAAGGGCTTATAGGGAAAGACATTAAATGTAAAAAATTTATTTCATGTGGGAATCTTGGGCCCGGTCCTTGTATCTGTCACACGGGCTTGCATCCATCAAATCGAGACTTGACGGTGCCTCATCATCTTCTAGATAGAGACGGTTTGTGAAAGTCAGGGAACAGGGAGTCCGATCTTCTCAGGTCTAGTTCTCTCTCATCTCGAGACCTTCTCTCTTAATTCTTTTTCCTTTATATTTGGGAGATGATTCAACACGGGAGATGGCGTGTTTTTTGTCATATTTTTTGATGCCCTAGACCTTGAAAATGCTCTATCTTGTAATTGGTTTGTCAAGAATAGGCATATGGTTCTATTGAAGTGGAAACAAGGTGACCCTAATAGAAGGCTTAAGCTGAAGGATTCCCTAGCCTGGGTTAGATTCTATGGGTTACCTCTTGATATGTGGGACACTAGAATGTTCAAAAGAATAGGTTATGTCATTGGTTCCCCGATCTGTACTGATGAAGCAACTTAGAGTTGACTTTTCTAAATCACAAATATTGCTAACTTTGAATTCAAAACATCTAGAGAATTTAACTCTTGTTACTGATGAAGGGGATTGATATACTGTAAGTATCTCTTATGAATGGTTCCCTATCTATGGGTTTGGTTTTATGGGTCATGATGCTTCTCAATGTGCTTCGGAGGAAGTTCATATTGTGAACACTGAGAAAGCTACATGTGTTTCTATTTTTAGAAGAGAAGGCTAATGTTGATAATGTTATTATTTGTCTAAATCCTATTGGTATTGAGCATAATGTAGAACTGGTAGAAAAATCTAAAGGGATTCGGTATGTCCCCTCTACGCATGTTCCTATTTTATCTATTACATCTTCAATCTCTATGTCAAATTCCACTACCTTTAACCTTATTGATACTTAGGAAATTAGTAGGAAAATTAAATAGAAATCTCCTCCTGAGTGTCCTCCCAATACTAACATTGGCATCTTTTATAGAGTTGCTAATTCCAATTTTTCACCAATGCATAAAAGACATGTAGGATTAGAAGTCATTAATGAAAATCCTTCTGAGACTGTTGGTACTATAAAAATTGACACTAAGGTTGGATGCTCAACAACAGTGGGCTTTAAAGTAGTATTAATCTTAGTATTTCATCTTGGAATATAAGGGGCAGTGGTAATAAAGTTAAAGGTGTCCAAGATGAAATAAGAAGATCTAGAAGTAACATTTTCATTCTCAATTACACTAAATTGAGACTTCCTAAAGTGAAGAAGTTTATGAATTTTTTTCCTAAATTTCAATGGAATTGTAATAGCAATTGTCATGCTTTGGGTAGAATCTTTGTATAGTGGAAAATGATGTTCTGTCTATCAGTAAAAAATTTGGAATCTGATGAATTTGTTCATTTTAATGTCTCTATTAATAATGAGGTTCTTTTTTTTCTACAATCTATGGACATAATGATGTTGTTGACAAATCAGCACTTTGGTTTGAATTGGATCTTCTTGCTAATTCCATTGATGAACCTTGGATCTTAATGGGTGACTTTAACTGTGTAAGGAATAATTGTGAAAAAATTTGGTAAATTACCTCCTTCAAATAGATCTACGTGGGTGTTTAATGATTTTTTACTCAACAACGGTCTAATTGAATTGGATCTAGTTGATCCTTACTTCACTTGGGACAACCATCAACCTGGAAAAGATTTCATCACCTTGAAGATTGATAATTTTTTTATAATTCGCACTTCTTATCTATTTATGAAGAATTTGTAGGTTCTGTTATTTCTAACATTATTAGTGATCACCAAAGGATCATGTTATCTATTGGAAAACAAAGGGTGTTGAGAACTCCCTTTAGGTTTACCAATGTGTAGATAAAGAATAAATATTTTATAACTATTGTGAAAGAATCCTAGAATCATAATGTCAATGGGTCTTCTATGTTTAGATTATACAAAAAAGTTTTCTATTATAAGACATGAGCTTAGGAAGTGGAATAAACTTTCTTTTTGGTGATATCTATTATAATGACAAAACTACTTGCTTTAATGCTCAAGTTTCTCAAGAGAAGGCTGCTCTCAAACCTCATGATCCTAATCTTAGAAATTTTACTCTGTTTTGAGGAAGGAGGCACTACGAGCTACTAATATTGAAGAATCTTTCTTAAAGAAAAAACTTGTGTACAATGGTTTAAAGAAGGAAATACTAACACTAGTTTTTTCTATATTCTCTAAAGATTCATAGGATGAGAAATAAGATTAACCATCTTGTTCAAAATGATGTTATTAAAAAAAACCCTGAAGTCATCAAAAGTGAAAAACTGGACGTTTATTCTAGTCTTTTTAATCAAGATCAACATTCATTAGGATTTTGCGTACTGGATGGACAATTTATTATCTTTGTACTGCCCAAAGAACTAGTTTGATAGCTATAGTCATTAGAAAAGAAGTTGATGATAGTGTTATCTCTTTAAGCACTGAAAAGGCCCATGGGTGATACATCCCAACTCAAATAAAACACAATTACATACTAACCAGTGGATTACCAAAAATCACGGGAAATTAAAACCGATTTACAACAAGCACCATAAGATGAGACATGTTGCATCTGAGCCAACACTTTCTTTTCATAACATATTTTCAAGGTGATACAACATAATTTCCCATCATCTCGTTACATGAAATAACTGTTCCACGTGCTAATTTATTACATCAAGGTACAGTAGCCAAAAACCAAATATTGATCATCTTATCAGAAACATCAAAAAACTCTCCCGAAGACCTGAGTGTACAGGGATGACACATAGGATTCTACTGCTAGACACTATCTATTCCACTAGGTACGATACCTCTGCATATCATCTCAGCCACATGATCTTCATCTCGCCAGGCACGTCCACCTAAAAAGGGTTATTAACAAATAGGGTGAGACACACAGTCCCAGCGAGAAATATAACCCTCTACCAACTTTATTATTGTCACAGATAATTAAGTAGATAGATCAATTTAAACAACAGGTAATAACTAACCAGTTATGCAAGAAGGAATATGAAGAACATGTATATGAAAAACTTATACAAAGATCATAGAAGAACATTACAAGGCCTCATCCAATGTTTCATATTTTCCCTAAGCAAAGACACTATACGACTTGATTATGAATTATTATGCCCTATGGAAGTGAGCCGTACCACTCAAATCCAACCTTCGGTTGTGAAACCCAAATTCGGTGCCATACAAGGTGAATGGAAGAGCCAGAATCCACAACCTCTACCCTCGTGGTCAGTGCACAAGAACCAAAGCAGGACCGCAGTCTCTTGCTTAAGTGACCTCAGTCACAGGGTCAGCTCCGCAGGCTACCCTTTCTCTAGCCCACCTTGGTACAGGTTACGGCGCTAGTATATCTTGAGCCACAGGCTTGTTCACCGTACTCCTAAGCCATGAACGCATTCATGCTCTATCACACTGAGCCATGGGCCTATTCACCATGCTCTTATACACATCTTGAGTCTACAACTGCAGTTGCACTCTAATCCTCCTATTTTCAGCTAGGAGAAACCCCGCATATTCAACAATAAGCGCTCCGGGTTAACCCGCAGGAGAACTCATTTCACCATCACCAGCTCATGATGATGATGCATCTATGGCCTGAGCAAACTACATGAAAGTTCATCTATATTTAGTTAATGCATTATAAGTGGATTGTTGGGGCAACCAAGTTGTATTAAACAACCATATATAAAACATAAACAACATTAAATTCCATTATCTTGTGTCACGCTGTTACTATTATTCTCAATGCCCTCAACAATCATCATATTGCCATGGAATATCAATCCCCCAGTCCATCACATAATGCTACTGCCTCTCAAGGATTCATTGTCATGGGATATCAATCCCTCATATCATAATGCCACTGCCTCTCAAGGCTTCATCATCATACATCATCATGGGATAGCATTCCCTCATATCACAACTAGAGGATAACACCTCAATCAGGCACTCAGCCTTTATTAGGTCACCAGACCTTTCTCATCATATGGTGATACATGTTATCTTATCAACAAGGCACATCATCATTACTCAAATATTGTGCATATACCAAGTGCTACACAAAGCACCTGATCGTATAATCACCATAGCTCTTACCTGGCTATGAATTCAATTGATAATACCTACATGGTTAGGGAGCATAGAAAAAGAGATAATTGGATCACCACATACAAATCTTTAAAGAACAAATCATGTAATTAAGAATAAGGTTTATAGGTTTGGAACAATCATCCATTATTATGAACACATAAAGCATAATTTTATAGATGGTGTATTAAACAATACACATTAATGTTACCATACCATCGGTATCCACCATACCGTATATCTCGTGTCATCATGCATGCCATTCTTAAGGATTCATCTTTAGGGATCATACAACCATGATCTACCATCAAGCATTTTCAAAGTTTCACCTACCATCAACCATAGGTAACCACCATACTAATGTTCACAACCTATTTGTCATGTCTTATCATCATGATCAAAGATATGGGTTTAAGGTAGCAAGATAACATACTATCATATAAGGATCAAGATAACTCTTTAGGTTTATTGGGTTAGGGCACAACCCTTCACTAGAGGTGTCGCCTACCCTTACCAAAACCCGGCAACGACCAATGAACCCTCACTAAAGGGTGTCGGGTAGGGTACCAACCCTCACCCAAGGATATCGGGCACCAAAAACCCTAAGCACGATGCCTCCAGACATATCGTGCAAGAACATCTCCAAAGGCCATATCGCCTAGACATACCTTAGGTCGTCACTATCAAAAGGCCACCTTCTAAGATATCAAACAAATCATGGATCTAAGCATGTCAGATTCATGTTCAACCAACACATCTCACTTCCTCTTGGGTTAGGCAGCCTCACAACTGTTTCGGCCAAGGACCTCATGGTACCAAAACCACCAAGGTGCTCTCTAGGTCATCCCTACCAGGATTGACTTCCTTCTTACCCCATCTATGTTCACTTCTATCAACAAGATATAGGTGTAACAACCTCTGCCCTACTTGGTTCACCCAAGCCTCACTAGTCCTTGTGTTACTCATGACACCATATCGTCCAAACTCTCAACTTGTATCGCCCCAGGCCTACCGCCCAGGCTCAGACCCGTATCGGCTAAGAACTCAACCCTAGAACCATCGAAGCTATCAAGTGCATCATATACTCATGTCGGGTAATCAACCAAGAGAATACATGTATCGGTCAAAGGCGTATCGGCCAAGGTATCATATCCCCATATAGGGTATCGACCAAGCATTCATCCTTAGTGTCGCCCAAGTCATCAGATACATACACACTTATATCGGGTTAGGGTTGATGATATCAGGTAGCATTTCAAGGGACCATCCATAATGCCCAACCTCACATCTTTGTCATCCATGGAGCACTATCTTGGGCAACACACCATGAAGTCAAAGAGATCATCACAATAAGAGCACCCCTATCGGTCAACTAGGGATAGGGAAACCCTATCGCCCAAGACTCCATGTCACCCAAGATGCCATGTCGGGAAACTAGGGTTAGAGCATCCATATCGGCCAAGACACTATATTTTCCAAGCTAAGGTTAGGGCTTCATATCAGCCAACTATCATATCGCCCGTCATCATATCGGCCAAGAGCTATAGCTCACCTCACAACTCAAGGAAGGAGGTGTGTTGCTCAAAACTCAACATCAAAGCATGTCTACTCATGTCACCCAAGTTATCCAAGAGGGTATATCAGACAACCTAGGGTTAAAGAGACCCTATCGGCCAAACTAACATGTCGCCCAACCATATAGAGCATAGGCTCACCTCTCAACAACCAAGTGAGAGAGGGGTATTGCCCAAGGACTCGCTATCATACATCTTTGGATAAAAGGATCCTAAGCTCACCTCTCAAAAACAAAGTGAGAGAGGGGTATTTCTCACAATCCATAAACCAAAGCACAACCTATCGGGTAAGACTCTATATCGGGTAAGGCCCCATATCGGGTAAGCACCATATCGGGTGGGTCATCTTCAACCTCAAGACACCCTTCACTGTAACATCCCTGACCTGGGTTATGTTTTAACCCTAGGTGTTTTGTTTAATAAAGATAATTATATGCTTGATATTATCTTTTGAAAAGTAATTAAGGCTCAAGAGGAACTTATATTTCAATTTTAGTCCATTTTGAATAATGTTGGAAAGTAATGTTTTACTTGCTTTGGACTAAAGTGCAAATTACCCCAAGTTAAGGGGTGAAATTGCAAATTTTGCATGATAATATGTTCCTCATGTGTTGAAGCATAATGGGAATGAAGATGATACAGAGGTATGGCTTGTGATAGCCTGAGTACCAAGAAAGAGCTAATAAAGCAATGTTTGTGCATTAAAACCTAGTTTTGGTGTAATGTGCAATTTACCCAAAACCCAGGGTTAAATATACAATTTACCACTTCAATAAGGTCCTTAATATTATTGGCATATTATAGAGGCAATAAAATGAGAGGAGAATCTCATTTGAGCTACTTTGAAGGAGAGAGAATCTTGATATTAAAATAATCATGATTTAAGCATAATTGAAATAATGCAAAAATAATTATATTAAATGGATTGCCCTTCAACCAAAATTTTGTTGGATTGAAATCCATACATATGGACGTCCTTGTTAATTGCAAAGGCAAAGGAAAGATCAACTTGAGTGGAGAACCCACTCACATTAAGAAACTAAAAAGAATTATCCACTCATTTATGGATAATGCTATTATAAAGGTTAAGGCGCTTAATTTCTTTTCCCTTAATTCATGGATAATGGAAGGTAGTTAGGTGATCATAAAGGTGCCTTTGCATTCAAGAAACCAAATAGGAATATGTGGCAACAATTTTGGAATTAAAGGATTTTTATAAAGCATTTTCTCTCTCATTGATTTCCTTATAAAAGCACCCTTTACCACTCAAACCAAGGACTTTTTCAGATCCACTACTTTCCTTTGCTTGAAAAAATGATCAAGGGAGCTAGGGACATTAGGAAGAAGACCATGAACCTGTTGGTAAGCTTCTTGACCTTCATTCATCTTGATTTCATGGTGGAAATCATAAATCAATGCATAATTTCTTCATATCTTGATCCCATCTTCACTTCTAACCATCCCTTTTCACTCAAAATCTTGAGGAACGAACCTTGTGGTGTGGAAAAGCTTCCTCCACCATTGTTTACATGAATCTCAAAGCTTTGAATCTCCATTGAAGGCGGGTTATATAACTTGAACCCCTATTCATTGTTATTGATTTCAATTTCTCAAATCAACTATGTTCAATTGCTCTTCTTTCAATTCATTTGATTAGTTGATGCAATTACCATGATAATGGCAGTAGTTTTCGATGGACTAAGGATTTATGATGATAAGATCATATTAGTCTCACATTAGGTTGGTGTTGCAAATGTTTTCAAGAGTTTGGTCCAAACAGTTTTACCAAACCGTTTGGAGGCTTGGACCCCAAACTGTTTAGAGGTGTTGACTGTTTGGATGGGTTGACCATTTGAGGTCAGATCCCTAGAACATATTGGATGATGATCCATTTGATCTAATTGATTAAGTCAACATATGGACAGTCTTCCAAATAGAAACCCTAATCGACTAAGTGTTGAATTTGCATTTGATTAAGTTGATGTTTTGGGTTGATTAGCCCAAACGGTTTCAAAACTGTTTGGAGGTCACCCCAAATGGTTTCAAGACCGTTTGGAGCTCAACCAAGACCGTTTGGAGGTCTAAGGTTGAATATGGTTGAGTAATTGAAGAGTTAGAGATATCAAATTGAAGTACATTCAATGTCTATATTGATGATCAATCCAATGATGCAAACCCTAATTGGATTTCATAAATTTTAAGGAAAGATGAGGCAAACGGTCTCAAGACCATTTGGAGGTCATCCAAACGACCTCAAGACCATTTGAGGTCAGGTCACTTTATAATTTGATGGTGGTTCATTGGTTTCAATTGGATTAGTTCCACAATGATAACCAATAATGGTTCCTCGATTCCCAAACCCTAATTGATGGGTTCTTAATTATAAATCCTAGTTCAATTGGGTTCAAAACCCTAATTGATGGTCTAATTGAAGCATGGTTTAATTGTTCAATTGACGAATGAATCAAGGATGTAATTCATAGTCGGTTCATGGATTGGAACCTTGAAATGATTAAGTGTTGAAACACCTTTTTGGTCCATGCGGTTTTGAGAAGGTTTGGACCAAACGATCTCAAGACCGTTTGGAGACTCAAGCTCATGTGGTTTAAACATTTTCTAGCTCATTCGGTTTCAAGGCAATGATTGCTTAAATGGTTTCAAGGGCAATGTGCCCAAACGGTTTCAAACCGTTTGAACCCTGAGAACCCAAAACCGTTTGAGGTCGAAGTAGGTAAGACCGTTTGAGGTTACAAAGGGTTAATATAATTGGATGTATATATTTTGAAGATTCAATTGGTCAACTCACTTTAGTACTCATGTGAGTAAAGGCTCAATTGATCAAATCCTCTAGACATCCTAGAAGAGGATGAGAGAGAGAGATTTATACATGAAAGATAATCATGTAGCATTCAAGCCTAACACATTTAAAATAAAGGTGATATACAATTAGGGTATGATCCTTGGTAAAGAGACCATGAAACCCTAATTGAGTTAAGTGATGAATTCAAACCCTAAATGAGGGCAATTCTGAATGAAACCCTAATCTAGGAAGTTAATGTGATATGAATTTAGGGTAATGACATAAGTAACCCTAATTCATGGTATTTTGATGTAAAACCCTAATCAGGATGAATAGTAAACCCTAATTGTGGGTTATTGAATATAAACCCTAATCTAGGGTGATGTGATGTGAATAGTAAATCCTAATTCTAAATAGGGTGAAGTTGTATGAAACCCTAATTCTAGATTATGCTATTTAGCATGGAACTCTAATCTTGAACAATGAAATGATGAATCGTTGGTCCTAATTGATCAAAGGGGATGAGTGACCCTGATTGAAATAAAAAAAGGGAAACCCTAACTCTGGTATGGGAATAGTGATATTACCCTTGTATAGCATGGAATTGAAATATGATTGATATATCTATTACCATGTGTGCTAACCATGCAGATATCCTGAGATGAGGAACATAGCAAGGTATGAGCTATGATGTTTTATTTATTGAAATTAATTATTGAACCTTGTGTGTCGTAATATGCCTTGTTGCCTAGTAAGAGGTGACAAGAGAGTTAATGGGCCTCAAGTGCCAGATAAGATGCTTGTGTAGCAAGTGTCATGTTTACCTTGGTCAGATGAACTGAAGGTGATGATTACCTAAAACAGTGGTAACAATGCTCAGTGATGGGATGAGGATTTGAATACCCAGAACCATATGTTTATGTGAGGGACTGAGATCCCAATGTCTTTTAGAGACTGAGAAGTAAGTGATAAAATTAGTACATGTTTCTTTATAGCATTTGTCTTAATAAGTTATGTTTGCAAACTTGATTGATGCTAAAATTATGTGATAATGTACTTAATTAATCAAGTGAAAGCTTTTCATGTAGTGCTTTGATCATAGATCCATCATCGTCAGAAGCAGGTGATGGTGAAACAGGTTTTCTTATGAGATCTCCTGGAGTTCGCATATTATTGAATATGTGGGGGTCAATGGGTGAAAATATCCTTACATCCTAATGAGGGAATTGATGGAAGGTAAACATTAAACCTCTCAATCCTTCATGCTTCTGGGATGGATGTATCACTAATCTCCCGATGATGTTAATGTCGGATCGATGGAGGTAAACATGAAATCTCTCGATCGCGAAGAGAGTACAACCGCCACTGTAGCTCTATATCTAGATGCCACTATACCCTGGCAAGCTATGTAAGCAGAGACACAAGATGTCCTGCATGTAATCTCGCACTGACCGAGATGTGGGAAGTCATGGAAGTCGGCTCTTCCATTTGATTTTGTATGGTACCGATATTGACTTCACAATGATCGGTTGGAGTATGAGTGGTATACCTCATCTCCTCAGAGCTTAAGAATGTTTGAAAAATATAATCAGCTGTGTAGCGTATTTGCATAAGATTGAAATATGAGAACCACTGGTTGATGTTAATCTGCTTAGCATGTCCTTGAGTACATAAATGTTATTTATGTTCTTTAATTGAATAAGAGATATGCTACCTTGTCAAGTTATACTTGAGTAGGAATGTTGCTCTAACCTACATAGATAGTAATTATCTGCTATTGAAATATATTATCCCACTGCTCAGTTTATTTCTTTTAAAACTGCAATAATAATGTTACGGTGGAGAGTTATATCTCTCACTGGGGAAATTTTATGATTGTCTCACCGTCGTGGGATTCAACATTTTTAGGTAGACACAGACAAAGAGGCAGAACCTCTATAGCAGGGGAAGAGCAGCAGCAGCAACAGTAAGGACAACAGTGATATCCCAGGTGGGGATACTGGATGTCAAGTTTTGTACATAAAGTCCTATGTGTTGTCTCTATGCTCTCAGATCCTAGGGGTCAGTAGATAGTATTTTATTATCAATCTGAGATTTTGATGCTCGAGGTTTTTGTTACTTGTGTTCTTTAGCAAAGTAGTGATGTACCTATATCCCTCGAGGAGAGATGGTATATGGAATGTGCAAGGTGGACCAGTATGTAAATATAATGATGTGGTTCTTGTTCATAGAGTTTTCTAGAAATGGACCTTTTTATATAATGCTTTTAATTTTGGGTGATTTTCAGTAATTCCGCTGCTAACGATATGCTTCCACATTAGTTAATCATGTTACTTTGGTTAAGACCAGTTTGTTCGCCACAAGATTAGTGGAATCATTGCTCTAGGTTCACTGAGTCTACAGAGATATAGGATTAAGGTCGTTGAGTTTGTTCTAAGTGTCTTCCAGTTTATCTGATAGTGTCTTCTTCTCATATAGGAAAAGAAGAACTTGAAGATGTCTGGATTGCATGATGAACATGTTGCTGAGAGCAGCGTTGCTGCACCAGGAGGAGGTGCAAGGGATCAAGCTAGGGAGGAACATGTACTTGAGATTCCTAAACTTGATCAAGTTGTATTAGGGAACCCATCCTTCCAAGCCATGTTTGGGCAGTTTATGGCGACAATGACTCAGATGATAGATAGGATGCCACTACATGCACCAAGGGCACCCGCTCACCATGAAGGACAAGGAGCTGGCAAGACCTTTGAAAGGCTTTGTCAGGTGGGAGCCACAGACTATGCCGGCACCGCTGACCCAACGGATGTGGATTTATGGTTGACAGAACTGGAGAAAGCTTTTAGAATCCTCGACATCCCTAAAGTAGAGAAGGTGAGGCATGTTGTATACCTTCTGAAAGGGAGTGCTGGTCATTGGTGGACCATAGAGGAAGGTAAAAGGCCAGGAGTTGAAGTCGGATGGGATGAATTCCGGTGTGAATTTGTCACTAGATACTTTCCTAAGACGTATCTAGATGAGAAGATCTCTCAATTTGAGAGGTTGAGGTAAGGACTAATGAACATTAGCAAATATGAAGCTTGGTTCATGGAGCTTTTGCGGTTTTGTCTGCACATGGAAACTACCGATGAGGAGAGGATTCGGCATTTCGAGAAGGGGTTGAATGCTGAATTAACCACTCCAGTGTCTGCTCTAGAGAACAGGGAGAGGTTTTCCACTTTTGTGGAATCCGTGAGATGGATTGAGAGGTCTGTGATCGATAAGCGACAGACTAGTAACAAGAAAGTATATCCTCAGTTTCAAGGACCCTTGTCTGAGAGTTTCGAGAAACCGAGCTTCTCTGCACCACCACTACCAAAGTTTAATGCCCCGACGCAGTGGACATCAAGTAGAGGTAGGGGTCATAGTTTTACTCCAAGTAGATCCCCCAGTACAACATCATCATTAGTGACAGGACCACCTAGGCAGAGTTTGGGAAGCTATAACTGCTACCATTATGGAAAGTCAGGACACTTGAAGAGAGATTGTCTTGAGAAAGTCAGAACTGTGACTCAACCCCAGAGGCAGAGTCAGCAAGGCTCACAGAGGTGACAATTCAATAATAATGCTAGAGGATGTGGACAAGCGGCCCAAGATGGATCATCGGCACCAAAAAACCAAGCACAGGGTCAACAACAACCAACATCTAGATTCTATGCCATGAATCAACCTGAAGCAGTAATCAACCCTCAGGTTGTGACAGGTCAGATGGAACTGTTTTATTCTGATATGTCTTCATCCTGCTTCGTATCTATGTTAATTGATCTGGGTGCTACGCATTCCTTTATCACTCAAGAAGTGATTTATGACTGCAACATGACTGTCAGTCATAGGGCAGATAGTTTGATGCTAGAAACTCCTTTGCTGGGATCTGCAGTGTTGCGGGAGGTGTGTTCTCCCTGCACTCTTTCTTTTTCTGAACATCGCATTCAAGTGGATCTCATACCACTTGAGATGTAGGGGTTTGATATAATCCTAGGAATGGACACCTTAGAGAAGTATAAGGTTGTCTTGGATTGTAGTTCCAAGCAGGCTGTGTTCACAGACAACGGTGACACATGGATCTTTCAAGGAGATAGAAAGATTCTTCCAACATGTTTAGTGTCAGCTATGGTAGATGAGAAGTTGATGAGACAGAGATGCTTGGCATTCTTGGCTCATGTGGTAGATACCACTATGGAGAGTCCTCATCCTTCTGAAGTTCCGATTGTTAGGGAGTTTGAAGATGTTTTCCCTGAAGAACTTCCAGGTGTTCCTCCGTCCTGAGAGATTGATTTCGAGATTAATCTAATTTTGGGCACACAACCCATAGCACAAACTCCGTATAGAATGGCACCTGTTGAGATGGCAGAGCTCAAGAAACAACTGCAAGAGTTGCTTGAGAAGGGTTTTATCTGACTGAGCACTTCACCCTGGGGTGCTCCGGTCCTCTTTGTTAAGAAGAAAGATGGGTTGATGCGGTTTTGCATTGACTACAGATAGTTAAACAAAGTCACCATAAAGAACAAGTATCCTCTACCAAGGATTGATGACTTGTTTGATCAGTTGTGTGGTGCAACTATCTTTTCTAAGATAGATCTGAGGTCGGGATACCATCAGTTGTGTATCAAGGAGGGTGACATATCTAAGTCTTCCTTTAGGACAAGCTATGGTCACTATGAGTTCATAGTTATGTCTTTTGGAATAACGAATGCACCATCTGCATTCATGGAACTCATGAATAGAATCTTCATACCTTTTCTTGATCAGTGTGTAGTCGTATTCATAGATGACATCTTGATATACAGTACAGATGCTCAACAGCATGAGCAGAACCTTCGTCACGCTTTGACCTTGCTAAGAGAGCATAGGCTATATGCTAAGTTTAGCAAATGTGAGTTCTGGCTACCAGAAGTATCTTTTCTAGGACACGTTATATCTGCCTTAGGTATTCGTGTTGATCCTAAGAAGGTAGAATCTATCCTGCAATGGGAACATCCAAAAACACCGACGGAGATTCACAGTTTTCTAGGACTAACAGGCTATTACAAAAGGTTCATTAAGAACTTCATCTCTTTAGTTTTACCCCTGACCAAGTTGACCAGGAAAGATATTCCTTTTGTCTGGAATGACAAGTGTCAACAATCTTTCCAACTGCTAAAGGAAAGGTTAACTAGTGCACCTATGTTGGTGTTACATGAGCAAGGAAATGGGTACATAGTCTTCTGTGATGCATCTAAGAATGGCTTAGGATGTGTGTTGATGCAGGATAAACAAGTGATTTCTTTTGCTTCTCGATAGCTCAAGAAACACGAGGAGAATTATCCAACACACGATCTAGAGTTAGTTTTTGTGGTCCATGCCTTGAAGATCTGGAGACATTATCTCTATGGGGAGACATTCCAGATTTTCACAGACCATAAGAATTTAAAATATATCTTTTCTCAGCATGAGCTAAACATGAGGCAACGCCACTAGATGGAGTTAATCAAGGACTACAATTGTATAATTGATTATCATTCAAGGAAAGCCAATGTGGTTGTTGATGCACTAAGTAGAAAATCAGAAACACCAGCCTTAAACAAAGCACACTTGAACTCCTTAGTGTGCTCTAAAAGAGATATGCTTATCTTCTTGAGGCAAAACAATGTTCAGCTTGAAGTATCATTGTTAGCCGGGTTGTTGGCTGAGATGCAAGTGAAACCTACTCTGAGGCAGTAGATTAAAGAAGCACAGCAAGCTGATGGTGTAGTCTAATAGATTAGGTCAGAGTATGGTAGTGAAAAATGATATGGTTTCCATGAGTCACATGATCAGGTATTCTGTTACCATGGTAGGATGGTAGTACCTGATGCTGATAACTTAAGAAGGTTAGTTCTGGAAGAAGCTCATTCTTCAATGTATGCTATGCATCCAGGGAGCACCAAGATGTATCATAACATAAAATATATGTATTGGTGGCCTGGATTGAAGAAAGATGTATCTAAGTTTGTTATGCGGTGTCCAGTGTGTCAGCAAGTTAAAGCAGAACATCAGAAGCCTGCAGGAACAATGCAACCTCTACCTATACCACAGTGGAAATGGGATCATGTAACCACGGACTTTGTGGTTGGTTTGCCTAGAACAGCCAAAAGTCATGATTCTATTTGGGTGATAGTTGATAGGTTGACTAAGACAACACATTTCTTACCTGTCAAAACAACCTACATAGCTGAAAAGCTTGCACAGATATACATTGATGAGATAGTGTGTTTGCACGGGGTTCCAGCTACTATCTTTTCTGATAGAGGTCCCTAGTTTACAAGTTGTTTTTGGGAACGACTTCATAAAGCTTTGGGTACACAGTTAAGGTTTAGTACAGCCTTTCACCCACAGACAGATGGACAATCTGAAAGGACCATACAAACCTTGGAGGACTTTCTTAGGGCATGTGTCCTTCAATTTGTAGGAAGTTGGGATCTACACGTGAGCTTGATAGAATTTGCTTATAATAATAGCTATCAGCACAGTATTGAGATGGCACCATATGAAGCTTTGTATGGCAGACGTTGTAGGTCTCCTTTATGTTGGTATGAAATAGGAGAATATCAACTTGTGGGTCCTGAACTAGTACAACAAACAACTGAGAAGATTAAAGTCATACAACAACAGTTGAAAGCTACCCAGGATAGACAAAAATCTTATGCTGACAAACGTCGTAGACCCTTAGAATTCCAAGTTGGAGACAAGGTATACCTCAAGGTTTCACCTTGGAAAGGTATTCTGAGATGTGGAAACAAAGGGAGTTAGCTCCTAGATTTATGGGGCCTTATCCAATCATTGAAAGGATGGGAAAGGTAGCCTATAAGCTGGAGTTACCACCTGAGTTGTATAGATTACACCCAGTGTTTCATATCTCCATATTGAGGAAGTGTCATCCTGACATGGAGTTAGTTCTTCAACCTATCGTGGTAGAATTAAATGATGATATATCTTATGTTGAACGACCTGTGTTGGTTCTTGACAGAAGAATTAAAAAGCTGAAAAAGAAAGACATAAGTCTTGTAAAGGTTCTCTGGAATCACCGTGGCCTAGAAGAAGCTACGTGGGAGTTAGAGGAAGACATGAGGAGGAATTATCCTTCTCTTTTCTCTTGATGTTTTTGTTAATGATTTCTGGGACGAAATCCTTGTAAGGGGAGGATAACTTGTAACATCCCTAACCTGGGTAATGTTTTAACCCTAGGTGTTTTGTTTAATAAAGATAATTATATGCTTGATATTATCTTTTTAAAAGTAATTAAGTCTCAAGAGTAACTTATATTTCAATTTTAGTCCATTTTGAATAATGCTTGAAAGTAATGTTTTACTTGCTTTGGACTAAAGTGCAAATTACCCAAGTTAAGGGGTTAAATTGCAAATTGTGTATGATAATATGTTCCTCATGTGTTGAAGCATCACGGGAATGAATATTATGTAGAGGTTTGGCTTGTGATAACCTGAGTACCAAGAAAGAGCTGATAAAGCAATGTTTGTGCATTAAAACCTAGTTTTGGTGTAATGTGCAATTTACCCAAAACCCAGGGTTCAATATGCAATTTACCACTTCAATAAGGTCCTTAATATTATTGGCATCTTATAGAGGTAATAAAATGAGAGGAGCTTCTCATTTGAGCTACTTTGAAGGAGAGAGAATCTTGCTATTAAAATAATCAAGATTTAAGCATAATTGAAATAATGCAAAAATAATTATATTAAATGGATTTCCCTTCAACCAAAATTTTTTTGGATTGAAATCCATACATATGGACGTCCTTTTGCCTTGTAAAGGAAAAGGAAAGATCAACGTGAGTGGAGAACCCACTCACATTAAGAAACTAAAAAGAATTATCCACTCATTTATGGATAATGCTATTATAAAGGTTAAGGTGCTTAATTTCTTTTCCCTTAATTCATGGATAATGGAAGGTAGTTAGGCAATGATAAAGGTACCTTTGCATGCAAGAAACCAAAGAGGAAGAGGTGGAAACAATTTTGGAATTAAAGGATTTTTATAAAGCATTTTCTCTCTCATTGATTTCCTTATAAAAGCACCCTTTACCACTCAAAACAAGGAATTTTTCGGATCCACTACTTTCCTTTGCTTGCAAAAATGATCAAGGGAGCTAGGTACATTAGTAAGAAGACCCTCAACCTGTTGGTAAGCTTCTTGACCTTCGTTCATCTTGATTTCATGGTGGAAATCATAAATCAATGCATAATTTCTTCATATCTCGATCCCATCTTCACTTCTAACCATCCCTTTTCACTCAAAAGCTTGAGGAACGAACCTTGTGGTGTGGAAAAGCTTACTCCACCATTGTTGACGTTAAGCTCCATTGAAGGCGGGTTATATAACTTGAACCCCTATTCATTGTTATTGATTTCAATTTCTCAAATCAACTATGTTCAATTGCTCTTCTTTCAATTCATTTGATTAGTTGATGCAATTACCATGATAATGGCAGTAGTTTTCGATGGACTAAGGATTGATGATGATAAGATCATCTTAGGCTCACATTCCAATAGGTTGGAGTTGCAAACGGTTTCAAGAGTTTGGTCCAAATAGTTTTACCAAACTGTTTGGAGACCAAACGGTTTCCAAACCGTTTGGAGGCTTGGACCCCAAACTGTTTAGAGGTGTTGACCATTTGGATGGGTTGACCGTTTGAGGTCAGATCCCTAGAACATGTTGGATGATGATCCATTTGATCTAATTTATTAAGTCAACATATGGAGAATCTTCCAAATAGAAACCCTAATCGGCTAAGTGTTGAATTTGCATTTGATTAAGTTGATGTTTTGGGTTGATTAGCCCAAACAGTTTCAAAACTGTTTGGAGGTCACCCCAAATGGTCTCAAGACCGTTTGGAGGTCAACCAAGACCGTTTGGAGGTCTAAGGTTGAATATGGTTGAGTAATTGAAGAGTTAGAGATATCAAATTGAAGTACATTCAATATCTATATTGATGATCAATCCAATGATGCAAACCCTAATTGGATTTCACAAATTTTAAGGAAAGATGAGGTAAACGGTCTCAAGACCGTTTGGAAGTCATCCAAACGACCTCAAGACCGTTTGAGGTCAGGTCACTTTATAATTTGATGGTGGTTCATTAGTTTCAATTGGATTAGTTCCACAATGATAACCAATAATGGTTCCTCGATTCCCAAACCCTAATTGATGGGTTCTTAATTATAAATCCTAGTTCAATTGGGTTCAAAACCCTAATTTATGGTCTAATTCAAGGATGGTTTAATTGTTCAATTGATGAATGAATCAAGGATGTAATTCATAGTCGGTTCATGGATTGGAACCTTTAAATGATTAAGTGTTGAAACACCTTTTTGGTCCATGCGGTTTTGAGAAGGTTTGGACCAAACGGTCTCAAGACCGTATGGTACCAAATGATGTCAAGCCGTTTGGAGACTCAAGCTCATGCGGTTTCAACATTTTCTTGCTCATTCGGTTTCAAGGCAATGATTGCTTAAACGGTTTCAAGGGCAATGTGCCCAAACGGTTTCAAACCGTTTGAACCCTGAGAACCCAAGACCGTTTGAGGTCTAAGTAGGTAAGATCGTTTGAGGTTAAAAAGGGTTAATATAATTGGATATATATATTTTGAAGATTCAATTGGTCAATTCACTTGAGTACTCATGTGAGTGAAGGCTCGATTGATCAAATCCTCTGGAGATCCTAGAAGAGGATGAGAGAGATAGAGAGATTTATACATGAAAGATAATCATGTAGCATTCAAGCCTAACACATTTAAAATAAAGGTGATATACAATTTGGGTATGATCCTTGGTAAAGAGATCATGAAACCCTAATTGAGTTAAGTGATGAATTCAAACCCTAAATTAGGGCAATTATGAATGAAACCCTAATCTAGGAAGTTAATATGATATGAATTTAGGGTAATGACATAAGTAACCCTAATTCATGGTATTTTGATTTAAAACCCTAATTGGGAATGAATAGTAAACCCTAATTGTGGGTTATTGAATATAAACCCTAATCTAGGGTGATGTGATGTGAATAGTAAACCCTAATTCTAAATAGGGTGAAGTTGTATGAAACCCTAATACTGGATTATGCTATTTAGCATGGAACTCTAATCTTGAACAATGAAATGATAAATTGTTGGTCCTAATTGATCAAAGGGGATGAGTAACCCTGATTGAAATTTAAAAAAAAAGGGAAACCCTAACCCTGGTATGGGAATAGTGATATTGCCCTTATATAGCATGGAATTGAAATATGATTGATATATCTGTTACCATGTGTGCTAACAATGCATATATCCTGAGATGTGGAACATAGCCAGGTATGAGCTATGATGTTTTATTTATTGAAATTAATTATTGAACCTTGTGTGTCATAATATGCCTTGTTGCCTAGTAAGAGGTGACAAGAGAGTTAATGGGCCTCAAGTGCCAGATAAGATGCTTGTGTAGCAAGTGTCATGTTTACCTTGGTCAGATGACCTGAAGGTGATGATTACCTGAAATAGTGGTAACAGTTCTTAGTGATGGGCTGAGGGTTTGAATACCCAGAACCATATGTTTATGTGAGGGACTGATATCCCAATGTCTTTTAGAGACTGAGAAGTAACTGATAAAATTAGTACATGTTTCTTTATAGCATTTGTCTTAATAAGTTATGTTTGCAAACTTGACTAATGCTAAAAGAATATGATAATGTACTTAATTAATCAAGTGAAAGCTTTTCATGTAGTGCTCTGATCATAGATCCATCATTGTCAGAAGCGGGTGATGGTGAAATAGGTTTTGTTATGAGATCTCCTAGAGTTCGCATATTATTAAATATGTGGGGGTCGATGGGTGAAAATATCCTTACATCCTAATGAGGGAATTGATGGAAGGTAAACATTAAACCTCTCAATCCTTCATGCTTCTGGGATGGATGTATCACTAATCTCTCGATGATGTTAATGTTGGATCGATGGAGGTAAACATGAAATCTCTCGATCGCGAAGAGAGTACAGCTGCCACTGTATCTCTATAGCTAGATGCCACTATACCCTGGCAAGCTATGTAAGCAGAGACACAAGATGTCCTGCATGTAATCTCGCACTGACTGAGATGTGGGAAGTCATGGAAGGATGTTCTTCCATTTGACTTTGTATGGTACCGATATTGACTTCGCAGTGATCGGTTGGAGTATGAGCGGTATACCTCATCTCCTCAGAGCTTAAGAATGCTTGAAAAATATAATCAGTCGTGTAGCGTATTTGCATAAGATTGAAATATGAGAACCATTGGTTGATGTTAATCTACTTAGTATGTCCTTGAGTACATAAATGTTATTTATGTTCTTTAATTGAATAAGAGATATGCTACCATGTCAAGTTATAGTTGAAATACTTGAGTAGGAATGTTGCTCTAACCTGCATAGATAGTAATTATCTACTATTGAAATATATTATCCCACTGCTCAGTTTATTTCTTTTAAAACTGCAATAATAATGTTACGGCGGAGAGTTATATCTCTCACTGGGGCAATTTTATGATTGTCTCACCCCTGTGGGATTCAATGTTTTTAGGTAGACGCAGACAAAGAGGCGGAACCTCTGTAGCATGGGAAGAGCAGCAGCAGCAACAGCAAGGACAACAGTGATATCCCAGGTGGGGATACTAGATGTCAGGCTTTGTACATAAAGTCCTATGTTTCGTCTCTATACTCTTAGGTCCTAGGGGTCAGTAGATAGTGTTTTATTATCAATCTGAGATTTTTATGCTCGAGGTTTTTGTTACTTGTGTTGTTTAGCAAAGTAGTGATGTACATATATCCCTCGAGGAGAGATGGTATATGGAATGTGCAAGGTGTACCAGTATGTAAATATAATATTGTGGTTCTTGTTCACAGAGTTTTCTAGAAATGGACCTTTTTATATAATGGTTTTAGTTTTTGGTGATTTTTAGTAATTCCGCTGCTAACGATACGCTTCTGCATTAGTTAATCGTGTTACTTTGGTTAAGACCGGTTTATTCGCCACATTCACCAACTTGCACAAGGGAAACAAGATAAAGACAGTAATAAAACGTGACCATTTCCATTAGAATAGATCTCAAGTTCCACATAGACAACTATCATAGAGAAGGGTATCGATTTAAAGACAAGAATCAATGTAGGCACATATGGAGAGTGAACATAATAAAGATGGTTAAGAGTTATGTAACCTACCTTAAGAGGATCTCCATGAAAGACATCAAGATTTGTGATCCCAGCAGAAAGCCCTTGTTTGTCCCCATGAAGATCATCCATCCCAGGCTCCAAACTTGCCTTCAGCTCCATCATCATCACATCAAGAAACAAAAGATGAAGAAGAAGAAGAAGCCATGGTTATGCTTAGCTCAAGAAGAAGTAAAGAGGGAGAGAACCACGACCTTGCCTAGTCTCATCAAGGGTCCATCCATGACTGAGAGGGGAGGAAGGAGGTGAAGAAGAAAGAATAAGGAAAAGCTAGTAAAGAACCATGACTCACCAAGGTCAGATCTTGAGCAAGAAATCTCCATGGGCAAGGAGCTCGGCCTCCCAAGCTCCATGGGGGTTTTCCTTTGGCTCCCAAAGATCCCAAGATCGTCCCATATAGGAAGGGGGAAGAGGTGGCCGAAAAGGATCACTTGGGTAAGGAGGAAGTGAGTTATATACACCAAGGAAGAGAGAGGTAGAAAAGGAAAGGTGTCATAACCACATAAACTTAGATGCCACTTGCTCATGCTCTTAACGCCACTTGTTGCCACCCAAGATCCACATGCATGGCTTGGTGATACACTCTAGACTATGTATCGTGTAGCTGGCCACCCTTCGTGGGAGACACACCCCCTAAACGGATACATACTCCAAGCTCTACCTGATACACTAAAGGACAAGATAGCACATGTGACATATAAGGCATAAAAACCATATAGAGATGTCACTCCTTAATTATCATCCAAACAAGGCGCCCCAACTTCCATCCACGTCCAAGATGATGCCAAACAGAAGGGAGTAGACTCTAGATCTGATAAATTGCATATTGGCCCTTCAATTTGGGTAATTTGCAATTTACACCAAAACTAGCACATCAAGCACAAGCATCATCCAACCAAGCTCAAACTTGGAACTTTGGCACTCCACAAGGCACCCCACAGCCTCATTCTCTTTCCAATGATTCTATATAACTAAAGGCATGCTCTACATGTGACATATTGCAATATAACCCCTTACTTTGGGTAAATTTCACTTTGGTCCAAAATAAGCAAACATTGCTCAAACAGCATCCAAACGGGACCAAACTGGAAACATAAGTTTGTCGCATGATATCAAAACTTATTGAGGGATTAGATTAAGGTTCTAAGAACCTTTATCAAGCAAAGCAAATAGGGTTAGCCCAAAACATGGGTCAGGGTCCTTACAAGTCATAAACCCCTAACAAGGATTTCGTCCCTGAAATCCTGAGTGAAAAGAAGACGGGTGTTACTCACACATCACATCATACAACTCCACAAAAGCTCCTGGGTGTCACAGATCTATGACCAATGTACTTTCTATTCCTCCAGAGCCAACACATGGTTTCCTATACTGGTCGTAGGCTCATCCCTCCATCTCATCACTCTTTGTCTGATAATACTCTTTATATACTAGAACATCACATGCAACTTGTATCACTTAGGTATCAGTTCCTTTATTGATACATCGCCTTCCTTATTACGCTTCCGTTGCGCTACTCTGATCTTACAAGCTCAACACTTAAGCTTCATATAACTTGTATCACTATCCTTCTGCTATATACATTCCAACTATTCCTTCTCCTTCCACAAAGGATGTCTCTAATCCAAGGGAGATCTATCTCAGAAGGGATTGTCATAAGATAAACACATGAATATGCATAACAAAACTCATAAAGCACTTCACTATGTCTTGCTTAAGATGTAACATAAAGGAGCTATCGAGTAACCAAGTAACTAAACATCTCGATTAGCAACAAAAGAGCAAGATACACCACATCATCTTGGATGCAAGGCTGCCACAACTTCATATTGGTTACCAAGGGCACAACATGTGTCAACACGATTGTAACATGTATATATTATTCTCAACTGGTCTGGATAGGGATTGACACAACTTTACCATGCATAAAATGCAAGTATACGTGTCAATGTAATATAGGACTTGTGAGGCCCGAGTCAAACACAGGGAAATGTAATTTTCGGTAGACTACTAATAATTTTTCATAGTGAGCTAGACCCATTATAAAAGTTGAGAGTTGTTTTGAAAAAGAAAATAAAACAAAAGAAAATAAAGCAATCGATTAAATGGATGGTTTAATCAATTAAAATGGAATCTCTAGGATTGCAATTTCACCGCGGGATCTTGATATACTAATTCCTACATAGTTATCACAACTCGTCTCCCTTTCCGGATAGTGGCATGTAGTCAGAATTTCTCGCTTCCACGATACAATTCACTATCTTAATCTAGTTTGGTTCCACGCCAGTAGTAACCTATGCCCTAGAATAGGTGCATGACAAACATGTCTCTGGGTTCCCACTATTAACTGTACATCGCCTTTTCCAAAGGATTTATTAGTTAATGTGATTATCATATATTTTCAACTGTTAATTCTTCATCAAAAGCAATTAAAAGTATTAGATTACCATTATGGTGATCAAGCACAATGATAGCAATGGAGAAAATGATATCATACCATGGATTCAAGAGACAAGTTATAAGTTATAATAAACTATGTAAAAAGAGTAATACAACGATTTCTTGGGTTACTCCCGGTCCTAGAGACAAAGGGGATTAGCCCCGCATGTTCATCTCAATGCAAAATTTCATGAAGGAAGAAGAAGACATGGGTAGAATGTGAATGGAGATGGTGTAACCCCTGAACGGAGGAGAACTGGGTGATCCTCGGTGCGGGATAAGCGTTCTACAGCCTTTCGGTGGTGGAAAACTCTATTTGTGGCTCTGGAAACATCTGGGGCATAGATCTCAGCTCCGTTCTTCACTCTCTCCTCCTTTGGGACTTGTGCAATGCAATAGAACATGATCCCCCCTTAGGTCGCCATTCCCAAGGTATAGGTATCACTTACGACCGTCAAAATATCACAGTCGTTCAAGCGTGATCGTTTTGGGCATTTTGCTAACCTGACGGTGTTAATACCATCGACGGACCGTCGATGGTATCGACCCCTTAGGGTAGCGGCGCTCCTTCAACTTATGGGGTTCACTATGATGGCATCTCGATACCATCGACCAGGATTCGATGGTGTCGACTTGTCTGCCTCTTCTCCGGCTCTTTTGTTGTTGCCACGTCGATGGCATCGACAGACCATCGATGGTATCGACGGGTCCAGGAATATGACAAACCTGAAACAAGAAGAAAAAGACTAAGTTAGAAATGGAATTTCGTAAATAATACAAAAATATAATGAAATATGCTCAATTTGATGCAACCAAGGGTAATAGGCTAAAGGAAATGAATCATGCAATATTAACCACAAATATGACCAATAAGTGCATAAAACGAGTGTAAAACTATCCTATAAAAGTGACTCAAAACCCCTGCATCAAACTCCCCTAAGATTGAGCTTTGCTCATCCTCGAGCAACAAAACTATAAAATATGATTGCGAGTGACAACTAAAGAACATACTAGCATAAAAGACATCACAAAATGATTCCCACCTGTCAGGCACATATTGGCCCTCACTAACTACGGAACGATAACTACCCTATAGGTGACAATGATCGTCCATGAGAGATGCCCACCCCATAATCAATGAACACTATCAAATAAAGCAGTTAATATAATAATTTCCTCTGGTTCATGCATGGTGCTTCTTGTGATCTCCTATCTATGTTGCTCATATCCTAACTACCATCTACATGGAAGCAGATCTCTTGATATACAAGAATGAGGAGATAATCATGAGTGGCCTACCATTTTGAGCAACGGGTGGATGGAATGGGTGACTATGGAAGAATAGAAAGCACAATACATTTAAAATGCAAAACAACAAAAATGACCTACATGGTGCATATGCATATGAAAATGACCTAATGCCTACATTTTAGGTGGGATGATGCATTCTCTACTATTCCGTCTCAATGTGAGATCGAATGTCTACAAAACTACATCATGTGCTTGTTCTTCTTATTATGCAGGTGAAACAAGTTCCTTTCTCCCTCTGATTTTCACTCACTTGTTTTTTTCTTTTCCTTCTTTCCTTTTTTTCTAAGCCCTTATTTTTCTCAATTTGACTAAGGAAACATTTATAATACTTTTTTTTCTTTCGGACTTATTTTCACATAACTACTACAAGTGATGCATCATAATCTATTTTTCAGAGAGTATAGAATATGTTCCCCGCTTTTCTTATTTTTCAGAAGAAATAAGGAACATAATGTACTATATGCTCAAAAATATACAAAATGCAACTACATGAAAGTAATTATGCAACTACAATGGCATGCACTCTAGAATGTGTGCATGCATGACTAATTCACAACTTTTTTTCATTTTTTTTTCAAAGCAACACCTAGCTATAATGCAATCATATCTAAATGACATGCAATCAAGAGATGAAAAATTGTAAGGTGCTCCCAGTTCTTATGGTGGAGTGTGAATGAAGTGAGGTGGATAGATCACAAGACGAAATGACAGAACCATTGGAAAATATTATATGTCCCTCCTTACTAACATGTACATAGGGTAACTAAGAGGTTTCTTTCTCTCACTTCAAATTAAAGTATCATTATCATTTGGTCAGTTTAGGCTCAACATCCATATACGTCCTCATTTCTTGAACCATAAGGATGTACAGTTATGATCATATGTTTTAAAGTTGACCTACCTAATGACTTTCATAAGTTATGTGCTCAATTTCACACAAGTCAAACTTTAAATTTCTTGAAAATTTTTCATTAATGCTCAAGTTTCACTCAATTTCACACATCAGACCCATATGTAAAACATTGAGATAACAATGCAATTTACATTTAGAAATCCACTGATTACACTAGATAGAATGTGGATCCTAGAAAGTCTTAAATAAACAAAATTACACAACTAAAAAAAATTGCAAAAAACTAAGAAACATGCTAAAATAAAAGAAGATGAAAAATAAAAGAAGATGAAAATAAAACTAAGATAGAAATTGTTCCATCTCCCCCCTAATCTTGAATTCGACTATGGCCTCATAGTCAAGAACAAACTCAGAGGGTGGAATAGTGATACCCTGCTACTGCTCTGGTGGTGGATATGGTGGGTATTGCTGGCCACTGGGATCCCAGGTAGGAAACTACCCCTGAAATGAAAGGTCAGATGGGGGCATCGGTGGTGGTTGTGGGTAGCCTCCAAAGTAATCCCTGCTCCAATAGTGGTCGTAGAAGGGCTGCTGCTGCATCTCCATCCTATGCAACCAATTGTGAATGTTCTCTTGGTTGGTGAGGAGGAGGCTCTCATTCTCATAGATAACTTGTTGATTTTCATACAGCCGGTTTGTATTTTCCTGAATACCGGAAAAAGAGGCAGTATGCTGCTGCTGCGTCTGTTGGATGTCCTAGAGCATGGAATACATGCCCTGCATTGAATAGACATCCTCTCCTCCTTGAGAGGGTTGTGGTGGCAGAGGCTGAGAGGAAGATGAAGCTCCCAGATAGAAGCGTGGATGCTTCCTCAGAGCTACTCGTGACTGGAGAGGAGTGAAAGTCTCCTCTTCCTCCTCATCGTCATCGCCCACATCATCGTCATTGTTTCCCGCTTCAACTTCTTCCTGAGAATCCTCAATGGCTGTGATAGGCCACCGGAAGTGCTGGCCAGTCTGGAGGTTCAAGATGGGGTCTGGGAGTGCGCACTCCTGGTACTCCTTATTGACGTGGCAATGAGCATATACCACATTGTCGTGAACTGTAAGGAGGTTGGAGCGATGGAGATGGAGCAGATTGATGGGGTTCCTGCTAACCAGTGGAGTGAGGAAATGTCTATCCCGAGGTAGATGGATAGTGGCGTGATAAGTCCCCCAAAATGAATAGGGGCTCTTGTAGTGCTCCTCTTCACTGCCATTACGCGCGTCAAGAAAAATGCTCCCCAACTGAGCTTCCCTCTCGTCAGAAGCTTGTAGAGGAAGAAAGGGTTTGTCTCCTAGAATTTGCTCAGTGACAGTTCGCCTTGAACAAAGAAGGTAATGCACAACATGCGGTGAAGAATTTGTACGAAGGGGTGCTCGAAGTCAGTGATGGCGGAGTTGTGGTAGCTTATCGTCTTGCCCGACGGAGCAGTCACCAACTGTGCAAACATGGCATCGTAGTCGGCCCGATTGTCCGGCCATCTGTACTGTTCAGGAGAATGCCACCAGTTGTAGATGGAGTTGAACTGTTTAAGAGTGAGGTTGTAGTTTTGGTTGAAAAGTAAAAAAGAGACTCAGCCCTTGATCCACTCACAGTCGGTGGCAATGACGTCATTGGGCGTGAAGTAGATATCTAAGGATGCCATGAAATCCAGCATGAGTTCTTTGTAAGTAGGCCACTCGTCGAAGAAAGGGTGACCTTCCACATGGTTGGTGACTTGGTCATCTATCTGGCTTGTACTCCCCTCCTGTCCACGGAGGACATAGTTGAAGTTGTCCTCAAACCCCAAATTTTGGATCATGGCCCGGTCGCCATAACGAGGGGGCTCGATCGTCCTTTTCATCATCTCGTCATATATCTTCTTTACTTCCACCGACGGATGAGCAAGCCTCGGATGTGGAACAGAGCCTGGCGGTGGAGGGACATAGGTCTCAATCTCCATTGGGGCATCCCACGAGGATGACAATCCTACGATCCTCACCATGATGAACAGGGAAGAGAGCAAATGAGCTCGGTGAAGCTTCTTGCACCTCTGGTTGCTTGTCAATGCTCAAAGTCGAAGTTTGAGGGAGGGTGCTCTGAAGGTGTGAAGAAAAATGAACACATGCCCTCCTTTTATAAGTGAGCTCAGTGCCCCTGGTGCCCCATCGATACCATCGACAGTGGGTCGATGGTATCGACACCTGTAGCATAATCTGTGTCTTTGAGGCTATCGACAGTCGTCGATTGCTGGATGTGGGAGCCCAGATCGATGACTCGTCGATACTATCGACAATGGTCGATGGTATTACCCATCCCACGGATTTATCTCCCAGTTTGGCGCACTTTGTTGATGGTGTCTCGCGGATCGCTGATGTGGCATGTCGATACTATTGACTTTGGGTCGATGGCATCGACTTATGTATGCATCCTTTATCCTCGCGTGGCATTAGTGCTAAATTCCCCTAAAGATGGGTTGATACCATCGACATGACAGTCAATGGTATTGACTTCTCTAGCAATAAATCATCTGAATATCTCCAGAGATCTCGCAAGCATCGACCATGGAGTTCATGCTATCGACTTACTCCCTTGATTTATTCGATTCCCCTATTGGGTGGTCGATACTATCGACGAGGTCGTCGATAGTATCGACGGAGCAAAATTTTACTAATTGTTGCTCATCACCCTCGTCGCTACTATCGACACAAGGGTCGATGGTATCGACATCCACACAGACATGCACACTTAGCAAACCTATCAGGGTATCATTTTTAAAGACTAAGTGTTAAATTAATGAAAACTACATAGGAATGTGAAAAATTAAAAGAAACAAACATGTACACTACCAAGGTTGGGTTGCCTCCCAACAAGCGCCTCATTTAACATCTTGGGCTAGATGTAATTGTGCTCCTCATTCATCATTTAGTGCCATAAATTTGATCTCAGTCACTTTCCTTGTGTAGTCTTCCCCATAATAAAGCTTCAACCTTTGACCATTCACCAACAATGTTCTTTCACCATCTCTCACCATGATAGCACCATGGGGTCACACCTCCTCTATCACAAAAGGTCCACTCCATTGGGATTTCAATTTCCCGGGATGTAACTTCAACCTTGAATTGAACAAAAAGACACTCTCACCCTTCTTGAACACTCGCAATTGGATGTGGAGATCGTGTATTTTCTTTGTCCACTCCTTGTAGATCCTTGAGTTCTCATATGCATTCATTCTTAGCTCGTCCAACTCATTGATTTCTAGCCTTTGCTTCCTCCCTGCATCATCCATACTCAAGTTCATCTTCCTTAGCGCCCAGTGCGCCTTGTGCTCTAATTCCACCGGCAAGTGATAGGCTCGTCCGTAAGCCAACCTAAAAGGTGTGGTGCATATAGGTATCTTAAATGCGGTCATATATGCCCATAGTGCATCCAGTAGTAATGCACTCCAATTCTTCCTTAAAGAGGCCATTGTGTGCTTCAATATCTTCTTGATCTCCCTATTGGACACCTCCACCTGGCCTTGCATCTGCGGGTGATATGGGGTACGTACATTATGCTTAACCCCATATTTGCTCAATAATGCAACAAATTTCCTATTCGTGAAGTGGGTGCCTCCATCGCTAATGATCATCAGTGGCACACCAAACCAACAAAACATATGTTCCTTCACGAACCTGCACACTACTACAGTGTCATTAGTCCTTGTGGGTATTTCCTCTACCCACTTCGATACATAATCAACAGCAAGCAATATATAGATATTGGAATTAGAGGACACAAAGGGTCCCATGAAATCAATGTCCCACAAATCGAATACCTCAACTTCTTGAAATACATTGAGGGGCATCTCTTGTCATTTTGAGATGTTACCTACCCTTTGACATGAATCACACCTCCTCACATAGTCATAGGCGTCTCGGAAAAGTGTAGGCCAATAAAGGCCACTCTCTAGTACCTTTGTCACCATCCTTGCACTCGCATGATGACCGTCGGTGGGCAATGTATGACAGTGACTAAGCACACTATCATAGTCTCTCTCGGGTACACACCTATGTAATATTCCATCCCTGTACTATCTCAACAAAATAGGGTCATCCCAAAAATAATATCTTAAAGAATGGAAAAACCTCTTTTTCTTTTGATAGGTCCAATCATCTGAGATTTCTTTACATGTGAGATAATTCATGATATGTGAAAACCAAGGATCCTTAGATTGAATATAAAGTATTTTCTCATCCAAAAAGGTCTCGGTAATGGGTATGTTGGTATCTCTCTCATATCCCCGCTCTAACTGAGACAAGTGGTCCGCAACCACATTCTCAATGCCCGCCTTGTCCTTAATTTCAATGTCAAATTCTTGTAAGAGTAAGATCCACCTAATGAGTCTAGGCTTGGCATCTTTCTTTTCCATTAAGTATTTTATGGCGGCATGGTTCATCCATACCACAACTTTAGACCCCACCAAATATTGCCTAAATTTTTGAAAGCAAAAACCACGGCAAGCAAATCTTTTTCAGTGGTGGTGTAATTGAGTTGGACATCATTCAAAGTCTTAGACGCATAGAAAATAACTGTGGGTTTCTTCTCAAGACGCTGCCCAAGAATGGACCCCGCGGAAAAATCTGACACATCACACATAAGCTCAAAGGGCTTAGTCCAATCCGGTGTTTAAACAACTGGTGCAGAAATCAACTTTTTCTTTAGAACCTTGAAGGCATGCATGCATTTATCATTGAAATCAAAAACTGCATCCTTCTCAGGTAATTCCGATAATGGCTTAGCAATTTTAGAAAAATCCTTAATAAACCGGCGATTAAACCCTGCATGACCAAGGAAGCTCCTCACCCCTTTCACCGAGTTCGGTGGAGGTAGTTTGGAAATGACCTCAATCTTCACTGGATCTACCTCCAGTCCCTTGCTAGACACCTTGTGTTCAAGCACTATGCCTTCTCTAACCATCATGTGGCATTTTCCCAATTGAGGACTAAATGTGTGTCCTCGCATCTTTTCAAAACCTTATCAAGATTATACAAGCACTTGTCAAACGATGCACTGTAGATGGAAAAGTCTTCCATAAAAACCTCTAAATAGCGCTCCACCATATCTGAAAAGATAGCAAGCATGCATCACTCAAAAGTGGTTGGTGTGTTGCACAAACAAAACAGCATTAGGTGATATGCGAAAGTCCCATAAGGGAAAGTGAAGGTAGACTTCTCTTGATCCTTAGGGTCTATAGAAATCTTATTATAGCCAGAATAGTCGTCTAAAAAACAAAAGTGAGAGCGGCCAGCCAGCCGCTCTAAAATCTAATCAATGAATGGGAGAGAAAAATGACCATTTAGTGTGGCGGAATTCAAACGGAGGTAATCAATGCAAACACGCCACCCGATTACCAATCGGGTGGTGACAAGCTCATTCAAGAGATTTTGAGTTACTTTTATCCCCCCCTTTTTGGGGACTACCTGTGTTGGGCTCACCCATGTAGAATTTGAAATAGCATAGATGATGCCCGCAGAGAGAAGCCTGATCACCTCCTTTTTGACAACCTCCATCATGACGGGGTTGAGGCAACGTTGCGGTTGAATCACATGTTTGTCTTCAGTGAGCCGGATCTTGTGTTGGAAAAGTGTGGGGGAGATCCCCTTGATGTCAGAAACTGACCACCAAAATGCACCACAGTGGTTCTTCAACACTATCATCAACTGTTCTTCCTCAGCGACACTCAAATATGTTGAAATTATTACTGGTAGCTTTGCACCAGTCTCTAAGAACGCGTACTTCAAGTGAGGGGGCAGCGGCTTAAGCTCTAACTCTGGTGGGCTGACCAAAGAAAATTGAAGTGATGATGGAAACAGTCCTAGTTCTTCATAGTGCTTGGCATAGTAGCAAGGAAGAACTTGGAGCATCTTCATGCATTCTTGTAATTACGTGTTTCTCATCCAATCATCCATGATGTTAAACAAACAAGCTTCAAGGGGTAGTTATGGGTATGAGTCAAGCATGGAGACTGCTATAGCATCATCCTCAGTAGACGGTGGGACTTCCTCTTCTTCATCATTGGGATAACCCACAGCTTTAACAAGAGAAACCACCTTTGTTTATTCCATGATGTCCACTGCAATTGTTCCCTTATCTACCTTTCTCATGACATGAGCCATATCAAGAAACGGCTTCCCTAAGCAAAGAGATATGTTATGATCAAAGTGCCTCACTTTATGACATTGCTCCTTTGCTTGTGACTACTTTGAATTTGGCGGCATGAGTATCTCAAATTTATCATCAGCTATACCCATTGTCAATCGACCTCTACCCATCTCTAGTATCATACCAGCAGTGGCCTGGAAGGGTCTTCCTAAAAGCAGCTCATTTCCTTGCTCATCTTGCATCTCCGTGATGACAAAATCAGCTAGAAACACAAATCGATCAACTTTGACTAAGACATCCTCGCAAATACCATATGGTCGTACCACAAAATTGTATGCAAGTTGAATTGGCATGTTACTTTGTTGAGATTCTTTGAGACCGAGCTTTTTGAATGTAGAAAGGGGCATCAAGTTGATACTTGCCCCGGAATCACACAGTGCTTCACTAAATTTTACCTTCCCAATATAGCATGAAATATTGAAACAGCCTGGATCTTGTTGCTTTGGTGGCAATTTACCCAGAATAAAGGCGCTGACCTGCTCCTTAAGCACTACCACCTTTGTGTCAGAAATCTTCCTCTTCTTGGTACTTATATCCTTCAAGAACTGACCATAAAAAGTTATCTACTCGATAGCCTCTAGCAACAGAATATTGACTGAAAGTTTCCTAAAGCTATCTAGCAACTTCTTGAACTATGCATCCACTTTCTTTTCTTTCAGACTATTTGGGTAAGGTACCGGGACGGTTTGTGCCCTCTGATGTGGTGGCACATAAGGTGTTATGTCCCCAGATTTTCTAAAACTTAATCTAATGTGTGATGTCCAAATTGAAACCCTCACCTCAGCGGGAATCCCAATTTAAACATCCCACACTAGGCTAAGAAAGAGAAAATCAAGGGAGTCAGAAGGAAACACAGTAGCACATGTACATAAACAATAATAAAACTATACACACATGTTCACCATTCAACATATAATTACAAAATGAACTGTTACAATATTTGACATTACACATTGAAAGGTAAACTTATACATATACATGTACTACATCTAAACAATAGGATCTTACGACAACAGGTTCACCTGTACATTAGCTCGACATGCAACTCACATCTATCCTGGTTCTTCAAGAGTATAAGCACAACCTAAACAAAAGATTACATATGGTACACGTTAGCACAATATTCAAGAATATTGTACTGAGTACTCCTACGTGTCTTTTATATACCTCTCATCATATCTTGGCAATAAGATAAAACTAATACTTGGCAACATTAAACAAATATAAGGAAAGTGTATCTTGGAAAAAAAGATATTCATTAACAAAAGAGAACACATATTTTAAGCTCCTTTTCCATTATATCATCCATGCATAGACCTCCGAAGGTTGAATGCATTAAGGCCTTATGATCGACTACCAAAGAGTTGGATCATATCATAATGTGATCAGACTACCAAAGAGTTGGATCACTTTCAAGTACTTTACTACCAAAGAGTTGAAGTACATTATTTCCATCACTTGACTACCAAAGAGTTCAAGTGCTTAGATATGATGGAACAAATATATTATGTTTCATGTGTTCATAACAATAAGTATGGAAAGCTCAAGCAACATAGCATACAAGAACAATCATTTCATCCAATATCATATGCCAAGTATTTTACTACACATATAATACAAGCATATGTATAATAAGCCAAGTAAGAGGTAATGACGTACCTTGAAAAGAGACATCCTAATCATCACACATATTCCTGATGTCAACTACATCTTGGTCAAACATGATTAAGACACGATCATATACTATCATCAGGTTCTCATCGTCTTACATCTCATCTTAACCCTATTCGTGTTCATTAGGGTTTCACTCAACTCATTAGTATATTCCCACTTTTACTTGTATTCTTATCTTAGGATTATCTTTACTGATGTCATTTTCCAAATTATGGTTCATTATCTGAACATTAGGTTACATATGCTTTTTGTGCACATATTAACCTTAGGTTACATCATTAACCTAAATTAGGGTTTTAAACCATGTATTAAGGGTCAACTTCATACAACATGGATTCTGTGTATAAAAGTGATCTCATATTTATATATTATCTTCCAGTTATTGATATGAACTTATTCTATAAATTTCATCATTTATTGAGCATGTACGTATTTATTGCATATTAATTAGGGTTATCAACCCTAATTAGCCATATAAAGCAAATTACATGATTTTGAACATCAACATCATAATCACTGACATTAGGTGCACTATAAACATTATTATGGAGTTACTGACATTTTCCCATAATTTTATATCATCCTTTGATATTTATTATCCACAAACTAAGCATTACATATCTTACATGATATCAACTATATTAATTACTCAAAAACTTGATATTATATTTCCATCTTGTTCTACGCATTTTTCTGAACATTTTGGTATATTATATGTATTGTTTTGATGCTCGATCTAATTACTACGATTTATCAAAGATCTAGGTAATTACTGGAATTACTGGGAAATTTACCTTTTTAGTCCAATGCCCTTCTGACACGTGGCTCATGTGGGAAGTGATACTCCTTCTTGTGGCTTGCACTGCCCTGGCTGGTTCACTTGGTCTGGGCCTGGTTCAAGGTTGCGGACCCGGTTTTTCTCTCCTCCCTTCTTCTTTCTTTCTCCGCTCGACATATTCAGAAACTGTGCACCTCTATTTGCGCAGGGCGTCGCCGCGGAGCTCAGACCCGGCGAGCACTAGATCGGGCTTGGGTTCTCCTCGTTGGCTCTTAAAGCCACCAACACCTTCGACGACCTCTTCTTGACCTCCACGGCTACTCTACTCCTCATCGTCATATGTGGAGTTCCTTCTCCACTAGGGCGCCGTCGCCGCCTGGACTCTCCTTCGGTGAGGGATTAACAGAGTGGAGATGCTCCGCATACACTCCTAAGACTACCATCAGCCTTAGAGGCTTCGCCCTGATCTCCATGGCTTAAGAACATCCCGGCTTCGCCACTGGAGACCTACCTCCATGGTCACTCCGGCCATGGCAACCACTGCAGCGCCAGCAAAAAGGGGGAAAATGTCCCCATGCATGGAAGACGTCAGGAAACCTTCCCCAAAACCTCGTGGAACCTTCCCCAACTTGTCTGAATCCTTCATCTGTGGTGGAAAACACCCCCCGCAGTCTTTCGAGCTCCATCTTCTTCTCCGGCAAGGTGCCCTTTGGCCACCACCTATTTCTCACTGCTCAACACCACCACCGCGACAATGCTTGAAAGCATGTTGGGTCGACCTCTATGTTTCTCGTCTTCAGTTTCCCTACCTAGACCTTTCATGTAGCCTCTCTTCTCCCTTCTCTTCCTTTTGTTTTCCATGGACGGTGGGCTGTAATGGCTGGTGGAGAGGCATGACAGGGGAGTGGGTGGTTCTTCCAGCACCGATGATGAAAAGACTGTTGTAAGGGGTCACAGTACTCCTGGAGATGAGCTGAGATCAACTGCTCCTTTAGTCTAACCTCTCGATCCATGATCTACGACGTGGTGGAAGTGGGTCAAGGCCTCGTCTTCTCCCCCATGTTCTCCATTGCGACGGGAGGTAGGTGGAGAGATCCTAGTCGTCTGATTGTCATGCAAGGGCTGGTAGTGCCCCACAAACAGGCCGGATTCGTGGATCTCATAAGTCAACAATGCCATCCATCAGATCAGCTATGAGTGACCAGGATTTGTCCATGCAGACGCAGCCCAAACCAAAGGGTGTGTGACACATCCATAATTCTAGGACTTAGACTAAATTTATTCGAACATCAATATATACATTATTTCACCACTTTCAAACCTAAATAACTCCATCTAGGAATCTCCAATTGCCACCCAAATTTAACCATAGTTTCTTCACAACTCAAGCTACCTTGTACACAAATTTGGTGTCTAAAACCTATTGTTTGATCACTGAAAAAAATTCCTCAAAAAGGCATGAACATAGGGATCCAAATCATGATATCAATATCACTTGACTTCCAAACTTTGACAAAACATTAGGAACTCTCATAGCAACTCAATATGCATGAACTGACTTATACCATTGGACATTTAGGATTGTAAAAGTCTACTCCATCACATCCTACACACCTTAAAAGAAATTCCATCCTTGGAATTAAGCCAGAATTCCAGTATTTCACATCATATACATCTTAAAAGAACTTTCATCCTCGAAAGTAAACCATACTCATACTTCTAGGGAAAACCTTATCTTGCCTTCATCCACATGTAGGCACTATTATGTGTGTAACATATTCATAAAGGTTACCTACAACCATGTATCCAAAACACTATTCGGGGGGGGGGGGGGGTTACAACCATCTTGGGTGCACAAACACTCCATTCAAGGTTGAACTCAAGGTTTAGAAGCTTAGGTTATGTCATGACATATCTCATATATCAGGGTTGCATCCGTATCTTAACTCGTGTGTTAGGGTTCCCACATCATATTACCATGTTCTAAATGAGTTAACTAAGATTAACTCATACATCAAGGTGTCATCAACATTTTATTGAGCTAATTATTAGAACATGTTCAACATTAACATATGCCATGTAGGAGGGTATTAACTATAGTTAACCCACTTTATCCATCTAGATCATATCAAGGTGTCATAATCATTATGTTGTGCTAACTGTCAAACTATATTTTTCATTTTTATTAAGCACTAACATTAACACCACATGTAACATGTTTCATTCATATAGTCTTATTTCATTACTCATAAATGATTTCAACATTTACTAGTGATTTCATCACAATATTAACCAACATTATTCATGTATATGGTTAACCATTTATACTTTGATGTCATTAAACTGTCTCTAGGCTTCCATCAAATCGTGTCTATATATCACGTCTCGAGATTAGATCACGTCCTTACATATATTATATCATGGTTGTGCTAAACAAACTTATGAGTGGCTTGACAAACATGTATCAAAACTTTATCTAGTCTAACTGAGGTTCTCTTGACCCATATTATGAGGGTAGTAACATGCTCAGTCTCTCTGAGCTAACTCAAATCTATGAGTATCTCATATGTACAAACTATATCTTCCCTCTCGGTCTAGGGTTCTCAGGTATACCGCATTGGCACTAGTGATAGCCTTACAAGCTCAAGGCACATAACTACAAACCAAAACATGATATGGCATACTCTTCATAGGTCTTTACCCAAGAGATATGTTTACCCAAAACTCTCTTATATACACCACTAGATTCCTATGTGGGAAACCACCAACCCGAGCATGAGGCTTCACAAAAACTAAAAACATAGCTACCTCCTACAGGGTCTTGGGCTCTCTCCCTCACCCAGATGGCAGACACTCATATTGATGTTCACATATATAACTAGCCTCTCTCTGTCTCTAGGGTTTGGTCCTCCCAAGGACATCTGGGGTTCAACAAACTATAGGAATCATGCATTAAGCAACTCATCTCAATCACTTAGGATTTCTAGTTTAGGACATATCATATCACATATTTCTCATATCATGGAGTCTAGGCTCTCTGACCTTCTCCCTGTGGTTCTCACTCTCTCTTGAGCTAACCCCAAAACTGGTCCTAACACTAGAGGTCCTCCTTTATAAAAGAGATTGAGGCTCTTGTTCATTCACATCTTATCTTAACTTAACATTTCTTATCTCATAAAGGAACTCATACTTGCATCGTCAAAACTTATCTCAAAACCTCAAAACTGAACTTAGGTCCTCGAAGACAAACATAGATCATCATAACCATCTTATGTCATCTATGTAAGACTTACATCATAGATTATTTCATCTATTCCATCTATCATATATTCTGACAAGGCTCTAGACATCTAATCTAGAACTACTCTCTCTTCTAGACAGATGCCATTCACTTTCACATAGATTACATGACCACCTCCTATTCGTACATGTGTGGGGCACATTTTTTTAATACATATACATAATAAAATATCATATAGTTTTTCTCCAATAAAACAAGCGTCAAAGAAAACTATCGAGGTTCGATCCGTTTGGAATCAAAAACCAAATCCTGAAAATGAGTGTCCCACACATAGTAGAGAGTACAGTGTCATGAAAACTAGTGAAAAGGGTGAGAACAAGGGGTAGACTAGTGTAGCTACTCTATACAACATGCACAATATGTCTAGCGTTTCTCTTCCCTTGATGCACGTCATATCCAAATAATGCAATGTCCCATACCGCTACACTACAAGGAAAGAACGACATCTAAGGACTTGCTACTCAACAAGCACCAGTCTAGACCTAGTTCTCGGACATCTAGGTGCTAACCTAGAGGCTAGGTCAGATCTAGTCTCTAAAAGATGACTAATCTAACCCTAAAGATTCTTAAGTTCAAGGTTCTTTGGTTTTGAGTTGAATAATGAGCAAATGCTAGGCTTTGCTATTGTTCACGCTATGATACCACATGTTACGTCCCCAAATTTTCTAAAACTTAATCTAATGTGTGACGTCCAAATTGAAACCCTCACCTCAGCGGGAAACCCAATTTAAACATCCCACACTAGGCTAAGAAAGAGAAAATCAAGGGAGTCAGAAGGAAACACAGTAGCACATGTACATGAACAATAATAAACCCATACACACATGTTCACCATTCAACATATAATTACAAAATGAATTGTTACTACATTTGATATTACACATTGAAAGGTAAACGTATACATATACATGTACTACATCTAAACAATAGGATCTTAAGACAACAGGTTCACCTGTACATTAGCTCGCCATACAACTCCCATCTATCCTAGATCTTCAAGAACATAAGCACAACCTGAACAAAAGATTACATGCAGTACACGTCACCACAATATTCAAGAATATTGTACTAAGTACGCCTACGTGTCTTTTATATACCTCTCATCATATATTGGCAATAAGATAAAACTAATACTTCGCAGCATTAAACAAATATAAGGAAAGTGTATACTGGCAAAAAGATATTCATTAACAAAAGAGAACACATATTTTAAGCTCCTTTTCCATTATATCATCCATGCATTGACCGCCGAAGGTTGAATGCATTAAGGCCATATGATCGACTTCCAAAGAGTTGGATCATATCATAATGTGATCAGACTACCAAAGAGTTGGATCACTTTCAAGTACTTGACTACCAAAGAGTTGAAGTACTTTATTTCCATCACTTGACTACCAAAGAGTTCAAGTTCTTAGATATGATGGAACAAATATATTATGTTTCATGTGTTCATAACAATAAGTATGGAAAGCTCAAGCAACATAGCATACAAGAACAATCATTTCATCCAACATCATATGCCAAGTATTTTACTACGCATATAACACAAGCATATGTATAATAAGCCAAGTAAGAGGTAATGGTGTACCTTGAAAAGAGACATCCTAATCATCACACATATTCCTGATGTCAACTACATCTTGGTCAAACCTGATTAAGACACGATCATATACTATCATCAGGTTCTCATTGTCTTACATCTCATCTTAACCCTATTCATGTTCATTAGGGTTTCACTCAACTCATTAGTATATTCCCACTTTTACTTGTATTCTTATCTTAGGATTATCTTTATTGGTGTCATTTTCCAAATTATGGTTCATTATCTGAACATTAGGTTCCATATCCTTTTTGTGAACATATTAACCTTAGGTTACATCATTGACCTAAATTAGGGTTTTAAACCATGTATTAAGGGTCAACTTCATACAACATGGATTCTGTGTATAAAACTGATCTCATATTTACATATATCTTCCAATTATTGATATGAACTTATTCTATAAATTTCATCATTTATTGAGCATGTACGTATTTATTGCATATTAATTAGGGTTATCAACCCTAATTAGCCATATAAAGCAAACTACATGATTTTGAACATCAACATCATAATCATTGACACCAGGTGCACTATAAACATTATTATGGAGTTACTGACATTTTCCCATAATTTTATATCATCCTTTGATATTTATTATCCATGAACTAAGCATTACATATCTTACATGATATCAACTATATTATTTACTCAAAAACCTGATATTATACTTCCATCTTGTTTTACGCATTTTTCTGAACATTTTGGTATACTATATGTATTTTTTTGATGCTCGATCTAATTACTATGATTTATCAAAGATCTAGGTAATTACTGGAATTACTGGGCAATTTACCTTTTTAGGCCAATGTCCTTCCGACATGTGGCTCATGTGGGAAGCGATACTCCTTCTTTTGGCTTGCACTATGCCAGTCTGTTCACTTGGTCTGGGTCTGGTTCAGGGCTACGGACCCGATTTTTCTCTCCTCCCTTCTTTCTTTCTCCGCTCGACAGATCCAAAAACCGCGCGCCTCTGTTTGCGCAAGGCGTCGCCGCGGAGCTCGGATTCGGCGAGCACTAGCTCGGTCTTGGGTGCTCCTCGTTGGCTCTTAGGGCCGTCAACACCTTCGACGACCTCTTCTCGACCTCCACAGCTACTCTACTCCTCATCATCGGATGTGGAGTTCCTTCTCTACTAGGGCGTCGTCGCCGCCTGGACTCTCCTCCGGTGAGGGATTAACAGAGCGGAGATGCTCCGCATACACTCCTAAGATTACCATCAGCCTTGGAGGCTTCACCCTAATCTCCACGGCTTAAGAACACCCTGGCTTCACCACTGGAGACATGCCTCCGTGGTCTCTCCGGCCATGGCTACCACTGCGGCGCCAGCAAAAAGGGGGAAAACATCCCCAGGCATGGAAGACGTCAGGAAACCTTCCCCAAAACCCCGTGGAACCTCCTCCAACTTGTCTGAGTCCTTCATTTGTGGTGGAAAACACCCCCCACAGTCTACCGAGCTCCATCTTCTGCTCTGGCAAGGTGCCCTTCGGCCACCACCTATTTCTCGCTGCTCAACACCACCACCTCGACAATGCTAGAAAGCATGTTGGGTCGACCTCTATGTTTCTCATCTTCAGTTTCCCTACCTAGACCTTTCTTGCAGCCTCTCTTCTCCCTTCTCTTCCTTCTATTTTCCATGGATGGTGGGCTGTACTGGCTAGTGGAGAGGCATGACAGGGGAGTGGGTGGTTCTTCCAGCACCGATGATGAAAAGATTGTTGTAAGGGGTCGCAGTACTCCTGGAGACGAGCTGAGATCAACTGCTCCTTTAGTCTAACCTCTTGATCCATGATCTGTGACATGGTGGAAGTGGGTCAAGGCCTTGTCTTCTCCCCCACATTCTCCATTGCGATGGGAGGTAGGTGGAGAGCTCCTAGTCATCTGATTATCATCCAAGGGCTGGTAGTGCCCCACAAACAGGCCAGATCCGTGGCTCTCATAAGTCAACAATGACATCCATCAGATCAGCTATGAGTGACCAGGATTTGTCCACGCAGACATAGCCCAAACAAAAGGGTGCATGACACATCCATAATTCCAGGACTTGGACTAAATAATCTGAACATCAATATATACATTATTTCACCACTTTCAAACCTAAATAACTCCATCTAGGAATCTCCAATTGCCACTAAAATTTAACCATAGTTTCTTCACAACTCAAGCTACCTTGTACACGAATTTGGTGTCTAAAACCTATTGTTTGATCACTGAACAATTCCTCAAAAAGGCATGAACATAGGGATCCAAATCATGATATCAATATCACTTGACTTCCAAACTTTGACAAAACATTAGGAACACTCATAGCAACTCAACATGCATGAACTGACTTATACCATTGGACATTTAGGATTGTAAAAGTCCACTCCATCACATCCTACGCACCTTAAAAGAAATTCCATCCTCGGAATTAAGCCAGAATTCCAGTCTTTCACATAAGACATCCTCTTCTCAGTTTCTTTCTCTGCAATGGGCTCCTCTGTGGTTTTCTCTGTATCATCCTCCACTGTCTTAGTGACTATGACATCTTCTGTGGCCTCACCTGTAACTTCTTCCTATGGTGTGCTTGGTTCATCGGCCTTAGAGTTTAAAATTTTCTTTCCACTTCTCAACAAAATCGCCTTGGCTTGATGGTTCCCTCCTGGAACATTTGTATTTACTGGAAACCCCTGTTGCACCGGTTTCTTCAAACTTGTGATTTCTACTACCATCTTCACAATGGACGTTTCAAGCATCCTCATTTGTGCTCCATGGCTTTGTAAAGTCTGACCAAATTAGTTCATAAAGTTTCCTTGTGACTTAATTTGTTGGCCGAATGTGCTCATCAACTCTTGGTTCTGCTTTATCACTTGATTGAGCAACTCATTGCTCTTCTCCTTTGCAGTGGGTTGTGGTTTGGCATCCGAATCTTGTAGAAAATTATTGGGGTCCTTCCATGAGAACTTCTTATCCTTCCTCCAAGAATAATCAGTGTTCATGTACCCTTGTTGTTGGCGCATGAATTTAGCATGTGCCTCATCATCATCAGATCCTTCATCATCTTTTGCTAGCAATCTCTTTGCTATCAAGTCCATCTTTTCATTTAATTCTTTGATTTCCTTGGATTCCCCTGCAACTCTCGCTTGTTCTGGTGCGTCTCTATCACCCCAAGACTGCTTCCTGGCCATGTTCTTCAAGATCTCCCAACACCTTGTATCTGTGCTATTCAAGAAGAAGCTCGATCCCACTGAATCCAAGTTGCTTCAGTCATGCTCATTGAGAAAAAAGTAGAAAATTTTTACTTGTTTTTCCTTGTCTAGCCCGTGATGTGGGAACTTCCTCAGCATGATCTGGAAGCGCTCCCATGTCTTTGAATAAGTCTCGCCTGCCTTTTGACTGAAGTTATGGATCTTTCTCACGAGGTCATTTGTCTTCTCAGGTGGGAAGAATCTCTCGAAGAAGACCTCTATCATTTGGTCCCAGGTCTCGACGTACTCATCATCAAGATTGTGCAGCCATTCTCGTGCATTTCCCGCTAAAGAAACGGGAAAAAGCTTCAAGTAGAGCGCCTCTTGCAGAAACTTGTCAATCTTTATCATATCACAGTTTTCCACAAATTGGCTGATGTGGGCCACTGGATCTTCATTCTTCAGCCCATGAAATGTATTAGACTTGACTAGGTTGATCAGTTCTGGATCTATCTTGTATGTAGGAATGTTGATAGCCTAACTTTTGATCGGCCCTTTTGACGCAGATGAAGAAGTAGCCTTGATCTTCTCCCATATTGTATGTTCCTTAGCCATTGCTTTAGGTTCAAATCTATGCTTATGTCCTCGGGTTGATTGTGGATATACTCCTCCTCACCACCCAATCCCGAAGGCAGAACCTCAGGTGTTGATTGTGCATAGTTTGTACTATGTGTCTTCACCATGCACTAGTACCTAAAAAGTGGAAAATTGAATAAGTACATCGCTAAATGAATAAAGAATCTGAAAGATAGACAATTAATCTCAAAAATAAAAATTGCTAATAAAAAGGAAAAGGTGGCCTAGAGTGGCCGCTTGCAGCCCTCGTAGTGCCGAAAATTGTCGGATCCCCGACAACGGTGCCAAAAACTTAACACGACTTTACTGTGCGTAAAACGCAAGAATACGCGTTAATGTAATATAGGACTTGTGAGGCCCGAGTCGAACATAGGGAAACGTAATTTTTGGTAGACTACTAATAACTATTCGCAATCAGCTAGACCAATTATAAAAGTTGAGAGTTGTTTTGAAAAAGAAAATAAAACAAAAGAAAATAAAGCAATCAATTAAATGATTGGTTTAATCAATTAAAATGGAATCTCTAGGATTGCGGTTTCACAGTGGGTTCTCATTATACTAATTCCTACACAGTTATCACAACTCATCTTCATTTCTAGATAGTGGCATGTGATCAGAATTGCTCACTTCCACGATACAATTCACTACCTTAATCTAGGTTGGTTCCACGCCAGTAGTAACCTATGCCCTAGAATAGGTGCATGAAAAACATGTCTCTGGGTTCCCACCATTAACCGTACATCACCTTTTTCCAAAGGATTTATTAGCAAGGGATTCTTTCTTTCTCGCATAAGCCAAAAATGCCTTAATGTGATTATTGCCTCTTTTCAACCATTAATTCTTCGTCAAAAGTAATTAAAAGTATTATATTACCATTATGGTGATCAAGCATAATGATAGCAATGGAGAAAATGATATCATACCATGGATTCAAGAGACAAGTTATGATAAACTATGTAAAAAGAGTAATACAACGATTGCCCCGGTTACTCCCGGTCCTAGAGACAAAGGGGATTAACCCCGCATGTTCATCTCAATGCAAAACGTCATGAAGGAAGAAGAAGACATGGGGAGAACGTGGATGGAGATGGTGTAACCCCTGAACGGAGGAGAATCGGGTGATCCTCGGCGCAGGATGAGCGTTCTACAACCTTTCGGCAGTGGAAAACTCTGTCTGTGGCTCTAGAAATGTCTGGGGCATATCTCTTAGCTCTGTTCTTCGCTCTCTCCTCCTTCGGGACTTGTACAATGCAATAGAACGTGATCCCCCCCTTTGGGCCACCTTTCCCGAGGTATAGGTATCACTTACGGCTGTAAAAATATCACAGTCGTTCAATCGTGATCGTTCTAGGCATTTTGCTGACCTGACGGTGTCGATACCATCGATGGGCCATCGATGGTATCGACCCCTTAGGGTAGCGGCGCTCCTTCAACTTCTGGGGTTCGCTCTTATGGCATCTCGATACCATTGACCAAGAGTCGATGGTATCGACTTGTATGCCTCTTCTCCGGCTCTTTTGTTGTTACCACGTCGATGGCATCGACGGATCCAGGAATATGAAAAACCTGAAACAAGAAGAAAAAGCCTAAGTTAGAAATGGAATTTTGTAAATAATACAAAAATATAATGAAATATGCTCAATTTGATGCAAGTAGGGTAATAGGCTAAAGGAAATGAATCATGCAATATTAACCACAAATATGACCAATAAGCACATAAAATGAGTGTAAAACTAGCCTATAAAAGTGACTCAAAACCCCTGCATCAGGGATTACAAACCTTGTTCATCTATCTCTAATTGATGCACATCCTGTTTGGACCTTCCTTTACTCAAGACTTATCTAGGAGTATTCCAAGGAATCAGGCTTAACTTGATGAACTTTTCCCAAGACGATCTTACCTAGGTGATAGCCATACTATAAGCACTTAGCCAGGTCGAACCAAAGCCAACTTCTCCATCTGAGACCACTTCACACCTTTCCAAGGATATCCATTCCCACGGTTATCTCAATCCTCGATATGTCAAGTGGAAAGAGATTCGCTTGACTGTCATGTCCAGGAAAAGAAAGGATATGAGAAGGATATACTTCATCCAACACAACCAGGTCATCCATCAAGGTGCTCAACAACAGGCTATCTCTCTCCTGACTAACAAGAAGGAAACATCTGCCAAATGTACTACAAGCGTTAAAAGAGGGGGTACACCCTATACCGGATCAACTGGGGTAGATAGGAGGCAAGAATAAGACAAAGCGGAAAGGAGTGACTCCATCCGACCTGCCAGAACACACTATTCTCGCCAACTCATGTCATGAGATCTAACTGTTGCCTTCTTCTTTCTGGTCAAACCATCTGGTCCTCACTTGCTTATCCTCATCAGCATTCCTCTGTGATGTTGAACTGCTGCCTCAAGGGTCACCACATAGGTCCAGACTCCAAACAAGCTTCAAGCTTATAGGTTCCAGGTCAAGGATGATCTATCAAGACGGTTCACCACCATACCTTCACAATCCAGGTATCTTGACTCTTAATTCCCCCTTACAAGAAGACATGTTCTCACCTGCTCGTATTCTTGGATTCCTTACTTTGGTATCCATCTTTTGAGCCCAAACATATCACTTCCGGTATCACATCCATAATGTACCATCGTCACCACATCAAAATGTGTCAAGAGGATCCTACCGTTGTCATCTATCATAGGCATCTCCATCTTGGAACTAAAGTCCAAGATCAACTGATACTTTTCAAAGTATCCAACCAGAGATCGCTCCAAAAGCATACATATCAAGTGACACAAGGTCCACTTGACTGCCACTCCCTCGGAAGGAAGGAACACAAGGGAACAAACTTCTCCTATCACCCCATCAACATCTATGGTTTCATATCAAGGGAGAGGAAATTATCACTTTCTTTGATCTTTACATGAGTTTTAAACTATTTATGCATCATTAAACTTTGTTTCATTTGGTTTTATCTTGCTTCTTCTTGGTTTCCTTGCAATCAGCACAAGAATCATCAAGACAATTATGTGCTATTACTCTTTTTCTCTTGTTGTCGTTTCATCATATTCATGATTATTTCCCGATTGTACCGTGCTTCCACTTTCTTTTTGTGAAAAAGAGTGTTACTCTTAACATATTCTTTATTGAACAGGGATCATCTCCCTTGTTCCCTTTTACTTATCACGAATTTTACACTTTATACTTTCCCATTTTTGCTTACATTCATTGGTTGGTCTGAGATTATCTCAGGTTCCATCTTATTTACTCATCACTTGTTCTTCTCTTTCTTCCAACCTTATCTTTGCTTTCAGGCATTTTCTTCATCTTGTGTAAGTTTTATACTTTAACTTGCCTTGTTATCACATGTTAATCTATCTTTTACTTGATGTATCTCTTGACATTATGGTTCCAAGAACTTATCTCGTTGCATTCTTATATGGATTTGGGTTTCATATAACTGTTACTTCCTCTTTTTATTACCAAGCATCCAGGTATTAAGGGGTTATGGTGCATTCATTTACCTCTTTTATAACATGATGAAGGTATTATCATCATATCTCCTTATTTGTTATGCCCTTTAGATTGCTCCAGAATGACTACTTGATCAGAGTAATCAAGGAGGAAACAATATAATGCTCCATACTTACCTTTGTCGTCAATATTTGAATATCTGGCCAGGGCATCAAGTACTGAGATTAGGTAGTATGCACCATATTTTATGTCATGGTCCAACCTTAGACACCATCCTAATCCTAGTCCTAGTGTCCCTATAGACTCAGCGAACCTAGAGCTCTGATACCAACCACTTGAGACATCCCAACTCGAACAAAACACGATTACATACTAACCAGCGGATTACCAAAAATCACGGGAAATTAAAATTGATTTACAGCAAGCACCATAAGATGAGACATGTTGCATTTGAGCCAACACTTTCTTTTTATAACATATTTTCAAGGTGCTACACCATAATTTCCCATCATCTAGTTACATGAAATAACTATTCCACATGTTGATTTATTACATCAAGGTATAGAATCCAAAAACCACATATCGATCATCTTATCAGAAACATCAAAAAACTCTCCCAAAGACCTGAGTGTACAGGGACAACACATAAAACTCTACTGTTAGACACTATCTATTCCACCAGGTATGATACATTTGCATATCATCGCAGCCACTTAATCTTCATCTCGCTAGTCACGTCCACCTAAAAAGGTTTATTAACCAACGGGATGAGACACACAGTCCCAGTGAGAAACATAACCCTCTACCAATTTTATTATTGTCACAGATACTTGAGCAGATAGATCAATTTAAACAACAGGTAATAACTAACCAGTTATGCAAGAAGGAATATGAAGAACATGTATATGAGAAACTTATACAAAGATCATAGATGAACATTACAAGGCCTCATCCAATGTTTCGTATTTGCCCTAAGCAAAGATACTATATGGCTTGATTACGAATTATTATGCCCTGTGGAAGTGAGCCGTACCGCTCAAATCCAACCTTCGGTTGTGAAACCCAAAGCCGGTGCCATACAAGGTGAATGGAAGAGTCAGAATCCATGACCTCTACCCTCATGGTCAGTGAACGAGAACCAAAGTAGGACCACAGTCTCTTGCTTAAGTGACCTCATTCATAGGGTCAGCTCTGCAGGCTACCCTTTCTCTAGCCCACCTTGGTACAGGTTACAACGCTAGTATATCTTGAGCCATGAGCCTGTTCACTGTGCTCTCGAGCCATGAACGCATTCATGCTCTATCACACTGAGCCACGGTCCTGTTCACCATACTCTTATACACATCTTGAGTCTACAATTGCAGTTGCACTCTAATCCTCCTATTTTCGGCTAGGATAAACCCTACATATTCAACAATATGTGCTCCGGGTTAACCTGCAGGAGAACCCGTTTCACCATCGCCATCTCCTGATGATGATGGATCTATGTCCAGGGAAAACTACATGAAAGTTCATCTATATTTAGTTAATGCATTTTAAGTGGATTGTTGGGGAAACTGAGTTGTATTAAAAAACCATATATAAAACATAAACAACATTAAATTTCATTATCTTGTGTCACACTATTACTGTTATTCTCAATGCCCTCAACAATCATCATATTTCCATGGAATATCAATGCCTCAGTCCATCACATAATGCTACTGCCTCTCAAGGCTTCATCATCATGGGATATCAATCCCTCATATCATAATTCCACTGCCTCTTAAGGCTTCATCATCATATATCATCCTGGGATAGCAATCCCTCATATCACAAATAGAGGATAACACCTCAATCAGGCACTCAGCCTTTATCAGGTCACTGGACCTTTCTCATCATATGGTGATACATGTTATCTTATCAATAAGGCACATCATCATTACTCAAATATTGTGCATATACCAAGTGCTACACAAAGCACGTGATCATATAATCACCATAGCTCTTACCTGGATATGAATTCAATTGATAATATTTGCATGGTTAGGGAGCATAGCAAAAGAGATAACTGGATCACCACATACAAATCTTTAAAGAACATATCATGTCATTAAGATTAAGGTTTATAGGTTTGGAACAATCATCCATTATTATGAACACATGAAGCATAATTTTATATATGGTGTATTAAACAATACACATTACTGTTACCATACCATGGGTATCCACCATACCCTATATCTCATGTCATCATGCACACCATTCTTAAGGATTCATGTTTAGGGATCATACAACCATGATCTACCATCAAGCATTATCAAAGGTTCACCTACCATCAACCATAGGTAACCACCATACTAATGTTCACAACTTATTCATCATGTCTTATCATCATGATCAAAGATATGGGCTCAAGGTAGAAAGATGACATACTATCATATAAGGCTCAAGATAACTCTTTAGGTTTATTGGGTTAGGACACAACCCTTCACTAGAGGTGTCGCCTACCCTCACCAAAACCTGGCAACGACCAACGAACCCTCACTAAAGGGTGTCGGGTAGGGTACCAACCCTCACCCAAGGATATCGGGCACCAACAACCCTAAGCACCATGCCTCCAGACATATCGTGCAAGAACACCTCCAAAGGCCATATCGCCCAAACATACCTTAGGCCATCACTGTCAATATACCACCTTCTAAGATATCAAACAACTCATGGATCTAAGCATGTCAGATTCCATGTTCAACCAACACATCTCACTTCCTCTTGGGTTAGGCAACCTCACAATCGGCCAAGGACCTCATAGCACCAAAACCACCAAGGTGCTCTCTAGGTCATCCCTACCTGGATTGACTTCCTTCTTGCCCCATCTATTTTCACCTCTATCAACAAGATATAGGTGTAACAACCTCTGCCCTACTTGGTTCACCCAAGCCTCAGTAGTCATTGTGTTACTCATGAAACCATATCGTCCAAACTCTCAACTTGTATTGCCCCAGGCCTACCGCCCAGGCTCAAACCCGTATCGGCTAAGCACTCAACCCTAGAACCATCCAAGCTATCAAGTGTAGCATATACTCATGTCACGTAATCAACCAAGAGAAGACATGTATCGGGCAAAGGCATATCGACCAAGGTATCATATCCCCCTATAGGGTATCGACTAAGCATTCATCCTTAGTGTCGCCCAAGTCATCAGATACATACACACTTATATCGGGTTGGTTGATGATATCATGAAGCATATCAAGGGACCATCCATAATGCCCAACCTCACATCTTTGTCATCCATGGAGCACTATCTTGGGCAACACACCATGACACCCAAGAGATCATCACAACAAGAGCACCCCTATCGGTCAACTAGGGATAGGGAAACCCTATCACCCAAGACTCCATGTCGCCCAAGATGCCATGTCGGGCAACTAGGGTTAGAGCATCCATATCGGCCAAGACACTATATTGTCCAAGCTAAGGTTAGGGCTTCATATTGGCCAACTATCATATCACCCATCATCATATCGTCCAAGAGCTAGAGCTCACCTCACAACTCAAGGAAGGAGGGGTGTTGCTCAAAACTCAACATCAAAGCATGTCTACTCATGACGCCCAAGGTATCCAAGAGGGTATATCGGCCAACCTAGGGTTAAAGAGACCCTATCGGCCAAACTAACATGTCGCCCAACCATATAGAGCATAGGCTCACCTATCAACAACCAAGTGAGAGAGGGGTATTGCCCAAGGACTCACTATCATACATCTTTGGATAACAGGATCCTAAGCTACCTCTCAAAAACAAAGTGAGAGAGGGGTATTGCTCACAATCCATCAACCAAAGCACAACCTATCGGGCAAGACTCTATATCGGGTAAGGCCCCATATCGGGTAAGCACCATATCAGGTGGGTCATATTCAACCTCAAGACACCCTTAACCAACTTGCACAAGGGAAACAAGATAAACAAAGTAACAAAACGTGACAATTTCCATTATAATAGATCTCAAGTTCCACATACACAACTATCATAGAGAAGGGTATCGATTTAAAGACAAGAATCAATGTATGCACATATGGAGAGTGAACATAATAAAGATGGTTAAGAGTTATGTAACATGCCTTAAGAGGATCTCCATGAAAGACATCAAGATTACTGATCCAAGCAGCAAACCCACGATCCTCACCATGAAGATCATCCATCCCACGCTCCAAACTTGTCTTCGGCTCCATCATCATCACCTCAAGAAACAAAAGATGATGAAGAAGAAGAAGTCGTGGTTATGCTTAGCTCAAGAAGAAGCAAAGAAGGAGAGAACCACTGCCTTGCCTACTCTCATCAAGGGTCCATCCATGGCCGAGAGGGGAGGAAGTAGGTGAAGAAGAAAGCACAAGGAAAAGCAAGTAAAGAAGCATGACTCACCAAGGTCATATCTTGAGCAAGAAATCTCCATGGGCAAGGAGCTTAGTCTCCCAAGATCCATGGGGGTTTTCCTTTGGCTCCCAAAGTTCCCAAGCTTGTCCCATACAGGAAGGGGAAAGAGGTGGCCGAAAAAGATCACTTGGGTAAGGAGGAAGGGAGTTATATACACCAAGGAAGAGAGAGGTAGCAAAGGAAAGGTGTCATAACCATATAAACTTAGATGACACTTGCTCATGCTCTTAACGCCACTTGTTGCCACCCAAGATCCACATGCACGGCCTGGTGAAACACTCTAGGCTATGTATCGTGCAGCTGGGCACCCTTCATGGGCTACACACCCCCTAAACTGATACATACTCCAAGCTCTACCTGATACACTAAAGGACAAGATAGCACATGTGACATATAAGGCATAAAACCATATAGAGATGTCACTCCTTAACTATCATCCAAACAAGGTGCCCCAACTTCCATCCACATCCTAGACAATGCCAAATAGAAGGGAGGAGAATCTAGATCTGATAAATTGCATATTGGCCCTTCAATTTGGGTAATTTGCAATTTACACCAAAACTAGCACATAAAGCACAAGTATCATCCAACCAAGCTCAAACTTGGAACTTAGGCACTCCACAAGGCATACTATAGCATCATTATCTTTCCAATGATTCTATAGAACTAAAGGCATGCTCTATATGTGACATATTTCAATATATATCCTTACTTTGGGTATATTGCACTTTGGTCCAAAACAAGCAAACATTGCTCAAACAGCATCCAAACGGGACCAAACTAGAAACATAAGTTTATCACATGATATCAAAAGTTCTTTAGGGATTATATTAAGGTTATAAGAACCTTTATTAAGCAAATAAAATAGGGTTAGCCCAAAACATGGGTCAAGGTCCTTACAATGGGCCTAATGGTTTTAATGGGTTTTTTTTCAAAAGAAATTGTAGTGATATTGGTTATGATGTCTTTAAAAAATTAAGGAGTTTTTCTCAATTGGAGATCTTCTTAAATAGGACAATTAGAATTTTATCTCTCTTATCCCTAAGAATGAAAATACCTCATCTTTGACAAGTTGGAGTCTCATAACCTTATGCAATGTCTTCTATAAATTGATCTCTAAAATTCTTACTTACATGGTTCAAAGTGTTCTTACTTATATGATTGATATTAATCAATTGGCTTTAGGTCCATGAAAGATGTTATTCCTCTCTCCAATGAAATTCTCAGTGACTTCAAGAAATCTTTGAATAATTTCATGTGCATCCAAGCTAACATCTCTAAAGAATATGATTTAGTAACTTGGATATTCCTTTTTGCTATTATGTATCGTATGAACTTTCCCCTATTTGGAATGAGTGGGTTGAAACCATTTTTAAAACTACCTCTTATTAGATTCTGATGAATGGATAATCTACAAAAGCTTTTATGTCTTCTAATGGTATTAGCTAGGAAGATTCCCTAGCTCCTTACCTTTTTTTCATTGTTATGCATGCTTTTTATGAACATATTAAACAATTTGTTAAAGATTCAAAAATTGACCCTACTCATGCTTCCAAGAACTTAAGCATCTCCAACATTTGTCTGTTGATGACTTATTGATCTTATCTAAAGATGATCCAAAAAATGCTATTTACATTAAAAGTTTGTTTGAAAATTTTTATAATGCTTCTGGTCTCCATTTGACTCATGATAGAAGTAATACCTTGTTTAGTTGCAGAGATAAAATTAATGACATTGAATTGATTTTGGGCATATCACAAGGCTCTTTCCTTTCTTTGAGATATCATGGTATCCTTTTGTTTAAAGATAAATTGAAGAAGAAGAAGAATGATTCTAATCTTATTGATAGAATTGAACACATGTTGGAATGTTGGAAAGCAAAGTCTCTATATTTAGCTAGATTATTACAATTAATTAATTCCACTCTATCTTCGAAGTATCTATTCGGGTTCTTTTCTTTCCCTATTGGAAGATTTGTGCTTGAATACATTGATAAGATCTGCAGAGATTTTCTCTAGGGACAGTTTGAATATAAAAGAAACTTGCACTTCATGAAATGGAGTACTATTACTTTACCAAAGTCTGAAGGTGGTCTTGGTATAAGAAAAAGTAAGGAAATGTCAAAATCTTGTCCAATTTTGAACTGCTAGGATATATCCAGAAAGAAGGATTTACTCTTAGTTAAGTGGATTTATGAAAATGACAATTCGGGTAATATTTAGGAGTCTCCTAAATTCTCTTGGGTTTTCAATAATTTTATTGGGATCAAGTCTGACCTTTTACCTTTTTTTGAGTTTCATGTTGGCAAAGGTGATGATATTATGTCATGGAAAGATTTTTGGTTTAAATCCAAGATTCTGAGTAACTGGTTGGGTCATGAGTATATAATTGGAGTTGTTCTTCCTCACAATTCCCATGTCTCTTTTATTTGATCTAACAGTGAATGGTGTGTTCCTCAAAGTAGATGTTCTAATCAGATTCTTGATGTCATCAAAAGTGTAGGCATCCATTTGAGTGAGTTTGATCACATCACTTTGAAAGGTAGTACTATTACGAGTATTGGGAATATTTGGGAGTGTACAAGAACCAAGGGTAATATAGATAGTATCATGGAGTGGATATGGAAGTGTAAGGCTCCCAAGAAATTTCTTGTTCATCTTTAGAAAGCTAGACATAACAAGATCCCAACTTCTAATTATGTGAGTAGGATTTCTATACAGACAATATCTATCTATTTTTACTACTTTAACAAGTATGAAGATACTGGTCATATCTTGTTTTGGCGTCCCTTTAGTATTAATCTCTATGATCACATTGTTCAGTTGGGGTTTCTTCTTATGAGACCTACAAATTGGAATGATATTTATTCTTTTAATACTAATTGGGAGAGAATTGCTTTTTCTTTTATTGCTTATTATGTCTAGAGAGAAAGAAACTATAGAGTTCATGGAAATGTTTTTCTCACATGGTATAGGCTATTTTCTTCCTTAGAGGGTGATTTTTTTTATTTAATGTCTGGTATTTTTCTTTGTGACTACTGGAAAGGATTTCTTGTTTCTTTTCCTTGGGATAGATGTCTTTGTTGGACCATGTTTATTAATTAGTCATTGATATGATGATTGATTTTTTTCTTGGAGATCTGGCACATATGTGGTTTACCTTTTTTCTATTGATTTTCTTGAAGGTTTCTAGCTATTTATGGTTATGGATAGTGATCCTATATCTCTTTTGGTTTATGTTGACTATGTTGAGGCTTCTCTTTGGTTTCATGCTTATGTTTCTAGAGATTGGACTTATGGAATGCTTGCTTTCCCATAAGTTCTCAGATTTTTTTGTAGAATCCTAATATGAATGAATGATCGGAGGCTTCTCTGATGATGCTAGATGGATAGTCTATATACTAATGATGTTTCTATGCTAATGATTGTTGGCGTTGATGGAGTTCTTTTCCTTGAGATGATTTTCTCTATTTGTTTGAGATTTTTATTGTTTCCTTAGATTTTGTTATTCCTTTTGAAGCCAATCAGTTTTTGGAATTCTTCTGGTGGTTGTTTTATGGTGCTTGTGCTTGATTTTGATATTCTTCAAGGAGCTTTTCTACTTATTGGAGATTGTTTTGTGGAATATTTTTTAGGTTAAATAAGTAAAAAAATGGAAATATGTACATAATTATATAAGTTAGTTCCTTTGGTTTGAATGGGGAGATGTTCAAACTCAATTTACTGCATGTTAATGATAATGATGTAACAATACAATAAATATAAAGGTAAAGAGACTAAACCCTAACTATACTTGAATTCATGAAAGGAAACCTCAAAACCTAATATAATGATAAAACTAGTTTCCTTGGGTTCTAAATAGCTTAGGTGCCAAGTTTGGGATTAATTGTACAATTCTAGCTATCCTGATTTTATTAGGGAAAGAAACTATACCAAATAACCCTTAAAATGATCAAATGAGCTAATGTTGTCAATTTCATATAATTTCTCGATTTAGCATGTGACACATCATATTTCTCAGATTTTCATGTATGCACTGTCACACTAGGTTTTATGTCTTGTGAAAACTGAGCTTTACTGGCAGCCGCCTGATTTGGGATCCAATGGTGCATGTACCCTCTTCTAGCTCAATTTGAATTTGGCAAGTCGAGTTGTACTATTCCCTAATAGATTTTCTTTCCAGTATATCTATTACCTTTCTCCATATCTTCCTCTAATTCCTTCTCCCTTACCTTCCTCATTTTTCCTCGAACCCAATGGTTATATATACCCTAAGGTTTCATCACCTTTTTTCACCAGTCATATTACATAATGAAACATCCCTAGGGAACAATGTTGTGTGGGTTATAGTGGATTTTCGCACAAAATTAGCTCACTTCCTACCATTAAAATTTGACGGAAATAGTTTCTAAGCTTGTTGACCTATATATATGAGAAATTGTACATATGAATGGGGTTTTAGAGTTGAATATTTTGGGGGATCTAAAGTTCACATCCAAGTTGTGGAAGTAGGTTAGAGAAGTTGGGTACAAAATGAAATTTCATAGCAACATATCACCCACAAACCGATGGTCGGTTAGAGCGTACAATGCATATGTTGGAGGCTCTTTTAAGTTCTTGTGTGCTTGATTGGGAAGGCTCATGGTACCATTATTTTCCCTTACATGAATTTTCCTATAATAATAGCTATCGGGAAAATATTGAGATGCCTCCTTATGAAGCTCTCTATCGAAGACCATGTAGATCTTTACTACACTGAGATGATTTTAGAGAGAACACCTTCATGAAATCAGATGAGATGCAACTTTACACTAACAAGGTTGCATTGATAAGGCAACAAATAAATCAAGCATAGGAGAGCCAGAAGTCTTATGCAGATGCTCACTGAAAGGAGTGACCGTTCATAGAAGGTGATCATGTTTTTCTTAGGATTGGCCTATTCGAGCCTTGGACAAGAACAAAGGGAATCTCATCCCTCACTTAGTGAGATCCATTGATATTTTAGAAAGGATGTGTGAATGCCTATTGTATTTCTCTCCTACCTTAGTATAGGGCAACACACAATGTGTTTCATGTGTTCAATCTAAATCTGTATGTGAAAGATCCTAGTCATATTTTGAACCATGAACCTCTAGAAATGAAAGATGATCCATCTTATGTTGATTCTCCATCAAAATCCTTGATGATAAAGCAAAGTAGGTTCTCAATAATAGGTGCATAGATAAGGTGAAATTCTTTTAAGCCACCAAATTTAGAGTGACAATACTTTGGAACTCAAGTTTGAGATCAAGTAGAAATGTCACACTTCCTTCTAGATGCTAATATTTTGAGAGTAAGTTTCCTAAAAGAAGGGGAGAATGTAAAAAGTTACTTTTTACATAATTATTTCTTTCCATTGACATTTCAATATAATGAATTGGTTCCTAAATTTTGTACTTGGTACTCTTCACTATTCACATTTAAGATTATGACTCATGTTAATACACCTTTTCTGATAAAAATGAAACCCTAATTTTTTAACAAAGGTGATACATGCCCAATTCAACTATGTAAATCATAGTGTTCATATAATTGAATTTCAATCTAAAAATTTAATCATAGATAGATGAACCTATTGTGAAGCATCATCGAAGCTTTAGTTAAAAACAAACTTAACAATTGAAATATATGGATATTTGATTTTTTATTATAGATACATGCATTTAAGTGATCTATAATGTAGTTGATGATTTAAAATCTAGGATGTGGCAGATTAATGTGTAAATATAGATTTGGCTATAGTGCATGAAGGTTGTAATCCATGGTTGTCATTGTCTCATTCATCCAAAAATGATGCAATGAGTGAAGAATCATCTTCAACCTCTAAATCGCATGAGTTTCCACAACTCGGTTACAAGCAAAATGTTGTGCCCCCAATCCAACAACCTAGAACGAGTCTGGATGAAATATTTGGAGTGATTCCTCACATCAAGATGATAATAGTGATCCCATTCATGCATCTCCTCATCCTCATATTGAGGAGAATAATATCTTTCAATTTTTCATCTTTCTGGAGACGCACAACTTTTGGACATCCTGAACCCTAGCCTCATCATTGCTATTTAACCCCTGCACCAGCTCTATCAAGATTTGTTTAGTTATCCCAAACCTTCAATTTCTTCCATTACACCCTTGTGCCTCCTCCTAACCTCCTCTCAACCCTATATTGAACACATCACAACACCACACATACCCTGCTATCCTCCGAAATCAACCTCACACAAAGGTTCCAACTAGGTCTAAGGTGCTCAGTGGTTCTTAGATAGGCTACCTCGAGATGAGGACTGTAGAGACCCCTTGTATCTTGAGACCTCTCCTTCAAAACCACGACATTGTGAATCTCTAGAGGGGTAACTTGGTGCAGGCACTTAATGCCTAGGTGTGACATAGTCTCGCAAAGGAGTTAGAACCTTCACCTTGGGGCAAACACCTCTCCTTTCGATCAAGACCCTCACCAAAGTTGGAGCCAAGATACTGCTTGAGCAAGGAGGATGTAGGAGTGAGGACCATGTGGAGACAATTGGACTAAAGGTACTCAGAGTTATATTTAAACATGTTGCTTCACGAGCAATTGAGAAAAAGCAAGGAAGAAACCCACCACCCAGACCCCAACTGGACCAGTCATAGGTCTCCCACCTTATCTTATGGTATCATTTCTCCATTTAATTAATAGGAATCCAATTATCTTCAGAAAACCCATAGTAATCGGTAGCAAAGTTAGGAATAGGTAAAAATGTACATCATTTACATCAAAAAAACATAGATTCCCGAGAATGGCAGCGGTAAGAGGGGGAAAAGGGGGGAATGGTGGAGGCATCAATAGGGGGAGTCACTGCTTTGAGGGTGAGAATCATTTTACTAATGGTACTAGGGGAGGGTGGGGTCCAGAAGGAGGAAGACACAAGGACCCTGACAAGTCTGTGGAAGGAGGAGGGGAAAACCCCGCACCCAGATGTAGGGTTTCAGTTCCTAATGTGGGAATAAACTTTCAATTCACTACCATGAGGGGAACCTCTAACAAAGACCAACATAGTTCAGCGGTTGATAGAATTCCTATACAAGGCAGATATGGTTCTATACATTAGGGAACCTCATATTCCTATGCTCACCTAAAGGGTGGGATTCGAGCCGAGGGAGTTGAGTTCAACACAGGACAAAATTCATCATTTTGTGCGGTCATAGGCATCTTTGTGGCTTAGGAAAATGATTGGGGAAATAAGGAGGTGTTTGTTTTGGAGAGGTTGCTTGAGGATCAGCTGGAATATAAGGATGTCAAACTAACATAGACAGATAAAAGCCCAACAATCTTCACTGGGCCAGAGGTGGAGGATGATCTGGCACATCCATGGATGTATGAGATTGTCATCAGGTTTTTGGGAACTAACATATGATTCATGATGTTGAGGGATCCAATAAAGCTATTATGGAACCCTGAATAAAGTTTTAATATGTATGAGTTGAACATATGCCATTATGTTTTTCAATTATCATGTAGATACAATTATGAAGTTGATATGATGGGAGGGCCATGGAAGATGTTTGGTTGTTGTCTGGTCATTTTAGATTGGTACCCTACTTTCAAGCCAACCGATGCCAAAGCATGTGGTAACATGGGTCCACATATTGGACCTGCCATTATGCCTCTACGTCTCCACCTTATTTGAATATATTAGCTTAGCCCTTGTCAGCTCATTAAAGTGGTTGGCCACACAACTTTTGGAACTAGAAGAAAATTTTCTAGGTTTGTCGTCGAGATTGATGCAACTAACTCTATCCATCTATCCTCATCGATGGCATAGATTACTTGGTAGAGTATTAAGTGGCACCATATACTTGCTCCTTCTATGGAAAATTGGGACATAAGGATAAATATTGTAGCTCCAAGAAATCGGTGAACACGGGAGGGGAAACAAGAAGCAAAAAGTCCAACCTAAATGTAGAAGAGATAGTTGGGGAAGAGGGATGACAGCAATACAAGGGAAAAGGATGTTGACATATACGGAAATAGAGGACATTTATATATAATGCTAGACCTTCTAGCACTCCACAAAGAAGCAACATGTTTGATAACCTTGAAAATGAGAAGGAGCAGAAAAACTAATGAGAATGTGGGAGTGGAGGAGAAGAAGAAAGATGAATCAGAAGCCAAAAACACTGCACATCTTCCAAACTCTAGAAGCCAAAAAAATAGATACAGCTGATCGGAAGTCAGCTTCTTTGAAGGACATCACAAACACTACCCAGTATAAGGTTGTGAAAACCATCACAATCCACCTAATTTGAATAAAGTGCATAACCATGCAGTGGCCAATTAGGTTGTGCACGAAGTCATTCAGGAGATGGAGGAGGATAATGTAGAGAAGGTGATTACGATTAAGGATGATGAAATAGTGGGGCCAAATGTTGAGAATAAAAAACTAAGTGAAGATAACAACGAAAGCCACAAGAAATTCAATAAGTGATACACCCACAACAGACCATTCATATATGGAGGAGGATAGTGATACTAGGGTTAATGAGAATAACCAAAGACTAGACAAACAAAACAAAGTGATTATCCTAAAATAGATGAAGACCCCTTTAGTATAATCAAAAACTACTTCAACCAACAAATTGTAAAAACCAAACTTGAATAGTAGAATATTCAACCCTCACTATCATTGTCTTCAAGAGAAACTACATCAAAAGGGATTATACAAGCAGATAAAACCTAAAACAAACATGCTACTAAGATGAACATCTTGGATGTAGCTATAGTTGGGGCATCTGATCATACATGGTCTAGAATAGGTTAAAAAAGTCATCCAAGAAAAATAGAAGAGATTTCGTACATAATCTCATTAACATTAGAATGTTGAGGTGAAAAAAAATCTATTAAACATTTTATTATTTATCTTCTTCATATATTTTGAAGACAAGAGCGAGCGAGGATGGGAAAATTAATAAAATAGAATGTGTCCCTATTCCTCATAATCAAGGGGATTTTCATTAAACCATCAAAGGATGTCAAGATTGAAGAACATGCAGATGATAAAGAAATAAAAATATATTAGATATGAAGTGGAAAATTATAGAATAAATGTTGAAAGTTTTTTTAACAACATAGAAGACAAAATCTAAAACCATATAATATTATATTTTTAAAGTTTTGTCTAGGGGAATATCATAAATACCGAACATATAAATGAACAATAATTGTTTATGTTAAAGATAAATAATACTATCCTTTACTAAACAAAGATATGTGGCCTATACAAATGATGAAACAATAATGTAACTTAATAGTATATATTGGATCAAAATCATATTTGATGTATGAGTGGACAAGGTGATAAGAGAACAGATCTCATGGGGCTCTTGTATATTTGGAAAGTCCAGGATGTTGTGTACCTTGGGTACAAGATACAAGAGTAGAAAATACATGACGTATGGACCATGCCCATATTGAATAATAGAAAACAAAAGGAAAATACATTATACTCTAATACTCCCCCTTAAACTAGAGTGTACATCTAAGGTGGACTCAATTTATTACTCATTTGATTGAAGGGTAGCGGGTCTAATGTATTGGTGAAGATATATGCTAGTTGTCCCCATGTATATACATATGGTGTGATTATCTATTGAGACATCACATATTTTGGAGAAAGTGACTATCTAGTTCAATGTTTAGTGTGTCCATGGATAGATCTTGATAGTCACACTTGAAAATTATTGAATATAGTCATATTTGAACTACTAGAGATATGAATTCTAAATTGCATTTGTGTAAAATGGATATTCTCCATTGTGTGATGACCCCAAATCCATCATTTTCCCCATAAGGACATTTCATATGTATGTTGCACTTATTCAAGTAAGATGTCAAAAGGGAAGACAAGTGGATTTGTAGTTGTCAATTCATCCAATACAGAAGTCGAATCAATCCATAAACATCATGTATTGCACAAATAACAACCATCCATATAATGAATACATAGAATTTTATAATTTATTAAGACCCAAAGTCTAATTATATATCGAAACAATGTACATATGCATGACTTGCATCCTATGCATCATCTAAAGAAATAAATGAAAACATAAAACCATCTAATAAGTAGATGAAAATAACATCAAATTCTAATCAAGATATTCCAAGATCCATTTTCAGTCTTCAGGTACTTTGCTCCAATTTCATGATTCCTTGCACCTAGAAAATTCATGATACAACATATTAATAGAAATTATTTTGTTTATGTGGGTCAAATATACATACTAATGTCCTTATATATTTCAATAATTGAAAAATAAAAGAAAATGTAAAGAAAACTATTATTTAATGTGAAAATCAGGGAAACAATTATTTTAGATTGACCTTTTGATGAAAATGTACTACTAAGTGGTATCAACATTTGTTATTTACTTATAATTTTGGGCCCTTCCCAATACCCACCCATAAGTATATGGGTATGTGTTGATCTTATACTCAGAGAGAGAATATAAAGTACGTAGTGGCCACAAACCATCCATTTATCTGATATTCTATGTGTTTCAGAAACACATATCATAGTAGTCATATTACATCCAATAATTGAAAATAGCAAAAAAGGCATACTCGTATATATGATAGCATCCAAAAAAGCATAGTCATATACTAAGATAATCCCACATCCCTGCTCAATCAGATCTTAAATTAAAAATGGAACCCTTTGTGGAAGAAATTGATCACTTGAAAAGAGTTAAAGGTATATTGTTATAAGTTGTCCACTAGTACCAAAGATTATGTTTGGCATAAAAAGGGTTATTATATTTCTCCTAAGGTTTGACCAGAGTTAAAATGGTATGGGATCTTAATTCAGAGTATTTGTGGGAAATCTAGGGTTTAGATAATTACTTGGCCAATGACCTTCTATTGTTATTTAGAAGGGGAACAAATATTAGGGTAATGAAGTGTTTAGTTCACCATTTCTTATTAAAGTAGGGTTTCATGATCTTGATCAATCAGAGACGTCATAAGTATGTTTTATAGGGAAGGTGACTGATATTAGATCATATTAATTGTTTTCCATAATTCAAGTTAAGAAAAAGAAAGCAAATTAGCTTTTATTCTTTAACCTATTACTTTTGGAACAAGAGTTGGATTTAGGTCAAAATATCATTTTATTTTCAATCTGAGGATTTTTTTATGTAAGTCGGGAAGAGGTCTTATTCATCCCACTCTCCCCAGGTGAGCTAAATAGAAATGTAGGCTACTATCACTAATTAAGCAAGAAACATGAAACATGGTTGTACTACTACCATCACAAGATTATTTTTCTAAAATTCCTATGGTCTCTGAGGGGGGAGAGTATGAGTTCAAAATATCCCTAGAGTTTTTAGGTGCAATTTAGCCAGATAGTCAGCTACTTCATTACAATTCCTACTCATATATGTCACATGCCATATATGCCTTTTCTTTCCTTGAATGTCTCAAATGATCTTTGCACATCTAGGATTTTCTTCCAAGGGCTCCTGAATCCTCCACACTCATTTAGGAATCTGATTCGAGCTATACATTTTCTAGGTCAATCCTACTTGCTACATCCATGGCTAGGTATACCCCTTTGAGTTCAGCGTCCACAACATTAGACACCTTGGAACTATTGGTTCCGCCCCCATCTGTTTCCCCAGCTCGTCTCTAACAACCACAACGTAGGAGGCCCTGTTGTTTTTGAATGTTGTGTCCGAGGTTGATTTTCATGTTGTCTCTAGGTTGTTTCCTCCATTGTTTTCTCCAATTTTGATCGAGTTTGTGTTTACCTTCATATTAACTCCTAATTGTTCTCAAACCTCTATCTTAATGAAACAGATCTGTTGCATAGGATGTGGTGATGCATTCTCAAACGCATCTATTCCTAAAGTCCCATACGTACCAATAGGAGATTAGGAATGTGATTGTCATATCATCATCTATCTTCAATTGCTCACTACACCAGACTTTTAGATTGTTCCTTATTAAGAACCTTTCATATTAACTGTATAGTAGGATTTCCTTCCACACCTCTTTCACATAGTGGTAGTCCCATACTTCGTGTATGGTTGATTCCTCTTCATTCAGACATCTAGGACACTGGATATGTTGGGTAAATCTTTGTTGCATCCTTTTTTTGTTAGTCATTAATGCTTCATGGAGAAGAAACTGGACATAAATTTTTATGCACTGACTCACTCCCGCTTTCCAAATCTCATCCCATCTTCTGGGCACTCTAGTTCTGTTACCTTCTCACAACTTTATATAGGTGAATTTAGTAGAGTATTTGCCATTCGTCATGTTCACCCAGACTCAAACGTTCTCTCCATCATTCTCAGAAGGGATGCTTAGGTCCTTAATGTTTTCCACCACCTGGTTGGGGACCCATTGCTCCAATAATTCAACATCCCACACTCCATTCAGATTAACTAGACTACTAACCTTCCAGTCATTCAGTTTGCTTGGGATTGATAGTATTCATATCTCTAAGTATAGGCCCATCCTTCCACCATATATCATCCCAAACGTTGATGCTCTGTCTGTTGATAGGTATCAGATTTAGGTTACCTATGATGAACCTTTTCTCTACTATGATAGCATTGTCAAGTCTCTAAGAAATTTGTCTTCCATTCCATATAGTCCTTCTTATAGCAGTCTCTCATGTCTATGCACCATGCTGACTCTCTGTTACATCTAAGGTCCTGAGCATGCTTGAGGAAAAGTGCTTGATTTCACTCCCACACCATCTTCAGCCCTAATCCTCCATCTCTTTTATGGCCAGTAACTTTGTCCCAGACTACCAGGGGCATTAGGTGTGCCTTCCAAATTCCTCCCCAAATGAAGCGTTTGATCATGCAATATATTCTATAATAGACTTGTAGTGGAAGGACAACAATTTACATAACATACGTATGCATGATATAGAGAGTTGCCCTTCCTAATAAATCATCCCATCTAGTCAAAGGCTCCTAAGCAGATATTTTTCCATTCACTTTCTCCAAAATTTCACTGTAGGTTGTTTTTCTCACTTGGCTCTAGATGATAAGTACGCCAAGGTACATGTTGAGACCATCCGTGGTTTGGAATTTTCTCATCCTACTCAACTTCCTCCTTATGGATCTGTCAATGCTGTGAGAGTAGAAAATTTTGGTTTTTGGTTTGGACACAACTTCTCCTGATACAGTTTTGAATTCTCAGAAACACTCCAAGATGACCTTCATTTGTGCTATGTTTGCTTGGGAAAACATGATGAGGTCGTATGCAAAGCACATGTATGACACTCTTTGACCTTTACCCCCTAGCTTAACAGGCTTCTAGGCACCTTGCATAACCTTTCGCTAGATTCATTGGCTTGGTTTATCCAAGCATAGAACAAAGATAGACGGTGAAAGGGGATCTCCATGTCTGAGACCTCTACTGATCTAAATGGTGCATTCATCTTGATATTCCATACAATGGAAGTTTTTCCATTTGTGATGGATGACATGATGTAATTTACAATGTTCTTCGGCATACCAATTCCCACAATGATGTCCTTGATAAACTCCCAGGACACTTCATCATATGCCTTAGTGAGATCAACTTTTATTGCCATTGCTTTGACTCCCTTCTTCTTCATACCATGTATCAGTTCTTGAACCAATGTGATATTATATGTTATGTGTTGTCCAAGTATAAAGTTGTGCTGAGCTAAGGAGACCCATCTAGGGATAAACAAAGTAAGCCTCTACACAACCAACTTGGATATGTTCTATAGGACAATATTGTTTAGGGAGATGGGTCACAGTTGTTCGCACTTCTCTGAGGTTGTAGTCTTAGGAATCATGACTATGGTTGAGTTACAAACATCACCAGGGATGGAACCTATTAAGATATCTTCCTTCATTGAGTTGACCATGCTAGGGCCGACGATGTTTCAGTTTGAACAAGCTTACCACGCACCCTGTTAGGCCTAGACACATTAACCAGATTAAGGTTTTTCATAATAAAATCAATTCCTACCTCCGTCAAGCACGCTTCAATGCCCTGCAACTTCATCTCACTTAGCTTCCCAAAATCTCCTGGGAAATTAGTGTGATTGATGGTCTCACGGGGAGCCGAAGCAATGAAGATACCTTCGAAATGTTTCACAACCATAGACATAACATCTCTCTCATTAGTAACCCATTTTTTGTTCTAATCTTTTAGAGAGGTGACAGTGTTCCTCCTCCTTCTCTAGTTGACATAATTGTAGATTTTTTTTTAGTCAAAGTCCCCCTCCTTTAGCCATCTAATGTGTTTGTGATGCCTCAAATCGATTTCCTCTTCAGTAACGATGACATCTAGCTCAGACTGTAGGGATGAACAAAGGGCATCGAATTTTTGTTTTGTTTTGAAAACAAGAAACCCATTTATTCATTTCATATCCTTGTACATGTTACACATAGTGGATTAAAACCTAGCTCCGGTCTTATCTCTCTTGGGTCTATTGACTCCAAGTTTACATTTATATCATTATGATATTCTTGTTGTAAACTAAGTGGTGGATTTTCATAATACATTTGGTTTGTATTACACTGTAAGTGTAACTTCACAAGACCATCATCTACCATATTGCTATGATAGTTATGTTTTGCACTGCTATCTGATTTTACCAGCCTCCTTCTTCCACTTAGCCATCTAATATGCATATCTAGGAAAAGCCCCCGGTTCAGCCTTCAACACCTTCATCACTAGCAAGTTGGTTGTTTCGATAATGGCCTTTGACCAATTATTGGTAATAATTTGCTTCACCGCAAGCATGATGCCATCCAGTTCCACTTCTAGGATAGGTGATGTGCTAACCTTTGTCGCCCATCCACCCAGCCAAGATCCATGTGCATTCTGCTAATTCAAATTGGATTCTAATAATGTTGTTGATCAAATGTTCTTTCTTATTACTTTTCTCTGGTAGCTTTCTTATGTCTAAGTGATCTATAGTGTTTTGTGCTTTCTTAAGGGCATCACCAAAATTTAGTGAGCTATTCCAACTTTCGTTGAGCATAGTTGAGAAGACGTCAATTTTCTGCCATGATGCCTTGATTAGAAACCTTCTGGGTAGGGTGTGATGATGGGAACCACACCAGTAATGGGAAATTGCCCGACCCAAACCATGGTAGGTGTTCTGCTACTACATGAGGATAATACATAGTTGATCACCATAGACTGCACTTGACTTTGTCCTCCAAGTGGAAGGCAATAACCTCCTCACCTTTATAGTAGTCCACATGGACCACCGGGAACTGCTTCCATTCTAGATGAATAGGCAAGGAGTTTTTTCCAGTATAGTTAGTGTGCTAGCACCAACTTGCTCTTCCAATTGTATCTCCCTTACTATCCCTCCCTTTGATGGGTAGAACTTGCTCGGGCTCTCTCGGTTACCACGACCAGAGAGGATAAAACTTGTCAAAGTTTATTGTTGTTCTTGGAAGGCCCCTAGTACCCCTCTATTTATAGGAGGGCTAGGGTTAGGGCTTCCAATCCATCTGGGAGTCAAAGATACATAATTTCACGAATTATTCGGAACATATGAATGTTGAACTATTCGGTTCATACATGATATGATCAGTTCAACACTTGAACCAGTCATTTCACTATGTTTCCTATTCGCAATTCTATTGGTAATTAATATTGATTAATGCACAACGTGATTTTAGCATCAATCCTTGATCCAAGCGAATTGATCGACCAACCGATTGGTTCATAACCTGAATTAGTTGGTACACAGACCTAAGCTGACCAGTTCACTTGTTGAATTGGTTGTCTCATGGTCTTGATTGCCAATGTTGGTTCAAATTGACCCAACACTTGAATCGGTCGGTTCAACACTTGAACCGGTCAGTTCAACACTTGAACCGGTCAGTTCACAATCCAGTCAGTGAACTTTCATAGATTGTTATTTAAATTTTATACCTAAACACTTAAGTAATCAAGTTAATTATCATTCACAAATAAACTCCTATTCCAAGTGTATCCTAGTTGTGTGACTTACTCAGTTTGTAACTGACAATGCCTAAAATTTTGTCCTCAATGGCAAGTTATTGGAGGAAAAGTGGGTGCATCTACTATGGGCACCATGCATAGCAAATTGTATAGATATGATGTTGGAGGACATTTCAGGGTTGCCTCGTTATGAAGGAATAATAAAGAAAGTAATAAAGTTGACATTGTACATTTACCTTCACACACTTCTTCACAATGCTTATCTATAGCTTTCAAATGGGAAAGAGTTGACTAGATTCTCAATCACTCAATTTTCCATAGCTTTTATGACTCTTCAAATCTTGCATAATGCCAGAAACACCTTAGGAACATTGATTCTATCTGAATTATGGACAATAAGTAAATGGGCTAAAATAAATGTTAGGGACAAGGTTGCTAGGACTGTGTTATCACATTAGTTCTATGAGGTAGTGAATAGCTATCTGAGGGTGACTAAGCCACTCTTGCAACTATTGAGGCTAGTTGATTTTGATTCTAATTCGTGTATGGAATACATATGTAAAGCATTGAAAACTACAATTCATAACACTTACTTGAATTTAGGTCATGATGAGAGAAAGTATGGTCATGTATTGTCCATTTTCAAAGGTGCTACGGAGATCATATGTTTAATGTATAGCATTATGTAGCTTACTTTGTCAAACCCGAAGGGTGGTTTAGTACTGTGAAAGAAGGCCAATTAGGAGAAGATCTCATTAACATAGCTCCAGCAACTTTGATGAACTGCTTCCTGAAAATAGTGATGATCTATCCTTGATTGATAAAGTAGTTGTTAAGAGATTCTTACAAAAATAGTTCTGGCTTATTTGGAAACCCAACTGGTCTCCACCATAGGAGTACCATGTCACCACATAAGGCACTATAAAATTGACTAATAACATAATCATTGATATATAAATATATAGATTATAGTATTTATATAATTGATTACAATTTCTTTATATTCTATAGTGGCTTGGTGGGGGTTATATGGTGTATGGAATTCGTTCCTAAATAAGTTGGATCTATGATTCTTGAGCCTTTGTTGCATCTCCTCTAGTTGTGAGAAAAATTGGAGCTCATTTGAGTTTTTAAGTGTTTTTTGGATATTAAATTAATTTGATGACTTTGTTAATAGGTTATAATTTATAACCTTTTGTCATGTAGATACACACAAAGTGAATAAATAGGTTGTTGAACAAGAGGCTAGATAAGTTTGTGTACATTCAACACAGATGTAGATTGGAGGAGAAATTTCAAAAGATGAGGGACAAGAATGATGAAATTGATTTTGATAGCATTGTGCTTGATGAGGTCCAGTGGAGCAGAGAATGGATGATAGGGATTCCTTATAATGTTATAGTTTCGGGTCATAATGGTCTCACTTGGAGACTTTTAGATGAGGCAATGGGAGCATCTGAAGGAGTGTCTATGCCTTAGAGGGGGAAAACTATAGGTGTAAGTGCATCTCAGCCCAAGGTTGATGACAAGGGAAAAGAAAAATGTGCCTACACTTGGAAGAGAAAAGCTACAAAACTCTCTAAGACCAAAGTGCCACATGCAAAGACAAAAAAGGGTATTGTAATGAGAGAGAAAAAAAAGGTCCTAGTGAAAATTCAATTGATGAATCTGATGAGTTTTGTAAGGAGTGGGATCCGAGAGGGGATCCATTCACTTACTAAATCAAATAAAAAGGAATACATCCTAGATGCAAAACACACGAATAAATTGTTCACAAAAGGGATGATAATCTAATTCATTCAACGTATGATTTGAGATACCAAAAGTAGCAATAGAATATAAAATTTCTAACTATTACAATGCTTGATATGGTCACTATCCTTCACCACATAGGATGATACATATGAAAATTAAATAATCATAGGATCAACAAAGGGTCATCAACCCACCTCAAATCTATCTCCTCAAGAATGTTCAAGTACTCTCGAAGTTGTCCTAGCCAAGCTTGGTTTTCTCCTCCTTGATCTTCACATGGGCTTGGAAGTATACCCCACAAAAAGGAGAAAAGCAGATGCATCATCCTGAACGCTGGTAAGTGCATACTAAATTGGGGTTTGAGAAACATTATAAAAAAAAAAGATATCAAATGTAACAAGGCTTCCCATAGAAGAGGAAGGAACCACCCTAGTGGGTATCATAAGTATATGAATTTTAAAAGATGCTAAATAAGAAGGATACTTTCCATTAAAAATATATATATATAATTTCCATACAAGCACACATAAATTTTGGGCACAAAACCCAACACAGTAATATCAACCTACATGCATATGAGATAGGCATAGCACTGGAATAATCTAAATAACAATGGAAGACAAGGCTCATGGCCTTGAAACTTGACTGAGTATGGCACACAACCATCTCTCCAATATATATAAAAGTGAGCATGCGGCCCGAGTATGGGGTACACAACCTCCATCCTGAAAATATAACATAGGCACACAACCCAAAAACCAAAGTAATTACACTACTCTTGGGCTACTGAATCACAGAGCATGCATAATGTAGAGGCAAGTATAAAGTTCAGTCTTTTATAGTATAAAACAGATTGCCATCACAAAATGGAACATATAAACATCCACCACAAAAATGGGCAAAATTAGGATTCCATCTCACAATAAGGAACACCATAGTTTAAATTTCTAAAATAGGGTCTCATCAAGAAGAAAAGTATAATTTAAAATTCCAACATAGATCAAGAGTTCAAAATCATTAAGATTAGACCCAAATAGATCATCAAGTCAAGAAAGAGAAATTTGAATAATAAGATATCTCAAAGAGGCCCAAGAGATAGAGTAAAGAAAATAATTGCTCAATATGATGCATGGGGGTGCAACATATCTCAAGATGTTTGTAAACTTATCAAAATATCAATCATCGATCCAAGTCAGGGTTAGAAATAGTTCCAAGGTTTGTAGCACTGATGGTTGAGAAAAGATCACCATGAGACCACAAGTCTTTGACGACTCATCCAAGTGACTTGAATAGGAGGATAAGGGATAAGGTTAGGATCATATCCTATTGGTTAACTGATATGTATGTGTGTGAAGGCCATGGGGAGGGTCTATATATAGGACTGTTCATCTTGGGTAGCAAGAAACTTATCTATTTTTGTCTACTAGGGAAAATATGTAATATATATTATAAAAGAAGAAAAGTTAAGCATTCACTAATACATAAGAATAAATATAGAAAAAACTCCATTCTCCTTCCATTTCTCTATGTCTACATTTTTCAATATATTTCCCTTTTTCCCAACAACTTGGTCGCATAAATCTTGATGACTAAATCTACAATTAGGAGACTTATAAATTTCTCATTGTGTAATTATTTAGTCAATGTAAACATGTATAATAATTTAATGTACAATTTGGTAGGATACTCATATTAGAATTCATTTTTTTTTATAATTCCATTTATCACCTCTTATATATACTTATTAATACTGTAACAAAATATCTTTCTCAAAATGTTTCTCTTCTCACTTTAAAGTGTCACTGAAAACATGTGTAAAAAAATATTTGTCAATAAAAGGAATCTATTTAGTTGATATTAAGTTAGATCCAAATTTCTAAATTTGAGGCAACCATATATTTTGCTAATATATTTTACATTAATTATTTGTAGAGTAGATAGGTGCTACTAAATCTATATATCCAAAACTAATCATTATAGACACGTGAATTTTAAATCAAAAGGGTGTAAACATTATCCATTGAACCATTTTCCTTTTATTTCCTTGTTGATAACGATTTTAGGAGGTAATAGTGAGATTTACTAAGGAAATATTTTTGTCAAGAATATTATTAATATTATTGGAGTTAAGTAATTGAATGTATAAAATTGGGAATGTTTATTTGTTTCCAAACTAATATATATAATTGAGATAAAATATTTGTTTCCTTGATGATAAGTTAATGTGACTAATTTCATTTTTATTTATTTCTTTCAAACACTAAGTAGAGAGAATTAGTTCTTAACAATTTTTTCTAATTTATTAAAATATGTCAGATATTTCACATTTTTGCAATTACCTTGTCACATTATATTTGGAAAGAAAATACATTTTTATATTTTCCACAATGATAAATTTTCCACAAATTTAACATGCATGTAGAATGTTATTTCCCTTTCTGTTACATGATAATTTTATTTATTACAACTCCACATAAACTATATATGTATAGTCCATACAAGTTGGTTTACATTATTCATTTGATGTATTAGATGTTTTCTTTTTAATAATAAATTTAATATTTTTGGCCTTATCTTTCATTTTCTTTTCTTAATGAATCTTAGGCATATAGGAACACTCAAAAGATGTGAAACTTGGCCTACAAGCAATTGAAAATGTGAGATTCTAACTTTTTCATAATTTTCCATGTTGGAAATTTTGATATTTTATTTAATATTTTGGACTTTGTCATATTCTCTCTCCTAAACTATACTAGGATAGATAAGTTTGTTTATATAATGTGAAAATTGACACATACTAATTTTGGTATGTAGAATTCGAATTTGGAGTTTATTTCTACTTTTGAATACATTTAGTAATTTATTTAACACTTATGTCTTTTTCTCATATTTTTTCTCCAAATAAGATTAGGGTAATTATTATTGTTCAAATAATGTGAAACTTGGCACCAAGATATTAGGGCCCAAGGAAATGGTCTTCACATTAGATTTAAATTTTTAAATTCCTTGTATGAGTTATAGTACCATTAGGACTTCTGGCTCACTACCATTATATTTATCTATCTATCTATCTATCTATCTATATATATATATATATATATATATATATATATATCTTCTGTCAACACTCACTTAATTGAGTCCTATGTCCTATTAATTTCACATTGTTACAAAAAGAGTTATATATTATTATGTAAGACAATCTACATTTTACTTATTTTACATACTTAGTCCATTAATTCCATATTTATTCAAATTATATGACATTATTATTATTAATGGATATGGAATTACAAATTGTCACTCCAAAGCATATTATTCATTTTTATTTAGCCATTATGTTAGTAAATAAAATATATGTAACATATTTCATAATTTTTATCCTTGTTTGGTCAAATATAAGAAACCAATTTTACTATATTTCTAATCTTGGAATAGGGTAAATTATAAGTTGTGGTTTGTTACAAGTTTGATTATAATGATTAAACTGAGGAGGAAAAGGAAAAGGAATATTTTAAAATAGAGGATAATAATTATGTAAGGAAGATCTAAGCGATGATGAGTTAATCATGTCTATGATTTGTCATGAGTTTCTGTTAGCTATGAGTCATTTTGTTTCTCTTCATGATGATTGAGCTGATGCTCATCCACAATCCTTTTTCCTATAAAAATTATAGATGTTTAGCTTCTGATCTCTATATGAATTTTGTTTACTTATTACTTCCACAATTAAATCCATATCTAATGATCTTGTTTCTTTCTTCATACAATGCAAGCACATTGATTGCATGTTTATTATGTATATTTATATTTAGGTATAATTTTTTAATATATTTTACATATATCCTTTAAAATAATATATGTATATTAAAATGCCTAGAAATGTATGGGCCTTTGTCCGGGTGCCTAGGTTGTCTGGGCATCCCTATGGAATGCCCGTCCGCCTAGCCGCCTAACACATAGGATCTTCAACTGCATTAATGATGACAATGTCACAAGGGATAAACAAATTTCCAATTTGGATTGGGACATCTTTGACTACACCAATTGGCTTGGTCAAAGAGTTATCTGCTAAATGGATCCTCATAATTGTGTGAACAATGTTGGTCAAACCCAGTATGATTGTTAGGTTGTGTGGCATGAGTCTTATGTTCGCCCCCAAATCAGCCAAGCCATATCTTGGTGAAGTATCCCCTATGAGAAAGGGTATGGTGAAAGTTGCAAGGTCTTTTTTCTTGGTTGGAATAGTGGATTGGAAAAATGTTGTTGTTACCCTTTTCAATCACGTTATTTCTATTTCTCCTCTTTTCTCTTCTTGGTAACAAGATCCTTCAGAAACTTGGCATAAGTGTGCATTTCATCGATGACATATAGAAGTAGGACGTCCAAATGTATCTTCTTGATTATGTCTAGGAATTTGGTGTATATTTTCTCAAGTCAAGCCTTAATGAAGCGATGGGGAAAAGGTGCTCCCAATGGAATTTTAGACCTCCTAACAGACAGAATAGGATTAGTCATTCCTTAGGATTTCTTGGTTGCAGGAACTTCTCTTTCATTATGGCTGATTGCATAGTCACTTTCTTCAGCAGGCATCATGGCAGGTTGTGGTACATATAAAGTGGTTCCAAATCGTTGTTTTGCTATCCTTGCACTTTCACTCTTCAAATTGTATTTAGTATTCGATGGAAATTGCCCAATTGGACTTTTGTTAATACTGCTATAGAGGCTAGTTGTTGGTCAATCATCATGTTATGCTGTTGTAGGACACTGATTTGGGTATTCACATTCACCAATCTCACTTGCATGTTTGACATCAGGTTACTATTACTCACCATGCATTCTCCTAGTCTTTTAGTGAGGGAACGTAACTCTTTTTATAGATTTTTGTTGTTGTTGGAACAAACTTCCCCTTAGCTTCCCATTGAAAGTTCCTTGTTGTTGTAAGGGTTTTTTTTGTTAAAACCCAGGAGGATTTCCTCTTCCTATAGCTTGTCCCCTACCTATTGATTGTGGTGTTTGATTTAGTTGGAAATAGTTTTCTGTATCATAGGTATTTCCATATGAAAATCATTGGTGATCAAGACTTTTATAATTTACATAAGACACATTCGCCACAGCAATCATATGAGTATCTTATGACTCATGGGTATGGATACAATGGTCTATGCCATGACCACGTTCTCCACAAGTAACACATTTCACTACTGCCTCAACATGATATCTAGAGTTTGCTTCTTTCAGGTTATGTACATCGGTTTCCATTCTGTCTAGTTTGTTATTTAAACTTTCAAGCAACTTTGACTGCAAAGAAGTATTTATGATATATACAGTTGTGACAAAACCTTTGTCATAATCCCTTCGTGCTTGTAGTGTGGTGATATTTTTGATGATCTCCTTAGTTGTCTCAGTATCACGTTTCATGAATTCACTTCCTACATCCGCATTGAGAGATGTCCTCTCTATAGAAGTAAGTCCTTCATAAAAGGTGGTTATTAGACAACCTACATCGTAACTATGATGTGAGAAATCTCACAAATGTTCTTGGTATTTCTCCCAAGCCTCGTAAAAGTTCTTAATGGTATTTTGCTTAAATTTGGTGATTTTGTTCTTGCATCTAAGAGTCTTCTCAATAGGGAAGAATTTATTCACAAAAGATTCAAATAATTGTTGTGAGGTGGTGATTCCATTTTAAGACAAGTACCATGCAAGGACCTTGTCTCTTAGGGAGAAATAGATACCCTTCATGTAGATGACATATTGAGGGACCCATATATATATGAAGGGTGTCACAAAGATTTTTGAAGGCATCTATGTGATGGTATATATTCTCTTCAATAGAATTTCCTCCAAAAGTGTGATGTAATGATGTTGAGGAAAGTAGGTTTCAGCTCAAAATTGGCCACGAGTATGTGAGGTATGACAACATGCTCTTTGCAATCGTTGACAAGGGTTGTATCTAAAAAATGGAGGGAAGGATGATTTTCAAGAGCTTGTCCTATGGGTGGTGGAGCGGCCATTAGATCATCAAAAAGGTGCTCTATGTTTAGAAATTCACTAAAAAACTTCAGTGTTGAAAATAAAGAAACTTGGTGACCTGAATAGAAATTGAATGAATCAGAGTCTAAAACTATAAATGTAGATGATATTAAAATGTGGACATAAAAATATAATAAGGATGCAATTAGATCTATTGCCAAAGTTAAAATCATGGACTAATTCTAAGTAGGCCCCAAGTTCTTAAAGGATATTCATTGTCTTGTCACTGTAAATGGCACCAAAAGTTGATCGCTCTTTTTTGTAGATCAAAAGTGTAAACACAATTCTCCAGTGAAAGATATCATAATATAAATTTATACCCGACTTTAAGTGATGTCCACAACTCAATACAAATTCTATTACACTAATACATGCTCGAACACATGGACAAGGAGAAAAACAAAATAAGAACAGGAGATCTTGTCTTAGTTTAGTCAAATAAAAGAGGTGAAGTTGAAATTCTAGCTAAGGAAGGATTTCATTATAATAAAGTAGTAAATATAAGTTATGAAAGATCAAAAAGCAATAAAGATAATTGTGAAATGATAAAAAGGAAAATATGGAATGGGTTTCACCAACTAGAACAGCCTCAACCACACAAAACCTTCTCTTCCAATTTATATATATTCATAACATGTTTTGCAAGTAGTCGTAAAAGACATCTACTCCTTCCTTCTCTCAAGATCTGGGTAGATTTTTTATCCAAAGGTATCTCTTTCTCAAGATGATAACTGAAGGAATAAGTATAATCGTATGACTTTTATTATAGTAACATCCTCACTCTCGTATCTCACTACTAATCCATACTCTAGATCTTACTAATATCATTCTCCTCAATAAATCTTAATCAATCATCACAAGCAGGTAGCTAATCAACAAGTGATGCATTAAAACAAGTGCATAGAAATAAGACTGTAAGAACATATGTATTACACAGAAGAAGGAAAAATTACATGGTTGCCAAGGAAAGATGGATACTCCCTGCCCAAGTTATGGAGTTTATCCACTCGTGGCACAAGAAGGAAATAGATTACAACTTGAGTAAGTCATGATAGGGAAAAGAGAGGGGAGAAGTTGATACAAAGGTAGATCGAACGAACGATCTATTCACCTTTCAATTTGGATCTAACAAGGAGGTTGATGGCCTCCTTTCTTTCATATGATCAAGAATTGAAGAAATTCGATTTGTTGATATGTAGATGGAAGTAGCTCAGTGCCAAGTCCATAGGTTGATGGTCTATCTAGGTCGATGATACTAGACTTGGACTTTGAACTTGGTGGAAGCCTTTTGGATCCTTGACTCTAAAATCGAAGATGCCTTGAAGTGATGCCTTGAGGGCCTATTTATAGGATTGGACTGTTATTTATCATTCATGGATTGGTCCATGTGGAATGGACTCTTCACCTTCCTGCTATCAACCTTGATGGTTGATGAGTCTTGATTTATTGATGGGTCTTTAATTGACTGATTGGTCTTCATTGATCTTAGAGGGTCATTGATCTTTAGAGAAACTGACAGGGTGATCCATCAAAAGAAAGGTCGACAATTGGGTTCAATGACTTCGAGCATGATGGAACTTTGTTGATATTTTATTTACCTTCTATGGATCTCAGACCCATCATTATTTTTTATCGATGGTCAGGAGCTTGATGAGTGAATCTATTAATCTTTGAAAGAAGGCTGAAATTTTGACCTAACAGTTTGATGAGTTGCAGAAACTTGTCGAGATCAAAGTTTAATGAATGATTATTCATGGATGTCTTTGGTTATTCCATTGATCTTAAGGATTTTAAGTTATATTCCTACAATTTTCAATGAAACTAGAATTAAGCTAAGTAATTGGTATTTTAAGATCAAAATGAACAACATTGGAGATTTAAACACGGAATCAAATGATTTAATTTAAAAAGAAGGGTTATGAAATGTGAAAGAAATATGATGGTATCAGTCCTCATCACTAAATCTTTCTCTAGGGTTAAAATTCACAATTTAAAAGTCTCCAAGGACTGGTGAGGAGAGACCACAAACTAGAACAATATATGTTACTATTTGACTTGAGTTATTTAGGATTAGGATTTCTCATCTAGGATTATTATTACATATAACTAATATATCATATCAAAACCAGGGATTTTAGATCTATATTAGTTGTAGGATATGTATCTAGACACATACCTCTAGATGGGTCAACGTTAAAAATATATAACGTTGGTAATGATATTCACTTTTTCAAGTTTAGGTTTTGTAATGTTATTCTCTATCTAACACCATAAGTTTCCATATTATTCCTAAGATAATATATAGCATGCATATTGTATATATATATATATATATATATATATATATATATCATAGTATATAATTCTTGAATATACAATGAACACTAGTATTTAATGTATAGAATATGGAAGTATATTTCAATGTATAGTTAACCAATGTGTCACCCAAACTTATGTCAATAAAGATACATTCTAATAAATATTTCATGTTTCAAAATTTTATACAAACATGATCAAACTAGATAATGTGTTCTGTAGACCCATATGTGTCGCCATTTATCATCTAATTATATATATACATACATATGGTATAATTCCTACCAAAAATTACATTGGTATCTGGGATTTTTTAATAATATTATACTAGCCATTCAACTTTCTATTTACTAACATGAATATATTACTATGTATATATTGAGTTCCAAGTTGATTGTTCAAATAGTTTGGATAATCTTTATCACTCTACTTTGAGTATAATATATTGGATATTCTCTAATGTCTTATCTATTTGACATTCGTTAACTCAATATTATGACATTAATAGTTACAAACCTAAAATATTTTTGATACTAATATAGTAATGTATGTGTATATGAAATTCACAAATTAAAATTCTACTCATCTAATCAGTTATTATATTATGTTAATTATTATTTAGATTAAACATACTATTAAGAATCCTTTTTGTTTGTCTGAGTTATCAAGTTCAAAATTATGAGACTCATTGGAGGTGTACTAAAGGCTTGATCTACAATGATTAATTCATTGTCAATGTTGTTTGGCATTTAGAACTTGGAATTCGCCTATTGTGGGCTTGACATTGAAGGTGGGATCTTACCTTGTTGTGGGTCATTTGTTTCATGTAGTAGGTTCAGATGGGAGGAAGGAGTGTTGAGGAGAAAGAAACAAGAATAAGGTGGATGGAGGTGATCCAGAGGTAGAGTAAGCATGAAGGTGAAGAACAAGGGTGGAAATAGTAGTGGTTTGGGCCTATTGCTCAACCACCATTTGTTACAAAATGTGGATGCCTCTACAAGTGATGACGGTAGTGCAGTTGTGCTTAGATGGTTTAATTTGTCAATTTTTGGTGGTATACAGATGAAAGGGAAAAGAGTCTTCTATTGGTGGTGATCGTCGTGGGTTCTAGGGTGATAGGAAAGGCTTTAACTAGTATGAGTGGAAGGTGTCAAGATGGTTTGGAATAGATGAATACCCTATCATGGTTTTAGATTTGTGCTCTTTTAGCATCAACAATGACTAGTACGTGAGAGAAGTATATGGTTGTCGAGTGTTAGATAAATTGCATAACCGTCGATGGCCATGTTGTGGTGATGGTCTACTTCCTAGTATCTATTGTAGGTGTAAAGAAAGATATGATCAAACAAAGTTGGGGTTTAAGGGATGAAGGAAGGAGTTAGGAGAGAAATAGGAGAGGTGGAAGGAGGGAAGAGAATAAGAAGAAGTGGAGGAGGATTTATGTGCAATCAAAGCTTCCTTTCCATTTTTATTGATTTGATGTGTCGCATTGATGGAAGGATTAGGGATTGTTGTGGATCGGGAAGGAGAAAGAGAGGAAGAGAAGTACGGTGGAGAAGAGACACAGAATGGAGAGGAAGAGGAAGAAGAGGTGGTGGATGATTGTTCTAGTCATTGCAAAAATTGCACTGGCACAAGCAAAATTTGGGTGAGGTTCGTTGACTGAGGGTAAATAATTTATGTTGATAATGAAACCATTTTAGTTTAGTTAGAATGTTGAATACATTATTATGTGTAATAAAACTTATAAATTTAATTTAATTTATTAAGAGAGAAAATAATGTTTGATTCACTTAAAATATGGGATGTTGGCTAAACAAGATGTGAAGAACCCAAATTTAATGTAAATTTAATAGTTTCATAACATTCACTATTTTATCTAATTGCTTGTATTATAAATACTCAATAATTGCATGTAATGCCTTTCATATTAGATTATATACATTATATTATATTCATCATATTCCTTTCATTAACTAGTCTTATAATGATTTTAGAGTGCTAGTTTAGGGTTAAGACTCAATAATTCTTAAGTTTGTATAATTAACTCTCAATTTAAGACCTAATTAGTTAATTAGCTATTAGCATATAAAAGTTATTTGTTAAAAATATTGTTGTTCTAATTGCTCTTGTTGATCTAAGTAAATAAAATATATATAATACTAATATAATTAAAGGAGATCCTAAGGAGAGGCAAGGTTGAGCAATATACCCATATTCAAGTATGTTATAAAAACTTAAATTAAAAATAAAGGAAGAGGAGAGATGAATGCCTAAAATAAAAATCTCCCTTTTCTCTTTCTTTGTGAAATAGGACATAGAATGGATTTGAGTAAAAGAGGTAATCAAATTTCCAATTGAGAACAAATGTGAAATTTTATTTATGTCTAATTTAACTAGACAATTGATTGAAAAGACAAAGCCTAACTAAAGGAAAAAGAACACTTGAGTTCAAGAAAGGATTTTTCTTCTTATATTGAACCATACAAAAGTAGAAAATGTATGTCAAAGAGTGGACTAAATAGGTGGGAAATTAAAAAAGGTGACAAACAATTTTGTCATTACATAGAGAGAGGGACTGGTCTTGATTGTTGATTTAAGTAAGGAATAAGGGGTGTTAAAATTTATAGTTTACACCTTTAATAAATAATATTCATTTTGCAATAATACATCATGCCCCTTATAATGAAGTATATTTGATATTTTTGCATTGTTATGGACAGGATGTCCTTAAGTTTGGATCAGTAGGATGTACATACAAGAAAGGTTTTAAAAATCAAAGATGTAATAAGCTTGCTTTTGTGAGACGTCAATATGCATAATGATCTTTTTAGGTTTGTAAATTTATATTACATTTTTTCTTTTAGCTTTGTATGCTTCATTTGAGCCTCAAGAACAATATTGAGGATATAGTTCATATTATATGTATTGATTTTCCAACATTATCATTGTGATTATTTCCATGCCAATGTTCCATTCTTCATATTAATCATGTGTTTCTTCCATTGTGTACAATATGACTATGAGGGTGTTACAAAGCTATCAGCTATTACTCTATCATCATCATTGATTTGGTTGGAGGGGTATCCACATTGTTCACATCGGCTATTAATGAAGGTAGACCCAGATATTCTAGTGAGCTTCTCCACTGATGATATTGTGATCTACTTTTAGTTTCCTAAAGCATCGAGTTGGGAATGTATAGGGCCATTTCAAGTTGTTTTTGTTAAATTACCAAGGTGCCATCTCACCTATATGGATTTTATTTCTTTTTCAACTTTGTTCCTAGACTAACATATGGTGTTGATGAATGCCAATGTCACACACTGTTAGGAATATGATTACATAGAATGTTGTGTGAGTGTTAATCATGATCACCTCAACATCTCCCAGGTAAGAATGTGAAGGATCCTTATATCCACCTTGCCTAAGTCAAACTCGCAACATAGTCATCAAGCCCTTATTTGTTCAACCAAGAGTGACCAATGATCCCAACTTGGAAAAACTTTGGGATATAATATCTAGATTTTAATAGTTAAATTGTTGGTACAATTGTAGTACAAATCTAGATGAAATGTTGCTTGGAATTTTTTTTTATGACCGAGAGAACCCACCCTGGGCGAAGTCGACATGGTAAACTCTCGAGGCATGAAAGGGTGTGGTCCGGTCACCCCCCTCCCGCACCTAATTAGTGATGTTTCTTGGAATTCAATTTGGTTTTAGTGTGGTTTTTGTCATAATTGTATGTCACATCAAGGCATGAACAATCTTTTCTAGAATACAAAATTTAATCAAACTAGTATTTCATAATCTAAGTGGAATATCAAATGGGGAATGAAATTAGAGTAATACACCCCTTTTAGTCTACTTTATTGAGTTTTTCATTAAGCGCCCAAAGAAGTCACGTCACTTTCTTTAATTAACAAAAAATAGTCATGTTAAAGTTTGAATTTAGTTTTAGTCATGTGTATGTTCCCCACCAATGAACCAGCCTCTCCTACCACTACCTAACTATCCATCCATGTAATGACCCATTTTCATCTTAGTCATCTAATTAGGGTTTACTTGGATGATTACATGCTTACTAGATTATCATTGTTTAAGCTTGATCAATTATGATAGTATAATTATGATGTTTTAAACATAATGAGAAACTCTAAGCATGCTTTGCTTTTGTATAACTAGGGTTTGAGAAGTGTAAACCATACTCAGAAGAAAAAAATTAGGGTTTTGATAGCATATGGATACAAATTTGATAAATATAATGGTGTATTAAATGATTTTAGTATTTTACCTATAACTATAATTTCTTCAAATTTTGGATATAGTATGGACAACACATATATGAGTGGTCTTCAAACATTTATGAATTTTAAGATGTTGCTTGGATATGTTCACCGGCAAAGATTCCACCTTGGACAAACTTGACTGACCATGCTTTCGGGATGAAATGTAGCACTCTAATCTTTTGTTTTTATTTTTTTATTGGATTATCCAATTGGGCTGAAATTTTAAGTATAGCGTTTATAATTGATTTTAGATAGGTTGATAAATGTTCATAATTTTTTTATCATGTTTGATAACCTTGGACCCCTTCATTATCGGAGATCCTTACAAGGAACACTTGATCGACGACAATCTCTGCCCAAATAATAAAAGCAATGAAAGGCTTATAAGCACCTTAGTTGATCTATATCAAAATAAAACCATAGTATCTCTCATAATCTTTCATCCCTAACTGAGACACAAATTCTTGAGAGAGATAGAGAGAGTTAGGGTTTGAGAGAAAAAAGTGGCAGAACTGATGATCTAGGGTTTTATCTTCCAAGAGTTGATGAAATCAAGTAAGTCGATCTTCTTTAGATAGATTGTCATGGTGAATATTCTCTCTTATGTCTAGATTTTGTCCTCTCTTTGATTTAAATAGAAAAGATAGCAAATAACTATCTTTTCCCTTTTTCTCTCCTATCCTCTTTTTCTAGGGTTTCTAAGTTGAAAGGACGAGAAAAGTAGTTGATGGCTAGAACCTTGACAAATTTCTAGAAATTCAAAATATTAGTAACGTTTTTAAGGTGTCTGGCACTTGAGGTGAGTGCTTATGTCCCTTTTAAGATTTGTAATCATGTTTAAATCCTAATTTTATTTGGCTACAATAATCAAGATATCTTGTTTGTATTTGTATGAGATTGGACGATCAATTTGGAAGATTTTAGGGAACCCCATGTTACTAGTTTAGATTCTTTTTAATTGATTTGTATTTGTTTATTTCCTGATCTATTGATTGAAGTTTCACAAGAAACACCATGGATGGAGAAAATATTTTGTTTTATATGAATATTTCCTTAAATCGCTATGATTATTGATATGTTTATAAATTGAGTAGACAAGTATAGAATCATGTTTGAAATTGATAAGAATGAGTTCCTCTACTATATTTTCAAATATTTTCTAGATTTAAAAATGGCATGTAACATAAGGATCAGAATGAGGTCTTGTAATAGAAGTATTCCATGTCTAGGGTTTGCTTTGAGGGATTGACACCAATGAGGCAATGAATCAGTGTATACTTATGAATGATGGATAAATTGTGTGGACATGGAAACTAGGGTTTCCATGTGTGTGAATATCTGTAATGAACTCACATATACTCTATTGAGACCAATGAGTAATATGGTTCTTATGATGCATTGAACTAAGACATCTTCTTGAAAATCCTACAAATTCAATATTAAGGTGAGAATGACAGATAAAGAATGAACTTGTATATAATCTTATAAATGTGAAGAAATGCTCAGCTGTAGGAGATATTACATAGATTGAATATGATAAGTCTTATTAAGATGATATAATCCTAATGCATCTATTCTAGTATATTTCATGTAATAATGGAGAAACTCCACATTTATGCAAGGGTTTTATAGAAGTCACATAATAATGAGTTGAGAAGATGATAAAAGATTAACATGTAAGAAGAAGCAACCCTAATCCTTGACACATCCTAAATTGGGAGTTTTGTAAGGAATAGAAGTATTGATGTTATTTACCAGAATGCCATTAGAAGTCATAGAACATGGTACATGTATCTAAATACAAGAAAATATATGCACTAGAGTTAAATGAATTGTGATGATAAGTAATGACTCAAATATTAATGAAACAACAATGAAGAAGTCTTGCATATGTTTACTAAAAATATATGTGGGTTTACCTAAATTGAATGAAATACACTAAAATTGGACTTTGACAAATGTTAATGAGAGAGAAGCATTGTATATGAAATGAACGAAGGATGATTGATTATAATAATGGATGGAAATTAAATGAAAGGATGTAAGAGAAACATACCTAAAATGGGGAGAAAACTAAGTACTTATCTAGTTGGATCTAATAACCTAACTGTAACCCCAAACCTAAGATGGTGAATATGTGATAGAAATGAATAATATTCTTGAACAAGGGATTAAGAAATGTAGACAAATATATTTTAATTCAATTAAAAGATAAAGTTCAATGATGTGTGAATCAATTCATAAGAATGTGTTCTTAGATTGTACTTATCTACATAATACTTGCATTCTAAGAATGGCCAATTCTAATGGATTTCAAATTGGAATACATTTGTGTTTAATAGTAACCCTAATTGAAGAATGGTAAATCATAAAAGATGAGCATTAAGTGTGTTATGCATGTTAATAATTTGAGATATATTCATATCTATATAAATTATTGGGAACAAGTATATGTTGTAGGATAAACATGTGTTGAGTATGATGATTTATACAAGATTTCTATATGATTATACTATTTTTAGTTTTAATTTCTCCATGAATGTTTGATGAAATTATGATATGGAATCAACTGACAAGAAAAATGTTAGGATTGAATTAACATGCAACAATTATATTTGAGAACCCCTATTCAGGGTAAATGTTGAATAATGATATGATGTCTCAGGATTATAACCATTGATGATGACTTATATGAATGATATTGAAATGGAAAGAAGTGTATGTATTTTAGATTACTTATTGTTGTGCTTCTTGTTTTAATCATTATCTTTCTTGATAGTTCTGATATAATTCATATCATTAATCTAGTGGCTCAATATATACAAATATTATAAATAATGATTTGAGTTTATTTTAAGATGAGTAAAATGGATTAATAACAAGTGAAATGATGAAACATCCAGTTAGGTGACATGTACATTGTGGGTTTCCCCCTGAAGTCCATACTGGGGAAATGAAATGGATATCCTTGTAGTAATGAGAAAACTATGAGAATGATTTCCAAAGTGTGGATAGAGACCTTCAATGTCAGAACCAAGATTTAGGAGTGAGAATCTAGTGTGATTTTAGCCCTATGATGTGAAATTTTATGTCCATAACAAATATACTTTGATAAAAAAAAACTCTGAAACATGAGAAATATGATGATATGCAATATTTTGTAATGTTGGTTCCCATCGCGTGTATCTGAGATGAGGACATGAGCCTCTTTTGGCGACCCTGTGATGGATCAGGGCATGTTGTTGATATCTTAGGGTGGCTTTCTAGTCCCTAAGATAGTGATGGTGATTCATTGACATGAGAGTTAGGCATGGGGACTTCTACTAGGTGAGGTACAAGCCAAGTAGTTTTGAGGCAAATCAATAAAAGATGACAAGCCATCTAGAATATGAGTTGAATGTTTGTTACATGCCTACTAGTAGATGATAGACCTGATGTTGTTGAATATGCTTCTTGTTCTCAAATTCATCTTTCTTTTATAGAGATACATGTTTCCATATCCTCATTTGTCAAGTTTTGAATCTAATCTTAAATGTTAACAAGTAGTTGATGTTGGAATTTAATATACATTGATTATGAATTTAGATTTTTTTATTTACATAGTCTTGTTTGGTATACATGTTTTATATGTAGTTCAGCTTCAAGACTATATGATGTGTTCCTAGTTTGGTTGGTGGAGTGTCATAAATATGATGTTATTATTATGAGTTGATTACAATTATTTTGATCTTGACTATTTACTCCTACAATTAGATTGTCATGCTTAAGTAATTAACATATATTACTTCATCCATAGACAAGCTATGTTTTAAAGTTGGAATTATCCTAAGTGAATACCTTATCTGAATGATTAGATTATTGCAAAAAATAGATGTTCTAAATGTTAGAACTATCTAAGAATACTCAAACCAAAATATGTGATCACTATTAATTAACCATGCATTACTAGAAAAATGGATAAACTAAAACGGATTTCAACATTATCATCATGTTCAGGAAACATTACATAAAGGTCCAACAACTTGTATATCAACACATACCATATCATGTATTTACATGTTTGTTCAGTGGCATCCGCCACAACCTGTATACCAAGGAGATGATCCACATATAGATGTCATATATAACACATAGGCACATTGCCAAAAACTCGAGTGGTTATACATATTATCTACAAAACATCCCTTCCTAGACCTGAGAGTATAGGGATGACTCTAGGACTCTAGAACTACTCTCCAATCTTCTGCTTCTACTGCTCTTCAAGCGACTTTTCCTCAGTACCATGATCCTAACAGCGTTGTTGACGACCACCTAAAAAGATGTGGTGACCCATGAGGTGAGACCAACGTCCAATGAGAGATATAACTCTCAACCAATGGTTATTGATTATAGCAAGTATCATTATTAAATATGTTAAGTAGATTAAATATATTAAGTAGATTAAATGAATTAAATAGGTTTAGCTGATTGAGCATATTAAACACACTAAGACAATTAAATAGATAGGCATAGAAACATGTAAGGCTATCATCTACTAAATAGTTAATTTCCCTTACTTCATTATATAACAACCAAGTAGTATCAGAAACAAGGCAAGGGTTATCAACCAATGTGAATCATGTTTAACCTAAGCAAATATACTACACGGCTGGATTACGACTTTTATTAAGACCTGAGGGGTTTGAGGTATACCACTCAACTCCAACTAACCACTCCTAAGTCAAAATCAGTGCCACACAAGATCTAGGAGAGTCAGACTCCTAACATCTAATCCGCCCCCAGTCAGTATGATCAGCCATAGTGACCTATATAGTCAAACTGCAAAATAGCCTATTTTGCCTTGGTATATAGGTCACTGCACTAGTAACCAGGGTACAAAAAACCCTATCATCTGAGGTACAACCGCAACACTCCTCTATCTCATCATATATGAGAACACCTGAGATACGACCACATTCATTCTCCTACTGAGGTATGATTGTAGCCATTCTCCATAACATTGGAATTAGGATGGCAAGGACACACAATCTGAAGCACCCTCATACTCAACAAGATGCACTCCTAGTTTCCCTTAGGAATACTCATTTCACCATCCAACAAGTTCTGATACTAGAATGGATCTATGGCACATGACACTACATGATTAGGGTTTCACTTGATTAGTTACTCCAATTGGGTATATTTTAACTATATCAATCAAGTTGCATACAAATCTTAAAAGAGTTCTACAAAAACATGGGTATATTGCATCTTAAGAAGATATAAAACAAATGAAACATAATGTTTACCACATTACCACATGGTATTATTTCATTGCCATACATGTAGACAGTACTCATCATCATACCATTACATGTTCAAATCCTTGTCACATCTGAAGAGGATACTACCTCACTAATAACCCAACCATGTCCAATGTCATAAGACCATCCACAATGTTCCCTATAAGAACATCATTATCTTTCAATGCCTCATCAAGGCTCGTCGTTCCATCAGCATACATGTGATATATAAGTTTGATATTACATTTCATTTAAGAACTATGAAGTTCACAAGATAGAAAATTAGGGTTACAACAACATAGAGAGAGAAAGTACATCCTTCATCATACCAATCACATAAGGAAGCTATGTTTGATTAATAATCATTGCCAAAATCCATATTAGGGTCAGTTTTAGCAAGGTGAGTTGAATTGGGATTACAAAATAGCAGTCAAGGGTAAACCCTTATGGTAAGATTATGCAAGTGCAAGGTGAGTGTAACCAATAATTGGGGAGACAATTATATAACTCGCCTTAGAGATGATAAAGAAACACCAAATAGAAAGGTAGCTCAAAGAAGAAAGGTAGGAAAACCTAGAATGGTCACTCCTATCGGTCAAGCTAGCTCCTTATCCAAAGAGAGAGCAAACCCTAGGTCAAGGAAGAAAGAAAGAGATGTTCTTCAATCTCTAACTCTTTCTCTACCATGTAACACCATGAGTTTGGCCAAGAAGAGAAAGAAGAGGGTAGAACAGTTAGAAAAACATAGGTAAAGAGTTAAATCTCACTTACTAAGACCAAGAAGCAAATCAAGGAAGCTTTTTAAGAATAAGGAGAGGGTAGATCAGAACCATAGATCAGCATGCAAGGTACATCGGCCAAGATATTCCAACTTGAGCTCCTTCTTCTCCACCAACCAAGGGGGGACAAGCTCCAAGAAACCAAGGAAGAAGAGAGAGGAATCTATGTGTGTAAAGAGGTTGTTTGCATGCAAGAATAGAGGTTAATATAACTTAGGGTTGGAAAGAGAGAAAAGGGGTAGGTTTCATGCAAAGCATGTCATGTCTATAGGGAAATCGGGAACAGATTTAGGTAACAAAAACAAAACAAAAATGCCCATTTTCCAAAATAGCAAGATCGTGTCAACAACAATGTATCTAGAAAGGAAGGTTTGCAAAGTTATACTTGGTCTTGGAGCAAATCCAACAACATTACCCTTGTAGTAGATGTTTCTTCTTTAGGTAGCAACATGCTCCTTCATCAACAACATCACTCAAACTGTCGTCTCCATTGGCCTCTTGGTGCAGCACCATAAACAACAGTTTGCAATGTCCTCCTAGTGGCAGACAATTGCCTCCCACCTATAGAGTAGTCCACGTAGACCATTCATAACTCCATGTTGTGCTACCAGAGCCAACAAGAAGGAGTTGTGCCCTTCTATTGACATACTAGTCACCAGTATGCTCTCCCACAATTGTTCTCTCCCTTGTTGTCCCTCCCTTTAATGGGTAGGACTTGCTCATGCTCTCTATTGGTTACCACAACCAAATATCGACAACAATTGTCAGAGCAACTGATTCTCAATTGTGTGTGTTGGAAAACCCCTAGTACCCCTTTATTTATAGTAGAGGCCAGGGTTCGGGTTCCCAGTCTGTGTGGGAGTAGAAGAGTCAAGAATCATAAATTTTCTAGGAACCTACAAGTGGTGAACTAGTCGGTTCATACACCCAATCAGTCAGTTGGTGCATGAGCCGGTCAGACTAAGTGAACTGGTCGATTTGTGCATTTTCCTATTCTGAATCATATTGGTATTCCCCAATTAATGTTAAACATGACATCAACATTAATCCTTATTCCAATTGAATTGGCAATTGAACTAGGTGAGAGGGTGAACCGGTCATCTCACATTGTGCATTCATTTCACATTGTGAGATGGTTAATTTACAAGTGAAATTGTCATTTTACTTGTCCAGTTCAGGCAAATTTTAACCAATATTGATTCCAATTGACCTGACACTCCAACAGATCAGTTTAACACTTGAACCATTGGTTTAGAGTCCAATTAGTCAATTTTGAACCTCTGTTGTTTAATGTAATTACCTAAACACCTTTAGTGATCAATATAAACATCATTCATGAATAAACTCATTTAATACAAGTGTATCCTATGCATTTGACCCTATAGGTCCAGAATTACATTGGCAGTGAATGTCCATAACCAATTATGACATCACAAGCAAAGAGTGGTGCCTAGTCACACATCATTTCTACCCAAGTAATTCAAAAAGTTGGAGAACAACTTCAACCTAAAATCTGTGATTAGTGTAACTGTGTTCATATAGTTCCTTTATCTCTGATATCTAGATTGAACTCGAGGCATGGAATCGTCATCCTCTCAACATTCAACCCATGTTCCTTGAACTAGAACAGACTGTCTGAGATGCATGTGAGTTCACATATCACATATTGAGTCACATGAGTACGGCCATATGATTCTCAGCCTCACTTATCAAGAGGCATGGATATCAAATTCCTATAGGAGGGACAAATCCCAACTACATCACTCACATTCAGTACCCATATATCACAGCTACCCAATCATCATCGTTATGGCAATCCTTATTCAGGGTTACATTGGATGATGTCAAAGTATACCAAAAGACATGTGATGAATGTAGTGACTTTAGGTCTAAGAACCACAATCACCACTATCACTGTGAGATATGATTCTAACTACCATTCCATGGTCTCCATGTATCATTCTCATGGTGGGTCTGTATGATACCATATTCTTTAACATGTGCCTGTATACTTGACTTGATATCACATATCATGACTAATAAGACTCTTTCATCAGTCAACGCACACTCTAGTCTTATGTATCATCGTCATCTATTTTGCTTCCATGGTAATATCTGACTACGGACATAACAAGAATGTATGTACTCTTATCATATGTATGATCTCATTATTCAAATCATTTACTTGAATACATGTGTCATCGAGTAACATCATTCTTTAGACATCTACTTACATTTGTGTGTCATCATCTCATGACTGAGACAAACATAATAGATGGAATTACGTTTATTATTATCAAAATAGGTATCCAATGCCACATCCCGATCATCATATGATTGGCTCTTTCGGCATACATACCAATAGGCTCCCACTTTCACTTAGAGCCAATCACCTTACAAATCTTATTCCAAGTAACTTAACATGTCCATCATGTTTCTGTTGTGCAAGCGCTTTTATAGTGGGTTAGCAACATTTGCTTCAAGTCAGTATTTTGAAACTTTTGCATCTCATCGATGTGTGACTTTTTGCATAATGTGGAAGTGTCATAGTATTCTATTTGAGATTACATGCATATCCAATAGCTTCATTGATGTCATCATCATTTCTACTGTGTCATCAATGGTTGGAACCTCACACAAGTTCACCCTATGAACTTCTTGATCCATACAATATCCTTTGTTATTTTCATAACACAGAGATATTCGGCTTCTTTTGTAAATTTAAACAACTATCATTAGCTCAAAGCCCTTTCCAGCTTATCATTCTCATTTAAGGTCAAACATAAACATAGATTTTGTTCATTTATTTGTCATTTCAGAAGCTTTCATCGGTGTAACCCTTTACACCCAACTCTTCCTTTTTATCGTACTCAAGGAATGGATCCTTTTAGTGCTTCACAAGCACCAAAGGATGTTATTTATGGTAGTCTAGTGACTCTCACTGCATATGACTTAACCCTCTCTTCATGTCCAATACATAAAAGATTGCTAGATAGTTATATAAATATATCCTCTCATCATGTCCAACACATATGAGATAACTGGATATCCTCTTGTCATGTCCAATACATATGAGATAATAGGATAAGTACATAACATTTCATTCAAGATAGATCCAATTGCAAAATGCATACGGCATCTATCCATGTGTTCATATTCTTCAAAAGAACTGGCACACTAGGCTCTTGAGGGACTAACTCCATGGAACATGGACAAGTTTTCTCTCATTAAGTTTTGCATGTTGAACCCTTCAACATCTTGACAATGTATGTTCTCTTTAATAGATCAAGAAGCTTTCCAAATCTATCTTTATAGATCTCACATAGGATGATTCACCTAAACCCTTCATAGAGAAGGTACTTTCCTTGCTAGGTTTTAACATTTGTAAGATAAGGATGTTATTCACAATCATCATGTGGAATAGAAATATGCTCCCACTAAATCTTTTGTAATCACAGATTTCATCTTCATTTTGACTTAAGTCAAACCCTTTGATTGTCTTGTCAAATAGAAGATTCCATCCCTGAGATGCTTGCATCAATCCATAGATTGACCTTTATAGCTCATAGACTTTATTTGTGAAATTGGATTTATAAAACCTTTATGTTGTGACACATACACATCCTTATAATTATTCCAATTAAAGAATGTGGTTTTAACATCCATATGCTAAATCTCATAGGCATACTAAGTTGCAATAGCAAGCATGAACCTGATGGACTTAACCATGGTAAATGGTAAAAGACTTCATCATGTTCAACACCTTGAACTAGTTTGAAACTCTTTGCAACCAATCTACCCTTACATGTTTGTCTTCTTACAAAGACCCTAATGCACGCAATGGGTTTTACCCCTTTAGGTGGATCCATTAAGGTCATACCTCATTGGTTGCCATGGAGTCCATCTTGGATCTTATAGCCTCAAGCCATTTCTTAGAATATGGTCCCTCGATATCTTCTAGGTAGGTTGTTGACTCGTCATCTATGATCAACTCATCACCTTTATAAGATATCATATTCTTTCAAACTTAAGGTGTGTTGTACTAGAACTATGAGGTTTTGTTTTACATAAGGAACTTGAGATTCCACAATGGCTTGAGATCCTCCTTGTTCCTACTATACCTCTTTAGGTTTAATGTTTTCTTGTCTGTCTCAAACATGTTGAGTTCTACTTTTACTACCACTTATTCCTTTGGAACTAAGTTCTTCTTCAGGAATATAGTTATCCATATTAACAAACAACTTGTTATTGGATTGGGATAAGAGTAGTATTTTAACAAAATAACATTTATGTGATTTGTGGACAAAGATTTTCAAGAAACTATTTTCTTATGTAAGCATTCATCCCTAATCACTATAAAATATGTATCATGACACTTCCCATGTCGTATCATATGTTGTCTTTTGAACCATTTTAGATGGCATATTGTTTTAGTGTAAAGTATGTGCCCAAAATAAATTGTAAGATTATATAGATATTTTGATAATCACACCATGACTTCACAAAGTGTGATTCCTTCTTTTTGACACATCATTATGTTTCATGTGGAGTTCATTGTGATACACTATCACATATCTCCAGAAGGTCCTTAAAATCTTAGTTTAAAATATTTCAACATTGATCATATCAATGTATCTTAATACTTTTACCAAAATAGTTACATACTTCATTCACAATCTCCTTGAACACTTCTAGAGATCATTACTTGTATTTCTAATATACAAACTTCATATATATTGATAGCATTAGTAAGTATAATAAGGTACTAGTAACTACCTTTAGCATTTATTCTAAAGGTCTATATACATCAGTATGTATGAGCCCTAATAGAATAGTTGCTATCCCACTACATCTAGTAAAGATGCTTTTGTCATATTGCACAACAAATAAGATATGCATGTTTCTGTTGGTTCAATAACCAAAAGAGTCTATATCAACATCATATGGATTCTAGAAATGCATTTCTCATTTATGCACTTTACATGAAAATTTTATAGGTATTCATTATTTACGTCATCAAGTCATTCAATATATGTGTCATACACATTTGTATCTAAAACTATCAAGTATAGTTTATAAGACATAGGGCATTTCCATATAAGATCTCATCTTTTAAAATGAAACATCAATTTATTTTTTCCATACTAGATACATGTTGTTTTCATTATTGGGGAGTGCATAATAGCAATTTAGTAATTCTATTATATGCCCATGAATGATGGATTCCACCTATAGTGGCAGCAACTCTTGCACCTTACAGTTCTAGCTTATTTCTTATTGGGTCCTAAAGTAGAGATCTCTATCTTTTTCTTCTTCCTTTGTTCATTTAAGTGAAAAGGACAAATTCCTTTGCACTTGCCCTTCTCCATAACTTGAGTATAGAAGATTTGGACTTTATCTTAGCCTCATAACACTTCTTGGCCTTACTTTTTCCCTAGGACTCACTTCCACTAATCACCATCATAGGCTTGTCCTTCTTCGTCCTTGCTTCAACATTAACGTACCAAGCATTTGATAAACTGACTCTATGACTCACACAACAAAATCTACAATCATGATTCATATCCATGGTCAACTCTTAACCTAAGAGAAATCCCAGTCACTTCACATGCCCAATCATATTGGGCATATGGGGCTCTACAGGATCTCCCTTTGTCAGTTTACACTCAAATATCTCTTTGGAGACATTATACCTTGTTTGCTTTACATGATTCTTAAGATGTGTTACCATCTCAAGAATGTCCATGTTATCATGATGTTCATTCAACTCATAGTTCATTCAATATAGCATAAGGTGTTTAATGTATATGACATTATTGGCATGCTTCAAGTAAGCATCCAATTTAGTCTTAAGCACATTTGGAGTGGGTTCCTCTGGCTCTGGTCTTTCAAGGACATAGAGCTTTTGCTCATGTTTGAGAACACTTCTCAAAGCCCTTAACTAGAAGTGGAATTCAATCTCGTATGGTTTTGTCATTCTTAAGGACTAATCACAATAAGAACATGTTTGTGTTTGACATTTGATTCCACAAAGAAATGTTGTAACTTTTCAAAACATTTTTTATTTGTTCAATTTGATAAGTTAACTATATTAATTAGGCCTTTAAATAATTATCACTCCCACAATTTTGTACAAATTGATAACCCTAAAATATCAATTCGGAATATTATAGCGTACAATCTTATAGTGAGCCAAGACCCAAAACAATTCAACTATTACACGGCCAAAGCCTGCGTCCATAGTCGATTATAAAGGTAGGAAATTTTTGTCGATTGCATCATATGCAATTCTTGGATATATGACATGCACAACTCTTTGCCATAGTCATCGGCATGCCTTTAGTGCTTAATCTCATTAAGACCACACAGTTAAGACTGACCCAAAATCTAACACAATAGCAATGCACCCCGCTTGGCAGGCCCACATAACTATCATCACACTTCGATGAGATAGGAAACGCACCGATCGTATGGTTCTTAGATCCAAGTGGTGTTTGGACTCCTCTAGCCTATCTGTTGGGCCACTAGTTGATCGGTTCATCATCCTATTGTTTGGCCTCCTCCAATCAATCATTTTTTTTCATGAGCCAGTCAATTTGCCTTTGTGCAGAACTTCTTCTCACGATGATATATAAGTTCAAACTATCCTATGTCTTATTACATTGTAAAAGGGAATACCTCAAAGTATATTCAAATGAAAATAGGAAGAAGATATTTAATTTACATTTGGAAAGGAGAGAGAAGCTCAGTATGCAGACAGAGTAACAACAAGAATAAACAACCACAACCATGCATACACATATCTAGGGTTATTGGCCATAACCATGCTTCACATTCACCATCAAAACCGATTTTAGGTCGACGCATATGAATTGCATATATATATATATATATATATATATATATATATATATATATATATATATATTGTGGTATCATATGTGGTATTTAATCAGATATGTATTCATTTTAATATTTGCATCGTATGCAATAAAATATTGAAAATTAGATCTGATCATATTGATTTAGATCCTAGATATGCCATAAATTGATGTGGCTCTGATACCGTTGTAGGAAAATTGGGCGTAGATATAGGTAGCGGAAACATAACAAAATAAATGCTTGTTTCCCAAAATAGAAAGATCGCGTCAACAACAATGTATCTAGGAAGGAAGGTTTGCAAGGTTATAGCTAATTCTGGAGAAATTCTAGCAAAATTACCCTTGGAGTAGATGCTTCTTCTTCAGACAACAGCACGCTCCTTCAGAAAAAGCAACACTAAAACTATCGTCTCCACCGGCCTCCTGGTGAAGCACCACGATAGCGGTTGATGATGTCTTTCTAGAGGCATACAATGGCCTCCCGCCTCTAGAGTAGTCCACGTAGACCACTGGGAACTCCACGTTGCGCCACCAGAGCCAACGAGAAGGAGTTGTCCCCTTCTATCAGCGTACTAGTCACCAATAGGCTCTCCCACATTGTTCTCAGTTGTTCTCTCCCTTGCTCACTCCCTTTAATGGGTAGGACTTTCTCAGGGTCTCTATTGGTTACCACAACCAGAGATTACAACAATTGTCAGAGCAATTGATTCTCAATTGTGTGTGTTGAGAAGCCCCCACTACCCTTATATTTATAGTAGAGGTCAGTGTCAGGGTTCCCAGTCTGTGTGGGAGTAGAAGGGTCTGGGATCATGAATTTTCTAAAACATACGAATGGTGAACCGATCGGTTCACACACCCAACCAGTCGATTGTTGCATGTGTTGTCAGTTCACTAAGTGAACCGATCGGTTCGTGTAGTTCCTATTCTGAATCACATTGGTATTCAATGCTCGATTAATGCTAAATATGACATCATAATCAATCCTTACTCCAATTGAATTGGAAACTAAACCGCATGTCCCAGAGGGTGAACCAGTTGTCTCACATTGTGAAACAGACGTATCACATTGTGTGATGGTTGTTTTGCAAGTGAAATGATCATTTCACTTGTCTAGTTTAGGCAAATTTAAACCAATATTGATCCTAATTGACCTGACATTCTGATTGGTTTGACACTTGAACTGGTCAGTTCAGAGGCTAGTCAGTCAATTTTGAATCTTAGTTGTTTGATTGAATACCTAAACACCTTTAGTAATTAACCAAAACATCATTCATGAATAAACTCCTTTAATCCAAGTGTATCCTATGTGTGTGACCCTATAGGTCCAGAATTACATTGGCAGTGAATGTCCATAACCAATTATGACATCACAAGCAAAGAGTTGTGTCTAGTCACACATAATTTCTACCCAAGTAATTCAAAAAGTTGGAGAACAACTTCAACCTACAATCTGTGATTAGTGTTACCATGATCGTATAGTTCCTTTGTCTCTAATATCCGGATTGAACTCGAGGCATGGAATCATCATCCTCTCGACGTTCAATCCATGTTCCTTGAACTAGAGCAGACTATCTAAGATGCATGTGAGTTCACATATCACATATTGAATCACAAAATTACAGCTGTAAAATTCTCAGTCTCACTTATAAAGAGGCTTGGATATCAAACTCATGTAGGAGGGACAAATCCCATATACATCACTCACACTCAGTCCCCATGTGTCACAACTACCCAATCATCACCGTTATGCCAATCCTTATTCAAGGTTACGTTGGATGATTTCAAAGTATACCGAATGACATGTGATGAATGTAGTGACTTTAGGTCTAAGAACTACAATCACCACTATCACTATGAGAGATGATTCTGACTACCATTCCATGGTCTTCATGTATCACTCTCATGGTGAGTCTGTCTAATACACTTATTTTTAACATGTACATGTATGCTTGACTTGATATCACATATCATGACTAATGAGACTCTATCATCAGTCAACACACACTCTAGTCTTATGTATTATTGTCATCTATTTTTCTTCCACAGTAATATCTGACTAGGGATATAACAAGAATGTATGTACTCTTATCATAGATCTCATTGTTCAAATCATGTACTTGAAGACATACGTTGTCGAGTAACATCATTCTTAAGACATCTACTTATGTATGTGTCATCATCTCATGACTGGAACAAACATAATAGATGGAATTACCTTTATAGTTGTCAAATTAGGTATATAATGCCACATCCCAATCATCATATGATTGGCTCTCTGGGCATACATACCAATAATGTGTCCAAGAGATCTCATCCATGAAAAAACCACACTCATCCATGAACTAGGGTGGCCATAATAAGAAAACAAAATGACCAAACTTGTTTATAAAAAGAAAATGACTGCTATGATCTTGGCGACCAAGAGATCAGAAATCCAAACGGTCGCTAACCCTAGGTGTGTTGGCAACCAAATTAAGTTGAGTTAGGAACTTTCATTGACCGCAAACCCTAGGTGCACAAGGAAACCTTAGTGAGTTACAACCCTATAGGTCACACATACAACTTTGGCAACTGCCGACACAAGGGGGTTCATCAGTCAACACACTTCAAGGTCAACAATCAACTCAGGGCATCCATGCAAACCCTAACCTCAACATGAGATGTCACCACTCAAACCAAGTTGTGATAAGGCACCCCAAAGAAAAACCATATCCAAAATGATGTAAAAACATGTGAGGCACAACAAGCATGTGGCAAATTGCAAGAAAAAACCTAGATGAGGATAAATTGCAATTAGTTCAAAAATAAGTGCAAATATGCAAAACTAGCTCAAACAGTGTCCAAACTGGACCAAATTTGAAACACAAGCTTTTCACATGATTTCAAAGCACATCACAAGGTTTTATTAAGGTTTTAAGCATCTAATTATGGTAATAAATCATGTTTAACCAAAAATCAAGGTTAGCGGTCTTACAACCATAACCACTAACAAGGATTTTGTCCCCGAAATCTTACAAGAAAAAGACGAGTACTTCCTACACACCGCAACCTATAACTCCCTCGTGGCTTCCTCCACACGATGGTGATGCCACAAAACCTTCACTAAAACTATATCCTTCGTCTTCAACTTCTTCACTCTCCTATCCGGGATCAACACATGACCCTCAACGTACAACACATCCTCCTCCAATTCAACCTCCAAAGGCTCCAACACCATCTCTATATCAGGGTGACACTTCCTCAACATGGAGAAATGGAAGATATTGTATAACTTGGTTCAACTCTGGTGGTAACTCCAATTTATATGCCACCTTCCCAACACGTGCCAAAATAGGGTATGGTCCCATAAACCTAGGAGCCAACTTACCCTTCTTTCCAAACCTCAAAACACCTTTTTAAGGGGAAACTGTAAGATACACTCAGTCTCCAACTTGGAACTCAAATGGTCTACGATGGTTATTGTAAGGAGTGGGACCCAACAGGGGATCCACTCCCTACTAAAAAAATTGAAGAATAAAACATCCATATCGAGCACACTCAAAGGTATGTTGGAATACGTGTAAAATTTTCAAATTTCAATCAATGGTATTCAAAACAACCAAAGTATAGCAACAGAATTAAACAAATGACTATATTTACTTTTTACAAAAAGATTACAAAAGTACATCATAATCTCCCATAAGGGTTTACACGTATGATACAACATAAGGATCTAAGTAGAGGGAAGTCCAAACTACTTCAAATCTATCTCCAAGAAACATCTCCAAGATCTAGGTCCATGTTGGAAGCTATGTTCTCCTTGATCATGTTCAACACCTCAATCTAAACTTGGGTGGTTGGGAAATCACCCAGCAAGAGAGAGAAAAACAAAGTATGTGTCAAATAAGGAACAAGAACAAAAGATAAAGAAATAACATGAAAGTAGAGGCTGATATTTCATCATAATATGAAGAGAACAAGAGTATGAGGCATGATCAGATAGATGCTTGCCATAACATTAAAATAGTAAAGAAATTGCATGCATGATTAATATTGACTACATTAACTAAGTAGGGTTTAGGCACCTACCGGACCTCAACCTATAGGTGAGGGGATAATTAATACATTCCCAGTCACCTACACATATTTTTATGGGGGAGAATAAGACATTCCCCAGGGCGAATTAATACATACCCTATCTATGGGTGGTTGTACATAAGTACCACTACTATAGCTAAATAGTCCATAAAATCAACATGCTAGAAAAGAAATCATGGTAAGTAAAAGCATCATATAAATTAGAACATGGTAGTGGGGTACAAGACCCAAGAAAAAGAATGTCATTACTAATTTTGAGGCAATTTAACAAAAGAATCATGAATAGAGGGAATAGGGTTCATTGAAGCCTCATTAGGGAAATATAGGGTTTGGTTTGTAAATATCCCAACTTAGGGTGTAAGAATGCACATACCTCTCTTACTAATATCAATTACTAACTTTCACCACTTTAATTGAGTCCAAGTTCCTCTTTGTCTATTTTCAATGTATTAACATGTATTAGAGTATGTAATGCACATTAATGTATATAAAACCCTAATTTTAGACCTTTGTATAAAAACTTATATTTAGACTCTAAAAACCTCACAAATGAACTTATTCAGTTCTCCTGATCAAGAAAATATATTTATATGTTAATTTTGGAGTTATGATAATTGAGATGTAATTTTTATGGATTTTATGCATTAAATTCATTTTCTAAAAATCACCCTTCGTCAAATGTTGAAATCAAATTTGAAAATATTTTTATTAGATAGATTAATTGTTCAATTCCAAAACATGTTTATTTGTTAAATTTGGATCAATGGATTAAAATATATGAATTTTTCAATTTGAACCAATCTGGAAATGACAAGTCAGAAATCTTTGAGAGAGAGGGAGAAAACACCATTTAACCCAAGATCAGGGTTTGAGATGCATAGGTAACCAAACTAAATCTTCTAGAGAAGGTAAAATAGCAAGAAACCAAAACCTTAGAAGAACATGGTAAATAGAGATGGAGATCATCGATTTTAAATAGAGAAGCATGAGTTTTAAGCATATAGTAAGCAATATATGAGAAGGGGGTTATAAAACTCACCTGTAGGAAGGTGGAAAGGTTCCAGAAGCAAGGTTCCTAAGATAGAGAGGCTGGTTTCTCCAACAAAGCTCATATCTCGAGCAAGAAGCACCGTCTCCACTTAAGAGGTGAAAAACCCTAGCAAAAGAACATGGAGATGAGGTGTTTAAGGGCTCTAGGTGGGGTTTCATCATAGAAGGCCATGGTTCCGACCTAGAAGAAGGTGGGAGGAAGACGAACAACATGAAAATAGGGAAGAAAAGGAGGAAAGTTACTAGTTTTGGTCGAAATCACCAAGAAGAGCTTTAGAAACCCTAAATAAAGCAAATTTGGAACCCTAGGAGCCTTCTTCACCAAGGTAAGCACCCTCTTTTACCTTGGGACAGCATTTCTGTTGCCAAACAGAGTAGGAACTATGCTCTAATATGGAGTAAAGAGTAGGAGAGATATTTTTTTTGAATTGGGAGGTGGGAAGGGGTAGATATGGCTTTATAAAAAAGGGGGCAAGCATGAGCTGTCTATGTGACTTTCCATGTGTCCTTGGCCTAGAGCTTAATGGCCATGCAAGAGGACAACTCATAGAGGCTTCTTGAATATCAAATGTTGGTTATAAAATCTCATAGAGAATTCTAGGCCATCCCCACCATCCTCCATTCAACCCATCGGTTGATAGCTTTTAAAGATAAGCTCATTTATAAAGAGGGTAATCCCTAAAATGCCCTTGGAGAGAAACACCTCCAAACCAAGGTACAACTAGGTGCCCCATGGCTCAAAATCTCGAGAATTGTAAGGGAATATCTAAATATTATAATTCATTCAACAATTTACAAAGAAAACCTCCCAAATGGGTAAATTACATAAAAGTCCAAAATGTACCTAAAATTGCATAACATGCACAAACAACATCCAAATTGAACCAAGTTTGAAACTTAGGACCATTTTATAATTTCAAAACACATAAAACGTTAGATTAAAGTTTAGAACACCTAAATAAGGTCCTTAAATAGATTTTCATTGAGGTATTTGTGCATAAACCCTTTTATTGGTATAAATAGTGAATAAATGTTCACCATACCACTATAAATTCCACTAATTAGACATCAAGGACATAAAGGACAGAAATAAAAGGGAAACTTGGGAAAAAGGGTTACATTGAGATTATATCTAAGGTTTAGTATGTTACAGCACTCCACCCCTTAAAAAGGATTTCATCCCTGAAATCTCAAACAAAAAGAGAAGGGTGAGTATGCAGCATCCCAACACTAAACTCCCAGGTTGTTTCCATAGAACTTCCACCAAAACTTTCATTAACTCAAACTCCTAGTTTTTCAACTTCTTAACTTGGGAGTTCAGAATCTTCTTAAGAAACTCCACATAGGTTAGGTTCTCATGGATCATTAAGGGTTCCACTATTAAGATTTCTTTTTATTAGACATAACAGAGTTAACATTTTAGGCCTATTAATATTATATTCATTATGATATTATATCATCCTTATTCTTTTAATTGTGTCATGTTATATTTACTTTGTTTCCAAGAGATTTATATTTTATTATTATACACAAAGTCATATATATTTCTTATTTATCTCATTAAGAGTTTTAGAACAAATAAGGTTTACTCAATTATCTCAATATACTTGATTATTATCCTTGATTATTTGGATTTAGTCTCTGTTATCGACACAATGAATTATAACATATTGTTTTGCATGAAATAGGACATTTTATCCAATTTGTTACAATTATTCCAAATAATGTCACATTAATTACTTATAAATATATTAAACATTGTCACATTACCTTTTTTATAGTAATATCATCGTTAATCATTTTCTCATATTTATTCACTTCTTATTATTGATTATGCACATTTACATGATATGTATTTTAGTGATCAAGGTGGGACATATTACATATTAATGATTTGATTCACATACTAAGTAATGATTAGGTGATTAATTAGGTGCGCATTAGAGAATAAGGTGATATGCATTTCATATTGATAACCTGATTAATCTATGATTAGGTGATTATATATCATTTATGTGTATTAAAGTATGTTATCTGATTATGACACCTAATGTCACTAATGTATCAAGAATGTCATTAAGAATGTATAGGTTAAGATTAGAGGATTACAACTTAGGATATAGGTCAATATGATCATTATTCTTCATCTATACATTCTTAGCATGCATTAAATACAAGATTAGGTTACAATTATCTTGCTCAGCATTTCATTAGGGTTTATTGGTTAGAGAAATGTTTAGCCTCATGTGTACCCACAATTAGTATTATATGTGAGTTACTCATATTATGTGCATTAGATATTCATTAGGGTTCAAACATGTGAACTACTCATTAGATGACCATTATATGTTCATTAGTATATAAACAAGCAAGGCAGGTTATAAATATGACTTGTTTGGTCAAAACTAAGGATCCAAGAAAACTATCCTCCTAAATATGGAGTTAGGGTTTCTAGAGCCAGTGTAGTTAGATTTCTGTATGTTATAGCACTCCATCTCCTTATAAAGGATTTTGTCCTTGAAATCTAACTACCCAAACATCATCAAACCAACTACTCTCCATCCCTTAAAAGGATTTGCCTACCAAGACAAACTAATCTAGAGGTAAAATGGTGAGTCTAACTAAACCATGTACAAGATCCATCACGCTTCCACTGCACACTCTGATTTCTTACTAAACACCAACTTTAAAATCTAGGTTATTAGGGATAGACTATCCAAGCATGTGGTTCTAGGGGACATAAGGGAACTATATTGGGTATCCATCCTCAAACAAGTCATTACACCAGAAAGATAACGTCAACATATTAGGTTCTCGGGAGTATCCAACTGAGGTTCCTAAGGCTACTACTATCTATAGGCATGATATTTTAGATAGTCAGTATCATCTCAGGATAGGCAAGTATCATATGGATCCAGGAATCCTCGTAAACCAAGCTAGTGGTGTGGAGGAAAATCTTACCAGCCCGCAAACCATGATCCTTTCTAGACACCTTTACTTTCAACTTATGCCCTAATAGCTACCTAACATGCTCATCACGTTACAGTTAACTAAACATGTTTCTAATATGAAACTCTTATGATACTAAATCAATCTTTCATCATCTCAAGTGTAGCATAGATCAATTATATGGAAAACATGTCACTTAAAGAGGAACTATATGAGGCAAGGTTTCTAATTAGGGAGACAAAGTTGAAATAGTCAGATTCTGATTACCATGGGCTCTAATACCATGATGTAAGGAGTGTGACCCAAGAGAGGATCCACTCCCTACTAAAAAAATTTTGAATAATAAAACATCCATTCTGAACGCACTCAAAGGTGTGCTGGAATAGGTGTAAATTTTCAAAATTTCAAAAAAAAGGTATTCAAAACAATCAAAGTGTAGCAACAGAATTAAACAAATGACTATATTCAATTTTCACACAAGATTATAAAAATGTACATCATAATATCCCATAAGGGTTTACATGTATGATACAACATAAGGATCTAAGTAGAGGGAATTCCAAATTACTTCAAATCTATCTCCGAGCAACATCTCCAAGAGCTAGGTCCATGTTGGAAGCTATGTTCTCCTTAATTATGTTCAACACCTCGATCTAAACCTGGGTGGTTGGGAAATCACCCAATAAGAGAGAGAAAAACAAGGTATGTGTCAAATAATGAATAAGAACAAAAGATAAGAAAATAACAAGTAGAGACTAATATTTCATCATAAGATGAAGAGAACAAGAGTATGAGGCATAATCAGATAGATGCTTGCCATAACATTAAATTAGTAAAGGAATTGCATGCATGATTAATATTGACTACATTAACTAAGTAGGCTTAAGTCACCTGCCAAATCTTAACCTATAGGTGGGGGGAGAATTAATACATTCCCAGTCACCTACACATATTTTTATGGGAGAGAATAAGACATCCCCCAGGGAGAATTAATGCATGCCCTATCTATGGGTGGTTGTACATAAGTACCACTACTATAGCTAAATAGTTCATAAAATCAACATGCTAGAAAAGAAATCATGGCAAGTAAAAGCATCATATCAATTAGAACATGGAAGTGGGGTACAAGACCCAATATAAAAAATATCATTACTAATTTTGAGGCAATTTAACAAAAGAATCATGAATAGGGTTCATTAAAGCCTCATTAGGGAAATATAGGGGTTGGTTTGTAAATATCCCAACTTAGGGTGTAAGAATGCACATACCTCTCTTATTGATATCAATTACTAACTTTCACCACTTTAATTGAGTCCAAGTTCCTCTTTGCCTATTTTCAATGTATTAACATGTATTAGAGTACATAATGCACATTAATGTATAGAAACCCTAATTTTTGACCTTTTTAGAAAAACTTAGATTTAGACTCTAAAAACCTCACCAATGAACTTATTCGGTTCTCCTGATCAAGAAAATATATTTTTATGTTAATTTTGGAGTTATGATGATTAAGATGTAGTTTTATGGATTTTATGCATTAAATTCATTTTTCAAAAATCACCCTTCGTCAAACCTAGAAATCAGACCTTGAAAATATTTTTATTAGGTATATATTAATTTTCCAATTTCAAAACATATTTACTTATTAAATTTGGATAAGTAGATTAAAAGATATGAATTTTTCAATTTGAACCAATCCAGAAATGACAAGTCAAAAATCTTCGAGAGAGAGGAAGAGTGAGAGAGAGGGAGAAAACACCATTTGACCCAAGATCAGGATTGGAGATGCATAGGTAACTAAACTAGATCTTCTAGAGAAGGTAAAATAACAAGAAATCAAAACCTTAGAAGAACATGGTAAATAGAGATGGAGATCATCAATTTTAAACAGAGAAGCATGAGTTTTAAGCATGTAGTAAGCAATATATGAGAAGGGGGTTATGAAACTCACCTATAGGAAGGTGGACAGGTTCTAGAAGCAAGGTCCCCAAGCTAGAGAGGTTGGTTTCTCCAACAAAGCTCATATCTCGAGCAAGAAACACCTTCTCCACTTTAAAGGTGAAAAACCCTAGCAAAAGAACATGGAGATGAGGTGTTTAAGGACTCTAGGTGGGATTTCACCATGGAAGTCCATGGTTCCAACATGGAAGAAGGTGTGAGGAAGATGAACAACATGAAAATAATGAAGTAAAGGATGAAACTTACTAGTTTTGGTCAAAATCACCAAGAAGGAGCTTTAGAAACCCTAAATAGAGCAAATCTTGAACCCTAGGAACCTTCTGTACAAGGTAAGCACCCTCTTTTACCTTGTCATAGCACTTTCATGGACAAACAGAGTAGTAACTATGTTCTAAGAAGGAAAGAGTAGGAGAGCAAGATTTTTTGAATTGGGAGGTGGGAAGGGGTAGATATGGCTTTATAAAGAAGGCGGCAAGCATGAGGTGTCTATGGGACTTTCCATGTGTCTTTAGCCTAGGGCTTCATGGCCATGCAAGAGGACAGCTCATAGAGGCTTCTTGAATATCAAATTTTGGTTATAAAATCCCATGGAGACTTCTAGGACATCCCCACCGTCCTCCAACCAAAGAAATAATCCCTTTGGTTGATAACTTTTAAAGATAAGCTCATTTATAAAGAGGGCAATCCCAAAAATGCCCTTGGAGAGAAACACCTTCAAACCAAGGTGCAACTAGGTGCCCCATGGATCAAAATCTCAATTAGTAATGGAAAATCTGAGGATTATAATTCATGTGACAATTTGCAAAGAAAACCTCCCAATTGGGTAAATTGCATAAAAGTCCAAAATATACCTAAAATTGCATAACTTGCACAAACAACATCCAAATTGAACCAAATTTGAAACTTAGGATCATTTTATGATTTTAAAACACATAAAAAAAAGTTTGATTAAGGTTTAGAACACATAACTAAGGTCCTTAAATATATTTTCACTGAGGTATTTGTGCATAAACCCTTTTATTGGTACAAATAGTGAATAAACGTTCACCATACCACTATAAATTCCACTAATTAGACATCAAGGACATAAAGGACATAAATGAAAGGGAAACTTGTGAAAAAGGGTTACATGGAGATTACATATAAGATTTAGTATGTTACAGTTATCAACTATGTGTCTTGGTCTGCCTTTAGCAACTGCTATATCACTTTGATCTTATTTGTAGTCTGTTGCACTAGCTCAGGACCCAAGAGTTGATACTCACCTATCTCATACCAATAAAGCAATGTCTAAAAATGCCTCCCATACAAAGCTTCATAAGGTGCCATATATATGCTTCTTTGATAATTATTATTGTAGGCAAAGTCTATCTTACTCAGACGCACATCCCAACTACCCAGAAATAGCAAGACACAAGCTCTCAATAGATCTTCTAATGTCTGAATGGTCCTCTCTGATTGGCCATTTGTTTGTGGGTGAAAAGTTGTACTTAACCTCAGATGTGTCCCCAAAGGTGTATGTATACATTCCCAAGAACTGATCATGAATTGTGGACCCCTGTCAGATACTATGGTAACTGGAATACCATGCAAATGAATTATCTCATCAACATATATATGTGCCAACTTCTCTATTGTATATGTCGTCTTGACTGGAAGGAAGTGAGCTGACTTGGTTAACCTATAAGCTATCACCCAAATGGAATCATGACCTTTGGTTTTCCTAGGAAGGACAACCACAAATCCCATGGTGATATGATCCCATTTCCATTGCAGTATTAGCAAAGGTTGTAAAGTTCCTGTAGGCTTCTAATGCTCTACCTTGACCTATTGACAAATTGGATACTTAGTAATGAACTCTACCACATAATGCTTCATACCTGGCCACCAATATAGATCCTTCAGATTATGGTACATCTTGGTATTTCCAGGATGCATCGTGTACATTGAGGAATGAGCGTCCTCAAGAATCATTTTCCTTATACCCTCAACATCTGGAACCATTGTTCTGTTATGAACTCATATTGTCCTATCCTCAGACTCATGAAAGCCATCATACTTTCTATTGCCAAACTCTAACCTGATACTCTGTATCATAGTATCATTCTTCCATGCATCTTTGATCAATTGCATCAAGGTAGGCTTCACCTGTAACTGTTCCAATAGCCCTACCAACAAGGAGACCTCTAACTGAACATTCATCTACCGCAATGACACCAACATGTCATGCTTATGGCACACGAAATCATGTATTTGTAACTTGTCTATAGATGATGGAGAAGATGACTTCCTTCTCAAAGCATCATCCACCACATTCACCTTCCCTAGATGGTAGTCTATCATGCAATCATAGTGCTTTATCAAATCCATCCATCTCATTTGCCTCATGTTCAACTCTTGCTTTGAGAAGATATACTGAAGGCTCCTGTGGTCAGTGAAGATTTAACACTTCTCTCCATACATATAGTACCTCCAAATCTTCAAGGCATAGACTACAGCCACAAGCTCATGATCATGTGTCAGGTAGTTCTCCTCTTGTTTCTTAAGTTGGCATGAAGCAAAATTAAATCACGTTCTTGTCCTGCATCAACACACATCCCAAGTCATTCTTTGAAGCATCACAAAAGATGATGTAGTCTTTCCCTTGCTCTAGTAGAACTAACATCGGTGCACTGGTCAACTTCTCCTTTAGTAATAGGAAATATCGCTGATACTTGTCATCCCAGACAAAAGGGATACCCTTCCTGGTCAACATGGCTAGGAGTAATGCTACATCGCTGAAATTCTTTATGAATTTCCCATAGTAGCCTGCCAAACTTAGGAAACTCCATACCTCTATCGGTGTCTTGGGTTGTTCCCATTCCATCACTGATTTTACCTTCTTTGGGTCTACACAGACACCCTTAGTATATATGACATGACCTAGAAAAGACACCTCGGTTAACCAAAACTCACATTTGTTGACCTTGGCATACAACTTGTGTTGCCTCGACAATTTCATTGCTTGGTGAAGGTTTTGCTCATGTTGTTGACTATCTCTAGAGTATATCAAGATATCATCAATAAACATGACCACAAACTGATCAAGGTACAACCTGAACACTCAGTTCATTAGGTCCATAAAAGTTGTCGGTGTCTTGGTTAGCCCAAACAGCATAACCACGAACTCATAGTGACCATGTGTAGTCCTAAGAGTTGTCTTAGGTATGTGAACCGCCTTGATTCTTAATTTTTTGGTAACCTGACCTCAGATCTATATTCAAGAACATGGTATCACCTCTCAACTAATAAAATAGATCATCTACCCTAGGCAACGAATACTTTTTCTTTATCATAACCTTGTCCAACTGTCAAATGTCTATACATAACCCATGGATCCATTCTTCTTCTTTACAAACAACATGGGAGCACCCCAAGAGGAAGTGCTCGGTCTGATGAAACATTTCTCTAACATCTCATGCATCTCTATCAGTGCCATCCTATAGGGTGACTGTGCTATGGGTTGTGTTCCAGGAACAAGATTGATATAAAAATCAATCAATCTCTAGGAGGGGGACCACTGGGAAACTCTTCAGGATTGACATCCTTAAACTCTCGCACTACCAGTACCTCCTAGATACTAGGACTCCTCACCTTGATATCCATAACATGTTCCAAGTAAGCTTCACACCCCAGTCTCATCAACCTCTCCGTTGTCATATCTGACACTGAGCAAGTAGGAAGAATCTTCCTATCTCCTTGGAAGATCTATGAAGCATCTCCATCACGGAATGTTGCCACCATGGAACTATGGTCCAAAACAACCCTATACTTTTCCAAGGTATCCATCCCTAGGATCACATTGAACCCATGCATGTCAAGTGGCATAAGATCCACATCAATGTTGCATCCTGAGAAAGAAAGAACGCAAGATGAACACACCTCCTGCAACTCAGCAGAACCAACAAGAGGGGTTTCTAGCTAAAGACTCTGAGATATAACCTAAACAGGCAGATAACAACTGTTTATCACCTCTCTGGTAATACAAGAGTGCATCGCACCCAAGTCAACTGATACATGTCATTTCGCGCACCAAAAACTAGGGTCTTAATCCTAGAGTTTAAACCTTCCTAGTATAGAAAGCATCGATACACAGACAACATTTGCAAGATGAAGCCCAACTCAAAATACTTTTGAGCATGACTGTAGAAAGTAAAATCCAGAGTTTGATGGTTGTAGATTACATACAATGAAGTAAAATTGCAATGAAATAAAGTTATGCTAAGAACAAGTAATAGAAATTTATGCTAAGGACAAAAGAAGGGAGTTTTGGTTAGAACAATAAAAGAGAGTTATCTAAGAACAAGAAGTAAATTGAAAACAAGAAAAAGAGGTGATTGAAGAAAGCGATTGGAGAAATGGGATTGAATCAATGGGAAAAGATATTGAGGCTATGGGTTTTACCACCACGGCTGGCTTGAAACAAGATTGAAAGATTCCATATGACAAAATGAGATAGAAGTGGACAAGTAAAAACATTCATGAATGAATATACAAAAGACAAACTCCCTATGGACCCATTGGTCCGACTATCCATAGTTCCTAGTCCAATAATCCCAATAAGGATCTTTCTACAAGCACATCTAGATCCTTATGCAATTGATTTGTTTGTTCCAAGCCTCGGGTTCCACTGTCACATCCCCCAAGACTAATGTATGATAAAAACAAGAGATCAAGTCATTTACATCGGTGATTATCCAAACCAAAAACCATATACCAAATATAATTGTATAGGGAAACAATCTGATTTACACTATGGCCATGGGTCTACTCCCCATGCCTTGATATGAGGAATTAATCACGGTCCATAAAAGGAACAAGGGAAACGAAGGAAGAAAGGGAGAAAGACATAGACTAGAAAAAGTGAAGATCCCTAAGGGGATCTTAGCTAGTGACAATTAAATGGCTATCCCCCTTGGTTCCTTATTCCCAAAGAAGAATAAGACCGAAAGAACGAGAAAGATATCTTGAGAACAAAACCCAACTTTATTGAAGAACTAAAGGATTGAACATGCAAGAACTGAAATAACAATGCTCAAACATAAATTGTGAGTACAAAAAGTAGGATCCCCTTCTTTGTGGAGTCCCCCCTCCTTTTATAGGGGAAGGAGGGGTGGAAACCCTGAAGGAGGAGAGTAAATGATGACTGGTGGTTGCTGAAATTTGATGTATGCACATTGTGAATCGACCGTCTCGCAAGATGAACTGGTTGGTTGGTGGTGACGTGGTATGGTTGTTTTGGTAGCGAGTCAAAACCTAATAAAAAGGGTGGTGGCACCAACTGAATCTTGGCCTCGAAGAAATCTTTGATCTATTTTTTTGGGATATGAGATGGTCGGTTGGGGTGTGAGTACCCACAACTGAGGTTTGAAACCCTAACATGAGGTGGTGCCACCTTTAAATTTATCATGGTCCTGAAGTCGGTCTAAGACAAGCATCTGGGAGTATGCGACAATCGTTTTGAGGTCCTGAGATGGGCATTTTGGACTCCTAAACACTCACTTCACTACTGAGATAGTTCATTTGATAAGGGTTGAGCTAGGGGGTGAAGCATGAGCTCTGGGCCAGTTAGACACTCGTTTGGGCCTAAAGTGCAACATCTTTTATGACTGAAATGATTATTTCAGTGAGTGAGACAGTCAACTCATGTAATGAGAGGTTCATAATTGGATCTTGATGGTTAAAGCTACAAAACATTAAGGTAAAAGATAAGAATTTACATCATTTTGCATCATTAGTTGATAATTGGACAAATTGCATTTTATTCTAGGAAATTTGTATAAAGAGATAAGTCATAATCAAAAAGACTATGAAATATATATATAACTGAGATGAATATGCATTCATCGTCAACCAAAACATATACAAAAGAATAAGTCGATAAGTCAAGATGAAAAGTTCCATCTGACCTGTCATGGGACATGGATCAATTACTCTGTCTGGATGACTTATAGCATAGAATCTAGTTGTCACCTATTCTCATCCAATTAGATTCTATTCTATAGAATCTAATTGGACAAAAGGTTTTCTTGTCGCTATCGCAGGTGTGTTATCACATATGTGTTTTTTGGTATCTATCATAGGTGTGTCATAGGCCTCTTCTTTAGTAACACACCTACAATAGAGACCATCTAAACACAACTTTAAAAAATAAGGACCATCCAAATAATAGTGTTTGACATCATATAATTTTTTTGCCTTAGTATGTCCTCTGTAATCAGGGTGGCTGCAAGATAATTAACATAGTCAGCAAACCAGGGGTATTAGTATTCAACCTTGAGCAACTGGTCATCGGGTAGAGAGTCATTGATAGGAATACCATCATCATTGCAAGGTCTTAGGTGGCTAAGATGGTCAACTACAACATTCTCATGACCTTTCTTGTCAAGTATATCTAAATCAAACTCCAGTAGTAAAAAGATCCAATGAATGAGACGAGGTTTGCCATCCTTTTTGGTCATTAAGTACTAAATGGCCGCACGGTTTGTGTAAACAATCACTTTGGACCCAACTAAGTAAGATCAGAAATTATAAAAGGCAAAGACTATGGCTAACATTTCCTTCTCGGTGGTAGTATGGTTCCGCTGGGCATCATCTAAAGTTTTGGATGCATAGTAAATCACATGGTTTTTTTTGTCAACATGTTGTCCAAGTATGGTGCCAACAACAAAATCACTAACATTACACATTAATTCAAAAGGTAACGCACAATCAGGTGCCTGGATGATGGGAGTAAAAGTGAGGGCGTCTTTCAAACACAAAAAACGGGTCATGTGAGATTTGTCAAAAATAAAGGGAGTATCTTTCTGGAACAGGTTGCTGAAGGGTTTGGCAATTTTTGAGAAATCACGAATGAATCACTGGTAAAATCCAGTGTGCCCAAGGAAGGCAGGATGTCCTTTACTGAAGAAGGAGGGGGAGTTTGGTGATGACCTTTATCTTGGCTCTATCAACCTGTATGCCATGGTTGCTAACCCTATGTCCTAAGACAATCCCTTTTGTCACCATAAAGTCACATTTTTTCCAATTTAAAACCAAGTGTGCTTCCTCACACCTTTCCAAAACAAGGGATAGATGTCTAAGGCAAGAGTCAAAACATTCTCCATAAATAGAGAAGTCATCCATGAATGCATCCATCACTGTCTCATCCAACCCAGCAAAGATAGAAAACATGCACCGTTGGAAGGTGGTTGGGGAATTGCACAACCCGAAAGGAATTCTCATGAATGCATAAGTGCCAAATAGGCAGATGAAAGTCGTCTTCTCCTAGTTGTTAGGATGGATGGAGATCTGATAAAAACATGAATAGCCATCAAGATAATAGAAATATTATTGATGGGAAATGCATTCTAGTACTTGATCCAAGGGAAGAGGGAAGTGATATTTCCTAGTTGTCTTATTCAACTTTCAATAATCAATACACATCCTCCATCCCATAATAGTATAGGTGGGAATGAGCTCATCCTTGTCATTCTTTGCAAAAGTGGTTCCCCCTTTCTTGGGGAAAAATTGTGACAGGACTTACCCAAGGGGAGTCATACATGGGGTAGATGAATTCTAAAGTCAAGATCTTGATAACCTCTAATTGGACAACCTCTTTCATGTTCACATTGAGTTTCCTTTAAGGGTCCCATTATGGTTTGTATTTTTCCACCATAGAAATTTTATGCATGCAAATAGCTTGATTGATCCCTATCAAATCAGCCATTTTATATCCTAGGGCAGCTCTTCTTTTCCTAAGATCAACCATGAGCTTGGTTTCCTGGTTACAAGTAAGATCAAAATTAATGATAATAGGACAGATTTGTAGCTCATCAATAAAAACATATTTTAAGACCTTCATGGAGTAGTTTCATTTCTGGGGCCATAGTGGGGTCAGGTTTCTCTTCTACAAGAGAGACCATTTTAAGGTCCTCAAATTCTTGATCAGATTCTTACTTAAAGTTATCTAAGTGAACTCGACATTGATCAAGTTTCTCATCTTCATAGATACAACCAAAAGGGGCCATGAGGGCAGTATGAAGGGGATCCTCAAGTAACTCCCATTCTTGTCTTAACTGGGAAAGTTTATCAACACAATCGAGAAGGTATACCTCTTCTTGGAGGGACAAACAAAGATGGGGGGTAGCGTAGATCTTCCTTTATGTCCATGATTACAAATTCACACAGAACATAAGCGTCTTTACCAACCAGTACATGTATATCTTCAATAATACCTATAGGCTTCATGATGGATGCATCTACCAACTGGATGGTCATGGTAGTGGGAAGCATCTCACCAAATCCTAATCTATTATAAAAACTATTAGGCATGATAGAGATACTAACACCTAAATCTACTAGGCCTTTTCTGCAAGCATTATCACCTAAGTAACACCCAATCCCAAAAGAACCAGGGTCTTTCTATTTTTTAGGAATTTTGCTTTGAATGAAATTTGAGGTGGTTTTAGAAAGTTTAATCATATCATACTCCTCTGTGGCATACTTCCTAATCAATAGAATTTTCATATAGGCAGGCATGTCGGCGTTAGCATCTAAGAAAGGGATGTCAACGTGTAACTTCTTCGTGGCCTCTCTAAATTTCGTGAGACGGGTATCAAGCCTAGTTTGCTTCAGACGGGCTTGGTACGGTGGATGAGGCTTGTAAACAAGGATTTCGGCTCGTCAACTCCACTTGTGGGACCTTAGGAGTAGGGATGGTGGGTTTTGGTGAAGGTGGAATTTCAACAACCATCATGTCTTCATCTTCAAAATCGAAGGGTTCAACATGAGTTTTCTCACAAGAGGGGGAGAGGCATGTGCCCTTCCTGGATGGGTGGAGACAACCTTAGGTTGTTTAGGGTGCTTTGGGTTATTTTTCGATTAACAAGAAAAGGTGTCGGTTGGGGGTTTCTATTGGGCAAAGAATTGGGCCAACTGAGCACCAATTACCTTTTGATAGGCCTACTGGGAAAGGAGGATTTAATTCATAGAAAGGATGCATTGCTTAAGAGCAGATATCATGTCACTATCATAAAGGGGAGCAGGAGCATTACATTGAGGTTGAGGTTGAGGTTGATGTTGAGGTGGGGGTTGGTTCAAATTTTGGTATTGTTGCCCTTGGTAGGGCCTGCAATTTTGAAAATTTCCTCTGTAATTTCCTTGGTTCCCAAAGATCCTCTGATTTTTGTTGTATGGGAAGCCTATTTGGGGATGATTACTGGCTTTAGGATGACGGGGCCTTTGTTGAGCATCAAGTTAGGGAGCATTTTCAACACCCGTTGGGTTCCCATATTGTAATCCGGGGTGGTTCCTTACTTGGTTTGGGTTATAATAAGCTTGGCATGGAATGCTATGAATGGATTTGAGGTCCTCTAATTGTTTCCCAACTTCTAGATGCATGGGGGAATTATAGAAATATTGACATTGTAAGGTAGAGTGAACATACCCTTGGAAAATCCCACATACAGAATCTACAGCTTTCACTTGATGATGATGCTCTCTCTTCTCATAGGCATTAAAAGAGGATTCTTGGTGATCTTGTTTCAAGGCAATAAGCTTGAGGCTTGTGGTGATATTTTAGTGTCACGATTCTCCTTATCCTTAGCTACCTTAAGGACCGCATCGATACGTTGTCTTGGTTGTGTTTTAAAAGTGCATTTTACAACCCCCCAAGCACTATCTAGGTTCTGGAACATGAAATTTCCTAAAGATGAGGAATTAGAGATTTTTTTAAGTATCATCATCAACCACAATAAAAGATTTCAATGAGTTGGGCTTGGGTAATATCATGGTGTGGGAAATGTCTAAGAAGACCCTAAACCTCTCCAAATCTTCTCCCCGTGTTTCACCTAGAACCATAGAAAAGAGAAGGATCTATCCCCTAATTTCATAAGGTAAGGAGGAAAATATTTGTCCAAAAATTGGCTTGTAGTGCCTCCCAGGTGGTGACACGTTCTTCATTATCCATGACATTATACATGTTGACTCAAGGTCAATTAGGTCAATGTTGACTCACATCTAAATTGACTAAACCCATGTTTTGATGATGACTAACCATTCCACATATTGGTGTCTAATGTCTCTACTTGAGTAATTTCAGATTAGGTATAGACACACTCCAATTGCCCTAACTTGCGCATCTCAAATTGGAGAAAAGACAAGTCAAAGTCATACAAGTGCACATTTTTGTAATATGATGTATATCCATTAGAATCATGTTGTAAATCACTTGTAATGATTGTATGACTTGTAATTAAGCTTAGAAAAATATCATAAACACTTAGATCGAATTTTAGAGCACTTTTAATGCAACTTTGAAAATCAATTATAGGCACTTGTTCGGTCGAGTTTCCCACCCTGAAACTCGACCGATCAACCTTGGTCGATTTTCTAAAGATTGCATCGGTCGAGTTGTGCACTCACAGAACTCGACCGATTGGGTAGTAGGCCAGTTCCAGTTGGAATGGTCGGTCGAGTTTCCTCAGAACAAACTCGACCGATCATTTCAATATCGGGCTGCCTGCTACTTGATCGGTCGAGTTACACATATAGAAACTCGACCGAATGCACTGTACGGAAAAGTGTAGAAATGTGTTTCTAGCCGTTGTGAAGTTGCAACAAGTGAAAATAGATCCGTTGCAAGCCACAAAACGGCTAGTTTTCGTTCATAAGTGTTCCCAAAGGCTAAGAGGCATCCCCAGCTATAAATAGGACCCCTTGGGCTTCATTCCAAGGTTGAGCATTCATTGCAAACTCTTTGTGAGGTTCCTATTCTATAGTTGAGTGCTTCCTACAACCTCCTCTCTCTCTCTAAGCTTAATCACTTGCTACATCCATTAGAGTGAGTAGGAGATTTGTAAGAGAGCTAGTTCTACTTGTATATCTTGGGAGGCTCTCACTTCCACCACCTCCCCATCTCTCATTTGTTATCTTGAAGATGAAGGTTCTCTCTCTTATCCAAGAGAGGTGAAGAAGAACAAGGGAAGGAGTCCCTTGGTGAAGATCAAGGCTAAAGACTTGGAGCTAGAGTGGGTAAGCCCTTGGAGAAGGCAGAAGACTCAAGCTCAAGTGGGTAAGACCTTGGTGGAAGCTTCTCCGAGTGAAGGTGAAGTCAAAGGCGGAAGATCCAAGAAGAGTGGGTAATTCCTGCAAGGCCGAAGACTTGTGCAAGAGTGGGTAAGTCCTTGGAGAAGGTCGAAGACTCTTGCAAAGTGGGTAAGTCCTTGGTAAGGTTGAAGACTCTTTTGTATTGGATAGGTAAGTCCTTTGTTGGTCATGTATTGTATGTCTTATTAATGAATATAAGAATGCAATAGTTTGGAAGTCCAAGAGGTTGACCTCTTTAGGCAAGTGGACTGACACACTTTTAGTTTGAAGTGTGGAACCACTCTAAATAGCTTGTCTAATTGGTGCATGTTCAATCTCTCTTATCCTTGCTATGCATGATTTAGTTGCACTCAAATTACCTATTTAGCAACCTTATCTTGTCATATATTTTGAAGGTTTAATGAATTTGTGTAAGTGCTTTCATCTCTATTCACCCCCCCTCTAGAGCATCTAATCACCCATCTAGGATCCAACAAGTGGTATCAGAGCGGGTCTTCTCCAAGCATACTTCAACAAGTAGGAGAAGATGGGTGACTACCTAGGAGGGAGACTCTCGACCAACCTTCCAATCTTTGATGGGAGCAATTTCCTATATTGGAGAAGAAGACTTCAATTCTACATCCAAGGATCAAGTCTCGAGATGTGGCAAATGGTGAACAGCCCATACATTCTACCAATGACAAATATTGAAGAATGGGATGAAGCCACCTTGATGAAAGCAACCTTAAATGCAAGAGCCATGCACATCCTTTATGCCTCCATGACCCCCACCGAGTTCAACCGGATTTCCTCTTGTGAGATGGCCTATGAGGTATGGAGAAAGCTTTGCATCACTTATGAAGGGACAGATCAAGTGAAGGAAAGCAAAGTCTACATGCTCAAAGGGTTGCTTGAGAATTTCAAGATGGGAAAGGAGGAGAGCATAGCCAACATGTACTCAAGGCTCAACACCATCTTGAATGGTCTTGCTGTTCTAGGACATCCTATGTCTAGTGGAGAGATCAACTCAAAGATCCTTAGAACTCTCCCCAAGAGATGGAAATCCAAGGTGACTTCCATTAAAGAAGCAAGGTCGCTTAGGGATATTCCTATTGAAGAGCTCATTGGAAATCTACAAGCACATGAATCCACGCTTGACAAGAGGGAGGAAGTAGAAAGACAAGAGAAGAAAGAGTTAAAGAGAATGAAGAAGGTTGAAATAAAGGCTCAAATTGAAGCTATCATGGAAAAAGTCTTTCCATCCTCTCAAGCTAAAGAAGATGCCATGTACTCCAAGGGTAGACTCTACAAAGGCAAGTCCTCCTCCATCCGGTGCTTCACATGTGGAAAGAAGGGTCACTACAAGGAAGATTTCCCACAAGGCAAAAAGACCCATCTTCACAAGAAGGAGAAATGGCACTCAAGCTCAAGTGGCTCCTCCAACTCAAGCTCAAGTGAAGATTCATGTGAAGGATCAAGGTCAAGCTCTAGTGATGAAGGGGAATGCCATTTTGCCCTTATAGCATCAACAAGTGAAGACTCAAGTGAGGTAAATCTAGACTCTTTAGATAAAGAATCTTTAATTGCTATTATTCATGACATTTGTGCCTCTTATAAGTCTTCTAAAAAGAAAAAGAAAAAGCTCGCTAAAATTGTTGATAATTTGCATATAGAACTAGATGATCTTGAATATGCTAATTCTTGCTTACTTATTGATAAAAATGATTCTCTTAGCCAAGTAGACTCTCTTAAACTTGAAAATGCTAGTTTACTTGATAATATTAAATTTCTAGAAGCTCAACCTCTCATGCCTAGTTCTAATGAAGAGCATACTTTAATTGTTGATTCTCTCATGCATGAGCTTGATACTCTTAAAACTAAAAACGTAGAACTCAAGCTTATTGATGATGCTAGGAGAAAAGAAATATATTCTTATCAAAGAGAATTAGTGGTGCTTAAATCTGAAAATGCTTCCTTGCTTGCTAAAATCAATGGGCATGTATCTTGTTCTAGTTCTACTAGTAGAGAGAATGATGTTGCTGCTCTTCATATTGATAGAGATTCTTATTTAACGAAAACTCTTTGCTTAGAAAATGATCTTTTACATGCTAGAGATAATATCAATCATTTGTCTTCTACTATTACCTCTCTTATGCATGATAATGATAGTTTGAGATCTTCTTTGCAAAGATTCTTAGTTGGTAAAAAGAATCTTAATGATATCCTACACCATACTACTAAACAAATTGGTAGACATGGTTTAGGGTATGATAGTAGTCAAGGGAACAACAAAGATAAAGGACCTCCAATATTCCATGGAGAATCCTCTAGTTCCAAGACTATGGGCACATGCAACTATTGCAATGAATTAGGTCATTATTCTACTTTTTGTCCTTTTAGGAAAGCACCCAAGAGCAATAGGATCTGGGTTGCTAAGCTAACCCCTCCGGACCCAAAAGCATTATTGGGGACCATTTCATCTTTCTTCCTGTAGGTAATTGTAAATGGATTGACTTGAGCTATTGAATTACAAATTGACTTCTCAATCCACATGAAAGAAGAAAGGTGATATGTATAGAGGGTGACAACAAGTGGAAAAGCAATGGTAAGCACATAGGTAATGGTTTTATTGCTTGTAACCATTTCTAACTTGTTTTTGTCAAGTTAGTGTGCACTATACATATGGTTTTTGAGCCAAAAGTGACATTTTGTGATTCTCTTCACACTCTTGCTCAAAAAATGTTTCTAATGCTTCTATAGTGCATTACTAACTTGCTTAGACATGTTTGGATATGGTTTGTATTTTTAGAATGCCTTTAAATGTGTTTTTATGATATATATATGCATTTTGACAGTTGCTCTGTCGGTCGAGTTTTCCCTATTGAAAATCGACCGATAGGCACCAATGGGTGTTGCCAGCAGTTGTCATCGGTCGAGTTGCCAATGCACAGAACTCGGCCGATAACACTGTGCACAGAATATAAATTTGGCTTATTGAGTGAGAATTTTCCTCTCAACTAGATTTTCTCAACCAATAGCCTTATTCTTTGGCACTCTCATTTGGTACCTTTATATATGCATATTGCCATGTTCTAAATTGCCTATCTTGCTTACAACTCTATCTCTCTAATTGCTCTAATTTGGTATATCTATATCTTGCAATTACTTGATTTGAGTTGTCTTGCATGTTTTGATGATGCTCTCTTTAGATCTCTTGGTTGTGTCTAAAATTGCTTCCGTTGTACTCTAACTTGCTACATCTCTCTAGGTGTATATCTTGTTTTTATACAACCTTGAGGTTCATAGGGGTAATCATCTTATGGTAAGGATGCATATCTAGTGAGTTATATCCCTTCATGCTTCTAAAATTGCATATCTCTTTGTTTGGATATATCTCTACATCTAATCATAGCTTGCTTTATCTTGTGTATCTTTTGGTATCTCTTGCTATGATCTAGATCCTACTAGTAGTCCTAACTTGTGATATCATCTACTAGTAGTTCATATACATGTAGTTCTAACCTTGTTTACAAATTTCCATCTTTGATCATCTATATGTTATGCTTGTATCTTATCTCATACATGCTCAAGATTGTTCCTTGAATTGCATATCTACTATCTTGAGTTGCTTGCATAACATTGTGATGCAGGGCACATAGAGCTACATTATATGTAGAAATTGGAGTACTTTTGGATTTTATGCAGGTTTTGCTCCAATTTCAGTTTTTGCTACAAGTATAGTGTTTTTATGCAGAAACATCCTTCTGAGCAAGACTCATTGCTTCGCCATGAGCTCCGATGGTTTTTGGTCAAATCCCATCATCTTGAGGGTCAAAATTGTGATTTATGGTTTTTCTGCAGCACTTTATCTTGCATTTTTGGGATGTTCAAGTATATGTTTTAACTTGCTTTTCTTTCTATGCTTGGACAAGCCCCTATCTGTGCTCTTCTACTCTCCTTATATATTTGTGTTATCTCCTTTCTATTTAACAAGTGATGTTTCTTTTTTCTTCATAACCCCCACCTTTTTGAAATGACAAAGGGGGAGAAAGGTAATGTCTTCTTTTAAAAAGAGGAAGAAGGCATGTCTTACATGAAGAAGAGAAGTATGTTCATGTAAAGGGAGAAGGTAAAGGGGAGAAGACATATATGTGTAGAACATATATGAGTAGAAGACATGGTATTCTATAAATGTTATGAAAGATAACCATGCAGGAGAAATAGTATCAATTGAGGGGGAGTATGAGAACTCCACTAGCATCAATTGAGGGGGAGCATATGAACTCAATTCCATTGAAACCCCTAGGTTTATCCAAAGGTATGAATTTACTTAAATGCTTTCAATACATTTATGGAATGGTTTGTCATCTTCAAAAAGGGGGAGAATGTTGACTCAAGGTCAATTAGGTCAATGTTGACTCACGTCTAAATTGACTAAACCTGTGTTTTGATGATTAATAACCATTCCACATATTGGTGTCTAATGTCTCTACTTGAGTAATTTCAGATTAGGTATAGACACACTCCAATTGCCCTAACTTGTGCATCTCAAATTGGAGAAAAGACAAGTCAAAGTCATACAAGTGCACATTTTTGTAATATGATGTATATCCATTAGAATCATGTTGTAAATCACTTGTAATGATTGTATGACTTGTAATTAAGCTTAGAAAAATATCAGGAACACTTAGATCGAATTTTAGAGCACTTTTAATGCAACTTTGAAAATCAATTACAGGCACTTGTTCGGTCGAGTTTCCCACCCTGAAACTCGACCGATCAGCCTTGGTCGATTTTCTGAAGATTGCATCGGTCGAGTTGTGCACTCACAGAACTCGACCGATTGGGTAGTAGGCCAGTTCCAGTTGGAATGGTTGGTCGAGTTTCCTCAGAACAAACTCAACCGATCATTTCAATATCGGGCTGCCTGCTACTTGATCGGTCGAGTTACACATATAGAAACTCGACCGAATGCACTGTACGGAAAAGTGCAGAAAAGTATTTCTAGCCGTTGTGAAGTTGCAACAAGTGAAAATAGATCCGTTGCAAGCCACAAAACGGCTAGTTTTCGTTCATAAGTGTTCCCAAAGGCTAAGAGGCATCCCCAGCTATAAATAGGACCCCTTGGGCTTCATTCCAAGGTTGAGTATTCATTGCAAACTCTTTGTGAGGTTCCTATTCTATAGTTGAGTGCTTCCTACAACCTCATCTCTCTCTCTAAGCTTAATCACTTGCTACATCCATTAGAGTGAGTAGGAGATTTGTAAGAGAGCTAGTTCTACTTGTATATCTTGTGAGGCTCTCACTTCCACCACCTCCCCATCTCTCATTTGTTTTCTTGAAGATGAAGGTTCTCTCTCTTGTCGAAGAGAGGTGAAGAAGAACAAGGGAAGGAGTCCCTTGGTGAAGACCAAGGCTAAAGACTTGGAGCTGGAGTGGGTAAGCCCTTGGAGAAGGCAGAAGACTCAAGCTCAAGTGGGTAAGACCTTGGTGGAAGCTTCTCCGAGTGAAGGTGAAGTCAAAGGCGGAAGATCCAAGAAGAGTGGGTAATTCCTACAAGGCCTAAGACTTGTGCAAGAGTGGGTAAGTCCTTGGAGAAGGCCGAAGACTCTTGCAAAGTGGGTAAGTCCTTGGTAAGGTTGAAGACTCTTTTGTATTGGATAGGTAAGTCCTTTGTTGGTCATGTATTGTATGTCTTATTAATGAATATAAGAATTCAATAGTTTGGAAGTCCTAGAGGTTGACCTCTCTAGGCAAGTGGACTGACACACTTCTAGTTTGAAGTGTGGAACCACTCTAAATAGCTTGTCTAATTGGTGCATGTTCAATCTCTCTTATCCTTGCTATGCATGATTTAGTTGCACTCAAATTACCTATTTAGCAACCTTATCTTGTCATATATTTTGAAGGTTTAATGAATTGTGTAAGTGCTTTCAGCTCTATTCACCCCCCCTCTAGAGCATCTAATCACCCATCTAGGATCCAACAATACCAACTATTGGCTTTCCCTAAAAGAGAGTATTTGAACAGCCTTAGTCGAATGGCGTCATCGGAAACTCTTGGGATCTTATGTAAGGAACATAGATCAAAGAAATATTGGAGGTGATCTCGGCAGCTTTCACCTTTATTGCCAGAAAAGGGATTGGCCTGAAGCATAATGGTTCGAATCTCAAATTGGGGGTTGTAGTTTTGGGTGGCACAATGAGATGTTGTACATATCCTATTTTGGGGGTAGATAATTTTTTTAATTATTTTTGCCTTTCGGCTTCCCTTTGAATGGCTTCCAAGGCTTCTTGTTTGGTCATATATGTCACATGCAGATAGGCTTCTTGATCCGCTCGTTTGGCCATCATGGCCTCCCTTTGAGCAGTGAGTGTCTGCTCAATTATACAATTTACCTTGTCTTGGTCCATCTTAAGACGGTTAGTTCAATTTATACGGTGAAAGGTTCATTCTATCTCTGGGTCAAAAACTGATAGAGAAGAATCGACGTTCATTGAGCATCACAAGCATAATTATAATGACAGATATATAAGCGGTTGTAGAAAAAATGTACTGCTAGAATGGAAACTCAGTAGAAAGAGGATTAACACTCTCATAAGGCAAAAAAAAAGTTTTGTTCAAAAAATTTTAGGGTTCAAAAAACAAGTTGTTGTCCCCGGCAACGACGCCATTTTGATATGTGTCATTTTTCGCACCAAAAACTAGGGTCTTGTTCCTAGAGTTTAAACATTCCTAGTATAGAAAGGGTCAATCCACTGATGACATTTCTAAGATTGAATCCAAACCCAAAAGACTTTTGAACAAGATTGCAGAAAGTAAAATCTAGAGTTTGATGGTTGTAGATTACACTAAACCAATGAAGTAAAATTGCAATAATATAAAGTTATGCTAAGAACAAGTAAATGAAATTTATGCTAAGGAAAAAAGAAAGGAGTTTTGGTTAGAACAATAAAAGATAGTTATCTAAGAATAAGAAGTAAATTGCAAGCAAGAAAAAGAGGCGATTGAAGAAAGCGATTGGAGAAATGGGATTGAATTAGTGGGAAAAGATATCAAGGCTATGGGTTTTACCACCATGTCCGGTGTGAAACAAGATTGAAAGATTCCATATGACAAAACGAGATAGAAGCAGACATGTAAAAATATTCATGAATGAATCTACAAAAGATAAACTTCCTATGGACCCATTGGTCCTAGAGTCCATATTTCCAAGTCCGATCACCACAATAAGGATCTTTCCATAGTCACATCCAGATTGTTATCTAATTGATTTGGTTGTTCTGAGTCTTAGGTTCTGTGGTCACATCCCCCAAGACTAACGTACGATAAAAATGAGAGATCGGATCGTTTAAACCAGCGACTATCCAAACCAAAAACCATCTACCAAATAGAATCATATAGGGAGTCTATCTGATTTACACTATGGCCATGGGGCTACTCCCCAGCCTCAATATGAGGAACTACTCATGATCCATAAAAGAAACAAGGGAAATGAAGGAAGAAAGTGAGCAAGCCATAGACTATAAAAAGTGAAGATCCCTATGGGAATCTTAGCTAGTGACAATTAAATGGTTATCCCCCTTAGTTCCTTGTTCCTAAAGAAGAACAAGAACAAAAGAATGAGAAAGAGATCTTAAGAACAAAAGCCAACTTTATTGAAGAACTAAAGGATTGCTCATGCAATAATTGAAATAACAATGCTCAAAAGTCAACTATGAGTGCAAAAAGTAGGATCCCCTTCTTTGTGGAGTCCCCCCTCCTTTTATAGGGGAAGGAGGGGAAAAAATCCTAAAGGGGGAGAGGAAATGAGGATTGACGGTTGCTGAAATTTGTTGCATGTGGGCCACGAGTCGACCGTCTTGCAAGTCAAACTGATCAGTTGGCTAGTGACGTGGCATGGCTATTTTGGCAGTGAGTACCCTGATCAGAGAGGGTGGTGAAACCTTAGAATTGGATCTTAGCCTCAAAGAAATATCTGAACCGGCCATATGAGATATGATATGGTCAATTGGGGTGTGAGCGCGTGCAATTGAGAGTTGGAACCCTGACATGAGCTGATGTCACCTTTAAATCAGACTTGGTCCTGAAGTTGGTCTAAGATGAATGTCTAGGTGTATGGAACGACCATTTTGAGGTCCTGAGATGAGCGTTTGGGACTCCTAGATGCTCGTTCCCTATTAAGATAGTTCATATGAGAAGGGTCAAGCCAAGGGGAAAAGCATGAGCTCTGGGACAGAGAGACGCTGAGACACTCATGCGGGCCTAAAGTGTAGCATCTTCTATCATAGAAACGACCATTTCAGTGAGTCAGACGGTACGCTCGCATACTGATAGGTTCATGATTGGGTCTAGATAGTTAAAGTTGCAAAACATGAAGGTAAAAGATAAGAATTTGCATTATCAGTTGATAATTTGACAAACTACATTTTATTCTAGAAAATTAGTAAAAAGAGAAATCCTAATAAAAAATACTATGAAAGATACATAAAAATGAGATGAATATGCATTCATCATCAACCAAAATAGATACAAAAGAAGAAGCATATAAGTCATAATGAAAAAGTTCCATCTGACCTGTATCAAGTCGTGGATCAACCACTCCCTCTGGTTGACTCATAGCATAGAATCTAGTTGTCGCATGTTCTCGTCTACATCCTCTTCTAGTTGGTATAGAAGACCCTATTGCGATGCCTAACTACATCCTCTACCACCGACACTACTGAACTAGTGTTGATGGGACTCTGCCTCGGCTGCTACTTCACTTCTTCATCCTTCATGGGGCATGACCACCTTATATACCCTACTTGCCCACACTTGTGATAGGTCCTTGAATCATACTATAGCCTAGAGAGTCATGTCACTAACACAGACGTTGCACTGTGTGCTCCTATTCGTGGAAAACTATGACCTCTGCCTTTGCTCAAATACCACTGCGTCGACACTCATGATCTCAACCCAGAAAAGGTAGATCTATGTTGTGACCATGATGAAGAAAAACATTGGCTTATTTAAACCACCAGACGACTATCCTTGAAACTGAGTTGACCTCTTCTTGGCTTTGTCTTCAAGCTTCTCGATGGTTGACCTCTCATTCCATCTCACTGACTCCATAAAGGTAGAGAACCTCTCTATGTTCTCCAAGGAAGACATTATCATAGACAACTCCATGCTAAGACCCTTCTCAAAACTATGAATCCTCTCATTCTTAGTTGTTTCCATGTGAGGAAAGAACCTCAAAAGCTCCACAAACTTCTCCTCATACTCATTAATAGACATTGAACCTTACCGTATCCTCTCAAACTGACTTATCTTCTCATCTAGATACGTCTTCGGGAAGTATCAGCTCATGAACTCTCACCAAAACTCTTCCCAACCCACCACCACTCTAGGTCTCTTATCCTCCTCTATGGCCCACCAATAGCTAACACTACACTTTGGAAGATAAACAACATGCTTCACCTTATCCTCTTCTAGGATATTGAGGATCTTGAACGCCTTCTCAAGTTCCATCAACCACATATCTATTTCAGTCACGTCTGTTGAACCCACATACTCGATTTCTCTAACACGTCTCAGCCTCTCGAACGTCTTTCATGAACCTTGAGATTCTTCACTAGGGACAGTTACCCTAGCTTGAGGTATGGGCTCTCTATCTATTATATGTGTAATCGTCGCCATGAGCTATCCAAACACATACTAAAAGGTAGGATTCACCATGGCTGCAGGGTCAAACAGAGGCATTACATGCTACTCTGGCCTCATTGTTGGCACTCTATATTCATGTGTATTCCTCCTAGCACCACCTTCTGGCATGACATAACTACTCTTAGCATGCTCTTCATGTTCTCCAGACATATCTGCACAAGCATAAGCTATAATTAGATATGTTGGATTGCATAAAAATAGACATAGACCCTAGTCCTATGTGTCTGTAGACTCAGTCAACCTAAAGCTCTGATACAAACCTTAAACAGTGGCAACCAGCCATGCTAAATGAGATTACTCAAACCAAAACACATGATCACTATTAAATAACCATGCATTACCAAAAAAGTGGATAAACTAAAACTGATTTCAACATTACCATCATGTTTAGGAAACATTACATAAAGGTCCAACAACTTGTATATCAACACATGCCATATCAGGTATTTACATGTTTGTCCAGTGGCATCAGCCATAACCTTTACACCAAAGAGATGATCCACATATACATGCCATATACAACACATAAGCACACTGCTAAAAACTCAAGCGGTTGTACATATTATCTACAAAACATCCCCTACTCAGACCTGAGAGTATAAGGACAACTCTAGGACTCTACAATAACTATCCAACTCCTTCTCTTTAGGTTGCTCTTCCTCAGCACCAGTGTAAGGCCACTAAACTTGCTTAATGAGTTGAACAAGCTTAATTACCATAATTTAATGCTTAGTGCATCATTAAGTTGATTAAGTTAAATTAAGTACTCACTGATGCAATTAGTGCTTTGATCTAGAGTTACAGCAAATTAGAATGATTTCTTACCTTGAGGTTGTAGATAATCTCGTGCTTGAAAAGTTGCAAAAGAAATCACCTCAATCGATCTTCCGAGGCAATAGTTATGTCATTTTCAGTTGTTGGGGTCAATTTTGCAATTTTCCCAATTTTTAGCTTTATAACCCTTTTTCCTTTCTTTCTTCCTTATCTTCTTCAACCCACCGTTCCTCGATCCAGTTGAGTGGCACACTGTAGCAGCACCCGACCAGCAGCTTGGGGGAGGAAATCGGCGGCCGTTTCGAGCTCCTCACCGACGGCCAGCGGGCGCCCCACCTCCACCATCCTTCCCTCCTTTCTCTTCCATTTCCCATCCCTTTCCATGCCCTAGCGGCGCCATAACATCTCCAAAACAACAGCAGTGTCAGCTGCATTCAGCAGCGTCGGCTGCGTTCAGTAGTGACGGCGGAAGGTTAGCAGCTGTGATTGGCGGTCGTTTAGGGTTCATTTGGGCTGCTTTAGTGGCGCCCCAACTTCCTTTACCCTTCCCCCTTCCTTCCTCCTCCTCGTGCACCCACCTAGAAGCAGGGGTGGCACCCTACGTAGAAGCAGCCATGGATGCACGAAGCAACAGCTAGGAGCTCGACGTGGTACACCTAGCACCTTCAATCGATGCTAATAGCCTCGGCCATGAGGATGGAATAAGGTTCCGCAGCCAACAGCCATGATTAGCACCCATTGGAGTTCGTTGCTTTGACCTGTACGTGAAGCACATTAGAACTGGATTGTTCCAAGGTTGAAGATGACATTGTGATGCCCGGAAACAGGCGTCTGGATGCGTTTCCAGTCATTTTCGAACGTTTCGAATCATGGATTTGCTCATTTGATGAAGAAAGGTGCTAGATGGACGAATTCATAGCTTACCCTTGGATTTTCTACCCTACCTGCTCGAGATTTCATCGATGTGGGGTTTCATCTTCTTATAAGAGGCAAGTTTTATAACTTTCTCCACATTTATTTCTTACCATAAGCTTTCTAGATCATGTTCTTGCTTGAAAATGATGATCCATGCACTAAAAAGCTATGCTTGACTTGGATTTCAATTTTTATAATGTTCCCTATTCTGATTTCAGTTATATATGAACCTGTGATCATGTGTATGTTATTCCTAAGGGATATTATGACTTGGATAAAATTGTTTTGACAACCTATGGTGCTAAGCACCTATCAAACAATGGTCAATTTTAGGGTTTAAAGTCGATTTCTTCTATAAACCATGATCCGATGATGGTACCATTGCAACAACCCTATGGTGTTGTCTTCATAACAATTCATGGTCATGATCAAAGGTTTCAGATGATGGTGACAACCTATGGTCACCCCTTAGGTCAGGTTTTGGATTAATTAAAAGTATAATGATCAATCATTAAGTACACTACTGATGATATCAATCAATGATGACATCAACTTAATAATTGATGTTGATTAATAAATATATTGTTGATCTAACAACCTATAGTGATTTAATGATCACTAATGATGGTGGATCAGGTCTCTACAATCAATAGTGAGTTAATCATATAGTTTTAGCATCAATTAAGCCTTAGACCAATGGTTTCTTGGGTCACTTGATGCAATGGTCGGACCTATACTGTAATTGATGGTTTTAACATGTGAACTTGACCCAATGGTCGAGATCTACTATTTATTCCTCCATTAAGTTGGAATGATGGATAATGTAATATGTTGGTCCTAATAATGTGATTTAGATGGTTTCCTTTATATGATCACTTAAGGAGCTTAATTGTTGACAATGGGTGGCTTGTTTTAACTAAATAGTCAATTGTGGGTTTTACCCTACTCTCAATGGAACTTTTTGTATCGATTATCAAGGGATGTCTAGGGTTATATGGTGACTCTTTCTAGAGCACAAATCAAGGACTTCATAGGTGGTTTATCCAAGGTGTTTACTTATGTAAACAACCAATAGTCTTACCTTTTAAACATCCAATGGTTCTGGGTGACATTGTGGTATGGTGATATGGGTTGAATGATGATGAAACAAATGGAGGGTTACCCTTAATAAGTTAGTCTTACCTATTCACTCATATGAATAGAAGGGATGGTAACCATATTGTGTTGATATGTAACCCTAATTAGGTATAGCTTGTTATACCTAGCTTTAATATAATGAAATGATGGTAATTGGGTATGAATAGTCCTTGAATGACTAATACAACCATGGAGTACTCTATTATTGTTAAAACCCTAGTATGCTATAACTTGATGGCTACACCTTGATTTATGTGTGGGTTCATACTTGAGAATAGTATAGAATGTGATGGTGATGCTTCACCTTATGCATCCATGATCCAATGGGGATGTTGTGAGTTAGGGTTTGGGTATGAGTGCTGATTAGTAACATTGATATAATTTATCATGTTGAACCTAACTCTAATGCAATTAGATAAAGATGAGTATTCATATTTAACATTCTTATATGATAGAATGATGGTAGAATAACCTCCTTACTATGATCATAACCTTGATATGTTAATTGGTGGTTATTATATCTACATGGTTGATACTTTCTTAAGCTAAACATGTGCATAATGAATATGATGAGAGTTCATCATATCTAGATTCCTTGCATGTTGATGTAATAAAGGAATGTTCTTAATGTTAATATAACCCTGCTATGATTGTTTATGATTACCACCTAGCTCATAAATGCAATATTATGGTGATCTAGTGTATTACATATAATTGATGTTGTTAAGCCTTGTTATAAGGCATGCAAAGATAATGATGATCTTGCAAGGAATAATATGATGGTCTTAATGACCTTTGGGCATTGTTGAGCCCTGAATGAGGAGTAATCCTCTTATGTTGATAAGGGTTGATACCATGTTATATTGTGAAAAAGATTATTATCTTGTGATAGAATAATGACTGGTGTAGTCTCATGAGTGGCAAGTGAATAGTACCATGTGATGATGAGATGAGAAATTATGTTTCACACATTTTATATCTTTTCAAGTTTTGATATTTATATGCTTACTAGAAGTGAATTAGGGTTTGTATGTCCACTTGTTTGATGCAGCTTTAATTCACCCAATTGGCATAACTAATCAAGTGCAGCTCTAATCATGTAGTGCCCTGTGCCGTAGAGCCATCTTCAGTTTCAGAACTTATTGGATGGTGAAATGAGTATTCCTATGGGAAACTCAGAGCACATACTGTTGAGTATGTGGGGGTGGCAGGTTGAGGATATATACTTGTCATCCACAATGCAGATTGTGGAGGTTGGCTATGGTCATGCCTCATACATCTGATGCGATTGAGAATGGCTACGATCGCATTTCAGTGATTATAACATGATGTGATTAGAGGACAACTGCAGTTGTACCTCAGTGATTGGGTTTGAATATCCTGGTTTCTAGTGTCGTGACCTGTACCAAGGTCGGACTAGTGGTTTTTAGCTTGACTATATGTCGATGTGGTGGCAACTTTGACTGATATGTCACTGCCTTTTTACTCGTACTGACTGAGGGGAAGAGATCTTAGGATACCGGTACTCCTAGATCTTGTACAGAACCGAATATCCCTTCGCAGGGGTCGGTTGGACTTTGAATGGTATGATTCAAATTCCTCAAGGCATAATAAAAGATGTAATATAGCCGTGTAGTATATTTGTTTAGGGCTATACACAATGTTTCACATTGGATGATAACCCTTGTTTGTTATCTTTACATAAAGATGATGCTTAGTGCAATTAATAGATAGTAGATATACTTATGTTGTGGATATGCTTAAGATTGTAGATGCATACATACAATATCCATGCTTATGTTGATAACTATACTGCTACTGTTGATTTAATCATGATGCCAGATATCTCATGTTGTTAGCTATGCTATGTTATTAGACTTGCTCATGATGCTAGATATGCATATCCTACCGAATTGCTTATATTGTCCACAAGATAAATGATGATAGTCTGGCTAATGATGATTGTTAGTATCTGCTCCTTTATGTATTTTGTTAATCATCAATATTGCTAATCTTATTTGTTATATCTGATTAAATTGCTTAACTATTTAATTACTTAAAAATATTGTAATCAATAAACGTTGTTGGAGGTTATAACTCTTGTTGGGATTGAGTCTCACCCTTGTGGTTCGCCATATTTTTTTAGGTAATCGGAAGTGACAAAAACAAACATGTGGCAGCAAAGAGGAGCTATAGTAATGAATCTTTGATAAAGTTGATTAGATGTCTAGTGTGTCCTAGAGTCGTCCCTATACTCTCAGGTCCGGGTAGGAAAAGTTTGTATATAGTGTTTCAAACAAATTGAACTTTTGTTAGCATGTTAATACTTATTTGTGTGGCATATACAAATATTGTTCTCATGTGTATATATGTTGTGGCTAAGACAATAGAACAATTTGTATCAAATTCTTAGCATAGCATGGATATAAGAGATGTTGGTCTCTCATGCAAATGTTTTTGAGTGAGTGTTGACGTTGAAATCGGTTTTAGTTTACCCATATTTTTGGGTATGTGATTAATTAGTGATCGATTTTGTTTTATGTTTTGAGTAATCTCATTTAGCGTGACGAGGTATCTCATGTTGGTATCAGAGCTTTAGGTTCACTGAGCCTACAGGGACACTAGGACTTATGACTAGGATGATGTCTAAGTTAGGAACATGACACAAAAATATGGTGCATACTGCCTAATCTCAGTATTTGGGTGCCCTGGCCAGATATTCAATTATTGAAGAAGGGTATGGAACTCTTAGATTGTTATCTTTTTTATTACTCTGATCAAGTATTCATTTTGAGACAATCTAAAGAGCATAATGAATAAGAAATCATGGTTTGAATATCTCAATCCTACCTTAAACAAGATGAGAACTGCACATAATCTATCAAAACTTGAATGTTTGGTTAATATAAGAGAATGATACAACACCATGAAATCTAAATCTGAATAAAATAAGGAAAAGAGGAGTTCTTGAAGATGTGATTCAAGAAGATAATAAAGTAAAAGACAGATAAGTCTATGCTTATAAAGTGAATCAAGGTATGAAATCTACATAAGATAGAGAGAACTCCTATAACAAGTACAAAATGAGAAGATGAATGAGAATAATGAAAAAGAAATAAGGTGGAATCTGAGTTAATCTCAGACCAACCTATGTGTGTAAGAAAGTGTTAATGAAAAATCAGCATGGCATGTGAAAGAAATTAAGGGATATGATCCCTACTTAATGAAGCAAATGTGGAATATGAGTATTTACATGTTGATAAGTGGTTCAAAAATATAATAAAATAAGAGAACATACCCAAGTGTGATAAATAGTTATCAATGAAGGAGTAATGAGATATGTTAATCATGATGATTCCTATGCTAATGGCAAGGAACCAAAAATGAAAAAGGTAAAATGATACATAAGAAGTTGTAATATGCATAATGAAAATAGAATTGGTTACCTTTTTGTTAGTGAACCTGAACAATGTTGCTATGATGTGGGAAGTATGTTTCCCTTTGTGTCTTTCCTTTCTAGGGCACAACTTTCAAGTGGACCATTGCCACTTGGTATGTGTTTATTCATTCTAAACATGAGGATGGATATCTTACTATAGAATAAGGTCGTTTGGACTATGGTTCCACGATCATAAAGTTTGTGATGATTTTGCTTTTGAGCCTTCCAATAATTAGGAAGACTCCTTTTATATGCCTTGATATTTGTTATGTTGGTAAAAGTAGATGAGATAAGGATGTGAGTTCCTTATAGAACATGAGGTGGATACCAAGGTAATGAATCCTAGTATCCAAGATGTATCAATAATATGAGAAATATGTGAAGGTTGGAGATGTTTGTTAAATGAACATTCCAAGTATTCCTCTCATGTAGAGAGAGTTGATAATGATCCTATAAATGTTGTTTGTAAGGAAAAACAAAAGTGATTCTATAATGTTGTGTATGGTTCAGTGATAGCTGGGAAAGACCACTATCAAGGATAGATGGTTTGTTGGTCAATAGATATGTGATACCATGTTCCTTTAAGATAAACCTATGATAAAATATCAATGCATAAGAGTTAGATTGGATGACATAATCCACATGACCATGATGAGTTTAGAGTTATGTCCTTTAGACTAACCAATGTACTAATAGAATTCATGAATAGGAAGAAGAGAGTGTTCAAGTAATATCTTACAAGTTGTAGCAATCTTTGAATGATGACATGTCAAAGTATTTCAAATATGGTCAATATTTATTCAAAAACCTTAGGGTTGCCGAAGCAGTAACTGCTATGAGAACAAGTTGAATAAGAGTGAGATGGTGTTGATTAAATTTCTTAATGGGATCATGATATGTCTTCTTATGTGAGCATTTTTGTGCTGACCCAAGATGAGATATGTATGAATGATGTGACATCACCATGATATGCAAGTAACCATGTGAAGGTAATAGGATGAGATGCAAAGGAAGTACCCATCTTTGTTTACCTTGGATTTTGGGGATGAAATCCCTATTAGGGTTTTATAGTTATAAGACCACTAAACTTGATTAATGAGTTGAACAAGCTTAATTATCATAATTTAATGCTTAGTGCATCATTAAGTTGATTAAGTTGAATTAAGTACTCACTGATGTAATTAGTGCTTTGATCGAGAGTTACAGCTAATTATCATTATTTCTTACCTTGAGGTTGTAGAGAATCTCGTGCTTGAAAAGTTGCAAAAGAAATCACCTCAATCGGACTTCCAAGGCAATAGTTATGCCATTTTCAGTTTTTGGGGTCGATTCTGCAATTTTCCCAATTTTTAGCTTTATAACCCTTTTTCCTTTCTTTCTTTCTTATCTTCTTCAACCCACCGTTCCTCGATCCAGTTGAGCGGCGCACTGTAGCAGCGCCCGACCAGCAGCTTGGGGGAGGAAATCGGCGGCCGTTTCGAGCTCCTCACCAACGGCCAACAGGCGCCCCACCTCCGCCATCCTTCCCTCCTTCTTTCTCTTCCATTTCCCTTCCCTTTCCATGCCCTAGCGGCGCCATAACATCTCCCAAACAACAACAGCGTCGGCTGCATTCAGCAGCGATGGCGGAAGGTTAGTAGCTGCGATTGGCGGCCGTTTAGGGTTCGTTTGGGCTGCTTTAGTGGCGCCCCAACTTCCTTTACCCTTCCCCCTTCCTTCCTCCTCCTCGTGCGCCCACCTACGCCCACCTAGCAGCAGGGGCGGTGCCCTACGTAGCAGCAGCCATGGATGCACAAAGCAGCAGCTAGGAGCTCGACGTGGTACACCTAGCACCTTCAATCAATGCTAATAGCCTCGGCCATGAGGATGGAACAAGGTTCCGCAGCCAACAGCCATGATTAGCACCCATTGGAGTTCGTTGCTTCTACCTGAATGTGAAGCATATTAGAACTGGATTGCTGATGCCCGGAAACAGGCGTCTGGATGCATTTCCAGTCGTTTTCGGACGTTTCGAATCACGGATTTTCTCATTTGATGAAGAAAAGTGCTAGATGGACGAATTCATAGCTTACCCTTGGATTTTCTACCATGCCTGCTCGATATTTCTTCGGTGTGGGGTTTCATCTTCTTATAATAGGCAAATTTTATAACTTGATCCATGTTTATTGCTTACCATAAGCTTTCTAGATCATTTCTTGCTTGAAAATGATAATCCATGCACTAAAAACCTATGCTTGACTTGGATTTTGATTTTTATAATGTTCCCTATTCTGATTTCAGTTATATATGAACCTGTGATCATGTGTATGTTATTCCTAAGGGATACTATGACTTGGATCAGATTGTTTTGACAACCTATGGTGCTAAGCACCTATCAAACAATAGTCAATTTTAGGGTTTTAAGCCAATTTCTTCTATAAACCATGACCCGATGATGGTACCATTGTAACAACCCTATGGTGTTGTCTTCATAACAATTCATGGTCGTGATGGTGACAACCTATGGTCACCCCTTAGGTCATGTTTTGGATCAATTAAAAGTATAATGACCAATCATTAAGTACACTACTGATGATATCAATCAATGATGATATCAACTTAATAATTGATGCTGATTAATGAATATATTGCTGATCTAACAACTTATAGTGATTTAATGATCACTAATGATGGTGGATCAGGTCTCTACAATCAATAGTGAGTTAATCATATAGTTTTAGCATCAATTAAGCCTTAGACCAATGGTTTCTTGGGTCACTTGATGCAATGGTCGGACCTATACTGTAATTGATGGTTTTAACATGTGAACTTGACCCAATGGTCGAGATCTATTGTTTATTTCTCCATTAAGGTGGAATGATGGCTAATGTAATATGTTGGTCCTAATAATGTGATTTAGATGGTTTCCTTTATATGATCACTTAAGGAGCTTAATTGTTGACAATGGGTGGCTTGTTTTAACTGAATAGTCGATTGTGGGTTTTACCCTACTCTCAATGGAACTTTTTGTATCGATTATCAAGGGATGTCTAGGGTTAGATGGTGACTCTTTCTAGAGCACAAATCAAGGACTTCATAGGTGGTTTATCCAAGGTGTTTACTTATGTAAACAACCAATAGTTTTACCTTTTAAACACCAATGGTTCTGGGTGACATTGTGGTATGGTGATATGGGTTGAATGATGATGGAACTAATAGAGGGTTACCCTTAATAAGTTAGTCTTACCTATTCACTCATATGAATAGAAGGGATGATAACCATATTGTGTTGATATGTAACCCTAATTAGGTATAGCTTGTTATACCTAGCTTTAATATAACGAAATGATGGTAATTGGGTATGAATAGTCCTTGAATGACTAATACAACCATGGAGTACTCTATTATTGTTAAAACCCTAGTATGCTATAACTTTATGGTTACACCTTAATTTATGTGTGGGTTCATACTTGAGATTAGTATGGAATGTGATGGTGATGCTTCACCTTATGCATCCATGATCCAATGGGATGTCGTGAGTTAGGGTTTGGGTATGAGTGTTGATTAGTAACATTGATATAATTTATCCTGTTGAACCTAACTCTAATGCAATTAGATAAAGATGAGTATTCATGTTTAACATTCTTATATGATAGAATGATGGTAGAATAACCTCCTTACTATGATCATAACCTTGATATGTTAATTGGTGGTTATTATATCTACATGGTTGATACTTTCTTAAGCTAAACATGTGCATAATGAATATGATGAGAGTTAATCATATCTAGATTCCTTGCATGTTGATGTAATAAAGGAATGTTCTTAATGTTAATATAACCCTGCTATGATTGTTTATGAATACCACCTAGCTCATAAATGTAATATTATGTTGATCTGGTGTATTACATATAATTGATGTTGTTGAGCCTTGTTATAAGGCATGCAAAGATAATGATGATCTTGCAGGGAATAATATGATGGTCTTAATGACCTTTGGGCATTGTTGAGACCTGAATGAGGAGTAATCCTCTTATGTTGATAAGGGTTGATACCCTATTATATTGTGAAAAAGATTATTATCTTGTGATAGCATAATGACTGGTGTAGTCTCATGAGTGGCAAGTGAATAGTACCATGTGATGATGAGATGAGAAATTATGTTTCACACATTTTATATCTTTTCAAGTTTTGATATTTATATGCTTACTAGAATTGAATTAGGATTTGTATGTCCACTTGTTTGATGCAGCCTTAATTCACCCAATTGGCATAACTAATCAAGTGCAACTCTAATCATGTAGTGCCCTGTGCCATAGAGCCATCTTCAGTATTAGAACTTGCTGGATGGTGAAACGAGTATTCCTAAGGGAAACTCGGAGCACATACTGTTGAGTATGTGGGGTGGCAGGTTGAGGATATATCCTTGTCATCCACAATGTAGATTGTGGAGGTTGGATATGGTCATGCCTCATACATTTGATGTGATTGAGAACGGTTGTGGTCGTGTCTTGGTGATTATAACATGATGTGATTAGAGGACAACTGCGGTTGTACCTCACTTATTGGGTTTGAATACCCTGGTTTCTAGTACCGTGACCTATACTAAGGTTGGACTAGTGGTTTTTAGCTTCACTATATGTCGATGTGGTGGCAGCTTTGACTGATATGTCACTACCTTTTTACTCGTACTGACCGAGGGGAAGAGATCTTAAGATACCGGTACTCCTAGATCTTGTACGGAACCGAATAGCCCTTCGCAAGGGTCGGTTGGACTTTGAATGGTACGATTCAAATTCCTCAGGGCGTAATAAAAGATGTAATATAGTCGTGTAGTATATTTGTTTCGGGCTATACACAACGTTTCACATTTGATGATAACCCTTGTTTGTTATCTTTACATAAAGATGATGCTTAGTGCAATTAATAGATAGTAGATATACTTATGTTGTGGATATGCTTAAGATTGTAGATGTGTACATACAGTATCCATGCTTATGTTGATAACTATACTTCTACTGTTGATTATAATCATGATGTTAGATATCTCATGTTGTTAGCTATGCTATGTTATTAGACTTGCTCATGATGCTAGATATGCATATCCTACTGAATTGCTTATATTGTCAATAAGATAAAGGATGATAGTCTGGCTAATGATGATTGTTAGTATATGCTCCTTTATGTATTTTGTTAATCATCAATATTGCTGATCTTATTTGTTATATCTGATTAAATTTCTTAACTGTTTAATTACTTTAAAATGTTGTAATCAATAAAACGTTGTTGGAGGTTATAACTCTTGCTGGGACTGGGTCTCACCCTTGTGATTCGCCACATTTTTTTAGGTAATCGGAAGTGACAAAAATAAACATGTGGCAGCAAAGAGGAGCTATAGTAATGAATGTTTGATAAAGTTGATTAGATGTCTAGTGTGTCCTAGAGTCGTCCATGTACTCTCAGGTCCAGGTAGGAAAAGTTTGTATATAGTGTTTCAAACAAATCGAACTTTTGTTAGCATGTTAATGCTTATTTGTGTGGCATATACAAATATTGTTCTCATGTGTATATATGTTGTGGCTAAGTCAATAGAACAATTTGTATCAAACTATTAGCATAGTATGGATATAAGAGATGTTGGTCTCTCATGCAAATGTTTTTGAGTGAGTGTTGACGTTGAAATCAGTTTTAATTTACCCATATTTTTGGGTATGTGATTAATTAGTGATTGATTGTGTTTTATGTTTTGAGTAATCTCATTTAGCGTGATGAGGTCTCTCAACCACGATACTGACAACATCGTTGAAGGCCGCCTAAATAGATGTGGTGACCCATGAGGTGAGACCAACATCCCAATGGGAGATATAATTCTCAACCAACAGTAATTGATTGCAGCATGTATCATTATTAAACATGATAAGTAGAGTAAATAGATTAAACTAATTAAATAGGTTTAGCAGATTGAGCATATTAAACACACTAAGCCAGTTAAACATATAGGCATAGCAACAAGTTAGGCTATCATCTACTAAACAATTAATTTCTCTGATCACATTATATAATAAATAAGCAATATCAGAAACGGGGTAAGGGTTATCAGCCAATGTGAATCGTATTTAACCCAAAGAAGATATAAAACACAGTCGGATTACATCTTTGATTATGCCCTGAGGAGTTTGGGGTATACCACTCAACTCCAACTGACCACTACTAAGTCAAAATCAGTGTCATACAAGATCTAGGAGAAACACACTCCTAAGATCTCATCCGCCCTCAGTTAGTACGAGCTAGCCATTGTGACCTATATAGTCAAACTGCAAAATAGCCTATTCCGCCCTTGGTATATAGGTCATGACACTAGTAACCATGGTATACAAAACCCTATAATCCAAGGTACAACCACTGTTGTCCTGTATCTCATTATATATGCAAAAACTTGAGATATGACCACAACCATTCTCCTATCGAGGTATGGACGTAGCCATCCTCCATAACCTTGGGATTAGGATGACAAGGACACATAGTCTCAAGCACCCTACATAATCAACAGTATGCGCTCTGAGTTTCCTTTATGAATACTCGTTTCACCATCCAGCAAATGTCTGATACTAGAATGGATCTAAGGCACATGGCACTACATGGTTAGGGTTTCACTTGATCAATTAATGTTAATTGGGTATATTTTAACTCATCAATAAAGCTAGTTACAAACCCTAAAAGAGTTCTATGAAAACATGGGTAGATTGCAACTTCAAAAGATATAAAATGTATGAAATATAATGTTTACCACATTAACACATGGTATTATTTCATTGCCATATGTGTAGCCATACTCATCATCATATCATCACATGATCATATCCTTATCACATCATGAAGAGGTTAATACCTCACTAAGGACTCAACCATGTCCAAGGTCATAAGACCATCCACATTGTTCCCTACAAGAACATCATTACCTTTCCAAGCCACAACAAGGCTCATCTTTCCATCACCATACATGGGACATATAAGCTCGACATTACATTACATCTAAGAACTATGAAGTCACAACAACATAGAGAGAGAAAGTACATCCTTCATCACACCAATCACATAACGAAGATATGTATGAATAATTATCATTCCCCAAATTCATATTAGGGTTAGGTTTAGCAAGGTGAGTTGAATTAGAAAGCAACACTCAAGGGTAAAGCCTAAGTCTAGCATCTTCATCAAGCATGGAAGCATAAAGTCCAACTCAACCATTGACCATAGGTTCACAAAACATCATCGACCACCTAGGTCAGGAAATCATAGCGACCACTTAGGTTAGAGACACCTTGGAGACTGCTAGGGTTAGGTGCCTTAATGATCATTAGGGTCAGAAAACATAGAGACCAACATGGTTTCAAACTCTCATCAATCTCTAGGGTTAGGTCACCTCAACAACCACTAAGGTTTGGTAACAAATGGCGACCGATGGGAATCAAAACTCTTAGAGACCACTAAATAATACAAATCTTGGCAACCATCATGGTGATACAAGTCTCATCGACCGCATAGGTTCAAATCTTGCTGACCACTTAAGATCAAGACGTTGGTGACCAAACCTAGAGCAAAACTTGGCAACCAAACATGATTCATAACTCATCTACCACATAAGTACCAAAACCTTGGTGACCATCATGCGTTCAAAATCTTGATGACCATGAAGAGACTAAAATCACATCGACTACTAGAAGTCCAAACAGGTTGGTTACCACCAAGAATCTGAAGGGTCATCAAGTTGCATCACAAGGAGAGAGAGAGAGATCAGTTCAAAACCCTGATTAGTAACCATCATGAGAGAGAGAGAGAGAAAACCATCATTTCCATAAGCATGCAAGGATCAAAATATTCTATCAACAAAGAAGGTTCATGCAAAAGGATTTAGGGTTCATCCAAGAAGAGTTATATACTCAAGATCACCATGTAAACACAAACCCTAGGTAAAGGATATTATCTTCACTACTACATAAAATGCTTTTTACAATGAGAGAAACACAATAGTTCTGTTGGTTGTGTTGTAGTTAGTATACTTATCACAACATGCCTATTTGCATGTTGTATATTGTATATTTTATACACCACGGGTTATTTACAACATGTCAAACCTATTGTAGTATACTGTATACATGATACTACAACATGTACTAAAATGTTGTAATAGACTATAGTATCATAACATACTCAAACCTATTGTAAAAGACCTTAATTACACAACATATTGTGACCCATTGTAATAGTCACACATGATAACATATTGTAATAGACCATCATTACACAACATAGACTAATCCGATATAATATATCATAATCACACAACAAGCATTCACCTGTTGCAATAGGTACATGTGGTAATAGACTCCAATAACACAACATGTTGAAACCCATTGTTATATATCAAGATCACACAACATACTCTGACATGTTGTTATAGATTATAATTACACAATATGTTATAACCCGTTGTAATAGCCACACATGATAAATCGTTGTAAATAGACTATTATTACACAACATAGACTAACCCATTGTAATATACCATAATCACACAACATAAGTTCACATGTTGTAATAGCTAGATGTTGTTGGTATGTATGCCCTGAGAGCCAATCATGGGATGATTGGTGGGATACATTAAGATTGATTTGATAAACATCAAAGGCAAGCTTCCAATTCTTTCTGGTTCAGTCATATGAGATAGTGATAGAACAGATTGAATGTCTAGAGAATGACAGTACTCAATGACGTATGCTTTCAGGTTAAGGACATGAACGATGAGATCATACGGATGCTAAGAGTTTGTACATTCTTGTTATGTCCCTAGTCGGATATCATTGTGGAAGGTAGATAGACAGCAATGACACACAAGACTAGATTGTGGTGTTGGTTGATGACAGAATCTCATTCATGATATAGAGATATCAAACCAAACACATAGGTACTTGTTAGAGAACAAGTGTACCGGACAGACCCACCGTGAGTTTGACACATGGAACCATGACATGGTAGTCACAGTCAGTACTCACAGTGATGGTGGTGAGTGTGATTCTTTGACCTAAAATCACTACACTCAACACATGTCGTTGGGCACACTTTGACATCATCAAACGCAGTCCTGAAACATAGGTTGTTATAAAGGTGATGATTGGGTGGCTTTGACACATGGGGCTTTTGAGGGGTGAGTGATAGATATGGGATTTGTCCCTCCTGAGGGAGTTTGATATCCAAGGCCACTTGATGAGTAGGATTGAAATAGGCATGCGCACACATGTATGAATCAGTATGTGATATTGATGTCATACATATCTCTTCCAATCTACTCTGAGATCAAGAAAGTGAATGAACATTGACAGGATGACTGTTCCATGCCTCGAGTTCATTCGGGATATCAGTGACAAAGGAATTATACATTCGCTGTAACACCATTCACGAAATGTAGGATTGAAAGTTGTTCTCCAACTTTCTACTTTCACTTGGGTAGCACTGATGTGTGACTAGGCACCGCTCTTTGCTTGTGAAGTCATAAGTGTTATGGACTTTCACTGCCAACGTGAAATGGACCTGCAGGGTCACACACAAAGGATTTAACATGGAAGAGGAGTTGTGTCCACAAGCAATGTTTAGATTGATTACTAAAGGAGTTTAGTAGTTCAATTAAACACTGAATCAATTGATGGCTCAATCTCATAATGTTCAAGGTGTTGTACACATTGATTGGAGTATCGGATTGATTGAAATCGCAATTGACTGATTCTGCACAATCTGCACTCCCAACCGATCGGCTGAGCTTGGTGAACCGATCAGCTCAAGTGTTGAGCCGATCGGCTTAAGATCAGGGTGAACCGATTGCTTCAAATGTTGAAACGATTGATTCAACTGGTGCAACCGAGCAAGTTGGGAAAGTAAGATTGGCGAGAATTTTCCTTTCGTTTCAATTGCCCAATTTGATTGGGAAATAGGATTGGTATTCGATACCAATTAGAAACAAAAGAAGGAAAGTCAATCCGGAACTGACCAGGACCACCAACCGACCGGTTCACTTGTGAACCGGTCGGTTGAGGTGTCCCAACTGATCGGTTGAGGTGTCAACCGACCGGTTCAGATCCCCAACCGACTGTTTCAGTTGTGAAACGATCGGTTCAGGTTGTGAGTTGGTTGCTTTTGTGGAAAATATCGAACCCTTCTACTCCTGCTTTTAGTCCCGCATTGCCCGGGATGGAGAACCCTGTCCCATGACCCTCCTATATATATAGGGGTATTTGGGGCTTCTCAAAACACAACTCAGTGCAACCAGTTGCTCTGAAAAATTGTCGTTCTCTGGTTTTGGTAAACGAGAGAGCCCGAGCAAGTGCTACCCGCAAAGGGAGGCGCAGCAAGGGAAAGACAACTGTAGTTGCAACTGGAGGCAGGAGAGTGTGTTGGCAACTAGTATGTCAACAGGAGGGTGCGACTCCTTCCAATTCCTTGTGGGACAAGGAGTGTGGAGTTCCAGGTGGTCCGTGTGGACTACTTCAGAGGCGGGAGGTTACTGTCGCTCAGGAGGACAACTGTCAATCCGACAGTCTGGTGAGACCAGGAGTCGTCAGTCCCGGTGTGACCAGGAACTGCACAGACACCGTCCAAGACCGGAGGTGAAGACCGCGCAAGGCGCGAGGTATTGTCGCCGAGTAAGCCTCGGGACAAGGTATGATTCTACAAACCATCCTTTCCTATTGTATAGACGTTGACGCGTTTCCTTGTTCCGGGTTTGGGGAGAAAAATTTTGTTTCCGCTGCCATCTCTGCCTCCCCTAAAACCCAACAGTGGTATCAGAGCCACGTCAACTGCTCTATATTTTAGGAATATCGATATGATCGATTTTGGTTTGTCGCCTTTATTTATTGCATACGATGTGAATAAAATTGGCTTTATGCATGTCCAATCCTAAATCCACAAATCCCAATTACATATATGATATGTATTATTAATGCACTCGATACGCATCGCCCTTAAACGAGTTTTGTGGTGGATATGTAGCATGATTATGGCCTATAAACCCCTATATCTGTGTGTGGTTGTATGTGGTTGCTTGCATCTCGGTCTACACACCGATCTTCCCTTCTCCTATTCCTGATGTAACTCAAAATAATTCGAGAATTCTTTTCCTATCTTTGCTCCCCCCGAATGTAACTCGGGGTTTCACAATTAAATTGTAAATAGGATAGATTTTATTTCCTGTTATGTCGAAGAACGGAGGCCATCCTGACGACAGTTGAAACGATCGGTTCAAGGCGTGAACCGATCGGTTGACGTTCCAGACGATCAGTTCAAGGAGTGAGCCGATCGGTTGATGACCGGTTCGAGGAGCGAGACGAGCGGGTGGCGGCCATGAAGAGGTGCACGACGACCAGGTGAACCGATCGGTTGGAGGAGTCAACCGATTGGCTGGTGGCACAAAGACGACTAGGCCAGGACGAGCGGTCATTCATATGATGAGTTGATCTACTCGAAAGGCAAAGCACAGAGTTCATCTTGTACATGTTGCATATGATGTAGACCTAGATGACCGTGATTCCTTTTGGCTCGAGGAATCACATTAGGATGGCCATAATCATCGCTTTTATCGTTTTGCATGTTTCTGTGGGATATAGCATGTATATGATACGTACTATATATTGTGGTGATTTGATATGTATATGTATATAAAAACCAAATCTCTCATTAAAATATTAAGTCTTATATGCCTTCCATTAGCGGCACACATGAAAAACTCGATCGACCAAGCATAGGTTACGCCAAAGCGTGGTGCGCCGTCTATCTTATGGAAGTGTGAAGGGTAGACATGTAGGTTCTGCCAAAGCAGGGTGCATGTTTACCGTGTCGGCTTTTGGGTTAGACTTAACTGGTGATTCTTAGAGCGTCTAAGCCCAGAGGCAAGGAATGTTCATGGTAAGGTGTTGCGCATGTTCATTCATCAAGAGTTGCATATGATGCAATTGGCATGATGGCCTACCTAAATAGTCAAGATTGTGGGCGATCAGCCAAAGCTGACTCATGACATGATGAAATATGGATCTTACCCACTAGAAGGTTGTACGCTGTAATCTTCCGAATTGATGGTGAGGGCTATCAATTTGAAATAAAATAGTGTGAGCGATAATTAATTAAGGCCTAATTATGTCGTCAAACTTTTCAAATCAATCAAACAAGTCAAAAGAGTTTTGGACTAAAATTGCATATTTCCTTTTGTTAAAATAAATGGTTAATCCACAAATCACTTTATTTGCGATCGGTCTTTGAGACCAACAAATTAAATGGGAATAATTCCACGACTGGTTAGGATGATGAGAAGTGTTCTCAAAGAGCGAAAGCTCCAAGTCCTAGTTATACCAAGACCAGATGAACTCAATCCCACCACATTAATGGCTGAAAGTATGCTTATGGAAGCATACAGATGACATTGATGAGGAGTGCTTGATGTTGTATTCTCTGAACTATGAGTTGTAGAGACAACATGAGACATGTGATGTCTCAAGGACACTGTCCTAGTATGTCATGACAGAAGGAGATCCAGTAAGGTATTCACACACTCAATATGATTGGGTATGTGGAAACTTAACTAAGAAGGATTCCCTCTGAGCCAAGAGTCGGCTATTGGTATGATATTGCAAATGTTGTGAGAATCATACAATTCATGGTAAGCTACAACATGAACAATTTTGACAAGCGTTGACAGAGTTGTTGGACATGTTGAGGATAGTAGAGACAATGATGAAGAAAGACAAACCATAATCTTTGATGTGATCAAAGAAAATGTAATTCTTAAGGGCAAGTACAAGGGCAAAGCAAAGAAGTGTTCTGATGCTAGCCAGCAATCCAAGCCGTCTTCAGCCTCAAGGCACATGGGGAAAGGGTGTATGAGGGAATTTCCCTCTATATCTGGAAGAACAAAAGAAGATGAAGGAGGGGATGGAAATCTCCACCTAAGGTATCATGAAATGAACCGCTTCTTTATCTAAGGTATATGATACCAAGATATGGATCTATCATATATGATATGCAAGATCCGCAAAGAAGTGATGGCCTTTGTGAAAGGATCAAGAAAGAAGTACCCATCATTGGAGCAAGTGTTGCTTCCATAGATAGGATTATCTTTCAGTTTATTTCAGCCTAAGAGGCACGAAATAGAGTTGAGAACTGCTATTTCATATATTGCCAATAGATAGAAACACTTTATTTTTGCATATTGTATGACAATGATGGCAATCAATAAAGTTGATGTTTCAATCTTAAAGATATGATCTTTGTGGCAATGCCTTGTTGATCTTGTGATACATGGTATGCATAAGATAAAATGATACCTAAAAGTTATAGATAACTCAAACAATCAAATTAGCATCAATCATGAGAAATTCATTTCTAGTGTCCATGTGATGGATAAATCTAGACTCTTTTGGTTAGAGAACCAGTAAGAGACATGAATATTTTGGACATGATTAATCAATCTTCACTAAAGGTAGTGGGAGAATGATTATCCTATTAGGTATAATACATGTGATGTATTTACATACCTATTGGAACAAATGCTAATACTTCAAATGGTGTTTAGAGAAATACCAATATGAATATTTTGAAGTGTTCAAGATTATCATAGATGAAGTGCAAATTTGGTAAAGTGTTAATTGTTGATGAGATCAATGAATGAAATACTTAGACCAAAAATGTTTGAGATCCTTTTTGAGTGATTATGATAGTGTATCATAGTGAACTCATGATTAAGGCATGGTGATTTCTAAATCAAGAAGGAATCATACTCTAAGGAGTTAGAGAATGATTATCAAATAATTGAATTCTTCTTAATAAAAGAATACCCCACACTAATAAAGGATATTAAGAATCATAAGGAATTGTGAGTTCTTATATCCTTGACAGATACACCTCATTTATCTATGTGATAAGTTGTTCATGTGATGAGTCAACTATCTAGATGAACATGAGGAACCGGATTTTGAGTTATGGTTTATGACCATTACATCCTAAATGACATCCATGTCAACCATAAGGTATGATCTTGATGGTAGAACTCATTGGATGAAATCCATAAGTGCAAATGAGTCTTAAGTGTTAAGACACATGGATAACATTTTGAGAAGGATGATGCTTGTTGATTGCAACTTAATGACTAATACATTTGGCATATGGATACTAAAACTGCATTTCTATGAGGAATAAAACAAGGATGTGTATGTGACACAACCTATAAGGTTTATGAATCCACTAATGAAAATGAAGTCTATAAGTTACAATGGACTAATCAATGAGATTGATTGAGTACAAGCAATTCATAATTAGATCTTTACTTTGATGATATAGTCAAAGGGTTTGACTGATATGTCAAAGATAAAGAAGGGATCTGTGATTTAGTGGGAGTGTGTTCACATTTCACATGTTGATGTGAAATAGAAATGTTCTAGAATGGAAATCCAAAAGTGGAAATTATCTTTAAGGAAGGGAGAGATGTTTCCTATGTGATAGGAATAGAGATCTATAGAGATAGTTCTTGAAAAACCTCTTAACCTGAAAAGAGAAAGCATACATTGGCAATCTGTACTGAAGAGTTCAGTATGCACAGATTCAGTGGGAGAAAACTTGTCCATGTTACATGGAGTTAGTATCCCAAGGCCAAGTGTCCAATTCTTATGAAGAATGGGTACACTGAGAATAGATATGGATCTATCATGTATGTAATCATCCCATTATCTTGCATGTATCGACATGGCAAGAAAAAAATGCATTCATCATCTTGTATGTAGGACATGGCAATATGATGTGCTCATCCTGATAACTCGTATGTGAGACATGACGAGTGGATGTTTGTCTATTTCTAGTAAAGGTTACTGGAATACCATGAGAACTTGATAAGTACTTGAGAAGTACTAGTTCTATGGAGATAAGGAAGAGTTTGATGTAAAGAGTTACATTGATGCGAACTTTTGAAAAGGACAGAAAATTAATCGCAAAATATATATGGGATATATAAAGTGAAAGTTTGTTGATAATTGGAAACGTTCCAATGAAGCCGTTTAAAAGGAAATGTCGAGTATCCGTGTGTTAGAGAACAACAGTGGATACTATATGGATCTGAAAGTTCATAAGATGAACTTATAGATATTCCGCTCATTGATGACAAGTATGGAATCCTTGATCATGCAATGTGGCTAAAGGTTAGCAAAGGAATACTAGATCACATATTACGGCAACTCCATCTCATACGTATGACGTACAGCGAAGAGATGAGAGACATGCAATTTATACTGACTTTAGCAAAGTGTTGCCATTACTCACTATGTTGGCACTAGAGCACAGTAACATGTGGGACATGTTTGAAGATCACTATGAATATGATTCAAGGGTGATTGGCTCGCAGTGCAAGTGGGAGTCTGTTGGTATGTATGCCCTGAGAGCCAATCATGGGATGATTGGTGGGATACATTAAGATTGATTTGATAAACATCAAAGGCAAGCTTCCAATTCTTTTTGGTTCAGTCATATGAGATAGTGATAGAACAGATTGAATGTCTAGAGAATGACAGTACTCAATGACGTATGCTTTCAGGTTAAGGACCTGAACGATGAGATCATATGGATGCTAAGAGTTTGTACATTCTTGTTATGTCCCTAGTCGGATGTCATTGTGGAAGGTAGATAGACAGCAATGACACACAAGACTAGATTGTGGTGTTGGTTGATGACAGAATCTCATTAGTCATGATATAGAGATATCAAACCAAACACATAGGTACTTGTTAGATAACAAGTGTACCGGACAGACCCACCGTGAGTTTGACACATGGAACCATGACATGGTAGTCACAGTCAGTACTCACAGTGATGGTGGTGAGTGTGATTCTTTGACCTGAAATCACTACACTCAACACATGTCGTTGGGCACACTTTGACATCATCAAACGCAGTCCTGAAACATAGGTTGTTATAAAGGTGATGATTGGGTGGCTTTGACACGTGGAGCTTTTGAGGGGTGAGTGATAGATATGGGATTTGTCCCTCCTGAGGGAGTTTGATATCCAAGGCCACTTGATGAGTAGGATTGAAATAGGCATGCGTACGCATGTATGAATCAGTATGTGATATTGATGTCATACATATCTCTTTCAATCTACTCTGAGATCAAGAAAGTGAATGAACGTTGACAGGATGACTATTCCATGCCTCGAGTTCATTTGGGATATCAGTGACAAAAGAATTATACATTCGTTGTAACACTATTCACAGATTGTAGGATTGAAAGTTGTTCTCCAACTTTCTACTTTCACTTGGGTAGCACTGATGTGTGACTAGGCACCACTCTTTGCTTGTGAAGTCATAAGTGTTATGGACTTTCACTGCCGACGTGAAATGGACCTGCAGGGTCACACACAAAGGATTTAACCTGGAAGAGGAGTTTTGTCCACAGTCAATGTTTAGATTGATTACTAAAGGAGTTTAGTAGTTCAATTAAACACTCAATCAATTGATGGCTCAATCTCATAATGTTCAAGGTGTTGTACACATTGATTGGAGTATCGGATTGATTGAAATCACAATTGACTGATTCTGCACAATCTGCACTCCCAACCGATCGGCTCATGAGATGAACCGATCGGCTGAGCTTGGTGAACCGGTCGGCTCAAGTGTTGAGCCGATCGGCTCAAGATTAGGGTGAACCGGTTGCTTCAAATGTTGAAACGATCGATTCAACTGGTGTAACCGAGCAAGTTGGGAAAGTAAGATTGGCGAGAATTTTCCTTTCGTTTCAATTGCCCAATTTGATTGGAAAATAGGATTGGTATTCGATACCAATTAGAAACAAAAGAAGGAAAGTCAATCCGGAACCGACCAGGACTACCAACCAACCGGTTCACTTGTGAACCGACCGGTTGAGGTGTCCCAACCGACCGGTTGAGGTGTCCCAACCGATCGGTTGAGGTATCAACCGACCAGTTCAGGTCCCCAACCAACCGTTTGAGTTGTGAAACGATCGGTTCAGGTTGCGAGTTGGTTGCTTTTGTGGAAAATCTCGAACCCTTCTACTCCTGCTTTTAGTCCTGCATTGCCCGGAATGGAGAACCCTGTCCCATGACCCTCCTATATATAAGGGGTATTGGGGGCTTCTCAAAACACAACTCAGTGCAACCAGTTACTCTGAAAAGTTGTCGTTCTCTGGTTTTGGTAACCGAGAGAGCCCGAGTAAGTGCTACCCGCAAAGGGAGGTGCAGTAAGGGAAAGACAACTGTAGTTGCAACTGGAGGCAGGAGAGTGTGTTGGTGACTAGTACGTCAATAGGAGGGTGCGACTCCTTCCAATTCCTTGTGGGACAAGGAGTGTGGAGTTCTAGGTGGTCCGTGTGGACTACTTCAGAGGCGGGAGGTTACTGCCGCTCAGGAGGACAACTGTCAATCTGACAGTCCGGTGAGACCAGGAGTCGTCAGTCCCGGTGCGACCAGGAGCTGCACAGACACCGTCCAAGACCGGAGGTGAAGACCGTGCAAGGCGCGAGGTATTGTCGCCGAGCAAGCCTCGGGACAAGGTATGATTCCACAAACCATCCTTTCCTATTGTATAGACGTTGACGTGTTTCCTTGTTCCGGGTTTGGGGAGAAAAATTTTGTTTACGCGGCCATCTCTGCCTCCCCTAAAACCCAACAGATGTTGTAGTAGACCACTATCATACAATATGTTGTAATTCGTTGTTATATACCAAGATCATACAACAAACTCTGTCTTGTTGTTATATACCATAATTACATGACATACTCTAACTTGTTGCATAATCATATTATGTCCTTATGATTCAGCAAATCCCCTTAGTATAAAAATATAAAATCTTCCAACCGCCTTGACTTTCTCTCTTTTCTAATTGATGCAATGAATGCATCTCTCTTTCCATCTCATTCAACTGCTACCTCACTCTAACCTCAAATCAGTCATATTCTCATGTGTATCTCACGCCATTGTCAATAGCAGCATATGTTTGATGAACCTAACACTGAATAACTGAGAATATGTAATTAAGTCCTTGAAATTCTCAACTCTTATAAGACAAACCTTAACTTCATCGTTAATTTTACTTAAAAAACAGTACAACTAATATTTATAATATTGACACAATGTCCCAACAACATGATTTTTGAGTTGATACAAACTATTTTCACCAAGATTTATATTAGTGCTAGCAATGAGTATATAACACTCTCCTAGTGTCGTGTTGTCACCCCATCCTACCTAATTTAAAAGAACTTTCCGGCTAACTTTTTTCGCCTAACCGAGGCTTTTGCAGCAAGTGAACTTACAAAACTAAGAACTCAATTTTCAGAATATGTTTTAATTGATTGGTGTTCTAAAACTCTAGAAAACAAATGCGCTGGAATTCTCTAGAGTTCTGCAGCTATAAATAGGTTCAGTTGCCGAGTTCCAGTAAAAAAACCAGACGAAGACAAATTCCGCTCTGGTGGCGCAACGACAGATCTTTTCTTCTCCGTCAAACCTATCTGCTTTGTCTAATGCGGTCTGCTCTTCACATGCTATATCTGCTACTATCTGCATCGCACAATTTATATTATGCACTAGAGAAAAATCAACAATCAGGGCCTTCTTCAAGGTACATCCCCCAATCTGCCGCACTGCAAAACATAGGAAAGTGAAGATTTACCGACAAAGAGTGGCTCAAGTGGTCAAGCACGACGTCCCCTAATAAAGGGACCCGAGTTCGAATCCCAATTTCCACCTTGATTTATCCCATAGGAAAGTGAAGATCTTTTGCTAGTCGGACACACATCTTCTTTTTGCGATCCCAAAATGGTGTTTCCATAATTGTCTTCATATGATACTCTTGATGGCAATATGTTATCCTCAAGGCCTCTATCCACGCATGTCCTTAGTCAACATGATAATATATTAAAGAAATCAACTTTATGTCTCACCTCCTTCGCCATCCATTAGCATAATCTTTATATATTCTAATATATAGTACATTCATTTATAAGAAATTTGACTTTAAAGTTGTTTGTATTCTAAAATTTTGGTTGATTAATACAAGTTGAATCAATTCATACATCGACAATAGAGTTGCAAATGTCCTTTACATTTTAGGTTTCATGTTTTTCATATGTCATGCTAACCACTACAATATATTTGCAATCAATTTCAACTGTATATTTGGGTTTTTAATATTTAAAAATAATTAAAGAAGTGTTGGATTGGATTTCACATATAACCTATCACATTGAAAATGTTTTACTAGAAAAAACTAAAATCAAACCAAACACCTGGAATCATTTTTTAGGAACTAAACTTAAGTTTCTAGACAAGAAGTTCTTTGAAAACTAAAGTTACATCAAACCAATCAAAACCAAAGAAGAAAATAAAATCATCCCGTGATTACTAATTTTATTAGATATTACGACTGAGTTGAATTGGTATGGACACTGTTATTCTTACCCTAGTATTCTATTCATCCATCGCCGCCGCAAGGCAGACTGGAAAATGCTCTCAGTTGGGAGCGAGATAAGGTACGTTTGATAGAATCCTAACGCTAATGCGATCGCTACATATTTTTATTTATTCTTCCTTGCTCCCTCTTTACTTATTCAATCTTGTCTCATTAGCTCATAAAGGGTATGACTGGTGGTGGTTTGTCCATATTTGCTTTTTTATTATTTTCGTATGCCTCTTCTCCTCACTATTTACTATCTTTTTTGGTATTCCTTTTGCACTGCTCATCGTTAGTTCGTACTCCTCATCTTTCTCGTTCAATTGTCATTCAAGCCTCATTTGTTTTCTCTAAATAATAACTACAACACACATCAATGTGATAGGGACGAAGTCCTCCTTTGTGCCAGCGGCTAAGGAGTGCCAACCTTTCAAGGGCGACTGACATAATTTTCTTATTAACTATTGTTCATTGGAAATGCATCTAGAGTAGCATGTCGACAACTGCAATGATAATTCACTAGTATGTGCATGTGTATGAGATAAAAGTTTAAGTGTAGTTACAATACCAGATTTTTTGTAGGCAAACCAAGATTTGAACTAATTTTTAATTTTTTGTCTTGATGTTGAACAAGGTCTATATATGAACAATTACACCTCATTTTATAGTCAACATTTGCCACAATTATCATCTTCTTTTCTTATTCATATACCTTGCAAAATGAAGAAAAAATTGGTTGCCATAATTTTAAATGAATTTTTATAGTTTGATGCTCATAGATATAATATAATACAAAAGATGATGAATTGTTGTCTTATTAGAGTTTGTGGCATCAAACAATCAGTTTAGGGTGTTGAATCTTTTGTACTTATTCATAATCTAAATATAATTAGAATATATTGGCAAACATATTGACCTACGGATTGAATTGAATTGGATAAATAAATATATTTCTAATTATAGTTCAAGGATTGGAAGAATAAATTTGTTGAATATATTTATAGCATACATATATTTATTTTACATTCAGTATGCATACAAATAATATTCCACAGGAACAAGCTACCAAGACATGTATACCTCTACTTTTTATGTTGTGATTATGCAAGAAAGTCTAACGAACTAAATATGTAATGGTGCCAAATAGAATGTTACAAAGATATGAGTGTTTCATAAAAGTATGAATATTTGGATTAAAATTTAATATCCATTATTACACTCCTCTAAAATGGCACTTAAATCTCATTTCTTTATTTTCCAATACTATTTTCAAATATTTTCCAAAAACTTTCATATGTCACATTTCTTTGGTAAACGTGTATGCATTTGGATATACATGTTCCTGTATAGGTTGTTGTTAAATTTCATATGCATGCCAATCTCTCTATACAGCTAACAATTTCTTTTTTTTTGGTGAGATATAATGCAATTCATATTTAAGATTTTGGGTATGTTATTGCTTTCCAAATGGGTAAGAGCTACCAAATTGTAATTGATTTCTTGCAATATATAGTTTATTAGTTTTGATTGGATTATTTTCATGTAGTTGATGGCTTCCTTTGGGAAAAGATCTATTTCGTGTGTTAATTTCCTGTGGAATTTCTGTTTGATATGTTTAAAATCCTGCCACAAAGCTTCAAAGAGCAAAACTTATCAATCTCTAAGCTTTATTAAGAATCAACTCAATTCTTTTATGATTTTACATCCTTGAGGGACAACAACAAACATGGTACTTTGTTTCATTTGTTTCTCACACAAAAATTTGTAGGAACTATCAACTTGCATGTCTTTATTTTCTTACTCTTTACCGCCTGGATGAATTAGTATGTTGCAATTTAGGCCAACAAACAACATGTGGTTTTCCTCTTATATATAGATGGGTCAACACATACCATGCCAAATAGGTTACTTTTTCTGACTAATGTTTTGGCAGCATCACATACAGGTTCAAAATATAGGTTGTGCATCTTGGAAATGAATTATCCCCTCATGCAGGTTGGCCCACTATGTGATTTACATGCCCCCTCTGGTGTGCGGGTAGTGGAATTGTTTGACAACCTTTGTAATCCATAGGTTGTCCCCGTAGAACTACTTTTGATAAAGGTCTGACTTTATCATTGGCTTCATGTAGTTGAGCCTCTTTGTAGCACAAATTGGTTACTTGATATGAAAATGAGATGTGGATGCCAAGTCATAAAGGTTAGAAAACAAGGCATTGACACCAAAATGAGGCACTAATATTGAAGTTGTCAATATATAATAAGGAAGCTTTGCTATTGAATAATGATACACTAAGTAGGGAGAATGAGGCACTTAGCTATTGGTGGGACAATTTTAATTATATATGCAATGTTCTAGATGTAAGGTTGACCTCACATTTTATCTCTCTTCCAAGCAGTAGTTCAAGAAAGAATATGTTAGAATACTCTTGAACCATTAACACATCAAAATGTTATTTCTATTTATCTCATATTTGTTTATACAATGTCAAAAACACTGGAACAACACATATTGTAGGTATTACATGTTGAAGTATATGAGAGACATCATTGCTATGAGAATTGGAAATATTCCTGAATCGATAAGGAACTTATCATTATATTCTTATCGTTTGTTCGAACTTCTAAATACATTGAATAAATGACAACATGTTGATATATTTGACATATGATTGCAATATTATTTAGAGTATATTAGTTGTTGCTGCAACTAAGAAGAGATCGATGAGGTCCGAAACAAGTGGGTGACGTGTGTTCTTGACCACACATCAGATTATGTGGCATGAGGCGGAGATATTTGTTCTTTAGCATAGACTAATGTGTGATACCTTTGTTGTTAATTTTCAGTTCCATTCTAGAGTGTGTACTCACTACTTTCTAATATTGAATCTTTATATGGATGATTGATTATTTATTAAATTTAGTGCAAGTTTTTTTTTAAGTTTAATGGAAACTTTATTCAATTATGTGCTTGTTTGTGAAATGAAAAAAGTATAATTTTATATTTATTATATATTTTTAAAAATATGGTTAGTTTGATCAATAAAATTGGTTCGATATGGCCTATCAAACTCTAATCAAATACAATAGTTAATGGTATCTTATAAAAGGTATGATACTATAACAAACGACACATGTTGTGTTATCCACATCTATTATAATGGATGTGTTTGGAAAACGGACCCCTATTACAACATGTGTGTCTAAGGAACCACTTGTTGTATGAAATGAGTATATTACAACACAAACACCACATGTTGTATAAACACCCATGTTAAAATAGGTGTATTTATTGAAAGACAACATGCTTTAACTGTTGTATAAACATATATATTACAACATGCACATTGCATGTTGTAAAAAACACCACTATTACAATGAGTGTGTTTAATGAAAGACAACATATTTCAACTGTTGTATAATATATACTACAATGGGTGCACCACATATTGTAAAAAAACACATCTACTATAACAGGTGTGTTTAGTAAAATACAACATGATTCAACTATTGTATAATATATATTACAACGGGTGTAGTGCATGTTGTATAAAACACCCATATTACAATGGGTCATTCATTGAAAGACAACATATTTCAACTGTTGTATAAATACATGTATTACAATATGTGCATCACATGTTTTATACAACACCCCCCATAAGACCACATGATCTAATACAACAGTTAACAGTTGTTGTAAAAGGAAAAAATGAATTGTTGTAAAAAAATATTTTCTATAGTAGTGCTTTCTACTTATAACCACATTTTAGGGTAAGATTATGCAAGTGCAAGGTGAGTGTAAGCAATAATTGGGAGAAAGATATATAACTAGCCTTAGAGGCGATGAAGAAACTCCAAACAATAAGGTATCTCGAAGAGGAAAGGTAGGAAACCCTAGCTTGAGCACTCCTCTCGGCCAATCTAGCTCCTTCTTCAAAGAGAGAGCAAACCCCATGTCAAGGAAGCAAGAAAGATATGTTCTCCAAGCTCTACCATGGAACACCATGGGTTCAGCCAAAAAGAGAGAGAAGAGGGTAGAACAACAAGGAAAACGTAGGTTAAGAGGGAGATCTCACTTACCAAGACCAAGAAGCAAAGTAAGGAAGCTTCTTAAGCAGAAGGAGAGGGTAGATTCGAACCCTAGATCAGCATGCAAGGTAGATCGGCCAAGCTCTTCCAATTTGAGCTCCTTATTCTCCTCCAAGAAAGGGGGACGAGCTCCAAGAAACCAAGGAATAAGAGAGAGGAATCTAGGTGTGTAAGTAGGTTGTTTGCATTCAAGGTTAGAGGTTAATATAACATAGGGTTGGAGAGGGAGAAGAAGGGGGTAGGTGTCACACCAAGCATGCCATATGTCCATGAGATATTATCCATGTAAGAAACATGCTCATACATGCAACTATGGAGGCCATAGAAACAAATCCAAATGACTAAACTTGTCTAGAAAAAGAAAATGACCGCTAGTATCTTGTCGACCAAGAGATTAGAAATCCAAACGATTGCTAACCCTAGGTGTGTTGATGACCAAAGATGAGTTAGGAACTTTCATTGACCACCAACCCTAGGTGCACAAGGAAAGCTTAGAAAGTGACAACCCTAAAGGGAAAATATACAACTTTGGTGGCCACCAACACAAGGGGGTTCATCTATCAACACATTTAAGGCCAACCATCAACTTAGGTCATCCATGCAAACCCTAATCTCAACATGAGATGTCATCACTTAAACTAAGGTGTGACAAGGTGCCCCAAAGCACAACCATATCCAATATGATGTAAAAACATGTGAGGCACAACAAGCATGTGAAAATTTCAAGAAACCCCTAGATGTGGGTAAATTGCAATTAGGTCAAAAAAAGCACATATATGCATAACTAGCTCAAATAGTGTCCAAATTAGACCAAACTTGAAACATAAGCTTTTCACATGATATCAAAGCACATAACAAGGTTGGATTAAAGTTTAAAGCATCTAATTATGATAAGAAAGCATGTTTAACCAAAAACAAGGTCAGGGGTCTTACATTCTATAATGATCTTTTAGATTTAATAATATCTGCAAGTTTATTTTAAGTTCAATATACTTTTGATATTAATGCATGTAATCTTCTTGAGTGGGAGGTATCCACTCAATGGGGATCTACATGAGTCTCATGATGTTGTTTCAAATGCATTTAGGTATAAATTCATCCAATGGAGGGTTTGTGACAAAGAAGATGTAAATATGATGTTCTAGATTATAATGTCACTATATTATCTCTTTCTCGGGATGGGTAATATGTCGAGTTTGCTCTTTCATGCAAATGTAGCAGATGAAAAGTAAAATCCATATGAGTAATCAGATTCTAATTTTAATTTTAATGAGGTTTTTTATAGATAAATATGTGCTCCTTGATGTGACATTGGTTTGTGAGGATTTATGAAAAAGGAAAGGAAAAATTTACCTATACTTTTATATAATGTGCTAATCATGTTGATCAAGAATCAAAATTTGTGTTTGTTAATCTGGGTGTAGATTTAGGATTTCTCTCTAATTCTTGATATGTATGCTAACTAAAAGAGAGGTTCTAACAACGTGGTATCCGAGCTTAGGTTGGATGAGCTTGTAGGGACAATAGGATCTAGGGCTAAATGTTGATATGGATTTTGAACTTAACCTAAATGATATGCACACTGACTGAACTCAATATTTGGTTACCCTCATTGAGTATCTGAGTATTGGGATAAGCTAGTATGGAATTGCTGACTGTACTTCTTTTGGCTGCCCTAACCAAACATCAGTATGAAGATAGTTTGGGAGCATAATGATGTGTGTTTACTACACGTATTAAACACAAGTGCATGTATCGGAGTAATATAGGCCAAAAGAGACCTAGATATCAAACACAAAGAAACATGAGTCCAAAAAATACTACTAACGGTGACCTAATCATCTAAACCTTTGGAAAATAGGGATTGGTTAATTAATTGACTAATTGTAAGAAGAAAATCTAAATTAATTGGGTTATGATAAAAGATGGAATGGATTCCTTGGGAATACGGTTTCACCATGTTTTATACCATAATTAACATTATTTCATTAACACTTATTCATCCTAACCCTGGACCAAGGGACATGTAGCAAGAATCACCCGCTCTTGTAGCATAATTCACTACCTAATCTAATACAAATCCCATTCTCATAGCAATTTACTTATTAGTTATGTACTTTAACGAATCCTTTGGGTTATTCCCTTCATATAAGTAAGCATTCTCTTGAAGAGCGGTCTAAGTTATGTAAATCTACGACATGTCCAACCCTTAATCCCTCTCTCCAAGCAATTAATGATCTAAGAAATCAACTATGGTGACCAAGCATAGATAATTCATGAAGCAATCATAGAGTTATGTCCAAAAATTAAGAGAAATATAGATATTAACTCATAATATCAAATACAATGCAAACCAGGCTACTCTCGGGTCCTAAGGAACAAAGGGGATTAGCCCCACATGATTTCCATTGTCATACACACGGGAGAAGAAAAGAAAAACGTGGGAAACATTAGAAAACTAAAGTAACCCCTGAAGAAGATGGTCTGGATGACTCCCTTTGGTGAACATGACAATTTTATGTCATCTGGCTACAATTCCACCCACCATAGGTGCAAAAATCCTCCGTAATGTGGTCGTCTACTATGACTTCTCCTCTTCTGGCCCTCGGCTACCACAAAATGGAAAAGAACATGATATCTAGGTCTGGCCGCACTCCCCCTAGTCATAGAATTGACTTAGGGCATCATTAAGTTGTGACTATTGGATTAACTACAATCTTTAATCTGGCCTGATCATGACAAGTTGGTACTATTAACATGGATGTTGGTAGTACCAACTTTTTCTTGACATCTCCTATTAAATTTCAGTTCATCCCTATTCCTTTTCTTCTAATGTTGGTACCAGTGACAGACATATTGGTAGCACTGAGATGATCTGATTCTTATCAATTTGCCTAAAATTTAACAAGAAAGGGCATAAGTTCCACAAATAATGATAAATCAATATGGAACAGTGAAAATAATGAATATTTGATGCAATTAAGTGTTGCGAGCTAATAATGATAAACCATACACAAATAATACTGAAATGAGTAATAAGTGCACAAAATACATAGAAAAATATCATGTGAAAAATGACTATTATTCAGTGCATCATATAACAAGATGCACGATGGTAATAGAAGTGATAATATCGAGAAAGAGAAATATCATATAATTAAATATGGAATCTAAAATAAGTTGGAAATTTCATATGAGAAATATGAATGAATCTAATAGATTATGAAGAGAATTTATAATAAATTTGAATATGAGTGTGAGGTAGAAAGTTTAAGGGGGGAATCTAATAGCTGAGAATGATCCTCATGAAAATATTTATTTTGGTTAGAAGAGAAGATTCCCCCCCAAATCGTAGCGGAGGTCGGATGCCCGAAGGGTGGTAAATAATAAGGAGGAAACTGTGAATGGAACCTGGTTCCCTTCATGAGGGGACGTCGTGCTTGATCACTTGAACCACTCCTTGCTGGTGAAAATATATTATTTGTGAAGAGGACTGATGGACATGGACAATACAAAATGGATTGTAACCTTAATCCATGATATACATACTCAAATCTTAAACAAATACGAAAGGTGATGTGAATCATGTAGTAATAGTGATGTATAACAAGATTTGTGAAATAAGTGTTTATAATATTCAAAGAGGATATGATGAAAATATGGGATAGAATATCCATCTAATGCTAGCAAATTCATAATTTAAATGTAATAGATCTAAAAAAGGAAATGATGTAATAAGGAAGAAATCTAACCTGGAAATTATTCTAAGAGAACACTAAGAGAGATGCAGATGTTATGTCCTTCTTCTATGCTTTTTCTTGGATTTTCCAACAAAATCCTAAACGAAGGAAGGAATTTTCTAATGACCCATTTTCATCTTAGTCATATAATTGTGGGTGACTTGGATGATTACAAGCTTAATTAGATTGATCATTATTTCAGCTTGATCAATGATGATAGTCTAATCATGATGTTTAAACCTATTGAAAAATGAAAGCATGCTATTATTTTGAATAATAAGGGTTTGAGTAGTGTAAAATCTAGTTTGCTAAAATTAGAGTTTTCATAGCATATGAATACAAATTTTCTATAAATACAGTGGTGTAGTAAATGCTTTTTAGTATTTACTTGTAACTCTAGTTTTCTTAAAATTTGAATATACTTTGGATAACTCAAATATGGGTATCCTTTCAAAATTTTAGAATTTTAGATGTTTTCTGGGTCATCGCTCAAGATCTCACTGATGTGCACAAATCATATCATCTTTTGGATCATGTTTGGTTGCATATCCATGTTGTTTTGACTCAATTATTACTCTCATTCATGCTAGATTCTATATTTTTAGCTATTCTTACTTGTCTCATGGTTTGGATTGTAGGTACTATATTTTGAAATGAAATGATGAGAAATATATAATATTATCTCTTATTGGATCACTCCTCAAGTATCTACATATTTTGGGGTTCGCAACTACGCAAATACCACTTTTTACGGCATGTAAATCGGACCTACACGCTGAAAGTTATGAGCAGAATACACAACAGTCCAGAACAGCCAAGTGCACGCCGTGCACCAAAAGTGCACGCCGTGCACCTGGGAGCGTCAGGCAGACTAAAGTTTCTGGAAAGTTACACGGCGTGCACCTGGGAGCTAAAAGTTCTGGAAAGTTGCACGGCGTGCATTTCTTTAGCGCACGCCGTGCACAGTGCATTCTGGAGCAAACTGAAAGTTTCTGGAAAGTTGCACGACGTGCACTTTAAAGTACACGGCGTGCACCTGGCAGTTTCAGCATTTTGAAAAATACGAGTTTTTGTTTAAAACGAAGTGGGAACTTAATGGGAAGTTATGCCCGGTCATTTATGAACGTTCCCTCATCCCAGAGCAAGCCTAGAGCAGAGGAGGGCGATTTTGAGGAGATCAAGGGTGGTTTCTTGGGAAAGGAGTCCATTTCTTCTTCTCTTCTTCTCTTCTTCTCCAAGGTGCAGCCAAGCTTCCCCAACTTCGTGCAGCTTCTCGGGAGAGGAGCCAGTCCGTTTTGGAGCAGCTGTAGAAGTGGGATTTCGTCCTCAAGTCGGAATTCTACCTTCCTTTGGTTACACCTTGGGATTGCTTAGCTTTTCCTTCTCTAAACCATGTTTAACTCTGAAATTTCTGCACATTTTCTATTGTACATCATTATGGACGAGTAGACTCTTTTTCTTGGGCATGGGAGAGTAACTCCCATGTCATAGCTTGTATGAACTTATGAATTTCGTACTAAATGTTAGTTTCTTTCATATTCCAAGAGTTGTTTCAGATCTGAAATGCTTGTTTGTGTGATTGGCCATCATACTTGCATGTTTTATACTTTCTTTCATAATCTGAGAAGATGTGTTTGAGAGTATGGAGTTACTCTTTTGGCAACTTGTCCTTGACCGCGAGAGTGGCTGGGATTATGTTGAGGAGCAAGGTTTGTGATTTGAAATGAAATACATACACGAGAGTGATGTATGGAGTTAAAATCATCATCACTTCACCGGGAGGTGAGTGATGACTACAAACCTCCTTTGCAAGTTAATTAACAAGTTTAAATTCGTATTTTAATATAAGCTATGATGTGATAGTGAAATCCCAAGTCTAAGATCCTCCCAAATCTGAATCTTAACCTTTCTTAATTGATAGTTTACTGTTTTGTTTTAAATCTATAATTTAGTTGTTCTAATCTAATCATCTTGTATACAACGATCTAGATTATTGAAAATCATAACTCTTGCGCCTAACTAACCAACGCTCCTTGTGTTCGACCTCGACTACAACTACTCTCGTATACTTGCGGGATATATCTAGTTGAGTAAAAGATCATTCTTAATGATTGAAACTCGTTTGTGTAAACAACCAACAAGTTTTTGGCACCGTTGTCGGGGAGCATCGGTATTCCTGTTAGAGTAAGAGTTGTTGATAAGTAAATGAGACTAGATCACAACCTTCATATCCACCATCATATCCATAAATCATAATTCATCATGATCATCATAATTTGTTGTATCTTCCATGTTTTTTTTGTATCTCACTCGCCTTGTTTATTTGCAGGAGCATATGGGGTGTTCATAAAAAGATCCTTGAACCGTGCATATCTTTACATTCAGAAAATGAACACACTATTTGCAGCCCTCATGGAGCAAGGAGTGAAACCCAAACATGTATGGAGGAATTACAACCCACACAACCATCATATGCCCCACCCTCATCCACACATCATTCATCGACACCACCATCAATCACACCTAATTCACCGCCATCATATATACCACCAACACCCATATCACATTTTTCCACACCCTCATATACACCACCAACATCCATACCACATACACCACCACCATATACGCCACATTTACCTAATCCTCCAGATTCACATGAAGAACTAGTCAAGGAGGATGACCTTCCTCTTAAGGACTACTTTGGTACAACTGTAATGCACATGAGTGGGCCTATTAATATTTCAGAATTTGAGGTAGAGGAGTTTTCTATCAGCCCATCCATCATACAATTGCTACAGCTGAATGCATTTGGAGGGACACCAATGGAGGATCCAAACCTCAACATTGCTGAATTTCTGCAGTTGCTAAGCACCATAAAGATATATGGCGTTCCTACTGATGGGATACGCCTAATCCTTTTTCCATTCTCTCTTAGAGATAGAGCCAAGGCATGGCTCTATACTTTACCAAAGAAGTCAATCGACACTTGGGAGGAGCTTCTAAAGGTCTTTTTGGCAAGATATTTTCCACCAAGCAAGACCGCACAATTGATGAGTCAACTCATCAATTATTCTCAAAGGGATGGATAGACCTTTTATGATACATGGGAGAGGTTCAAAGATCTTCAACATCTTTGTCCACAGCATGGTCTAAGCAATTGGCTTCTATTGCAATCTTTCTATAATGGTTTGTGTTACAATACAAGGATGTCTATTGATGCAGCTGCAAATGGAGCTCTAATGAACAAATCTTATAGAGAAGCTTATGCTATTATTGAAGATATGGCAGCAAACCATTACCACTGGAGCTCGGATACAAGCTACAAGCCATCTTATTCATCTACTACATCCAAGATACAAGTGGGGAGTCATATGGTTGATGCTATAGACATAATTGCAACAAAGCTAGACACTTTATCACAAAGGTTTGAGAAGCTAAGCACACAACCATTTCAACCAGCCAATTTTATTTGTGATGCATGTGGGTTGCTTGGACACTCATCTTCTACATGTTATGATTCTTCTTTTTATTCTCCAATGGGCTACACTCCATCGGGCTTCTACAGTAATGCAAACCCGAATTTAATTCAGCCACAACAACCACAAGTAACTTCTAGATTAGAGTCCATGCTTGCAATATTTATTTCAGCTCAAATGCAGCAAAATGAGGAGTTCCATCAACAAAGACAATCAATGAAGGGTTCCATTTGCCAACTCTCTTCTAAGGTGGACGATATTGCCACTCATGCACACATCTTGGAGAAACAAATTGACCAGCAAGCTCTTTCTAGCAAAGAAGCATTTCCACCTTTCTTGTCTAGTCCACCGAAGATGAATCCTATGTATTTCTGGCCGGTGACATTGAAGAATGGTGTTGTCATAGAAGTATATCCTTCAAAGTATGATGATGTTGATATCCATGATAATTATGAAGTTGCAACTAAAGGGGAGAAAGCTACAACACATGCTCTACATGTTGATTCTTCAAGCAAGCCACATGCCTTTCCTCCTCACACTCTAGATGACACATTGCTTTATAATGAGAACACTCTTACCAACTCATATTTTGATGATGCTTCAAAGGAGAATGAAAAGACAAATAGTATTGGCATAAAAAAGACTATTCTTGTTGCAGCTCATAGGTGCTTTCGCTTGCCCCAAATCAAGGACATATTTGCAAGGAGGCATAAATCTTTAGCACAACAATTTCTAGCTGCAAATCAAAGCACCGGTCCTCCATGGACTTTGATGATTCCACCATGATGAGGTACCCAGTTGCAACCTTTTTAGTTTGATTTATGCAGTGAGGACACTGCAGATTTCAAGCTTAGGGGGGAGCAACCGGATGGTAACCTAGTTCTTTTAGCTTTTCCCTTTCATGTTATTTGCTTCTTGTCATTTGCTTTTATTTTGTGTTCACATTTCAGTCTTTTGTTTTCAATTCTGCTCTTCCGGTGGCAAATCTAGTATGATATGAGGTTTATCTTTTATATGTGGATAGAACTCCTATGCTTAACAGATTGTCCTCTTTTGATGAGAAATATCATTTGGAGAAATTGTAAAAGGCATGCATTAATCAAATGAAACCTTTTTGCCATCAACATGTGCTTAACTCTGGTTTATGCTTCTAGCCTGAACATTCATCTTTCACATCCTTGATTGCTTAAAACATGTAATGGTTTCAATTTTTGTGAGTAAAACAACTTTACAACATCATTTGGAATACGAGATGCACTTTCCAAGCTCTTAGTGCATTTTCAACCACTCTTTCAATGAAAAATTTTCAAAACAAATGAATGAAATCTAGCTAATGTTGCAATTTAGTTGACTCTCCTATCTTTTGGAAAAAAAAAATTTCTTTTGGCTTATCTCATCTTTATACCCTATAAAAGATGGCTAAACCTCCCACATATCATGCTAGCCTAGTGTAAGTCCGATCTGGCCACGATGGTTAGGTGGTATGTCTTAAAAGAGGGTAAAATACCCCAACTGACATTCCATGTGTGCATAAGCCTACATTAGCAGCCGAGTGTCGGAAACCATAATCCATTATCATATCATTTTTGGGAAAGAAGGAGAGTACAACTAAAATTGTCAATTTTAACTAAGATTTCATCATTTGTATCCTTAATAGTTGAGAGTTTGAGTTGCACATCCACTAATTGTTTGGCTTGCTCATCCAAATTATACTTAGTGTTGTTTAATTGATTGATTCATTTAATTGTGACCACCCCTGCTGAACTAAAAATCTCTTTCTTGGGTGTTTAAGTTGAATTGATGGCTATGAGCATAAACATGTTGATCATGGTTGGTTTGGTCTTATACACATCTTTCATTTCATTTGATCTTTTCATGAACTTGACAATTCTTCATTTATGTTTCTATGCTCTTTTTTCTTGAGGACAAGCAATGGTTTAAGCTTAGGGGGATTTTATCTGCACAAATCATATCATCTTTTGGATCATGTTTGGTTGCATATCCATGTTGTTTTGACTCAATTATCACTCTCATTCATGCTAGATTCTATATTTTTAGCTATTCTTACTTGTCTCATGGTTTGGATTGTAGGTACTATATTTTTCAATGAAATGATGAGAAATATATCATATTATCTCTTATTGGATCACTCCTCAAGTATCTACATGTTTTGGGGTTTGAAACTACGCAAATACCACTTTTTACGGCATGTAAATCGGACCTACACGCTGAAAGTTATGAGCAGAATACACAACAGCCCAGAACAGCCAAGTGCACGCCGTGCACCTGGGAGCTAAAAGTTCTGGAAAGTTGCACGGCGTGCATTTCTTTAGCGCACGCCGTGCACAGTGCATTCTGGAGCAAACTAAAAGTTTCTGGAAAGTTGCACGGTGTGCACTTTAAAGTGCACGGCATGCACCTGGCAGTTTCAGCATTTTGAAAAATATGAGTTTTTGTTTAAAACGAAGTGGGAACTTAATGGGCAGTTATGCCCGGTCATTTATGAACGTTCCCTCGTCCCAGAGCAAGCCTAGAGCAGAGGAAGGCGATTTTGAGAAGATCAAGGGTGGTTTCTTGGGAAAGGAGTCCATTTCTTCTTCTCTTCTTCTCCATTGTCTTCTCCAAGGTGCAGCCAAGCTTCCCCAACTTTGTGCAGCTTCTCGGGAGAGGAGCCAGTCCGTTTTGGAGCAGCTGTAGAAGTGGGATTTCGTCCTCAAGTCAGAATTCTACCTTCCTTTGGTTACACCTTGGGATTTCTTAGATTTTCCTTCTCTAAACCATGTTTAACTCTAAAATTTCTGCACATTTTCTGTTGTACATCATTATGGACGAGTAGACTCTTTTTCTTGGGCATGGGAGAGTAACTCCCATGTCATAGCTTGTATGAACTTATGAATTTCGTACTAAATGTTAGTTTCTTGCATATTCCAAGAGTTGTTTCAGATCTGAAATGCTTGTTAGTGTGATTGGCCATCATACTTGCATATTTTATACTTTCTTTCATAATCTGAGAAGATGTGTTTGAGAGTATGGAGTTACTCTTTTGGCAACTTGTCCTTGACCGCGAGAGTGGTTGGGATTATGTTGAGGAGCAAGGTTTGTAATTTGAAATGAAATACATACACGAGAGTGATGTATGGAGTTAAAATCATCATCACTTCACCGGGAGGTGAGTGATGACTACAAACCTCCTTTGCAAGTTAATTAACATGTTTAAATACGTATTTTAATATAAGTTATGATGTGATAGTGAAATCCCAAGTCTAAGATCCTCCCAAATCTGAATCTTAACCTTTCTTAAGTGATAGTTTACTATTTTGTTTTAAATCTATAATTTAGTTGTTCTAATCCAATCATCTTGTATACAATGATCTAGATTATTGAAAATCATAACTCTTGCGCCTAACTAACCAACGCTCCTTGTGTTCGACCTCGACTACAACTACTCTCGTATACTTGCGGGATATATCTAGTTGAGTAAAAGATCATTCTTAATGATTGAAACTTGTTTGTGTAAACAACCAACAAGTTTTTGGCACCGTTGCCGGGGAGCATCGGTATTCCTGTTAGAGTAAGAGTTGTTGATAAGTAAATGAGACTAGATCACAACCTTCATATCCACCATCATATCCATAAATCATAATTCATCATGATCATCATAATTTGTTGTATCTTCCATGTTTGTTTTTGTATCTCACTCACCTTGTTTATTTGCAGGAGCATATGGGGTGTTCATAAAAAGATCCTTGAACCGTGCATATCTTTACATTCAGAAAATGAACACATTATTTGCATCCCTCATGGAGCAAGAAGGAGTGAAACCCAAACATGTATGGAGGAATTACAACCCACACAACCATCATATGCCCCACCCTCATCCACACATCATTCATCCACACCACCACCAATCACACCTAATTCACCGCCATCATATATACCACCAACACCCATATCACATTTTTCCACACCCTCATATACACCACCAACATCCATACCACATACACCACCACCATATACGCCACATTTACCTAATCCTCCAGATTCACATAAAGAACTAGTCAAGGAGGATGACCTTCCTCTTAAGGACTACTTTAGTACAACTGCAATGCACATGAGTGGGCCTATTAATATTTCGGAATTTGAGGCAGAGGAGTTTTCTATCAGCCCATCCATCATACAATTGCTACAGTTGAATGCATTTGGAGGGACACCAATGGAGGATCCAAACCTCGACATTGTTGAATTTCTACAGTTGCTAAGCACCATAAAGATATATGGCGTTCCTACTGATGGGATACGCCTAATCCTTTTTCCATTCTCTCTTAGAGATAGAGCCAAGGCATGGCTCTATACTTTACCAAAGAAGTCAATCGGCACTTGGGAGGAGCTTCTAACGGTCTTTTTGGCAAGATATTTTCCACCAAGCAAGACCGCACAATTGAGGAGTCAACTCATCAATTATTCTCAAAGGGATGGAGAGACCTTGTATGATACATGGGAGAGGTTCAAAGATCTTCAACATCTTTGTCCACATCATGGTCTAAGCAATTGGCTTCTATTGCAATCTTTGTATAATAGTTTGTGTTACAATACAAGGATGTCTATTGATGCAGCTGCAAATGAAGCTCTAATGAACAAATCTTATAGAGAAGCTTATGCTATTATTGAAGATATGGCAGAAAACCATTACCAGTGGAGCTCGGATACAAGCTACAAGCCATCTTATTCATCTACTACATCCAAGATACAAGTGGGGAGTCACATGGTTGATGCTATAGACATAATTGCAACAAAGCTAGACACTTTATCACAAAGGTTTGAGAAGCTAAGCACACAACCATTTCAACCAGCCAATTTTATTTGTGATGCATGTGGGTTGCTTAGACACTCATCTTCTACATGTTATGATTCTTCTTTTTATTCTCCAATGGGCTACACTCCATCGGGCTTCTACAGTAATGCAAACCCGAATTTAATTCAGCCACAACAACCACAAGTAACTTCTAGATTAGAGTCCATGCTTGCAACATTTATTTCATCTCAAATGCAGCAAAATGAGGAGTTCCATCAACAAAGACAATCAATGAAGGGTTCCATTTGCCAACTCTCTTCTAAGGTGGACGATATTGCCACTCATGCACACATCTTGGAGAAACAAATTGCCCAGCAAGCTCTTTCTAGCAAAGAAGCATTTCCACCTTTCTTGTCTAGTCCACCAGAGATGAATCCTATGTATTTCAGATCGGTGACATTGAAGAATGGTGTTGTCATAGAAGTATATCCTTAAAAGTATGATGATGTTGATATCCATGATGATTATGAAGTTGCAACTAAAGGGGAGAAAGCTACAACACATGCTCTACATGTTGATTCTTCAAGCAAGCCACATGCCTTTCCTCCTCGCACTCTAGATGACACATTGCTTTATAATGAGAACACTCTTACCAACTCATATTTTGATGATGCTTCAAAGGAGAATGAAAAGACAAATAGTATTGGCATACAAAAGACTATTCTTGTTGCAGCTCATAGGTGCTTTCGCTTGCCCCAAATCAAGGACATATTTGCAAGGAGGCATAAATCTTTAGCACAACAATTTCCAGCTGCAAATCAAAGCACCGGTCCTCCATGGACTTTGATGATTCCACCATGATGAGGTACCCGGTTGCAACCTTTTTAGTTTGATATATGCAGTGAGGACACTGCAGATTTCAAGCTTAGGGGGGAGCAACCGGATGGTAACCTAGTTCTTTTAGCTTTTCCCTTTCATGTTATTTGCTTCTTGTCATTTGCTTTTATTTTGTGTTCACATTTCAGTCTTTTGTTTTCAATTCTGCTCTTCTGGTGGCAAATCTAGTATGATATGAGGTTTATCTTTTATATGTGGATAGAACTCCTATGCTTAACAGATTGTCCTCTTTTGATGAGAAATATCATTTGGAGAAATTGTAAAAGGCATGCATTAATCAAATGAAACCTTTTGGCCATCAACATGTGCTTAACTCTAGTTTATGCTTCTAGCCTGAACATTCATCTTTCACATCCTTGATTTCTTAAAACATGTAATGGTTTCAATTTTTGTGAGTAAATCAACTTTACAACATCATTTGGAATACGAGATGCACTTTCCAAGCTCTTAGTGCATTTTCAACCACTCTTTCAATGAAAAATTTTCAAAACAAATGAATGAAATCTAGCTAATGTTGCAATTTAGTTGACTCTCCTATCTTTTGGGAAAAAATTTAAAATTTCTTTTGGCTTATCTCATCTTTATACCCTATAAAAGATGGCTAAACCTCCCACATATCATGCTAGCCTAGTGTAAGTCTGATCTGGCCACGATGGTTAGGTGGTATGTCTTAAAAGAGGGTAAAATACCCCAACTGACATTCCATGTGTGCATAAGCCTACATTAGCAGCCGAGTATCGGAAACCATAATCCATTATCATATCATTTTTGGGAAAGAAGGAGAGTACAACTAAAATTGTCAATTTTAACTAAGATTTCATCATTTGTATCCTTAATAGTTGAGAGTTTGAGTTGCACATCCACTAATTGTTTGGCTTGCTCATCCAAATTATACTTAGTGTTGTTTAATTGATTGATTCATTTAATTGTGACCACCCCTGCTGAACTAAAAATCTCTTTCTTGGGTGTTTAAGTTGAATTGATGGCTATGAGCATAAACATGTTGATCATGGTTGGTTTGGTCTTATACACATCTTTCATTTCATTTGATCTTTTCATGAACTTGACAATTCTTCATTTATGTTTCTATGCTCTTTTTGCTTGAGGATAAGCAATGGTTTAAGCTTAGGGGGATTTTATCTGCACAAATCATATCATCTTTTGGATCATGTTTGGTTGCATATCCATGTTGTTTTGACTCAATTATCACTCTCATTCATGCTAGATTCTATATTTTTAGCTATTCTTACTTGTCTCATGGTTTGGATTGTAGGTACTATATTTTGCAATGAAATGATGAGAAATATATCATATTATCTCTTATTGGATCACTCCTCAAGTATCTACATGTTTTGGGGTTTGAAACTACGCAAATACCACTTTTTACGGCATGTAAATCGGACCTACACGCTGAAAGTTATGAGCAGAATACACAACAACCCAGAACAGCCAAGTGCACGCCGTGCACCTAGGAGCGTCAGGCAGACTAAAGTTTCTGAAAAGTTACACGGCGTGCACCTGGGAGCTAAAAGTTCTAGAAAGTTGTACGGCATGTATTTCTTTAGCGCACGCCGTGCACAGTGCATTCTGGAGCAAACTGAAAGTTTTTGGAAAGTTGCACGGCGTACACTTGGCAGTTTCAGCATTTTGAAAAATACGAGTTTTTGTTTAAAACGAAGTGGGAACTTAATGGGCAGTTATGCCCGGTCATTTATGAACGTTCCCTCGTCCCAGAGCAAGCCTAGAGCAGAGGAGGGCGATTTTGAGGAGATAAAGGGTGGTTTCTTGGGAAAGGAGTCCATTTCTTCTTCTCTTCTTCTCCATTGTCTTCTCCAAGGTGCAGCCAAGCTTCCCCAACTTCGTGCAGCTTCTCGGGAGAGGAGCCAGTCCGTTTTGGAGCAGCTGTAGAAGTGGGATTTCATCCTCAAGTCGGAATTCTACCTTCCTTTGGTTACACCTTGGGATTGCTTAGCTTTTCCTTCTCTAAACCATGCTTAACTCTGAAATTTTTGCACATTTTCTGCTGTACATCATTATGGACGAGTAGACTCTTTTTCTTGGGCATGGGAGAGTAACTCCCATGTCATATCTTGTATGAACTTATGAATTTCGTACTAAATGTTAGTTTCTTGCATATTCCAAGAGTTGTTTCAGATCTGAAATGCTTGTTTGTGTGATTGGCCATCATACTTGCATGTTTTATACTTTCTTTCATAATCTGAGAAGATGTGTTTGAGAGTATGGGGTTACTCTTTTAGCAACTTGTCCTTGACCGCGAGAGTGGCTGGGATTATGTTGAGGAGCAAGGTTTGTGATTTGAAATGAAATACATACACGAGAGTGATGTATGGAGTTAAAATCATCATCACTTCACCGGGAGGTGAGTGATGACTACAAACCTCCTTTGCAAGTTAATTAACATGTTTAAATTCGTATTTTAATATAATCTATGATGTGATAGTGAAATCCCAAGTCTAAGATCCTCCCAAATCTGAATCTTAACCTTTCTTAAGTGATAGTTTACTGTTTTGTTTTAAATCTATAATTTAGTTGTTCTAATCCAATCATCTTATATACAACGATCTAGATTATTGAAAATCATAACTCTTGCGCCTAACTAACCAACGCTCCTTGTGTTCGACCTCGACTACAACTACTCTCGTATACTTGCAGGATATAGCTAGTTGAGTAAAAGATCATTCTTAATGATTGAAACTCGTTTGTGTAAACAACCAACACTCACCCAGGACAAAATGGGCCGACCATGCATTCAAACTAAAATATAACAGTCTAATGTTTGCTTCTCATTTATATATTAGATTATTCAATTGAGATGAAATTTAAACTATGGATTATATAGTCAATTTTAGATAATTTTCTTAAATTTTAATGTTTTTAGATCATGTTTTCTGACCTTAGACCCCTTCATCTGATGAGATCCTTACCAAGAACAAATATCATCCTTAACAATTTTTGCCCAAATAAAAAATTCAGTGAGACTACCATAATCCTTCATCCCTATATGAGACATGAAATTCTTGAGATATATAGAGAGTTAGGGTTTGAGAGGAGAAAGAGGTGTAATTGATAAACTACGGTTTTATCTTCTAAGAGTTGATGAAATCAAGTAAGCTGGTCTTCTTTAGATAAATTTTCATGGTGAATATTCTTTCTTATGTCTAGATTCCATCCTCTCTCTAATTGAAATAAAAAGATAGAAAATCGCCATATTTTCCCTTTTTTCTCTCCTATCCTCTTTCTCTAGGGTTTGTGAGTTGGAAGGAAGAGGAAAAGGAGTTGATGTCTAGAACCTTGATGCATTTCTAGAAATTTATAATATGAGTAATGTTTTAAGGTACTTGGCACTTAAGGTGAGTTTGTATATCCCTATTAATATTTGTAATCATGTTGAAATACTAATTACATATGAATAAAATAATCAAGATTCTCATTTGTATTTGTATGAGACTGGCTAATCAATAAGGAATATTTTAGGGAATCAAATGCTACCAATTTAGATTCTTTCTCATTGATTTGTACTTGATTAGTTCCTGATATATTGATTAAAGTTCTATGAGAAATACTATGGATAAAGAAACTATATTGTTTTATATGAATATTGCCTAAAATCAGTCTAATGAATGATATTCTTAAAAATTGAGTTGACAAGCATAGAATCATGCTTGAAATAGATAAGAGTGAGTTCTTCAACTATATTTTCAGATATTTTCTAGAATGACACATGGAATGTATAGAATGATTATTATGAGGGAATGTAACGGAAGTATTTCATGTCTAGGGTTTGTTTTGAGGGTTTCACTTCAATGAGCCAATGAATTAGTATATACTTATAGTTGATGGATGAATTGTGAGGAAATCGAAAGTAGGGTTTCCATGTGTGTGAATAGCACTAATAAACTCATCTATACCTTGATAATATTAGTGAGTAATAAGATTCTTATGATGTATTGGACTAAGACATCTTCTTGAAAATCCTACAAATCATTATTTAGACAAGTATCAATTATAAAGCATCAACTTGTATATAACCTTATAAATATGAAGAAATGCTCAATTGTAGGAGTTATTACATAAATTGAAGGTGACAAGTCTTATTAACATGATCTACTCCTAATGCATCAATTCTAGTAAAATTTATGTAATAATGGGTAAACCCCACATTAATGCAAGGGTTTTATAAAAGTCACATAATAATGAGTTGATAAGATGATAAGAGATTAAGAGCTAAGATGAAGCAACCCTAATCCGCAATAAATCCTAAATATATGGTTTTGTAAGGAATATAAGTATGGTTGTTATTCATCAAAATGCCACTAGAAGTCAAAGGACATGGTACATGTATCTAGATTCAAGAAAATAAATGGAAAAGGGTGAACAAAATTGTGATGATAAGTAATGGTTGAAATATTAATGAAACAAGTATGAGGAATTCATTCCTATATTTACTAAAAATATATGTGGCTTGGCCTAAATTTGATACAATACACTAAAATTGGACTTTGATGGATGTCAATGAGAGAGAAGAATTATACATTAAATAAACTAACAATGATTAATTTACTGTAATGAACATGAAATGAAAGAAAGTAACATCAACAAACCTAAAATGGGGGAGAAAATCAAGTAGTTATCTTGGTGGATCTATGAACCTAGTCCTAATCCTAATGTGGTAATATATGTGAATAACCATGAATCATACTCTTGAACAAGGGATTAAGGAATGTAGATATATATATAGTTTAAATCAATTACAAGATAAAGTTCAATGTTTTGAATTGATTCACAAGAATGTGTTCTTAGATTGTAATTGTCTGTAGAATACTTGTATTATAAGAAGGTCTATGTTGATGGATTTCAAATGGGATCACATATGTGTTGAATAGTAACCCTAGTTGAAAAAAAATGATAAATAGTAAAATAGGAGCATTAACTGTGTTATGCATGTTTATGCTTTGAGATATATCTGTATTTATAGAAATTGGATTGAATAAGTATTTGTTGTAGGATAAACCTACCTTGAGCATGATGATTGATGCAAGATGTCTATATGCTTGTATTGTTGCTAGCTCTAATGTCATTATGAATATTTGATGAAAACTATGATGATAAGAAAATTGTTGGGATTGAATCAACATGCAATGATTCTTTTGAGAACCCCTATTTAGGGTAAATTTTGGGTAATGAGATGATGTCTCATGTTGATAGCCTACTGATGTTGACTTACATGAATGATGTGTAAATGTAAAGAAACATGTATGTTGTAGATTATAGATTGTTGTGCTTCTTGTTTTAATCATTGTCTATCTTGATAATCCTAATATGATTCATATCATTCTAATTGTGCGGGAATATACACATATGATAAATGATCATTTGGATTTTCTTGAAGATGAGAAAGAAGTATTATAACGAGTGAAATGATGACACATTGACAACACTGTACTTTACGTACTTTCTATATATATTTTACATCACTTTTAGTATAACTTTAGTTAGCTTTTCACATAATTTCTCTATCTTTTTGACCCCGGCCTTATTTCATTGAGTTTAGGGACCAACATCACCTCATGTCACGGTCTTTGGGAACCGCGATTCCAGAGTACCGGATGTCTCGAAGCCTCAGGCAATAAGTAGAAACCGCGACCGCATTTATCCAAGACCGCGACCGTAGTTATCTAAAACCGCAACCGCAGTTATCCAAGACCACGACCGCGGTTATCCAAGATTGTGACCGCGGTTATTCCAAGACCACGACCACAGTTGTGACATGGATCGCGACCAACAAAGACCGTGATTGTGGTCATTCCATGACCGCGACCGAGGTTTTAGGGGGATCGCGACCAAGAAGGACCGCGACCAAGGAGGATTAAAGCAGAGACCGTGACTGCGGTCTTGCCTTCACTTAAAAGAAAGACCGCAACCGTGGTTCTAATTCGGTGAAGGCGCCTATAAATAGTGCCCCCACCTGTCTTGTCAAATCATCAGATCATACATATCATATCTCGAGGCCACGAAGTGCTGCTGCATTTCAGACTCATCCCCGACCATCCATCCATCAGTCTGGGATCTCCAGGAGTGAAAGCCGAGGAGAGAGAATACTATCATCCACCCCTTCTTTGACAAGAGAAGACCATCCACGCAGTAGATCCAGATCTAAAGAAATAGTGTGTAGTATCACTGTTTTCTCTTTCAGATCTATCGCTTCATCTAGTTGTACCTCTTCCCCTCTTCATGAACCTCATGGATTTGTCTGTATGTAGCGTCGTCATGTTGTACGCAAGCATGATCAGCTAACACCTTAACTTGGGTTGGGAGTAGACACTAAGGCTCTCCCAACATGTATATTGTCTCTTTCTTTTGAATATACATATTCTTATCAAGACTATCTCCATGCACCTATTTTAATAATTCACTTGTATGCTTAACTACCATCTTGTGATGTTTGATTGTTGATATCTTGAGAGAGTAATATCGCTTTTTATCCCATGTCATGGAGTGGTATGAATGTACGAGAGTGTTGGAATGCTAAATCTTTAACCATGTGTGTTGCTGTGAGGTTTCTAAGTTGTCATCTCGAGAGAGAGGCTTCTTTTAGACTTAGATCTATCCACATCTTGAGAGAGAGTGGAATAGACATCTTTATGGTTGCTTGTAATATTGATAAGAGTATGCGAGAGAGAGAGAGAGAGAGAAGATGTACGTGTTGGAGAGGTACCTTAGTAGGTGAACCCCAACCTGGGTTTTCCCCATTTACTTGTTTACCGTTCGTTTCTTTTTCTTGTTTGTTTTTCTGTTCTCATTTTTGTGCTACCATTCCTTAGAGAACATCTCCTTACACCCTTTTTGGCTGGAGTATAAGAGTGTTTGATTCCGCATTCTTAACACGACCACCTTTGTCCCTGTGTTTGACCTCGATCACTACGTCGAACCCCGTTCATCGTTGCGGGGGCCTTAGAGTTGGGTTATCTATTCAAAATTCTGACTACTTTAAATCCACTCCTTTTGGGCGTGCAATTTAGTCCGATCACACATTTAGTTAGGTGTCTGACACTATGAGGTTATTGAGAGGTTCATACTAGGAAAATGAAACAGGTCTCCTTGTAGTAATTAGAAAATTATGAAAACGATTTCTGAAGTGAGGATCAAAACCTTTAAGGTTGTATCACCATGATTTGGGAGTGAGTCATCTAGTGTGATTCTGGCCCTAAATCCTATATTGTGAAAGTCTATGTCCATGAGGAATATACTCTAATAAAAACTTTAAAACATGAGAAATATGATGATATGTAATATTTTTTGGGTCGGTTCCTATCTCATGTACCCAAGATGAGCTCGTGAGCATGTTTAGGCAACCCTACGATGGAGCATGGCCTATTGTTGATATCTTAGGGTGACCGACTATACCCTAACATAGTGATGATGAGTATTAGGTGAGGTACTAACCAAGTAGTTTTAGGGCAAATGGATAAAAGATGACAAGTTATGTAAATTATGAGTTGAGTGTTTATTACATGACTTATATTATTAGATGATAGACCTACTATTGTTTAATATGCTTCTTGTAGTGGAAACTAATCATTCTTTTATAGAGATAATATGTTTCCATGTTCTTATCTCTCTGGTTTGGAATCTATCGTAAATGTTTACAACTACTTTATTTTGGAATCAAATATTCACTTTGATAATGATATTTGTACAATCTTGTGTGGTAGACATGTCTTATGTGTACTTCAACTTCAGGACTGTATGTTGTGTTCCTAGTCCTGCTAGTGGGGTGTCGCAAATATGATGTTATTATTATGTCTTGATTCTAATTGTTTAGATACTAGCTTGTTACTTCTACAATTGAAATGTCATTACGAAGTAATTAACATCTATCTATATGTTCATAGACATGATCTTAAAGATGTTTTATTATTTTTAATCACCCTAAGTGAATATCATATCTGATTATTTTGATTGTTATCATAAAATAGATGTACTGAATGTTAGAATCATCTAAGAATTACTAAATGCTGGAATTATCTATTAGAGTTAGTAATATTTGCAAGTTTATTATATGTCCAATATGCTTAATATGATACAAATGCATGTACTTAGCATGAGTGGGAGGTATCAACTCACTGGGGGGTCTATGTGAGTCTCATGAGGTTGTTTCAAATATTTTGAAGGTATAAAGTCCACAGAGGGGTCATGACAAAAAATATGTAAATAGAATAATCTAGATTATATTGTCCATGCACTCTCTCTTTCCCAAGGTAGGTAGTTATCGAGTTTGTTCTTTCATGCAACTGTAATACATGAAAGCTAAACTCCATATGAGTAATAAGATTTCAATTCTGATTTTAATAGAGTTGAATATGATTTGTGATAACTAAATATGTTGTCCTTGATGTGACATTGGTTTATCAGGTTTTATGGAAAAGGAAAAGGAAAAATATACTTGTGTTCTTCATATACTATGCTAATCATGTTTGTCGAGAATCAAATGTTTGGTTTCTTAATCTGGGTCTAGATATAGGGTTTCTCTGTAATAGTTGATATTTATGCTAATCAAAAGAGAGTTCTTGTCAATCCACCTCAGAACGTCCCATTTTTGGACCCTCACGCTTGCTTTATCCAGTGAAAAAGGATTGGCATTTCTTAATGTGCACCTAGATACCAACTTGATTATGGGCAATTATGCAACCTGGTATGTAACAAGTCTGCCACCACATTGGAATATAAGGTTGCGACTATGTGTATAAGAGAGAAAATTAGAAAGAGAATGTAGATGGTTGTATGTGTACTATTTATGTACATTTTATGTATTGATAATAGATATTTTAGACTGTTGCTTCCATAAATGTGTATTTTAGTGTTGTGGACAAGCATATTTTCAGATATGTTTGAATCCCATTTATGTTCCATTAATACATGCATTTATGCTATCATGCAAAATTATTCTTGGTATGGATATCAGATTAGTTTGTAGTGATGTGGTGTCTTTGTAGTTCACAACTCATTGGAGTTCTACTTTGCTCTTTTTGATTGTTATCTGGTTGAGTATTTTTGTACTCATTCCACTTCTAGTTGTACTATTCATATGTTCTTGTTAAGTTTAGATGCTCCTTGATGTTGTATGGTGCTATCCAACTAGGTTGGATGGGCATGTATGACAAATGCTCTTTGGTTCTATTCCCAATGAGTAAATGTTGTTGGTTTTACTATTTCCTTGCGGGGAGCTTGAGTTCATGCTTTTCTATATACACATGTCTAGATTGAGGGGGCACATCTTATGTACGTAAAGTTATTTACAATAAAGGTAAGATAATGTTTTTTGGTTCTATGTGTACTTGTATTTAGTTAAGTATGTCTCTTCCATCAAGTTTGAATATTAACATTGATAAATCATACATATGTGATGCAATAATAACACACATTTAGAAATAATATGGCACACCCACATCCCACAATTACCACTAATCATGAGATTAGGGCATGAGTTTGAGGATTATACTTAATACAAAGTTCACTCCCAATTTTTTTTTCTTTTTTTTTCAAACTCTTTGTTTTCTCGCATTGAATCACATAAACAAACTTTACAAGAGAATTAAACCTTTATTTCTCTAATATGATCTCAACATTAATGATACACATCCATACATTCATTATGTTTCTCACACTTCCATGTACATACGACATGACAATCATTTGCATTCTCTATTATTAAGGAAACAAACATACAAAACATCATTTACAACTCTCTCGCATCTATACAAGGACCTAGAGTGGCAGGGACTGACAGAACTTAACTATACTCATACTTAACTCTTGTGGCAGATCTACACTGATGCAATGATATCTTCAATCCCCATGATTTCCCTAAAAATTTTGAGTAGAGGGGTGAGCCTACTCGCTCAGTGAATGAGTAAAACAATAACGCAGTCTAAAGTACTGAATCAAACATTTAACATTCTTGGATAATTGAAATAAAACAAGATAGTAAATTTCAAATTAAAAGACTAGATATTCCAAAAACTTACTAATAACATTGAAGCCTACATCATTAGAAATAAACAAGTATGGAAATATAATCCTCACTATATTCAATATTACATTTAAAGAACAACTGTTGTGAAACTGAAATCAAATCTTTCTTAACTCTTCTTACTTATAAGAAACTCTTTAAACTTATATTATCATATTTTAGCTTATATCCTGATCATATGTAGTGTACTCTACATATGAAGAATCGTAATGAAATACGATCTCACCATACAAGACTTAGCTGACACACGCGGGATGCTAAGCCTGACTACATCGCTGGTCTGCAATAGGAAAATAGCTTTCTGTCCTCGGCACACCTATGGGCCGTAAAACTGGACTCTTCCTCTAACTTGAGCACACAGGCGGAGAGTCAAGCCACCTATTGGTTTTTTTGTACTCTAGTGCCACCATGATCTCTGGTTGATGTTGGACACTACATACTGTATTTTTAAGGAGACTTCTACTAGGTCTTCGTCCTCCGTACCACTTGTTAGTATGATCCAACTCCCGTATACTGGACACTGCCAAGGTTAGGTCGTTTCATCCCTACGGCGCAAACCTCTCATAGGGAATCTACGGTGTTCAGGGCTACTATTATTACTGTAACTTTGATTATATCTTTCTCTTAGACTGATCTCTTTTAACTCTGTATATTAATGACTACTCAGACTATTGAATTGAACTCACTGATGATGCTTAACTGAATGCTTAACATATTGTTTACCCCTTTCTTAGGGTTTCTCCTTACTCATGCACATATAGCACTTCTCATGTATTCAAACATATATCATGTCTACTAATATAAATATTCTCATTCAATATTTCTCACATTTATGCATGGCATCGATAACATACCTATCTAGGGCATGTCATATCTCCACTTGCAATAGTATAACAACATATGCATTTCATGACAAGTATTTGAGTTAGAAAATCTGAATCTCATAAACAAAGCATATATGCATATAAGATAATATTCAGATAAAATCCCACAATATCACATGAATCATTTCAATCATCCATTTACTACTAAATTAGATATGTATACTTGTAAAAGCATACTAGATTGGGTTTCCACCCTTGATTACTTGCTTTTTACAAGATATGTATTGTGAAAATCAGAAACTCTATTTGTCCATATATCAAACCAAAGAGATCAAACATGTAGAATTTTATGCACTAAGAACATAAGTAAGATCATATAAACATGAAAAAACACTAGAGGGGGTGAATAGGGTTTTATGATATTTTTAAAATTAATTCAACAAAGCAATCACAAAAATGTTGGAGAAGGAGAAAAGACGTTTAGAGTAGTTCCACCCTTAGCAAATACTAAGAGATCAGTCCACTACCCAATTGTTTCCAATTGGGATTTTGAAAGTAGTTGTATTTTATTACATCACAAGGATGTTACATAAGATACAACTACCTTCACAACCCTTTGGACAGCCTTCACCCCAAAGTCGTCTCACCAACCTTGAAGCAGCCTTCACTTGAAGTAACTTCAAGATCCCCCTTGAAGTAGCCTTCATCCTTGAAGTATCTTCCCGTTGAGACCTTCTAGAAGTAGTCCAAAGTCACACCGAGCTACCTTCACCACCGAAGAAGCTCCTACAACCTCCTTTCGGTAGTCTCCAACCTAGGAGTAGCAAAGGAGAACAAAATACAATAAAAGGAACAAGATTGGAAGAAAGAAACAATGTTACCAATTAAGTACAATGCTTTGATCATATATCAAGTGTATTGATCTCCTATCCATTGTGGATGAACTTGGTAGTGTGGTATCTAGGAGATATTAAGCTATGTGACACTAATGTAGAACAGATTGCAAGTAAAGCTCAGCTTGTTGCTCACAAAGATTGAATCTCAAGTGTAATTATATGCATAAGTGATTGCAAGTTGGTGTTTTGGGTGTCCTATAGCTTGTCCTATTTATAGGAGTGGTTTGTTAATGCTTGGGTACATTCTAGACACCTTCTAGGGTGTTCTTAGTGCTTAACTAGCCGTTATGTGTCCACTAATTGTACTACAACAACTATTTGTTTAATGCTGAAAAGTACAGTCCAGAATGTATCTCGGTCGAACTCTTTGTCGACCGAGTTGATCTCGGTCGAACTTTTCTTCAACCGAGTGGGAGACTGAGGTTAGTGGATTTCCAATGTTCAACTCAACTCACAACCACCTTTACCACCAAGTCTAACGGCTATAGAACCTACCAGACACGCAATCTCGGTCGAAGTAAAGTTCGACCGAAACCTTCTCAATGATAACATTGAGTAGGTTATGCAAAGGTGTTCGTTCATTAGACTGAGGACATTTTCAGTCGAGAAAATGTTCGACCGATTTTCTCTCATTCGAGAAATAGTTCGACCGAGATAGTCCATGTTTTGGTGGTTCTAGATATGTACTAAGTGTGTGTATCAAAGTGCAATTGTGATACTATCTTGGGAGATGACCTATTTATGTGTTATGAGTGGATAGGAAGATCTAAATGCTTGATTTACATGATATATAAGTACTTGTACATTATAAACTTGTACAAGTTTTTACATTGATTACAATCATGAAAATAAAACAAATTTGAGCATAAGGATCTTCCAAGTCTTTGCTATCCACAACCTTTTATACTTATTCCTGAAACACTCAAGTAGCACGTTAAAACCTCAAGAATGAAATGTTTGTCATCATCAAAATAAAAGGATTATAATAATATCCAATTTATCCAAAAATCTCTCCCTTTTTGAAGATGACAAACATTTCCAAAATATAAATCAAGGAAATATAAATCATATGAGTTTCATACCTGAAGTTTACCTTTTGCAGCCATTCTCTTATTTGTGAAGTTGTGCTAGCCAAGAGATTATGAAACTCATTTTACTTTATATTAATGATTTATATTTCTTCTCCCCCTTTGTCATTTCAAAAGGATAACCAAGTTGAACATTAAGTATGACTTTTATCTCCCCCTTAATTTGATAATAAGATGCTCAATTTTAAAGTAAGGGTAATCAACACAATTTAATGCAAACCACTTATTTTTATGTCAAATTTAGCCATAATTTATTTCTCAATAATTTGCAAAGGATGTTAAGCCTTGAAATGATATGATATCCTATTAAATTCATGGCATATGTGTTTTGATTTCTCATCCATTTTACAAGGGATGTTAAGCCCTGAAAATGATATGAGATCCATTTAGGCTCATGATGGATATATATGTATTTGTTTCTCATCCATTTTGCAAGGGATGTTAAGCCCTGAAAATGATATGAGATCCATTTAGGCTCATGATGGATATATGTATTGATTTCTCATCCATTTTGCAAGGGAGGTTAAGCCCTAAAAATGATATGAGGTCCTTTACAACATAGTAGGATCAAGAAATATATCTCTAATCAATAATCAGGGATGTTAAGCCCAGTTTGATATAGAGAGTCCATTTAAGATCAAGATAATTCAATAATCCTAAGGTCATAGCTAGTTTTTGAAGTTTTGATTTGATCAAGAAATGTTTACAATTTTTTTGTGAGCTCCCCCTTAATCTTATAATCAAGATAATTAAGAATTCTAAGGTCATAATGAGCATTAGAGTTTGAGTTAAACTTTTATGAGAGCTTTGCACTAAAATCTTGTTTTCCATATGATGAACAAGTTTAGGACCAATATACTTAGATTTAGTGCAAAGAAATGATTTACAATTAAGCATTTTGTCAAGCTTATTTTAGGTTGACCTTGACTTCGACCTCGGTGCCCCTCAGACAAACTTGATTTCTACCGAGAGGCAATTTCTGTAGATTTCCAATTAAGCATTCACAATGATCCATTTGAAGCCTTTATGTATAGAAAATTGTGTACCTTGAAAATAGGTTTGATTCTTATAGTATTTAATGACTTGAAGAAAATTAATATGACTTGTAACATTTTTGCTTTTAGAACAAACAATTAAATAAAACATTATATTCTTGTTCTAAGCAAGATATTAAAATCAAATAATCTTGCTTGCTTTTTTTATAGAAGATTTTATATGCAAAACATAAAACTCGAAGTCCATAGTGAAAATATCCATGCATCACAAAGATGATATCCTTTTTCATAATCTAAGAAGAAGATAATCATTAACTAATATGTCAAGATGCATTTGTGCCATAGAGATTTACCTTAATGCAATAATGGCATTTTCAATTTTATAGCATCATCTATATATGCAATGAATTGAATCACTATAATCATTTTGATAGCAATCCATTCACTTTCATAAGTTTCAATAAAATTTCTAAGCACATGGTTTATATATAGATATAGACCAGGGATTATTTGAGACAAACCATGTGGAATACAGTTAAAGCATATCCATAATTTCTTTGAATAAGTTTTCTCAAATCAACATGCTTTTTAGATTTAAGATAGATAGAGTAGAGAATCAACGTAATCATCGTTCATCAATTTTCAAATTTAAAGCAAACCATGAAAAGTAACATGCTTAATAAACTTTTAAAAAAATATGAATCTTCAATCAATGAAGAAAACATGTCCAATATCAATTTTCATATAGTAGTTTTGCAATATGTTTAATAAGAATGTCATATCCATAATCAAAATATACCTTCATTCGACAAATCATGATGCAAAAGATCAATATGTCTTGATTTAAAAGATGGTCTCCAGGAATTGTGATTTATTCTCAATTAAATCAATTTTTCATTGTTGTTGAATTGATAGCAAATTGAAAACAGTCAAACAGGTTTTCCAGACCCTTGATCGGTCATATTCCTTCTTGACCCGTTTATTTTCAGTCGAAGTATTTGTCAACTGAGAGTGTTTCTCCAGATTTATCCAACAATTTGTTTGTTCAAGTTATGGGTTAATTTTATTATTTTATTGTTCCTTTATGTTTAGTTGAGATAAGACATAAAGATAGTCAAATTAGAGTCTTTGGTCATATCTCAACTTGATTTTATTCATATTCATTTAGTTTGGGGGTTTTGGAACCCATACCAACTCAACATCCTTTTTTCTTTTAAGGACATGAAAAAGAATAGTGTCCAAGACACAAGCAATAGTGACAACAAATAGAATCAATTTCATTTCTCTTTTTAGGATTTTGAGTTGAGTTGTTCTTGGGTGCATACATGATCTTGGTCTTGGGTGCTTGAGTTCTCCTAGGTTTAGGTTGATAAGAGTTTTCTTTTGGAACATATCCTAAACCTCTTCTTCAACTATAACCAGAAGAATTCTTTAGGATCTAATCAAGAATGCCATTATTTCTCAAGCTACTTACTTCTTTTTGTAACTTAGCAATCTCATCCATTTTCTTTTTGATATCCAACTTTGCTTGATCTAGATCAGATGATAAAGCATCTCTTTCTTTAACAATAGCATCATAATCTAGATGAGTACATAGGATAGGTTGAGTCTGAAAATTATTTAGTTTTGCAAGCAATTCAACCTTTTCTTGAGAAAGAAGACCATAGTTTGTTTCTAAAGTAAGCAACTTCATATTGCAATCATTTAAAGATGATTTCAAATTAAAGTTTTCAGAAATAATACTATCCTTTTCAAAAGAAAGATTATTTAATTTAGCATACAACTCCTCATTAGTTTTAGTAACTCTTTTTAGTTTCTTTTTACAATCAATATATTTATCATGCAATTCCCCTATGCTAGCAACTAACTCTTCTTTAGATAAATCAAATAAGCTAACCTCATCCTCTTCTTCATCGATTGTTGCAACTAAACAACATACCTTGTCTTCTTTATGAGTACTTGATTGTTCCCTTTTATCTTTGTGGAACTTTCTCTTTGGACAATTAAATGTTGTGTGGCCCTTTGCTTCACAATCAAAACACCATCTATGATCTTGATCGCTTGTTGATAGCTTGCTCATGTTTGTCCTTTCCACATAGAGGTTGTTGAAGACACCATCCCCCATCTCTTCAAGATCTGTTAAGGCTCCTTGAAGACCTGCTCTGATACCGATTGAAAAAACACTAGAGGGGGGTGAATAGGGTTTTATGATATTTTTAAAATTAATTCAACAAAGCAACCACAAAAATATTGGAGAAGGAGACAAGGCATTTAGAGTGGTTCCACCCTTAGCACATACTAAGGGAGTTAGTCCACTATCCAATTGTTTCCAATTGGGATTTTGAAAGCAATTGTATTTAATTACCTCGCAAGGATGTTACATAAGATACAACTACCTTCACAACCCTTTGGAAAGCCTTCACCCCGAAGCCGTCTCACCAACCTTGAAGCAGACTTCATTTAAAGTAACGTCAAGCTCCCCCTTGAAGTAGCTTCCCGTTGAGACCTTCTAGAAGTAGTCCAAAGTCACACTGAGCTGCCTTCACCACCGAAGAAGCTCCTACAACCTCCTTTCCGCATCCTCCAACCTAGGAGTAGCAAAGGAGAACAAAATACAATAAAAGGAACAAGATTGGAAGAAAGAAACAATGTTACCAATTAAGTACAACGCTTTGATCCTATATCAAGCATATTGATCTCCTATACATTGTGGATGAACGTGGTAGTGTGGTGGCTAGGACATATTAAGCTATGGGACACTAATGTAGAACAGATTGCAAGTAAAGCTCAGCTTGCTGCTCACATAGGTTGATTCTCAAGTATAATTGTATGCATAAGTGATTGCAAGTTGGTGTTTTGGGTGTCCTATAGCTTGTCCTATTTATAGGAGTAGTTTGCTAATGCTTGGGGACGTTCTAGACACCTTCTAGGGTATTCTTAGTGCTTAACTAGCCGTTATGTGTCCACTAAATGTATTGTAATGGGTATTTATTTAATGTTGAAAAGTGCAGTCCATAATGTATCTCGATCGAACTCTTTGTCGACCGAGTTGATCTCAGTCGAACTTTTCTTCGACTGAGTGGGAGACTGAGGTTAGTGGATTTGCAACGTTCAACTCAACTCCCAACCACCTTTCCCACCAAGTCTAACGGCTATAGAACCTACCAGACACGCAATCTCGGTCGAAGTAAAGTTTGACCGACACCTTCTCAGTGATAGCATTGAGCAGGTTATGCAAAGGTGTTTGTTCATTAGACTGAGGACATTTTCGGTCGAGAAAATGTTTGACCAATTTTCTCTCGGTCGAGAAATAGTTCGACCGAGATAGTCCATGTTTTGGTGGTTCTAGATATGTACTAAGTGTATGTATCAAAGTGCAATTGTGATAATATCTTGGGAGATGGCCTATTTAAGTGTTGTGAGTGGATAGGAAGATCTAAATGCTTGATTTACATGATATCTAAGTACTTGTACATTATAAACTTGTACACATTTTTACATTGATTACAATCATGAAAATAAAGCAAATTTGAGCATAAGGATCTTCCAAGTCTTTGCTATCCACCACCTTTTATGCTTATTCTTGAAACACCCAAGTAGCACGTTAAAACTTCAAGAATGAAATGTTTGTCATCATCAAAATGAAAGGATTATAATAATGTCCAATTTAGCCAATAAAACATAAATATGAATTTCAGTTATAATGTTGTTCAAGCACCCGAATAACTTGAAAATTTAGATCTTCAGAAGATTCTCAATAAACTTCTTAATTTTGTAGTATTCAAAATACATGGATATCTATATCCATGTCATCATATAAACATTTTCAGATCATAGTTGGAACATGAATTGAAGTATTCTATAAATTGAATTCAAGAACAATTCTTTTCATTTATTGTCATCTAGGGAGAAATTGAGAATATAAATTAAAACCATCTAATTGAGTACAATTGGCTGAAATATTCTTTTACCCACTCACCCTAAGTTGTAAAATATCTTTAAAATGTATCCCATATCTGAAAATCTCGAATCCATATCAAAACCCTAGCAATCACCACTTTCTTCTTCCTTTCAACTCGGAAACCCTAGAATTGAAGATTAGGAGAGAAAGAGTGAGAAAACAACTTGATTTGATATGATTTCAAATCCAATCAGGGGAGGGACAGAATCTTGACATCTGAGAGAAGATTTTCCATGAAACTATATCCAAAGAAGCTAAACTTACATGATTTCATCATTCCTCGGACCGCAAAACCCTAGGTCAACATCTCCATCAGTTTCTCCTCTCAAACCCTAACTCTCCCTCTCTCTCTAGGATTTCGTTTCTCTGGATTGAATCACGAATCATGAGAGCTACTAGTGTGTTAGGTTGACCATATAGAGCAATTGAGCTGCTTGGGTGAATTGCACATTGACCCCTCACTAAACTTTTTCTTATTTCAGCAGATTTTTCTATCATAAAAAAGCTATTGTAATTCGTGTATTTAATAGATCAAACATTATCCAAAAATTATGAAAATTTATCATGTTGTTTTTAATTGAGTTATAAAGCTTTAGTTAAAATTTTAGATCATTCAGAACTACAATTAAATAATTAAAAATAGAATAGTGAACTTCTATCCAGAAATATGCAGAACAGTCAGTTGAAGAGAAAATGCCCCAGAACGGCCATGCTAGCTGCCACGGCCATGTTAAGATGGACCCAGCATGGTCGTGCTTCCTACCACACCTGTGGTGCATTGGTTTCATCAGATTTGAGTACAAAAGTTGGTCAACAGTTCAATTCTTTCAAAACGGCCATGTGGCCTAGAATGTCGGTGCCACCAACGACCCACCACGGCCGTGCTACCCACCACGACCGTGCTATCCTATTTTTCAACTACTATTTTCATTCTCCTTTTCACACCTCTCTCATTCCTCCCCAACATGAGCCTATTTGGTGAAAACCCTAATTTCAGTCGACTAGGGTTTATATTTTCTCAAACCCTAATTATACAAAGAGATAGCATACTTGGGGTTCTCATTAGGTTTAACATATCATGATTGAGATATCATCATTAGTCATGTTTAAGTAATTATCAATCTAGTAAAGCATGTAATCATCCACATAAACCCTAACTTACTGATTAAGCTCAGATTCGGTCATAACAATTCTCCCCCCTTAAAAAGGTTTCACCCCCAAAACATAAATATGCAAGCAAAGTACTTTCAAGGTTCATTTTAAGCTTCTGAAATCTTACATGTTATTATATTCTTGTATTTCATACTTGAATGCAGTTTTCAACATTAAGTCCTTTATTTCTTTTCTAATCACAACATGTCTGAAATAGTTCCCAATGATATCCAACGAATTCTCTATGCCACAATCAATCATAGGATAGAGAGAGAAATAATGATTTCAATATTTTCATACTCTTGAGGTGTTACCTCAACATTGATAATTTGATCCAACTATCTCAATTCATACGGGTCAATATGTACTATTGTTATGTATTACCTCTAAGTCACAAAAGAGAGTTCACCATGTTGTTTTGAATTTTACTATTGTGCTACTTAAATAGCAAAACAGTCTTGAGTTGGAAGACTAGATTCAACAGCAGTTGTACAATACTACTCATGACATCCCCATTGCATCATGGATGCATAAGGTGAAGCATTACCATCAAATTCCATATTATTCTCAAGTATGAACCCACACATAATTTAAGGTGTAACCATCAGCTTATAGCATACTAGGGTTTCAACAACAGTAACAAAGTACTCCATGATTGTATTAGTCATTCAAGGACTATTCATACACAATTACCATCACTTAGTTATATTAAAGCTAGGTATAACAAGCTATACCTCATTAGGGTTACATATCAATACAATATGATTATCATCCCTTCTATTCATATGAGTGAATAGGTAAGACTACCTTATTCAGGGTAACCCTCCATTTGTTTTATCATCATTTGACCCATATCACCATACCACAATTGTACAATACTAATATTGATTATTGGTATGAATGACTACAACTATCAGACACCTAAAATTAACATATTTCTTGCACATGTACACTGAAATCATACGTATAACCAATTTACATCCCTTAATATACCTTCAACAAATTATAATTCTAAAAACAAATTCACATATTACTAAAAGCCATTATTTTCTCTTATCTCTCTCCTCATTCACTATTACTTACTTTTTGCAACTTATTCTTCTAATTTTAATCATGTAGATTAAACATTCCTAAAATTGAAACATACAAGGTAAGAATAGATTATTCATCATTCTTGATATCACTGCAAGAATTTGTTTTAGATTACACTTTGCTCATCTTGCACTTCTTCTTTTGTTCAAAACACACTTGTTACATTTCAAATTTATTTCTTACCCCTTGCACTGAATAATTTTCATATTGTTCATCAACCTTTCAGATTAGCTAGGATTACTATCAGTGCTAGTTTACTTTTCATAGTGCAAATCTCATGATCTTGTTTTATAGAGATGCTAGTATTCAAGGTCAAATCACTAGTGACATCCCTTAAACTTCTATAACTCTAAACATTCTAGGGTTTGGTCCTTATCAGTAGTATGACGTTATTGTGATGTGACTTTGCTCCCTTAATTTGAAATTCAAACTTTGGATCTTGCAAGTTTTACTAAAGTCTTCCTTATCTTATCAATTGAATTCCCTTTCTCTTACTTGGCCATTCAGGTATATTACATTCTCAATTTACCCCCCTAGGGTTTCATCATTATATTGTGTTCCATTATTACATTCACTAAATGTCTCTACCATGGTGGTTATGCATCATATATGATTCATTTTCTTATTATTTCATTCCCACATTGCTCTCGTTAAGTAATATATGAAAAAGAAGATGATTTTGAGACTTAGAATTCTTATTTTCAAACATTCCCTTAATACATTTCTCGTATGTAGGTTTAATTGGTTATCAACAAGGATACTTGACTAATTAGCACTTGCTTGAATCTCCTAACCTCTTTCTTTTATAATATATATTACTCCATCGTGTTTCAAACCCTTCCTTACTTTCCATAATCCTCTTACCATATACTATTATTCCACCTGACATCTTTAACTTCTATTTTTCACTTATGATCATGCTGCTTATATTTCTTTTTATCCTTCTACTAATGTGAAGTTGAAATTATAAATCAATAATCTCTCTACTAGTTTCACCTCATGTTTAATACATTACATATCCTTCATTTTAAATCAAATGGCTCATGCATGCGTCAAACTTAGTTTCTCTTTCAATCAAGTTTTTCCTTCCTGAATATAGTCTACCTTTGTATGACTTATTCATTTGTTAGGCTACACTTTTGTTCTTCTTTTAGAAACTAGTTTGTTGTTCTATAGAGATTTAGAATCCAAAGGTAGTAAGGATGAATGTATTAAACTTTATAATAAAGGTATACATTCCATGCTCTCAATTATCTCATAATCCTCATTCCTTAATCAAGATCATTATTTCTAACATTTATCTTTGTTTTAACTTAGTTTCTTATCCTAGTCTTATGATTTACATGTTCATCTAATTCTCTTTACTTTAACTCTTCTGAAGACTCTTCACTTATATTTACTTATTGTCTACTTAACTCTTTTCTTCTATTTTCCCTTTGCTTTGGAGTACATAAAAACATTGTACTCAATTATATAGTCTATTCCTCATGATTGATTTTTACTATCTTGGCCCTTACATACTTTTCTCATTTTTTTCTTCCATATTTCATATTTAAAGTTCATATAATACTAATCATTAAACTTAATTTGAACCTTTTGTCGTGTTCCTTTATTCCCAATTAAGGGTTTCTCATATGAGGCCCCAAAGTTGGATCTCAGATATCAGTTCCAACTGATTCTTAGCTATTCTAATCTTTCCCATATGTTTCAACATTTTAGTGTATGTACATTCTGACTATGATGTGTGTCTAATTTATCCAGATTCTACTCTTATTATATTTTTAATAGGACTCATTGATCTCAGTAACGCACTTTCCAGCCGGACCAGGCCGAACCTACAGTCCTGAAGCCAAGAGCTACTCAAGATTAACCAACTCCTATTAATCTCAAACATGTGGAAAGAATATCCACTTAGGGAAAACTCATTTAAACTTAACTTCTAGTCTACTTGATAATAAGAATATAAATAATAACTGAATCACTTCATGATACACAACAATAATAAAGAACCATATATATTCTACAAACTGATAATCTAATTTCATACATATAAGAGCATTTCTATTGATATCCAATCAAACAAGCAATATAAAGCAAGAGTTGTATCACATTCTATGTTTGATCTCTTACTCCTTCATTACTTTTCAGTCTCCTAACCCTAAAATTTTTAGGGTTTCTCTCTATTCCATCCTTCCTTTGCATACCTGTCCAGGGCATCCAGAGAAAATAGATAGAGTAGTTTGATACTGGTCAATCTAAGTATTCAGATACCGGGCTAGGGTATCTAAATACTCAGACCTCCCAGAGCTAAAGACACATCACTACCTATCTGTCACACTTATAACTCTTACTTTCTATCCTAATGGTCCCTGATGACTCAGCCTAAGCTCTGATACCAAGCATTGTCACACCTGCATCCCACGATTACCACTAATCATGAGATTAGGGCATGAGTTTGAGGATTATACTTAATACAAAGTTCACTCCCAATTTTTTTCAAACTCTTTGTTTTCTCGCATTGAATCACATAAACAAACTTTACAAGAGAATTAAACCTTTATTTCTCTAATATGATCTCAACATTAATGATACACATCCATACATTCATTATATTTCTCATACTTCCATGTACATACGACATGACAATCATTTGCATTCTCTCTTATTAAGGAAACAAACATACAAAACATTATTTACAACTCTCTCACATCTATACAAGGACCTAGAGTGACAGGGACCGACTAAACTTAACTATACTCAAACTTAACTCATGTGGCAGATCTACTCTGATGCAATGATATCTTCAATCCCCATAGTTTCCCTAAAAATTTTGAGTAGAGGGGTGAGCCTAATCGCTCAGTGAATGAGTAAAACAATAATGCAGTCTAAAGTATTGAATCAGACATTTATCATTCTTAGATAATTGAAATAAAACAAGATAGTAAATTTCAAATTAAAAGACTAGATATTCTAAAACTTACTAATAACATTGAAGCCTACATCATTAGAAATAAACAAGTATGGAAATATAATCCTCACTATATTCAATATTACATTTAAAGAACAACTGCTGCAAAACTAAAATCAAATCTTTCTTAACTCTTCTTACTTATAAGAAACTCTTTAAACTTATATTATCATATTTTAGCTTATACCCTGATCATATGTAGTGTACTCTACATATGAAGAATCGTAACGAAATACGATCTCACCGTACAAGACTTAGCTGACACACCCAGGATGCTAAGCCTAACTACATTGTTGGTCTGCAACAGGAAAATGGCTCTCTGGCCTCAGCACACCTATGGGTCGTAAAACTAGACTCCTCTAACCTGAGCATACAGGCGGAGAGTCAAGCCACCTATTGGTTTTTCTATACTTTAGTGCCACCAAGATCTCTGGTTGATATTGGACACTACATACTATATTTTTAAGGAGACTTCTACTAGGGCTTCGTCCCCTGTACCACCTGTTAGTACGATCCGACCCCCGTATACTGGACACTACCAATGTTAGGTCATTTCATCCCTACAGCGCAGACCTCTCATAGGGAATCTACGGTGTTCATGGCTACTACTATTACTGTAACTTTGATTATATCTTTCTCTTAGACTGATCTCTTTTAACTCTTAATATTAATGACTACTCAGACTATTGAATTGAAATAACTTATGATGCTTAACTGAATGCTTAACATATTGTTTACCCCTTTCTTAGGGTTTAACCTTACTCATGCACATATAACACTTCTCATGTATTCAAACATATATCATGTCTTATAATATAAATATTCTCATTCAACATTTCTCACATTTATGCATGGCATCGATAACATACCTATCTAGGGCATGTTATATCTCCACTTGCAATAGCATAACAACATATGCATTTCATGACAAGTATTTGAGTTAGAAAATCCAAATCTCATAAACAAAGCATATATGCATATAAGATAATATTCAGATAAAATCCCACAATATCACATGAATCATTTCAATCAGCCATTTACTACGAAATTAGATATGTATACTTGTAAAAGCATACTAGATTGGGTTTCCATCCTTGAATACTTACTATTCACAGGATATGTATTGTGAAAATCAGAAACTCTATTTGTCCATATATCAAATCAAAGAGATCAAACATGTAGAATTATATGCACTAGGAACATAAGTAAGATCATATAAACATAAATCTGAATTTCAGCTATAATGTCGTTCAAGCACCCGAATAACTTGAAAATTTAGATCTTTAAAAGATTCTCAATAAACTTATTAATTCTATAGTATTCAAAATACATGTATATCTATATCCATGTCATCATATAAATGTTTTCAGATCATAGTTGGAACATGAATTGAAGTATTCTATAAATTGAATTCAAGAACAATTCTTTTCATTTATTGTCATCTAGGGAGAAATTGATAATATAAATTAAAACCATCTAATTGAGTACAATTGACTAAAATATTCTTTTACCCACTCACCCTAAGCTGTAAATTAGCTTAAAAATGTATCCCATATCTGAAAATCTTGAATCAATATCAAAACCCTAGCACTACTACAGAAACAGCGTTCAACGTCGCTTTTAGAGGCGTCGATTTTTTAGTAAAACCGACGCTACTCACATTAAACGTTGGTTAATAAGGACATATAACGTCTATATTTGAAGATCATCCAGACACGGGTATCACTTTTCATTCAGTCTCAGTTGAAGAAAAGAAACTGACGCCTAAAGTAGCCCACGAAATCCAATTTTTTCGAGCAAAAAAAAACTGCACCAAAGTATCAGATACAACGTCGGTGTTTTAGCTAATAACCGACACAAAATGAAGATAAATTTTGTGCCAAAAGTTCTAATATGGGTTTCGGTTGTCTTATAATAACCGACATTATAAGTGTGCGCGCGCCGTCCCCGCCAAAAAAATTTACACCCCTATTGCGTCGGTTTGTTATGGAAACCGACGCTGTTAGGCTTTAGTGTCGGTCATTTAACCAACCGACACTTATGTTTAACTTAACAGCACCAGTGCGAGTGACTCTTCCCCTTTCTCTGTTTCATTCCTGATTCTTCAGTTAGGTCCGACGATTTCTTGCTCATCGTCGCTCGTTGCTTCTCTTCTCACTGTCGCTCGGTGTTGCCGCCAGTCGTTGCTCCTCTCCTCTCCTCGCCACCACCCACGCCGGTAGCTGCTTCGGTGCTCTCCTCGCTGCCGCCAGCTTCCTACTAGGTCTCTGCTCCTGGTGGTCGCCCGCTCATCGCCGCCGCCTTTCTTTTGCTTGTTGCTCTAGCCACCCACCCTCTCGCTCGCCGCCGCCCTCTCTCCCGCTCGCTACTCCTGGTACCTTTTCCTTCTCTTTTTTACCATGTTGTGAAATCGCATGTTGGCACGGCCGTGCTGGGCAGCACGGGCGTGGTGGCTGATTTTGTTCTATATTACTCAATTATGTGTGTAATGATTATTTTGATGATTTTGTGCTATATTGCTCAATAGGATACCTGAATTTGTGTGTAATGATTATCTTGATGATGAACATTTAATATCCTAATTTAAGTTTCTAATCCTCATGCTTGACCTAATTCAATATCCTAATTTGATGCATGTTGAAATAAGATTCAAACTTGTCCATTCTAGCATCCTAATTTGATTTGATTATGTGCTTTGAACCTTGAAACATGCGTGTTAAAGATACATTGATGACTCAAACTTAACTCACATGTGCGTCTTCTATTTCTAAATTGATTATGTGACCCCTAATTATGTGACAGGACATGCATTTGTTGGCCTAGAAACCCATCCAAGATTTACTCATTAGGAGTAAATCTTGGATAGTCCCCGATTTGGGACTGTTCTTGAACACCTAATCTCACTTAGGATGTAAGTGTATAATGTGTATTGGGTTTTCAAGAAAATTTTGGTAGCATTTCCCCGTTTGTTCTCTAAGTACATATGTACTTAAAGAACAGTATGGAAATGCTGCTAAAATTTTCTCGAAAACCCAATACACATTATACACTTACTAGTGAGATTAGGTGTTCAAGAATGGGATAGGTGGTACACATTTATTATATATAAGAATGACATCACATGTATTTGTTGGCCTAGAAATCCCGTCCAAGATATACTCATTAGGAGTAAATCTTGGATAGTCCCCCGTTTGGGACTGTTCTTGAACACCTAATCTCACTTAGGATGTAAGTGTATAATGTGTATTTGGTTTCCAAGAAAATTTCGACAACATTTCCCCGTTTGTTCTCTAAGTACATATGTACTTAGAGAACAGTGGGGAAATGCTGCCGAAATTTTCTTGAAAACCCAATACACATTATACACTTACTAGTGAGATTAGGTGTTCAAGAATGGGATAGGTGGTACATATTTATTATATATAAGAATGAAAACACATGTATTTGTTGGCCTAAAGTTTTAACCATGCAAAAACTCTAATCTGTTAACCCTAGACCCTAATCTTGTTGTAATATATACTTGTTTTCTCTTTGATCATAGAATGGATAGATCATGGATGTCCATTCGCAATCGCTGCACCCCACAGTTTATTTCTGGTCTTGACCAATTTATTAGATTTGTCGAGGAACATAGGAAAAAACTTGGAGATAGGTTCTATTGTCCATGTAGGCATTGCGGTAACAACTTGAAAGTCAGCACTGGTGACGAAATCAAAAGTCATGTCATGTGCAACGGGATTATACAAGGTTATACATAATGGCACTGGCATGGAGAGATTTCAAACCCGAAACCAGTGGATGTCGATAGCAGTGCTTATGTGGAAGAAGAAATTGCCTACGATGACGTAGATGTGAATGAACCAGTTCCAGTAGACATCGTTGATGCGATGCTGGATAGTTGTGGGGTAGAGCACACCGATCCACCTCCCATTTTTAGAAACATTGTGCATGATGCTGAGATATCATTATACACAGGTTGTACTAAGTTTACGAAGCTTAGCGCTGTGTTGAGATTGTATAAGCTGAAAGCTAACAATAGATGGAGCGACAAAAGCTTCACGTCATTGTTGTCTTTGTTGAAAGAAATGCTTCCTAAAGGAAACGAGCTGCCAATCTCAACATACCAGGTAAAGAAATTGTTGTGCCCAATGGGAATGGATGCCAAGAAGATACACGCATGCCCGAATGATTGTGTATTATTTCAAAAGGACTATGTGGATTTGAAAGATTGTCCAAAATGTGGTGCGTCACGGTATAAATTGATGACTTCGGGGGAGTCCAAAACTGGTTCTCCTGCCAAGGTGATGTGGTATCTACCTATAATATCACAGTTTCAATGCTTGTTTTCCAATCCGATAGATGCGAAGAATTTGAGGTGGCATGCAGATGTTAAGAAAAATAATGATGGGATCCTACGACATGCGTCTGATTCCCCACAGTGGAAGAAGATTGATCTATTATACCCTGAATTTGGTGAAGAAGTCAGGAATCTAAGACTTGGGCTTTGTACAAATGGGATGAATCCATACGGGACATTGAGCAGCCAACATAGCACTTGGCCAGTCATGCTTGTTATATACAATCTTCCTCCCTGGATGTGTATGAAAAATAAGTATGTAATGTTGTCGTTGTTGATATCGGGCCCTAAACAACCTGGAAATGACATCAATGTTTATCTTGAACCTCTGATTGATGACTTAAAGAAACTATGGGGTGAATGTGTGATGACCTATGATGCTTCACGAAGAGAGACATTTCGTTTGCATGCTATGTTGTTTTGCACTATTAATGACTTTCCAGCATATGGGAATTTGTCTGGATATAGTGTCAAAGGAGCTAAAGCATAACCTATATGTGAAGAGAACACTGATTCAACAAGACTAAAACATGGCGGTAAGACTATATATCTCGGTCATCGAAGGTTTCTTACAAAATTCCATTCGTATCGTAGGAAGCGCAAAGCATTCAATGGATTGAATGAGGAACAGAGTGCACCTAAACCTATACCAGGGGAGGTTGTTTATGAAAGAGTAAAAGACTTTATCAATGAATTTGGTAAGAGATCACAATGTACTATGGCCACATGGAGTGACAAATCTTTATTCAAGAAGAAGTCAATATTTTGGGATCTTCCTTATTGGAGTTCTTTGACAGTCAGACATTGTATCAATGTCATGCATGTTGAGAAAAATGTATGTGATAGTGTCATTAGTACTTTGTTGAATATACCAGGTAAGACTAAAGATGGGATAAAATCCAGACTGGACCTACGTGAAATGGTAATAAGGTCAGAATTAACAGAATTTCGTGAAATCGAAAATCAGAGAACATACTTACCTCCCGCTTGTTGCACATTGTCTAGAAAGGAGAAGAAAGTTGTTTGTGAATGTTTGGTAAATGTTAAGGTGCCACAGGGTTACTCATCCAACATCCATATATTGGTATCAATGAAAGATCTGAAGTTGATAGGTCTTAAATCTCATGATTGTCACACTCTAATGCAACAAATATTGCCTGTGGCAATTAGATCTATATTACCGAAGCATGTAAGGTTTGCAATCACCAGACTTTGTTTCTTTTTCAATAGTTTGTGCAGCAAAGTTATTGACCCTGATACTCTCGATAAATTGCAAAGAGAAGTGGTTGTTACCCTATGTCAGCTTGAGATGTATTTTCCTCTGTCATTCTTTGATATCATGGTACATCTGGTTGTCCACTTGACTAGGGAAGTGAAAATGTTGGGACCAGTTTTCTTGCATTGGATGTATCCCTTTGACCGATACATGAGCATTTTTAAAAGTGATGTTCAAAACCGTTATCGGCCTGAAGGGAGTATTATCGAGGGTTATGTGGCGAGAGTGGTTATGGATTTTTGCAATGACTTTCTCAGTGGTAATGACACTCCTGATAATGACAAGAATATTGACGAGCAATTTGGCAAAGGAATTTTGGGATCACGTGTGAAAGTAATCAGCCGTGAGCAGTTGGAACAAGGTCACTTGTATATTTTACACAACATGGACGAAGTGAACGTTTATATCGAGGAACGTACCAATTTCATCAAGAGACAATATCCTCGAGCCAATACAATGTGGCTTGCTAGAGAGCATAACAAGACATTTATTAAGTGGTTTGAAGATAAAGTCTTACATCAACTATCTCAAACACCAGATGATATTACTGAAACTATCAATGCCTCACCTTTAAACCAAAATTGACTGTTATGTCTTATGAAGGTTATGACATTAATGGATTCACATATTACACAAAGCGCCAAGATGATAAGAGTGTCGTCCAAAACAGTGGGATCACCCTTCAAGCATCGACTATGTTTTTTGCAAGTGCAAAGGGTAAGAGTCTACGTGAAGCTAAAATGTCATATTACGGTGTCATTGAAGACATATGGGAGTTTGACTACATAGATTTCAGAATTCCGCTCTTCAAATGTAATTGGGTTGATAACACCAAAGGAGTTATAGTGGATGAATTGAGTTTCACTTTAGTGAACTTTGAAAAGATTGGCGAGAAGGGTGAACCATTCATATTGGCATCACAGGCGAAACAAGTATTTTATATCGATGATCCTGCAAATGATAAATGGTCGGTTGTTCTTCATGGTAAAAGACAGTTCATTGAAGATCCTATAGATGAAGAACAATACTATGATAAGTATGATGACTCCAGTCCATTCTCAGTTGGGTTGCCAACACCAGCAAATATTGAAGCTAATTATGACTTGTATGTGCGCGGAGATCACAATGAAGGATTGTTAATTGATAAAAAATCGCAATATTAGAGGCATGTTTATATTTTTTTATATGTTTTATTTTTCTGAATGTGAACTTTACAATGTGAATGTGAACTTTACAATGTGAATTTTACAATGTTAATTACTTTATAATGTGAACTTTACAATGTGAATTACTTTACAATGTGAATGTGAACTTTACAATGTGAGCTTTACAATTTAAATCTTGTTGATTACAGATGGCTGAGCATTCTCCTGATGACCATGCTGATGATTACCGTGAGGGTGAGGACATCAATGCGCCGCCTCACAATGTAAGTTTTAAAAATATATCATATATTTATATCTATATGTCCATTTATAGTTATATCTTGTAAATGTGTTTATTTTGTCAAATTTTAGGTTGATGATGCACATGTACCATATGAAGCACTTGAGGCACTTGATCAGCAGCACCAAAAAGTTGACAAGAGAAGGGGCATCACTATGATGAAGAAGTTAATAGCGCAAAAGGGCAATGGACCCAAACTTGTTGTGGATTTTGATAATGCAGGAAATGCATCTGGTGTGAATCGCAATTCGTTTGTTTCATATCTTGGGTATGTTACTCGTAGCCATTGCAGTTGTAAGATAGATTCTTGGCATAAAGTTTCTAAGGAGAAGAAAGATGTAATATGGAAGGATTTATGCGTGAGTTATTATTAATTTGCAATTCTATTTTGTAGATTACTAATTTTTTACTAGTTAATAGCAATTCTATTTTGCAGAGTATATTTGAATTGGATGAAAAGTTGCATCGTAAATGCGTGATGCAACGCTGTGGGAGAGTCCTAAGGAACTATAGGACAAATCTCACCCGAGAATACATAAAAGAAGATGACAAGAGGAAGAAGACAGCCAATGAACAGTGGAACTTCTTGGACAAATAAGAATGGGGCGCGTTTGTTGCTTCAAGACAAACTGATGAATTCAAGGTATTAGGCGTCAGTCCCTGTAACATCCCAATCTTGTTATGTAATTTTCCAAATTATTTTATTCTTTACATGCTCTTTTCCTAGTTAGATAATTTTTGAGGACTTAAATGCAATTTTCCCATGTTAGTTTTGCAAAAAATCGTTTTATTATGCTCAATAGCTCTCTTATCCTTGTTTTATTTAAAGAAAATGTTTTCATGTATATTTATGCTCTTTTATTTAAGAAAAATGAGGATAAATGCCGTTATGACAATTTTTCTCTCTCATATGATAATTAGTGATTTACATGTTTAATTTATTGTTTAATGGGCTCCATTTTTGTTAATTAAAAAGAAATAATATTTAGGGCACGTTTTTATGTTTTGCAATCCTTATTTGAGAAATCAATGACTTTATATGCACTATTTATATTCATTTAAATGCACATAATGGTCTTTGCTATTTTAGACCTAAAACATGTACAAATAGTAAATCTAATTAGATGGGAATGTTCTAGACCCTCTAATACACCTATGGTTCAAATTTGAACCCATTATGACAATATTTGACCCTCCAATTGATTTAAGAAAGGTTTGAATGTAGTTTGACTAAAGATTGAATATTATTCTTTTAATGCGTGGTATTTCACCTAAAGTCTCGGTATATCCCACTGTCACGCGTTACATTTATTTTCTTTCCACCTTATGTGCGCCATCGGACGACTGGTACTTAATCAAACGATGATCCAACGACGCTCACCTTCTCTTCTACCTCCGTTTCTTCTTGCGAACGAAGACGTTTCACAGCAGTTGCTTCGTCGATCTCTTTCTCCCTCCACAATGAATAGTTTTCTTTGATTCTTTCACCAGTGAGACCGTGAGGTCAATCCGAACCCAACAAGCTATTACTCGCTCCCCATCTCTCTCTCTTGACGAAACGCCCAATCTAGGGCTTGGACTCCCCGAGTTGCAAAGGGCACGACCGTGCCTCTACTTCTTATTTAAACCACCCGAGAGCATCATCAGCCCCGTATCGCCTCTCCTCCACCCTCAATTTCTCCGCTAGATTCCCGAGGCTCCACGACCTGCTCGACTTCAGTTTCCGATGACCTTGAGTTCGCCTGGCCTTCTCCGATCACCTCGGCTAAATTGCCCTTATGGTGAGCATCCTCGGAGTATCTCCTTTCTTTTCCCGACCTCTGTTTGCCCTGTGATCTCCCATAACATCGGGACCTGTACGCCGTCGTCAAGCCTCAATGCCTCTAGCCGCCATTGTGCTTCGAAGCATCCGCAACCATGAAAATAGGGCCTTTGGCCTCATTTTACTTCAAGGAGCATTCTTCTCCCGTCTGTTTTCCTTGTTACAATCGCCTTCTTTGGTTTTCAAAGTGTTTAAGATCCTCCCCTGTTCTTGCTTTGCGGCGGAGCATTCCTGGAGCTCCCGGCCACCACGAGACCCCATCATGAGCTTGTCAAGTTCGCGTGGCAACAAGGATGGCCATGGTGCTCTTATTTGTCCCTGTTGGACACTGCTTCGCGATCCCGATCCCAGGAGTTGAGGATCGGCTGCTACTCAAGCCATGGATCGCGGTGGGGAAGAAACCAGGGAGTGCAATGACCCCTGGCCCCCTTGTTTTTTTTTATTCGATGTGTTCAATCGAGAAGGGTATTTTGGGGTTTTCGCATGTACCCCTTCCTTTGTTTATGAGGCCACAGTGGCGAGCCTCCTCCCTAGCTGGCCAAGCCCGATTGGGCCAAGTCAGAGCTGGCCCATTGTTTTTGGATATATATTTATATATGTGGCTTTATCTCAATTTGTGATTCGTCTGTTTTTGTAAAATTCATAGTAAATCACATGTTTATCAGAAAATTACAAAAAAATATGTTTTGGAAAGAATTTTCGATGAGGAATCCGATTTTATGGTTTTTATTGACTTATTTTACTATTTTCACATCTCAATATTTATATGGAAAAATTAGGGTTTAATTTGAATAACAAATGATAATTATGCAAATTTCAGGTGATTAAAAGGATCCAACCAGTCAAACCAGGTTTGACTTAGGTGTTTTAGATCAAGGTAAGCGGGCCATGCCTTTGGCATAGTAAATTTGATTTATTGAATGATTATGATATGTTTATGCTCTTTATACTCAAGTCATGATAAATGTCATGTTTTTCCTCAATGTATATGCTTATTGGATGTTGATTGTTATAATCTAAGTCTAAGAGTAGAAATCACATTAAGATTATGATTTATGATTAAGATACATGAAACCAAGATTAAGAGGGAAGAGATTCCCATCCATGCTTAAGAGGGAGAAATCCCATTATGTTTCATGGGGAGAAATCCCAATTCTGTTCAAGAGGGAGAAATCCCAATTAAGATTAAGTTTAGGTTATTAATAAGATCATGGTTAAGGGAATTTGATTTAGATTTATATGCACCTTGTTATGGGCTTTCCGAGCATTATGGGCTTTCCGAGCAATTATGGGCTTTCCGAGCATTATGGGCTCCTTATGGGGCATTAAGAGAGGAGCATATACTTCTAGTCAAATTCTTCATGTAAAAGATGCCAAGAAATGATTAATGTTAATGCATGTTCATGTTTATGTTAATTTATATGTTATTTTTTATGCTTTATAACATGCCAATGCCGCTTACTCACCATGTTTGTCTTTCCTTTGCATGGCTGGGGACGAGATGTCCGCAGAAGTAGGAGCTAAAGGGAAGGAGACCTCTTAAGAAGATTCCAAAGACCCAAAGATCTAAGGAGTTTTTGCCTGGTGGGACGTCCATCTATGGAGATCCTATTTTTCATGATTATCTAGTTTATGTATAGTATACCTTTAGAAGCATGATGTAGCTTTCCTTCCAAGAACTTATGTATGAATCTATGTTTCTATGAATGCCAAGCGTTGTTTGTTTCTTGATATGAGATCATGCATGTGACAATCCCTCCCCAATATGCCAAGTACCCCACATTATGGATAATGTTGGGGATTAGGCTGTGCTTCTGCTGGTTATGTCAGAAACCCTAGGGAGGGGTGTTACATTAATGGTATTAGAGCAAGGAATAGATGGCCACTAAGGCAACATTAGAGATTCATAATATGTTCTAATATCATGTTATGTTTACCCTTTCAGATGGCCCCTAATAAGAAGGAGAAGGTTGGTGAGTCAAGGCACTCACAAGGATCCTCTAGTGGTGATAAGACTGAAGACATGAACCACGCCCCTCCACCAATCACCCTAGATGCCTTAGTAGCAGCCTTGACCAATGTCCTCCAACCTAGAGCTCCACCTAGAGTACATGGGATCTCCCTCATAGATTTCTTGAAGATTAGACCCGATGATTTCCATGGTGAAGATGAAGTTGATGTGGTGACCAAGGCTGAGGAATGGCTTAGCAACATGGAGCATTTCTTTAGAGAATTAGAGTGTCCCCCACGTAGTAGGGTTAGATTTACCACCCATATGCTCAAGGGTGCAGCCCGTACTTGGTGGGAAAACCTCTTAGCCTCTAGGGAAGATGATGACCCTCCTTACACTTGGGGTGAGTTTGTAGAGGTCTTCAATGACCATTATGTATCCGAAGCCATGTTAGAAAGGAAGGAGGATGAGTTTGTTAACCTTAAGCAAGTGGGTGACATGACTGTCACTGAGTATGCCATGAAGTTTTGTAAGCTCCAAAAGTATGGTCTTGAGTACACTGAACAAAAGAGAGTTAAGAAGTTTATCAGAGGGCTTAAACATGACCTAAGTTATGCTTTATCTGGTAGAGGACATAGGACCATGCAATCAGCCCTAGATGCAGCCCTAGAGTTGGAGGATCACCTTGGGAGGAATCATAAGAAGGAGGTACCCCAAAACAATCGTCACCATCAACCCCTCCACCCTCCAACCACAAGAGAAAAGCCCCTGAGCCTTCTTCTGAGAATGGGAGAACCCCATGCCCCACATGCAAGAGAAATCATGGTGGTCCTTGTAGGTTTGGGACTTCTGTGTGCTACTATTGTGGTGAGGAAGGGCATATCAAGCCTAATTGCCCTAAACTTGCAAAGAAGGATCCTAACCACAACCAAGCTAAGAACCCTAATCCTCCACCCAAGGTTAAACCAAGGCTCTTCACCATGCAAATGTCAGATGGAGAAGAGGAAAATGATCAAGGTAAGGGTAGTTAAGTAATTTATGTTGAATCATGATGCTTTGTTTATGTATGCTTCTTTTATAATAAAATTTGTATGGAAAATTTGCAAGTTTATGTGAAACCCTTAAGGTGGGTAGAAACTCTAGGAAATTTCGAGGACGAAATTTATTTAAGGTGGGTAGAATTGTAACATCCCAATCTTGTTATGTAATTTTCCAAATTATTTTATTCTTTACATGCTCTTTTCCTAATTAGATAATTATTGAGGACTTAAATGCAATTTGACCATGTTAGTTTTGCAAAAAATCGTTTTATTATGCTCAATAGCTCTCTTATCCTTGTTTTATTTAAAGAAAATGTTTTCATGTATATTTATGCTCTTTTGTTTAAGAAAAATGAGGATAAATGCCTTTATGACAAATTTTCTCTCTCATATGATAATTAGTGATTTACATGTTTAATTTCTTGTTTAATGGGCTCCATTTTTGTTAATTAAAAAGAAATAATACTTAGGGCACGTTTTTATGTTTTGCAATCCTTATTTGAGAAATCAATGACTTTATATGCACTATTTATATTCATTTAAATGCACATAATGGTCTTTGCTATTTTAGACCTAAAACGTGTACAAACAGTAAATCTAATTAAATGGGAATGTTCTAGACCCACTAATACACCTATGGTTCAAATTTGAACCCATTATGACAATGTTTGACCCTCCAATTGATTTAAGAAAGGTTTGAATGTAGTTTGACTAAAGATTGAATATTATTCTTTTAATGCGTGGTATTTCACCTAAAGTCTCGGTATATCCCGCTGTCACGCATTACATTTATTTGCTTTCCACCTTATGCGCACCATCGGACGGCTGGTACTTAATCAAACGATGATCCAACGGCGCTCACCATCTCTTCTACCTCCGTTTCTTCTCGCGAACGAAGACGTTTCACAGTAGTTGCTTCGTCGATCTCTTTCTCCCTCCACAATGAATAGTTTGCTTTGATTCTTTCACCAGTGAGACCGCGAGGTCAATCCGAACCCAACAAGCTATTACTTGCTCCCCATCTCTCTCTCTTGACGAAACGCCCAATCTAGGGCTTGGACTCCCCGAGTTGCAGAGGGCACGACTGTGCCTCTACTTCTTATTTAAACCACCCGAGAGCATCATCAGCCCCGTATTGCCTCTCCTCCGCCCTCAATATCTCTGCTAGATTCCCGAGGCTCCCCGACCTGCTCGACTTCAGTTTCCGGTGACCTTGAGTCCGCCTGGCCTTCTCTGGTCACCTCGGCTAAATTGCCCTTAAGGTGAGCATCCTCGGAGTATCTCCTTTCTTTTCCCGACCTCTGCTTGCCCTGCGATCTCCCATAACATCGGGACCTGTACGCCGTCGTCAAGCCTCAACGCCTCTAGCCGCCATTGTGCTTCGAAGCATCCGCAACCACGAAAATAGGGCCTTTGGCTTCGTTTTGCTTCAAGGAGCGTTCTTTTCCCGCCTGTCTTCCTTGTTACGATCGCCTTCTTTGGTTTTCAAAGTGTTCGAGATCCTCCCCTATTCTTGCTTTGCGGCGGAGCATTCCTGGAGCTCCCAGCCACCACGAGACCCCATCTTGAGCTTGTCGAGTTCGCGTGGCAACAAGGATGGCCACAGTGCTCTTGGTTGTCCCTGTTGGACACTACTTCGCGATCCCGATCCCAGGAGTTGAGGATCGGCTGTTGTTCAAGCCATGGATCGTGGTGGGGAAGAAACCATGGAGTGCAATGACCCCTGGCCCCCTCGTTTTTTTTATTCGATGTGTTCAATCGAGAAGGGTATTTTGGGGTTTTCGCCTGTACCCCTTCCTTTGTTTGCGAGGCCACAGTGGCGAGCCTCCTCCCTAGCTGGCCCATTGTTTTTGGATATATATTTATATACGTGGCTTTATCTCAATTTGTGGTTGGTCTATTTTTGTAAAATTCATAGTAAATCGCCTGTTTATCAGAAAATTACAAAAAATATGTTTTGGAAAGGATTTTCGATGAGGAATCCGATTTTCTGATTTTTATCGACTTATTTTACTATTTTCACATCTCAATATTTATATGAACAAATTAGGGTTTAATTTGAATAACAAAGGATAATTATGCAAATTTTAGGTGATTAAAAGGATCCAACCAGTCAAACCAGGTTTGACTTAGGTGTTTTAGATCAAGGTAAGCGGGCCATGCCTTTGGCATTGTAAATTTTATTTATTGAATGATTATGATATGTTTATGCTCTTTATACTCAAGTCATGATAAATGTCATGTTTTTCCTCAATGTATATGCTTATTGGATGTTGATTGTTATAATCTAAGTCTAAGAGTAGAAATCACATTAAGATTATGATTTATGATTAAGATACATGAAACCAAGATTAAGAGGGAAGAGATTCCCATCCATGCTTAAGAGGGAGAAATCCCATTATGTTTCATGGGGAGAAATCCCAGTTATGTTCAAGAGGGAGAAATCCCAATTAAGATTAAGTTTAGGTTATTAAGAAGATAATAGTTAAGGGAATTTGATTTAGATTTATATGCACCTTGTTATGGGCTTTCCGAGCATTATGGGCTTTCCGAGCAATTATGGGCTTTCCGAGCATTATGGGCTCCTTATGGGGCATTAAGAGAGGAGCATATACTTCTAGTCAAATTCTTCATGTAAAAGATGCCAAGAAATGATTAATGTTAATGCATGTTCATGTTTATGTTAATTTATATGTTATTTTTTATGCTTTATAACATGCCAATGCCGCTTACTCACCATGTTTGTCTTTCCTTTGCATGACTGGGGACGAGATGTCCGCAGAAGTAGGAGCTAAAGGGAAAGAGACCTCTTGAGAAGATTCCAAGGACCCAAAGATCTAAGGAGTTGTTGCGTGGTGGGACGTCCATCTATGGAGATCCTATATTTTCATGATTATCTAGTTTATGTATAGTATACCTTTAGAAACATGATGTAGCTTTCCTTCCAAGAACTTATGTATGAATCTATGTTTCTATGAATGCCAAGCATTGTTTGTTTCTTGATATGAGATCATGCATGTGACAATCCCTCCCCAATATGCCAAGTACTCCACATTATGGATAATGTTGGGGATTAGGATGTGCTTCCACTGGTTACGTAAGAAACCCTAGGGAGGGGTGTTACAGTCCCAATCTCATTAATATATGTTGTATTCACCTATTCAAGATTAACATTTAGTATTACTAACCAAATCATTAATGTGCATACTAACTAGGCCCTCAGTGAGGCACAAAAATCAAGGCGTGCACTGAATGTGCATGACCACACAATGAGTCCAAAGGGGTATGCAGGAATTTGCCAAAGACTACAGTCTGAGGCTACTACTCAGTCTACTGCTACTCAGGAGTCCTCTACTATAGGTAGCACACCTCTGCCTCGCCATGATGTCTGGATAGCTGGGAGGCAAAATAAGAAGAGAGAAATAAGGAAGCCCGCAACTGCTGAGGCGGCTGCAAAAATGGTAAAATACAACTCTTACAACAATCGTTTGAATATTGATTATTTGTGGTGTTTACTTAATTACAAAATTTTGTTTTGGCGATTAGCGGGAGCTGCACGAGCTGAGGAAACAAGGCAAGTTCATCCCTGAGGGCACAAGGGATGAATTGACAGTTGCTCTGGGTAACCCAGAGCATCCTGGACGTGTTAGGGCTGCAGGCGCTGGTGTGGGCATCAAAACTTTTTTTGGGCCATCCCAGCGCAAACATGTCCCAAAAGTGGGACTTTCACAAGAAGAGGTAACATATTATTTCTTTATAATGTTACTGTAAAATAGAATTCAATAGTTAGAAGCTAACGTTTCTTTTATCCATGTATAGGTAGATAAGCTAGTTGATAGGAAACTCGAAGAAGCACTGAAAAAGTGGCAGGCATCTCAGACTGCCACTCAGCAGACAATACCTATTATGGCATCCAGCTCTACTCCTACTGCAGAGGTTGGGAGTAATCATATAGACCCACCACCTAGCACATCCGCTGTAAGTATTTTTATGACATAGTAACTAGTTTTTTAATTCAAGATGATATGTATATATGAAATTGTAGTCGTTTCAAAAAAAGATGATATGTATATATGTATATAACATTCTTTACACAAAAATTTGTAGGGGTTGAATCCATGCCGTCTAAAAAGTAAAGAATATGTCGTTGCAGAGGCGTCAGCTTACCCATCCCTACCAGGGGAAATGTTTCACGGGTCTCCATTACTAGCTGGTTGGGTTCGTGTGAGCCTGGTACATATATTCTCCAAGTAGATGGATCTTCCATTGCCATATGCCCACCCAGATTGTAAAACGCTTGGTGAGGCAGAAGGCGGAGTGATATTGTGGCTAAAAGCGGATGTCCTCTTTACTGAAACTGTATGGTAAATTTACATTACGTTAAATTGTTAGTGTGTGTATATGATGTCAGTTGATCTGAAATTATATATATATATATATATATATACAGGTTAAAAAGAAGACACCCACAACATCTAGGCCTCCACTTCCACCTCCTACATTACCCAGTTGGGTTCCACAGGACCTACCTGTCCCGTTAGGTCCTAACTGTAGGGGTATGGCAATATGGTTAGGCAAACATGATATAAATTGCCTTATAATTGTTTCTATAGATTCAGATGTTGCAGGTCAATCATACGAAAGCAAACTATTTATATAAGATATTTTAGAGTTGTTTCGATATGATTGGCTAAATACATATGTGATAGAGCTATGGATAAGGTGAGATCTTCTTTATACATCCATATACCTTGTGTAGGATCTGGTGATCTGGTTTCTTATTTATTAATGCATGGGTAATTAATACATATTTTGCAGCTACTTAGACAAGATATGTGCAGATTTTGCATTCGAACATGTAGGATTTTTTATTCCATCTTTGATTAGTCTAGTAGCTAAAGACCCTCCGTCAGTTCAACAATACTGCTGTGAGGCTTTTACAAATTTTGCTCAAAATAAGAAGACGGTGATAATAGCTCCATTCAATGTAGATTAAGTTTACTTTGCTTATTATAATTTGGACTTAAGAAAATTACATTTTTATTGTTGATTTTGAGTTATTAATTTTTAACTTTTTTACCTCTAGTGGTATGCATTGGGAGTTACTAGTTATTGTCCCCGAGACGTTTATTGTCTATTATCTAGATCCGAAGGGGAGTAAATTGAATTCAAAATATGGACACATAATGAAAATGGCATTATTCCGGTGAGAAATATTTCATTTTCATATACGTTAACATATGTTATTACATTACTATTTAATTATGCAATGTACTGTGTTATATTAACATGTAGGGGTTTAGATGAGTTCAAAAAGGCTGGAGGAAAGGTCCCCATGAAAAAGAACCAGCCAATAATTTGGAAGAACGTGAAAGTAAGTTCTCGACTGTAATATATGTATATATTATTTATGTGAACAATGCTTAATTAGTTGTATTTTTTAATATTTTGTATGTTTGAATTTATAGTGTGCTACACAAGACAACGGATGGGCATGTGATACTATGTGATGCGATTTATGTACATGATTATCAAATATGCCGCAGTGGACATCGATACTATTCCTGAGGTATTATATAGTCTCATTAGATAATATGAAATATATCAATCTTATTTATAGCTCATTAATTATATATATACATCATTCTCTTTACAGGTGTTTAAAACTGACCACACTACAGGAAATGCCTTACCAGATGTACATGCTCCCTATACGACAGGAGAATTAAATGAAGTAAGAGAAGAATGGGCAACAACCATACAAGTAGTGGGGGTTTTAACATATAATTGGGATGTTGATAGCGAATAATGACTAAAGAATGATATTTTGTAAATGAATTTCTGAATTATAATATATGTGTGAATGTTTCTACATGTTTGGATGTTTATACATGTGTCTGAGTGAAAATGAATGAATCTGTTGGTTGCTATATGAATGTTTCTACATGTGTGAATGTGAAAATGAATGGAACTACAGATTGCTAGCTACATGAATGTTTCTAAATGTGTGAAAATCAAATGGAACTGCAGGTTGCATTGCTAAATGTGTGAATATTTTTGTTGTTAATTTTGCAGGTTTGTGGCCTGTTGTTGGCTGATATCAATGGATGTTGTGAAACCTGCAGTTCATAACTGAACTGCATGTTTCTCATCCTGCGACCAGCCATACAGCAGGTCTGCAGACTGACAGAAAAAAAAACAGGCGTCAGTTATTTGTATAAAACCGACGCCACATAGTTACAATGTCGGTTTCTACTCGTAACCAACGTCTATTTCCTTAACACCACATCCGTGTTGGCCATCACGGCCGTGTCAGCGGACCAGACACCACGGCCGTGCTGGCCAGCACGACCGTGCTGGGAGTGATATGGCGTCGGTTATAGTGTCGGTTTCTACTCGTAACCGACGTCTATTTCCTTAACACCACGGCCATGCTGACCAGCACGACCGTGCTGGGAGTGATATGACGTCAGTTTCTTATCTAATAACCGACGCTGATAGTGCCCAAGATGACACCCTTTCTGTGGCACGAAGGTATTTGGCGTCGGTTTCTTATCTAATAACTGACGCCTATAGTCCCCTGCTGGCGCGTTTTCGGTGGCGCGCGAAGGGTTTTGGTGTCGGTTTTTGAATCGACCCATTACAGCTGTGCTTTTAGCATCGCCCACATAGGTGTCGCTTAGAAACCGACACTAAAGGCCTTAAATAACCGACACTAAAGGTCGGTTATGTACTAGTGTAGCAATCGCCACTTTCTTCTTCCTTTCAACTCGGAAACCCTAGAATTAGAGATTAGGAGAGAAAGAGTGAGAAAAGGACTTGATTTGATATGATTTTGAATCAAACCAGGGGAGGGATGGAATCTTGACATCTGAGAGAAGATTCACCATGAAACTATATCCAAAGAAGCTAAACTTACATGATTTCATCATTCCTCGGACCACAAAACCCTAGGTCAGCATCTCCATCACTTTCTCCTCTCAAACCCTAACTCTCACTCTCTCTCTAGGATTTCATTTCTCTGGATTGAATCATGAATTATGAGTGCTACTAGTGTGTTATGTTGACCATATAGAGCAATTGAGCTGCTCGGGTGAATTGCACATTGACCCTCACTAAACTTTTTCTTATTTCAACAGATTTTTCTGTCATAAAAAAGTTATTGTAATTCGTGTATTTAAGAGATCAAACCTTCTCCAAAAATTATGAAAATTTAGTATGTTGTTTTTAATTAAGTTATAAAGCTTCAGTTAAAATTTTAGATCAATCCGAGCTACCATTAAATAAATAAAAATAGAACCGTGCACTACTATCCAGAAATCTACAGAACAGTCGGTTGAAGAGAAAATGCCCTAGAACGACCATCCTAGCTGCCACAGCCGTGCTAAGATGGACCCAGCATGGCCGTGCTGCATACCACAACTGTGGTACATTAAATTCATCAGATTTTAGTATAAAAATGGGTCAATAGGTCAATTCTTTCAAAACGGCTGTGTGGCTTAGAATGCCCGTGCCACCAATGACCCACCACGACCGTGCTACCCACCAAGGCCGTGCTATCATATCCTTCAACTACCATTTTCATTCTCCTTTGCATACCTCTCTCATTCCTCCCCAACATGAGCCTATTTGGTGAAAACCCTAAATTCAGCCGACTAGGGTTTATATTTTCTCAAACCCTAATTATACAAAGAGATAGCATACTTGGGGTTCTCATTAGGTTTAACATATCAGGATTGAGATATCATCATTGATCATGTTAAGTAATTATCAATATAGTAAATTATGTAATCATCCAAATAAACCCTAACTTACTGATTAAGCTCAGATACTATCATAACATAATACTACACATATTAATATGTTACACAATACATGTTTACAAGAATAAGTTTTTTAGTGATAAAAACCTAGTATCCAAGTGTTACACTATTTGGATTTTGAAAACCACTATACTTTACAATGGAGGCCAGTCTCACTTTATCTCATGACAATATACATGCATTGAGTGAACAATACACATACAACCCACATGTTAGTACACATGCATTGAATGAAAAATACTCATACATTACTTATATTCTTTCTCTTTCTATACATGTATTTCTCTCACCCTTTCTATGTTTACCTCTCATTATCTTGAGTGACAACATTGATTGTACATCTCCCCTCCTATTATATCTCTCTCTCATTGATGCCAACAAAAGCTCTCCCTCATTGATGCCAAAAAAGGCTCTCTCTCCTTGATGCAAACAAGACATGTTATTTTTCATGTTGCATAACATTTTATACCCAATACTCTCTAACATTCACCAGTTGCATGTTGCATACCATTTTACACCCACTACTCTCTAACACTCACCAATTACCTAAGTACGTGCATGGGGATTGCATGTAATGATCCGTTCATTTTGATAACCTTGCTAGTTTAGACAATACAAATAATATCACAAGAGGCAAAGTATCTAAAGGTGTCATACAAGGCTGCGGTTGGGTTACCAAAACTAGACCTGTATATAGATATCTGAAAGCCACACATTCGATCCAGATTCGAGTTTCAAAATTTTTAAAAAAATCTGACATCTGTAGAATTCGGACCGGATTTTAGATATTGAATTTGAGATCCAAAATATCAGACCGAATATCGAATATAATTTTATCCGCTTTGAAAAAATCAAATTTGACAAATACATACATACATACATTATTGTATAATATATATATATTATATTAAATATATGATTAAATATGTATATGATTCCGTACATGCGATGGGCTTTGAACAAACAAATTTCCGGTCCAATTTGATCCGACAAGTGGACCATAAATGGTTCGTTCCCACTGCGCCCGCCCATTCTGTCGTCAAGCTATGGTCTTTCAGGTTCAGCGGGCTACCGGAGTCTCCCCACTCGAAATCATGGGAGCCGACATGGGCGAAGAGTTTGGTAGTTGGGCTGGGCGCATAAACGTGAACTAGGTTTCCGGACCGGCCCAGTTTTGATAAAAAAACGAGAGAGGTTTAAGTTTTGGCCGGACCAGAAGCCGAAGCCATCGCGCCTCAATTTGTCGCGAGAACGCCGGCGCCTATCCTCCTACAAGCTCCCCTCCTTCCTTGAACCCCTGCTCCTCTCCGACCACCTCCGGGCGATCTCATCCTCCCCTACGTTTCTGCTCAACGCCGACCTCCCCCTTGACCTTCTCCTTCCAATTTCTATTTTCAGCCGCTGTTTCTGGTCGGGGCTCGGGCTGAAGGTGCTGGACTACGGCTCGGCCTATTCCCCTCCCACCTTCTGCCCACTGGTCTGCTACCCGACCTTATTTTGGAGACGATTTGCAGCTGTTTCTCACTCCTCTTCTGGTCACTTTTGCTCCTCCAGGGAGGAAAGAAGCCCCCTACGGACCCAATAGGTAAATATTTTCTGATTGACTGTGTGATTTTTGATTTAGATCCTTTTTTTGCCCCTGAGTTACTGCTTGTTTATCTGCCAACTTGGGTTCATTGTCTATTAGTAGTAACTGCCTGTCCGTTTGCCCCAGACTGCTGATTTGGTTAATTGCTGAAATAAGCCCAGTGTCTATTAGTACTAATTTTCTTTCGGTGCTGAATTGCCGATCTGGGTAATTCTGTTCTCGGCTCAATGTCTATTAATCAGAGTTTTACTGTTTAGATCAGCTTGTCATTACACCGGAACTACTGGCCAATGCCAAATATTTATTCTAGGTGAACTAGCTGGCATTCATGTGTAGTCACGGGCTTCACAAATAAGTTCCATAGAAAACGCGCATTTCAAGGATGTACGTTTCACATGCTTCACATAGAGGTCACACACGTGAACTAAAGTAATGTTATAATAAAATTCAAGTTATAACTTAATCGAGGTCCATCACTATCATCATCTAATCCTACATTCCATTCATGTTGGCTCTGCTGCATACATCTTTTTTCTCCATTCAGCTTTGTTATCAGTCACGATCTCAATAAAATATAAAGATCTTGCCTTATAAGCCCTTCTCAAGTTAGTTTATGCCAGCCCCCTTTTACCGTGCTCGAGTCATTGATGCATTTGTTGGTCTGCATCATACACGTCCCTAGCCCTCATGTAGTTTTTTTTGATTAATTCTCAACCGATCTTTTGTCTTCCCAGACATCCATCATAACATACACATTTCTTCCAACTCTCACTCATATATAACATTAGTGGCATCATATTTTTGTAAAACCTGCTTTTCAATCCGAAAGGAATCTTCTGGTCACAAACCATTCCAGTTCTAATCCACCATTTCATCCATCCTGATGTAGTCATGTGGCATACATTGTTTTAACAGTGGCCATCTGTATGAATAATAGGTACCAAGTAACATATCTTTTTACATTTTCATACAAGTTGTATGAATAATAGGATCTCCTTAAAAGATTCTATTTTGGTGAAAACAGATCTAAAGCTCATTTTGGGAAATTTAGGCAAGCAAACAACTTGTTGATGTGGACACATGTATGTAGCTGGGTGGAAAGCAAAGCATTTATGGTATAAAGCAGCTAGCTGGGTGGCCAGTAACGTGCGTGTGGCGAAGCAAGTAGATGAGTGGCAACTTCCTCTTTTTGGACACCTAGTTTCATACGCTTGGCACATATCCTATCATGTGTCACCAACATGCTAGATATCTGTTTTATGTTGGCGCACACACTATGTGTCAGCCATGTTCTAAATACACCTCTTCACCCCTAAGACCATTATACCCCTCACCATTCCATTGTAAAGAAGTCAACTTCATCCCATTTACCCTCAATTCACTCCTCTTCACACTATAGCAGAAGGAGCTCTTCCCCTTCTCCCAACCGTCTTTTTCTGCCATGAAAAAAAGCTCATCTCTTTCGAAAGAACTTCCTCTCCTTCCCTCTAGAGCTCTATACACTAAGATGTTGGTAGTCACATGGGATTAATGATCACATGCATATTTTCATGAACACTAGTGTTGTTGGTTTACATTTTCCTCTGACATGAGGTCAATGCAATGCAGATGAGGTATGCATAGTATATGTGTATATGTGCCCTCCTTTCCTGCAGAAGTTTCCCAACCAACACAAATTGGTGGAATTATCTTTGACTATCTTAGTAACATATTCAACTAACCTTCTCTATGGCCTCATTCAGAAGTCAAAAAAGAAACTCCCCATATGCTTATGTAGTTATATTATCAGAGTAGAAGAAAAAAGTGCCCTTAGGTGAATTACGGGGAGATAAATTAGACTTTTACCTGACTGATATTAGAAAATGTGTATGGACTGATATTAATAACATGAATACTAACCATCATTCAGCAAATATATGACGTCCAGTGGGTGTTCTTGTGTTCTAATTTGTGTAGCATCTAATTCTGCAATTGTACGCCATATTTTTGCTGAGTAATGGGCACTATACAGGTTGTTTTAGAGAACATCACGTTATACAGAACTCCTAGTAATGTACAAAAATTATACACCATGTTATACAGAGTAATGTACATGTTGTTTAAACTAAATATACAGGTTGTTTTAGAGAACACCATGTTATACAGAGTAATGTACAGGTTGTTTAAACTAAATGAACATTAACATGTGTCCATCTGTATCATACAGAAGTTATTAATGTACAGAAATATGCACATTGGACTGAACGATGTACAGAAATATGCACATTGGACTGAACGAGCTGAATAAATGATATTAATGTCCAACCTTTCCTAGTAATGTACAGAAATATATATGCACATTGGAATATTGGTTATCAGCAATACATGTTTTCTATTTCTTTCTTACTAGTTTCTTTTTGTCACCACAATGTACCAAATAATAACTGAAATAACAATTGACATCAAACCCAGTGAGAATGTACCTGAACACTATCTTTCCCATGTTGATATACTATCCAAGAAATGTGTCACAACTATTTAATTGAGAATCTGAGATCCAACATGACCAAAAAATCAAGCCTACTGAATACACAAAACCAACCACAATGTACTAACATCAACAAGGTCTGAACGTGACAACAGGACTGAACCAACAACAACAAATAACACAACACATTCAAAGAATCACACAACAAGCATCAAATCATTTTTTCAAAGAACACAACACATTGGAACAAGCACGCAGTAAGCATTAAGTCAAATTAAATAAACGACATTGTCATAAATGCACTTGGATACAACTCAAGTGTACACAAATGCACATTGTTTAACATTGTTTATAAATATGATCACACAGCTCAAGTGTACAGAAATGCACTTGGACACATAGTAATAACATTGCTGAATTAGTCTTCGCTTGACTCTTCAACCTCTTCAAGTGAGGCAGCTACACACAGTTTAAGGGCAGACACATTGAAATAGTTTTTAAGACACTATCGAATTAGTCTTCGCTTGACTCTTCATCATCTTCTTCGATCCCATATGAGGTTGATGCCTCCTTGTTTTCCTGCCCACCAAGCAAAAAAAGATAAAAAAAACTATTTGTGAGGATCTACCATATTTGTAATAAATGAATTAAATTAGTAGGGAATAATACCCCTTGTTTGCATGTCCGACTGTTATGTCCTTTTGCATTGCACTTACTACATGTTCTTTGCTTTTTTGCTTTCATTTCAGCAGGTGGTTTGAACCTTTGTGGTTTTCTAGTTCCTTTACACTGTGATGTTATTGGATCTTTTGCATTGATTTGATGTTGTGATTCTAGAAGCAGTGGCACATATTGACTTGCCTGAGTAGGAATATAGCTCTGGGATGATGGTATCCTTTCATCTGTAGAAATTGAATCTACTTTCTGTTGCATATTCAAAACGTCAGCATATGAATTTTCAAAGGTCTTTTGCACCATCATGTAAGTATCCTTTTCTTTAGAAGCTAAACCAACCAATCGCAGGGCTGATTTACACAAGTTGTTATACCTACTCAACATGGTACTATCACCCATCTCTACTTGAGTTTCTTGAGCATGATCATCTTTGTGGCTTATTTTTGCATTAATTGTCCAACGCTCCAAGACATATGATGGTGGAATCTTATGATAATTGAGAAATAATAGTACCTTGAGAGAATGACAACACAATATGCCAGTAAACTGAAAATGTCTGCAATCACAAGATATTTCATCGGATTCTCTTTTCAAGGCCACCTTGTAGTACTTCCTTGCCGTGAAGTGATTCTCCTCTTCAGAAATATATATAATGTGATATAAGGAGTGTTTGATCACCTCTTCTATGTCATAGCTAGTTGTCTTCTTCATTTGCATACAGAAGTCTTTGTAAACTGTTCTTGTGTATACATTTCTTGCATGCTTCTCAATTGGGGCATTAGACCAAAGAGTGGGTGCTCCACTTTTAGTTCTATAGTCCTCCTCGTCTTCTTTGTCATATCGGTTGTCAACCACCTTTTCATATGCTTCAACAAATTTGAAAAGTGGTAAATGATTGTTGACATGGTCTTTAAAAATAGAATTCATGCTCTCACTCCGTTGTGTGGTTGACATGTTGGCAAAAAAAG